>CM061489.1:37161404-38411404 GCA_030867185.1 Tagetes erecta | reverse complement strand
TACAACTCCTAAGAACACCTTCCTTCACCGTACGAAACCTCAAAACTCCATAATACACCTAATGAATTCGTCCGAGTCCTTTGAACATCGTACGACAAGTTAGGACACCTTAAAACTCTGTATGGAATATTAGCAACATGAAAATCACGTTAGTATCATTTAGGACGCCTTACAAATCCTAAGAACACCTTACAACATTGTACAAAACCATAAATCTCCATAATAAACCTAATGAATTCGTCTGAATCTTTTGAATGTCGTACTGCAACTTAAGGCTTCTTACGACTTTGTATGCCATATTAGCACCTTAAAAAGCACGTTAGTATAATGTAAGGCGCCTTAAAACTCCTAACGTTTCCTTACAACACCGTACGAAACGTTAAAACTCCATAATAAACCTAATGAATTCGTACGAGTCCCTTGAATATTGTACGACAAGTTAGGACATCTTAGAACTCTTTATGCTACATTAGGAACTCGAAAAAAACGTTAGTATAATGTATGACGCCTTACAACTCCTATGAACACCTTCCTTCACCGTACGAAACCTCAACACTCCATAATACACCTAATGAATTTGTCCGAGTCCTTTGAACATCGTACGACAAGTTAGGACAGCTTAAGACTCTGTATGCCATATAAACAACATGAAAATCACGTTAGTATCATTTAGGACACCTTACAAATCCTAAGAACACCTTACAACACTGTACAACACCATAAATCTCCATAATAAACCTAATGAATTCGTCTGAATCCTTTGAATGCCGTACTGCAACTTAAGGCTTTGTACGACTTTGTATGCCATATAAGCACCTTAAAAAGCGCGTTTGTATAATGTAGGGCGCCTTAAAACTCCTAACAACACCGTACGAAACGTTAAAACTCCATAATAAACCTAATGAATTCGTACGAGTCCTTTGAACATCGTATGACAAGTTAGGACATCTTATGACTCTTTATGCCACATTAGGAACTCGAATAGAACGTTAGTATAATGTACGACGCCTTACAACTCCTAAGAACACCTTCCTTCACCGTACGAAACCTCAAAACTCCATAATACACCTAATGAATTCGTCCGAGTCCTTTGAACATCGTACGACAAGTTAGGACAGCTTAAGACTCTGTATGCCATATAAACAACATGAAAATCATGTTAGTATCACTTAGAAAGCCTTACAAATCCTAAGAACAGCTTACAACACTGTACAAAACCATAAATCTCCATAATAAACCTAATGAATTCGTCTGAATCCTTTGAATGTCGTACTGCAACTTAAGGCTTCTTACGACTTTGTATGCCATATTAGCACCTTAAAAAGCACGTTAGTATAATGTAGGACGCCTTACAACTCGTAAGAACACCTAAAAACACTGTACGAAACGTTAAAACTCCATAATAAACCTAATGAATTCGTACGAGTCCTTTGAACATCGTACGACAAGTTAGGACATCTTACAACTCTTTATGCCACATTAGGATCTCGAAAAGAACGTTAGTATATTGTACGACGCCTTACAAATCCTAAGAACACCTTCCTTCACCGTACGAAACCTCAAAATTCCATAATATACCTAATGAATTCGCCCGAGTCGTTTAGACATCGTACAACAAGTTAGGACATCTTAAGACTCTTTATGCCATATTAGCAACATGAAAATCACATTAGTATTATTTAGGACGCCTGACAAATCCTAAGAACAACTTATAACACCGTACAAAACCATAAATCTCCATATCAAACCTAATGAATTCGCCTGAATCCTTTGAACTTCGTACGGCAACTTAAGGCTTCTTACGACTTTGTATGTGATATTAGCACCTTAAAAACCACGTTAGTATAATGTATGGCGCCTTAAAACTCATAACAACACCTTACAACACCCTACGAAACGTTAAAACTCCATAATAAACCTAATGAATTCGTACGAAACGTTAAAACTCCATATGGTGCTAAATAAGGATCCCTCTTAGGTATTGTTATAGCGCGTGACTTGGCGCTTGATAGTTCCTTAATCTTCTTCTTCCCTTTTCCCCTCGAAGGTTGCTCGCTGTACTCGTAGTCCATAGGAATGGACTCCTCCGGACGGTGATGGTGATCGACTTCGCCCCCGGTTTCGTCTCCATCTTCAGCTGGCTCCTCCTCATATTCGTTGCGTTCCACTTCTTCGTTATCGCTTTCCATTTCGGCTTGGATCCGCGCTCTTTCGCTATCAGTCATCATAAAAATGGGAGAGTGGTGCTCTTCGGGTTCTTCTTCAGGTTCCTCCTCATGTTGTTCCCCATGCTCTTCCTCATCTTCTTCATCTTCTTCGTCATCGTTGGCGTTTTCGGCTTCGCGAATCGCAGTCCAGTCAGCTTCTGTGAGTCTAAATCTCTCCACATGGCCTCTTCGAAACGTCTTCTTTGCGGCCAACCTGGTCCGTGCACGACGAGGCTGGGGTTCAGGTTCCTGCGGGGGTTCATTCATCGCCCTTGCAGGTGAGGGTATGTGAGTGTAGTAACCCGAAGCATCGGGTGAGTGAGACTCTCGTGGTTGAACAGAACGTTCCCCTTCATCAGTGTTGTTGTTATTACTGGAACTACTCTTTTTGGATGACGATCTGCTCATACCAATTGCTCGGAGGAGAAAGCTTTTTTCCTGCCATTTCCTGTTATTTAAGTTGAAATATAAGCATATAATATTCATATCATATATTAATGCCTAGTTCCTTCGCCTTTCCTGACGAGGTTTCTAAGTTAATCCACATGACTTGTAACTATTTTCATGCTCACACGAAGGATAATCGACAACTACGTTGATCAGGCGTACTTGTCTCATTTCCTTAGGTGTTCAATCAATATTTACTCATCATATTTCATAACATTTCCTAGGGTTTTTCTTATCTTAGTGGTCTTTCGAGCCTCTCGGTTAAAGCTTAAGGATCTATGTGAATCCTTAATTCGCTAAAACCATTGGCTCTGATACCAACCTGTCACACCCCGACTCCCAGGGCCTGACACGTTGCATAACATTAGCCAATCGAATTAAATAATGTAGCGGAAGACTTAACAAGAAGACCACAAATACGGTCCCAAATTTAAACTTTCATTAATTGTCTTAAAACAGATACAATCATTGTCTAACACTCTTTAGGAGTGTGATACATTAAAACTAAAGATACTAATCCCAAGCATCTTCAGTTCACTTCTTCCTCCTATATGGAGTTTCATCAACCAAACAGTCCTAGCTAGGCCTTCCTAGCTAATGTCCTCGGTTATTTCTTTCACCTGCATCACGAGCTAAAAGACGTCAACAACTATGTGTTGGTGAGTCGTAACCAATGACGTAAGACATATAAAACATTTAGACATCATTATGTGTGGTGATAAGTTATCTACAAGTCAACTCTTCTCTAACGCCATATCTGATGGTGGCCAACTTTCGTTAGAGCCTGTTAATATGTATACCGCATACAGGATTATCTAAGGCACCTACATGGCAAATCTATGCCATATCATTTCATAACATCCCGGGCGTCGGGTGCCTTCCCTGTTACGAGCAATCAGTCTACCTAATTGGATCCAACTAGACGCATACATATCCCGAGGCGGGCCGGTAGTTCTCGAAGATCTACCCCCGAAGCCTGCCTTAATGACTTGCCCTGTGGCATGTAGCCGCCATCCCGAATAATCAGGATGACTCGTCAAGAAGCTTATTACCGCGGACCAACTCACATAACAACCGGACGAACCTGGAGTTGAGATGCGTTGATCACCAGGTAGCGATCTACTTATGACCACATACATATTCAATACATTTAAAAACATTTCATACTTTTCATACAAGCTCGGATACAGCCCCGAAATCATAAAACATATAAAAGGGGGCGGTTAGACTCACCTTCTGATGTACCCTACGTATCTCAAGCTAGTGGCTAATCAAGACAACCCTGTAAAACATTTCATTCTTATCAGGATTCATTCCTCTAGGGATAATCCTATCAGTGTTCTCTCATTGATGCATTACCCTAGTCACGTCATGTGACTTTGGTAATGGTTTAGTCCTTGGCATAATTATTTTACTCAGAGTGTTTTTAACATCTGAGTCAGGGTTATCCTATGTTCTCATTATCATTCTATTTGAAAAGCCACATTATCATTTCTTCGTGTTTCTCACACGATTCTAACGTTCATTGAAAACATATTGGGTTCCTAGTAATATTATATGACTAGGAATGTTCTATTCTAAAACCCTGGTTTTTCCATGGACTTAAGTCGTACGTATCTTAAATGAGTACGGGATCTGAGACGTTACCTAATGAATCGAGCAGAGTGGGGGCCTGGGTACGAAAGTCTCTCTGGACTTGAGCAGCACTTCGCCTCGTTCAGCAGTCTCGAGCTCACGTGTGTGTGGGAGGACACCTTTTACTACAATGACGGGATTCCTGTCCCGTTTAATATCTAAGGTGTATATATATATATATATAATGGTAAGTACTCGAAGAAATCTAAAGACGAATCTTACCGAACACCGAAGATATTCCGTAGGCGCCTTGTGAGCAAAACCGCACTCGAATTAAACTTTTGGAGGCTTCCGCTAAGTGTCGGAAACCTACCGGGACTTCGTCGGGCTTCACCGGAGATTCTTGGCCGGATTTTAGAGAGAGAGACTTGAGAGAGTGAGAGTTGAGGTGCAAGAAATGAAGGGGGGGGTCGACCTCCTTTTATAGCTGGTGGACGCGTGCTACGCGATACGCGCACGCCCACACTCCTCCTGCGCGTATCGCGTAGGAGGGGTGGTTTCGTCGAAAACTGCGGCTGCCCCTGTTTTGCGTACCCGGGTTTGCTCGCCTTAGGCGATACGCGCAGGCTAGAGCCTCATCTGCGCGTATCGCGTAGAATACATTTTTTTTTTTTAAGTCTTTTTATTCTCGTACGGGTCGGAGTGTCACATTCTCCCCTCCTTATTGGGATTCCGTCCCGGAATCACCTTGAGAATAAATGGGGGTACTTCTTTTTCATGGCGTCCTCTGGTTCCCATGTAAACTCAGAACCACGTCTTGCATTCCACTTGACTTTAACGATGGGAATGCGTTTTCTCCTTAACTTCTTAACCTGCCTTTCGACTATTTCTGTTGGTTCCTCAACAAAATTTAGTCTTTCGTCCACTTGGATTTCTTCCAGTGGTGTTTGCAAGGTTTCATCAGATAGGCATTTTCGGAGTTGTGAGACATGGAAGACTGGGTGGATCCCACGCAGCTCTTCCGGAAGTTCGAGTCTATACGCTACTTTGCCTATTCTGCTGGTTATCACAAAAGGCCCGATAAATCGGGGACTTAGCTCTCCCCGTTTTCCAAAACGAATTGTGCCTTTCCATGGTGATACTTTTAACATGACTTTGTCTCCTTCTGCGAACTCTAGTGGCCTTCGACGTCTGTCGGCATAACTCTTTTGCCTGCTTTGTGCCACTATGAGTCGCTCCCGGATCACCTTGACTTTTTCAATGGTGTCCAGTACCATTTCGGGGCCGGTCATTTGACCTTCTCCCACTTGAAACCAACATAAAGGCGTTCGACACCGTCGACCATATAAAACTTCGAATGGTGAGGCTTTCAAACTCTTGTGGTAGCTGTTGTTATAAGAAAATTCGGCCAATGGGAGGTGGGTGTCCCAGCTACCACCAAAATCTATCACACACGCCCGCAACATATCTTCCAAGGTTTGAATGGTCCTTTCACTCTGACCATCCGTTTGCAGGTGATAGGCAGTGCTCATTTCTAATCTAGTGCCGAGAGCTTCATGGAATTGCCTCCAGTATCGAGATGTAAATCTTCCATCTCTATCGGAAACAATGGATACCGGTACTCCGTGTCTTGCCACAATCTCATCAACGTACAGTTGAGCGAGCTGTTCAGCTCCGGCGCTTTCTTTCATAGGTAGGAAGTGGGCGGACTTAGTGAGTCTGTCCACGATTACCCATATGGCATCATTCCCCTTTCTCGTTCTTGGCAAACCCATCACAAAGTCCATTGTGATCATTTCCCATTTCCACGTAGGGATCTCAAGGGGTTGGAGCATACCAGACGGTTTTTGGTGCTCAGCCTTCACCTGGAGACATGTCATGCAACGCTCCACATAGGTTGCTATGTCCTTTTTCATTCCAGGCCACCAAAATTGGTCTTTCATGGTATAGTACATCTTATCGGCTCCAGGATGAATGAGGTACTTAGTTTTATGGGCTTCATCCAATATGAGTCCTCTCAAATTACCGAAGTTTGGTATCCATATTCGGCATTTCATGCGAATGAACCCATCTTCTCCTGCTTCTAACTTCTTTATTACCCCAATCATTTCTTCTTCTTGGATGTTTTCGTCCTTCAGCGCTTCCTTTTGGGCCATCTTTACTTGGTCCAAGAGGTTCACTTGCACATTCATTCTAAGTGCTCGGACACGTCTGGGTTTGGCGCACTCTTTCCTACTCAAGGCATCAGCGACGACGTTTGCCTTCCCTGGATGGTAGTGGAGATCGAAGTCGTAATCAGACAAAACTTCCATCCATCGCCGTTGCCTCATGTTAAGCTCTTTCTGATCAAATATATGCTTCAAGCTCTTGTGATCAGAATACACCGTAAACTTTGAGCCATATAAATAGTGCCGCCATATCTTCAATGCAAACACTATTGCGCCTAATTCAAGGTCATGAGTTGCATATCCTGTTTCGGCGCCCTTCAGTTGTCTTGAGGCGTAAGCAATTACGTTGCTACGCTGCATCAAGACGCAACCAAATCCTGTGGCAGATGCATCACAGTACATGACAAAATCATCGTTACCATTGGGTAATGCAAGGATTGGTGCGCTGCTCAACCTTTCCTTCAAGGTTCTAAACGCCTCTTCTTGTTCGGGCTCCCACTTGAACGCGACTTTCTTTTGAGTTAGCTTAGTCAAGGATTTGGCTATCTTTGAGAAATCCTTGATGAACCTTCTATAATAGCCGGCTAACCCGAGAAATCTCCGAATCTCAGTCGCCGTCCTAGGGGTTTCCCACTTCATCACCGCTTCAACCTTTGAAGGATCGACTTGAATTCCTTGCTCATTGACGATATGTCCTAAGAACTGAACTTCTCGTAGCCAAAATTCGCATTTGGAAAATTTGGCATAGAGCTGTTCTCCTCTGAGGAGTTCGAGTACCTTTCGTAGGTGCTCAGAGTGCTCTTCCTTGGTACGAGAGTAGATTAGGATATCGTCAATGAATACAATCACGAATTTATCTAGATATGGCTTGCATACTCGGTTCATCAAGTCCATGAATACCGCTGGTGCATTAGTTAGCCCAAAGGGCATTACTAAAAATTCGTAATGGCCATATCTAGTTCGGAATGCTGTCTTAGGTACGTCTTCATTTCGGACCTTCACTTGATGGTACCCAGATCTCAAGTCTATTTTCGAGAAATAGCTTGATCCTTGCAGTTGATCGAACAGATCGTCGATTCTGGGTAATGGGTATCGGTTCTTAATCGTCACCTTGTTAAGATCTCGATAATCGATGCACATTCTCAAAGTCCCATCCTTCTTTTTCACAAACAATATGGGGGCTCCCCATGGTGATGAGCTTGGTTGGATGAACCCTTTCTCCAATAGCTCTTGGAGTTGGGCCATAAGTTCCTTCATCTCCGATGGTGCTAGTCGATAAGGTGATTTTGCGATCGGTGCTGTGCCTGGCACTAAGTCGATGTGGAACTTGACTTGTCGGTCTGGAGGTAGACCAGGCAATTCTTCGGGAAACACGTCAGGGTATTCCGCGACTATTGGGACTTCTGAAATCCCCTTCTTCTCTTCTTTTTTGGTCATAAGGTATAACCAGAATCCCTCGCATCCTTGCCGCAAATACTTACTTGCCTTAGCGATCGTCAAAAGTTTGGAAGGTTTACGTGGCGTGTCCCCCTTAATTTCTGCCTGTTGACCGTTGGGCAATTCGATTTTTAGCATTTTCCGCTCACAATCAATTTGCGCCTTATGTCTAGCTAACCAGTCCATTCCTAGAACTATATCAAATCCACCTAATTTCATAGGGAGGAGTTCTAAGGGAATGTTTTGGTCGTTGATCTTAAGGTTACAATCTCTAAGGGCACTTTCGACCTTTACTTCAAGGCCGTTAGCTATTTCAACAACATATGGCATGCTTAACTTGGCCATTAAGCCATTCAAACAAGGTACAAATGCATCGGAAACGAAACTTCTATTTGCACCTGAATCAAACAGTATGCAAGCGTAGGTATGATTAACGGGGAACATACCAGTGAGCACATCATCGTGGTTGCGGGCCTCTTCTACAGTCATTTGGAAGACTCGGGCGTTTCCCTTGCCCGCCGTCCTTCCCTTCTCATTTCTATCCCTTGCCCTCTTAGGGCAGTTTGCTATCATGTGGCCTTCTTGCCCACAACCGAAACATTTTCCCGAACCAGCTAAGCATGTTGTAGCTGTGTGCCCTGATCTCCCACACTTCCCACATTCGGTATGGGTCGATCTTTCTCCTTGGTTATTTTTCCTGAGTTTGCTGGGGCCTGATCCCTTTCCACTTTTCCTCTTGTTGGACTTCCCATACTTTCGATCATCGTAACTCCTCTTGTTCTCACTTCCACCTATCTCTGATGTTATCCGGTTGTTTCTTGCTCGGATAATGTCTTCAGTAAGTTCGGCGGCTAGATCCACAGCTGCTTGAAGGGTGGATGGCTTGGAGGTTCGCAAGTCTCCACGAATCTCAGGGATGATTCCCCAGATGTATCGTCCAACCTTCTGGGATTCGGACCAAGTGAATTCAGGTAATAATCCTACCAGTTCCAGGAAGCGCTCGGTGTACCTTTTGTGGTCAGTTCCCTTCATTTCCAGATGGAGATACTCGTCTTCCAATTGCTCGATTTCATGGTGTGGTACAAATTTTTCCAGAAATCTCTGACGAAAATTTCTCCATCCTATTGCAGATGCCTTCCTTGGGTTCATCGAAGCCTTCACTGTTTTCCACCATGATGTCACAACCCCAACACGGCGGGCGGTCCCAGGTGCCCGGGGGTTTACACGCGTGTGACGAATGGATATCAGGAGCAACGCAGCGGAATCAACAACATACATACACACACAGCTTAACACTTCAAGCTGTTCATATATTAAACTTCAAATACACAATAGTTTGATTACAAAACGACCATTGATTGTTTAATACATAACATCAACAAACTAAAGCTAGCAACTATTCTAGGTCCAGAGCGTCTATCTTCTAAGCCCGCACGCCCTCTACCTGCTCTAGCCTCAACAGTGCTTTCCTGCATCATCCGGCACCTAGGATGTGTGCCAAAAAGTTTTAAAAGAAAGGGTCAGCTTACGCTGGTGAGTTCATAATAAAACATTTTACAAAACATTTCAACATTCAACCAAATACTTGTAAAAACCTTGATCAACGAGTTACCAAGCTCCATTGATCAAAGAGTTACCACTAACTCCATCACTTACAAGCATTTCATAAACATACTAGCATCATCAGATAAATATACACAGACAATACGATAAACCCCTCAACAACTCCGTCAGGCACGTCTGCGCTGGAGCAGAATATATGCATATACCCTTCACTGAGTTTACCGCCCGTCACCCTAAAAACAGAAGCGGTATTGCCCGATATTTACCGTAGAATGCTAGCCAACCGTTCAAAAACAACAGTTTAAGAACACAACCAATCCAAAAGAGTTTATACAAAAACTCACAATCATTTGCAACCAAAACAGGTTTAAGCAACACATCCAGTTTTGTAAAACATACAATCATTTCAAAAGAGTTTAAGTGTATGAACTCACCTCAACAAGATCTCAACAAGCTCACAACTAGCTTCGGTCCTTGATCTAATCCCAACAATCAATCCAAATGGATATCTTCACGATCACACAAATAGCTATATCGACAATCAATCTCAATAGCTATAATCCACCTATAACGCGATATCACAACGTTATAAATCACGATTCCTAAGACTATGTAAGTCCTAGGGCATAACTAGCGAAGCATACGACTAGACACGAGTCGTTGCCACCTACGCCTACCAAATCCCACACCTCGGGGATCTAAACGAATCCTACAGAGATATGTTACCCGTACACAACGGATATCATACCCCTAGGGTACGGATATTCAACCCGCACCCTCCCCGGGTAATCTACCCGTTAGTTGCGGGTGTTTAATCCCGCAACTATTTCCCCTAGCACGTCCCTCGTGCTATGCGGGTATCTTCACCCCGCATTCCCATCGAGTTCCCAACCCGATTCCCGTCCTAAACTAGATCGAGAATGAAAGACCATTTACCTCGTGGATCACCGATCTTCAATCGCGCAACACCTTGATGATCACCGTTCTTCACTCGGGCAGAACCTCGACGAACGCCAAGCGATCTACACGTGTCCGAGACTCGAAGGAACGTCACGACGCAGGGTACCGCACTCGAGGCGCGATTCCGCAACAAAACGAACTGATTTCTCTCTCTAAAAAGTTCTAGAGAGAGAGAGGGGTGTGAGCACAAGTGAAGGGGGGTTGCACCCCCTTTTATAGGCTGTCTGGGCTGTTCCAGGCGATACGCGCAGCCCACATGCACCATCTGCGCGTATCGCGTAGATGGTGAGTGGCTGCCAGCTGTTTTCCACCCGACTGGTCCTAGTCGATACGCGCACAGGCCTACCCTCTCATGCGCGGACCGCGTAACCCATGTTTTCAGATTCCTCTCGTCGAAACACGTGGAATTCATATATTATGGGCTCTGTAACTCTTCTTCTAAGTCAAGATATGCTCGAAACAAGTTTTCGGGCATTCCTCGGGTGTTTTCGCATTTCCCGCTTCGTTATAACTCCGATTTGAGTTCCGTTTTCGCCCACGTTCTTCATTTTAAGTCCTCTATCACCCCTAGGGTTTATCTCTATACATTAGGACTTTTTATTCAACGTGCTTTTTACATGAACACCCGCCCATTATCGACATATACTTACGTCAAAATTTAGGGTTTTACACATGAGTGTGCCAATCCTTTGAATGATTGGGTTGCAAATAAAACTCGATCCTCATTGCTGCACCCGCTCACTTCGAGAGTAGTCTCGATTTCTTCAATCCACCTCAGAGCATCAGTAGCCGTTTTATCTCCTCGGAATTGTTCAGGTTTGCAAGCCATGTAATGCCTATAACTGCAACCCTTGGCTCTTGGGTCTCGGCCTGCCTCCTCCTTGGGCTTGTTAACTTCATCGTCATCTTCCGAACTGGGGCTACTGCTTCCATGACTGCTCTTTTTGGTATGGCGAAGATCGGAATCGGTTTCACTCTTCTTTGAGTCTCTCCTTCTATTGCTCCCTGACTCCCCACTGTTCAGCACAGCTTTCGTGACTCCCGCAATAATTGCTGGCATAGCTGCGGTGATTCCCTCCGTTAGCATTTCTTGGAACTTAGCCATTTGTTCCGCCTCTTGCTTTTGTTCGGCGGTTAGCGGCTCTTCTGTGTGAACTTCAATGGAGGGTTCCTTGCCTTGATTAGGGTCAACTGTTTCTTTATTTTTGGCCCTTGTGGATGGTCCAACATCAGAAATCACTTTGCTACTTTTATCCTTAGCCATACTATAATTTAAACGTTTTCCCTTGTCAGACACAATTTCTTTAATACAGTTTATTTTGAAACATATGATAGGGGTTTATAACATAATTTCAAACATAATAATTCCAACATAATGGTCCGAGTACAGCATAATCAAGGTTACAACATAGTTTCAATACAACAAAACATAGTACAATATTACATAGTTCAAAATAAATTACAACATAATTCGAATACAAATACAACATAATTCAGAATACAAATACAACATAATTCAGAATACAACATAATTCGGAATACAATATAATTCTTCTTCTTCTTGATCTTCACCCAAAGAATTTCCTCCAGTACTCTTCCTTTTCGTCATCCTTGTACTTCTGCTCATCACCTTCAAGTGGAACTCGGTATCGTTCCATTGCCCTAGCATCTTCCGTTGATCGCCTTGGAGGGTCTAAGCTATAGTGATGACTGGAAGATCCTGCTCCCATTGAGCTTCTTCCTGGTTCGGGGAGATACGGATAAGGTGACTGATAGCTAGGAGGGGGATAGACTGGGTGTGCATAAGATGGTGGAGAATATGGATACGGAGTGTAAGATGGAGGGGATGGATACATAGGGTACGGATGAGGAGCGTAACCCATTGGTGGTGATTGGTACATAGGAGGCGACGGATACATAGGTGGAGGTTGTGAGTACATCGGGGGTTGAGGGTAGGTAGGAACTGGTGGGTACATCGAGGGGTGTGGGTAAGCTGGGGCCGCATGAGCTTGACGATAATACTCATGATGGCTACGTCGCATTGCCTCGGCTAGCTCATCGCGCTCCCGCTGCTTAAAGTCATATGGTGCTAAATAAGGATCCCTCTTAGGTATTGTTATAGCGCGTGACTTGGCGCTTGATAGTTCCTTAATCTTCTTCTTCCCTTTTCCCCTCGAAGGTTGCTCGCTGTACTCGTAGTCCATAGGAATGGACTCCTCCGGACGGTGATGGTGATCGACTTCGCCCCCGGTTTCGTCTCCATCTTCAGCTGGCTCCTCCTCATATTCGTTGCGTTCCACTTCTTCGTTATCGCTTTCCATTTCGGCTTGGATCCGCGCTCTTTCGCTATCAGTCATCATAAAAATGGGAGAGTGGTGCTCTTCGGGTTCTTCTTCAGGTTCCTCCTCATGTTGTTCCCCATGCTCTTCCTCATCTTCTTCATCTTCTTCGTCATCGTTGGCGTTTTCGGCTTCGCGAATCGCAGTCCAGTCAGCTTCTGTGAGTCTAAATCTCTCCACATGGCCTCTTCGAAACGTCTTCTTTGCGGCCAACCTGGTCCGTGCACGACGAGGCTGGGGTTCAGGTTCCTGCGGGGGTTCATTCATCGCCCTTGCAGGTGAGGGTATGTGAGTGTAGTAACCCGAAGCATCGGGTGAGTGAGACTCTCGTGGTTGAACAGAACGTTCCCCTTCATCAGTGTTGTTGTTATTACTGGAACTACTCTTTTTGGATGACGATCTGCTCATACCAATTGCTCGGAGGAGAAAGCTTTTTTCCTGCCATTTCCTGTTATTTAAGTTGAAATATAAGCATATAATATTCATATCATATATTAATGCCTAGTTCCTTCGCCTTTCCTGACGAGGTTTCTAAGTTAATCCACATGACTTGTAACTATTTTCATGCTCACACGAAGGATAATCGACAACTACGTTGATCAGGCGTACTTGTCTCATTTCCTTAGGTGTTCAATCAATATTTACTCATCATATTTCATAACATTTCCTAGGGTTTTTCTTATCTTAGTGGTCTTTCGAGCCTCTCGGTTAAAGCTTAAGGATCTATGTGAATCCTTAATTCGCTAAAACCATTGGCTCTGATACCAACCTGTCACACCCCGACTCCCAGGGCCTGACACGTTGCATAACATTAGCCAATCGAATTAAATAATGTAGCGGAAGACTTAACAAGAAGACCACAAATACGGTCCCAAATTTAAACTTTCATTAATTGTCTTAAAACAGATACAATCATTGTCTAACACTCTTTAGGAGTGTGATACATTAAAACTAAAGATACTAATCCCAAGCATCTTCAGTTCACTTCTTCCTCCTATATGGAGTTTCATCAACCAAACAGTCCTAGCTAGGCCTTCCTAGCTAATGTCCTCGGTTATTTCTTTCACCTGCATCACGAGCTAAAAGACGTCAACAACTATGTGTTGGTGAGTCGTAACCAATGACGTAAGACATATAAAACATTTAGACATCATTATGTGTGGTGATAAGTTATCTACAAGTCAACTCTTCTCTAACGCCATATCTGATGGTGGCCAACTTTCGTTAGAGCCTGTTAATATGTATACCGCATACAGGATTATCTAAGGCACCTACATGGCAAATCTATGCCATATCATTTCATAACATCCCGGGCGTCGGGTGCCTTCCCTGTTACGAGCAATCAGTCTACCTAATTGGATCCAACTAGACGCATACATATCCCGAGGCGGGCCGGTAGTTCTCGAAGATCTACCCCCGAAGCCTGCCTTAATGACTTGCCCTGTGGCATGTAGCCGCCATCCCGAATAATCAGGATGACTCGTCAAGAAGCTTATTACCGCGGACCAACTCACATAACAACCGGACGAACCTGGAGTTGAGATGCGTTGATCACCAGGTAGCGATCTACTTATGACCACATACATATTCAATACATTTAAAAACATTTCATACTTTTCATACAAGCTCGGATACAGCCCCGAAATCATAAAACATATAAAAGGGGGCGGTTAGACTCACCTTCTGATGTACCCTACGTATCTCAAGCTAGTGGCTAATCAAGACAACCCTGTAAAACATTTCATTCTTATCAGGATTCATTCCTCTAGGGATAATCCTATCAGTGTTCTCTCATTGATGCATTACCCTAGTCACGTCATGTGACTTTGGTAATGGTTTAGTCCTTGGCATAATTATTTTACTCAGAGTGTTTTTAACATCTGAGTCAGGGTTATCCTATGTTCTCATTATCATTCTATTTGAAAAGCCACATTATCATTTCTTCGTGTTTCTCACACGATTCTAACGTTCATTGAAAACATATTGGGTTCCTAGTAATATTATATGACTATGAATGTTCTATTCTAAAACCCTGGTTTTTCCATGGACTTAAGTCGTACGTATCTTAAATGAGTACGGGATCTGAGACGTTACCTAATGAATCGAGCAGAGTGGGGGCCTGGGTACGAAAGTCTCTCTGGACTTGAGCAGCACTTCGCCTCGTTCAGCAGTCTCGAGCTCACGTGTGTGTGGGAGGACACCTTTTTACTACAATGACGGGATTCCTGTCCCGTTTAATATCTAAGGTGTATATATATATATATATATAATGGTAAGTACTCGAAGAAATCTAAAGACGAATCTTACCGAACACCGAAGATATTCCGTAGGCGCCTTGTGAGCAAAACCGCACTCGAATTAAACTTTTGGAGGCTTCCGCTAAGTGTCGGAAACCTACCGGGACTTCGTCGGGCTTCACCGGAGATTCTTGGCCGGATTTTAGAGAGAGAGAGACTTGAGAGAGTGAGAGTTGAGGTGCAAGAAATGAAGGGGGGGGGGGTCGACCTCCTTTTATAGCTGGTGGACGCGTGCTACGCGATACGCGCACGCCCACACTCCTCCTGCGCGTATCGCGTAGGAGGGGTGGTTTCGTCGAAAACTGCGGCTGCCCCTGTTTTGCGTACCCGGGTTTGCTCGCCTTAGGCGATACGCGTAGGCTAGAGCCTCATCTGCGCGTATCGCGTAGAATACATTTTTTTTTTTTTTTTTTAAGTCTTTTTATTCTCGTACGGGTCGGAGTGTCACATTCTCCCCTCCTTATTGGGATTCCGTCCCGGAATCACCTTGAGAATAAATGGGGGTACTTCTTTTTCATGGCGTCCTCTGGTTCCCATGTAAACTCAGAACCACGTCTTGCATTCCACTTGACTTTAACTATGGGAATGCGTTTTCTCCTTAACTTCTTAACCTGCCTTTCGACTATTTCTGTTGGTTCCTCAACAAAATTTAGTCTTTCGTCCACTTGGATTTCTTCCAGTGGTGTTTGCAAGGTTTCATCAGATAGGCATTTTCGGAGTTGTGAGACATGGAAGACTGGGTGGATCCCACGCAGCTCTTCCGGAAGTTCGAGTCTATACGCTACTTTGCCTATTCTGCTGGTTATCACAAAAGGCCCGATAAATCGGGGACTTAGCTCTCCCCGTTTTCCAAAACGAATTGTGCCTTTCCATGGTGATACTTTTAACATGACTTTGTCTCCTTCTGCGAACTCTAGTGGCCTTCGACGTCTGTCGGCATAACTCTTTTGCCTGCTTTGTGCCACTATGAGTCGCTCCCGGATCACCTTGACTTTTTCAATGGTGTCCAGTACCATTTCGGGGCCGGTCATTTGACCTTCTCCCACTTGAAACCAACATAAAGGCGTTCGACACCGTCGACCATATAAAACTTCGAATGGTGAGGCTTTCAAACTCTTGTGGTAGCTGTTGTTATAAGAAAATTCGGCCAATGGGAGGTGGGTGTCCCAGCTACCACCAAAATCTATCACACACGCCCGCAACATATCTTCCAAGGTTTGAATGGTCCTTTCACTCTGACCATCCGTTTGAATGGTCCTTTCACTCTGACCATCCGTTTAAGGCTTCTTACAACTATGTATGCCATATTAGGACCTTAAAAAGCACGTTAGTATAATGTAGGACGCCTTACAACTCGTAACAACAACTTACAACACCATACGAAACGTTAAATCTCCATAATAAAACCTAATGAATTCGTACGAGTCCTTTGAACATCGTACGACAAGTTAGGACATCTTACGACTCTTTATGCCACATTAGGAACTCGAGTAGAACGTTAGTATAATGTACAACGCCTTACAACTCCTATGAACACCTTCCTTCACCGTACGAAACCTCAAAACTCCATAATACACCTTATGAATTCGTCCGAGTCCTTTGAACATCGTACGACAAGTTAGGACAGCTTAAGACTCTGTATGCCATATAAACAACATGAAAATCACGTTAGTATCATTTAGGATGCCTTACAAATCCTAAGAACACCTTACAACATTGTACAAAACCATAAATCTCCATAATAAACCTAATGAATTCGTCTGAATCCTTTGAATGTCGTACTACAACTTAAGGCTTCTTACGACTTTGTATGCCATATTAGCACCTTAAAAAGCACGTTAGTATAATGTAGGACTCCTTGAAACTCCTATCAACACCGTACGAAACGTTAAAACTCCATAATAAACTTAATGAATTCGTACTAGTCCTTTGAACATCGTACGACAAGTTAGGACATCATAAGGCTTTGTATGCCATATTAGCAACATGAAAATCACGTTAGTATCATTTAGGACGCCTTACAAATCCTAAGAACACCTTACAACACCGTACAAAACTAAAATCTCCACAATAAACCTAATGAATTCGTCTGAATCCTTTGAACTTCGTACGGCAACTTAAGGCTTCTTACAACTATGCATGCCATATTAGGACCTTAAAAAGCACGTTAGTATAACGTAGGACCCCTTAAAACTCGTAACAACACCTTAAAATACCGTACGAAACGTTAAAACTCCATAATAAACCTAATGAATTCGTACGAGTCCTTTGAACATCGTACGACAAGTTAGGACATCTTAGAACTCTTTATGTCACATTAGGAACTCGAAAAGAACGTTAGTATAATGTACGACGCCTTACAACTCCTAATAACACCTTCCTTCACCGTACGAAACCTCAAAAGTACATAATACACCTAATGAATTCGTCCGAGTCCTTTGAACATCGTACGACAAGTTAGGACAGCTTAAGACTCTGTATGCCATATAAACAACATGAAAATCACGTTAGTATCATTTAGGACGCCTTACAAATCCTAAGAACACTTTACAACACTGTACAAAACCATAAATCTCCATAATAAACCTAATGAATTCGTCTGAATCCTTTGAATGTCGTACTACAACTTAAGGCTTCTTACGACTTTGTATGCCATATTAGCAACTTAAAAAGCACGTTAGTATAATGTAGGGCGCCTTAAAACTCCTAACAACACCTTACAACACCGTACGAAACGTTAAAACTCCATAATAAACCTAATGAATTCGTACGAGTCCTTTGAACATCGTACGACAAGTTAGGACATATTACGACTCTTTATGCCACATTAGGAACTCGAATAGAACGTTAGTATAATGTATGACGCCTTACAACTCCTAAGAACACCTTCCTTCACCTTACGAAACCTTAAAACTCCATAATACACCTAATGAATTCGTCCGAGTCCTTTGAACATCGTACGACAAGTTAGGATAGCTTAAGACTCTGTATGCCATATAAACAACATGAAAATCACGTTAGTATCATTTACGACGCCTTACAAATCCTAAGAACACCTTACAACACTGTACAAAACAATAAATCTCCATAATAAACCTAATGAATTCGTCTGAATCCTTTGAATGTCGTACTGCAACTTAAGGCTTCTTACGACTTTGTATGCCATATTAGCACCTTAAAAAGCACGTTAGTATAATGTACGACGCCTTAAAACTCCTATGAACACCTTCCTTCACCGTACAAAATGTTAAAATTCCATAATAAACCTATTGAATTTGTCCGAGTCCTTTGAACATCGTACGACAAGTTAGGACATCATAAGCCTTTGTATGCCATATTAGCAACATGAAAATAACGTTAGTATCATTTAAGACGCCTTACAAATCCTAAGAACACCTTACAACACCGTACAAAACCATAAATCTCCATAATAAACCTAATGAATTTGTTTGAATCCTTTGAACTTCGTACAGCAACTTAAGGCTTCTTACGACTATGTATGCCTTATTAGGACCTTAAAAAGCACGTTAGTATAATGTAGGACGCCTTACAACTAGTAACAACACCTTACAACACTGTACGAAACGTTAAAACTCCATAATAAACCTAATGAATTCGTACGAGTCCTTTGAACATCGTACGACAAGTTAGGACATCTTACAACTCTTTATGCCACATTAGGAACTCGAAAAGAACGTTAGTATAATGTACGGCGCCTTACAACTCCTAAAAACACCTTCCTTCACCGTACGAAACCTCAAAACTCCATAATACATCTAATGAATTCTTCCGAGTCATTTGAACATCGTACGACAAGTTAGGACAGCTTAAGACTCTGTATGCCATATTAGCAACATGAAAATCACATTAGTATCATTTTGGACGCCTTACAAATACTAAGAACACATTACAACAACGTACAAAACCATAAATCTCCATAATAAACCTAATGAATTCGTCTGAATCCTTTGAACTTCGTACGGAAAATTAAGGCTTTTTACGACTATGTATGCGATATTAGCACCTTAAAAAGCACGTTAGTATAATGTAGGACGCCTTACAACTCGTAACAACATCTTACAACATCGTACGAAACGTTAAAACTCCATAATAAACCTAATGAATTCGTACGAGTCCTTTGAACATCGTACGACAAGTTAGGACATCTTACAACTCTTTATGCCACATTAGGAGCTCGAAAAGAACGTTAGTATAATGTATGACGCCTTACAACTCCTAAGAACACCTTCCTTCACCGTACGAAACCTCAAAACTCCATAATACACCTAATGAATTCGTCCGAGTCCTTTGAACATCGTACGACAAGTTAGGACACCTTAAGACTCTGTATGGAATATTAGCAACATGAAAATCACGTTAGTATAATTTAGGACGCTTTACAAATCCTATGAACACCTTACAACACCGTACAAAACCATAAATCTCCATAATAAACATAATGAATTCGCCCGAATCCTTTGAACGTCGTACGACAACTTAAGGCTTCTTACGACTTTGTATGCCATATTAGCACCTTAAAAAGCACGTTAGTATAATGTAGGACTCCTTGAAACTCCTATCAACACCTTACAACACCGTACGAAACGTTAAAACTCCATAATAAACCTAATGAATTCGTACAAGTCCTTTGAACATCGTACGACAAGTTAGGACATCATAAGGCTTTGTATGCCATATTAGCAACATGAAAATCACGTTATTATCAATTAGGACGCCTTACAAATCCTAAGAACACCTTACAACACCGTACAAAACCATAAATCTCCATAATAAACCTAATGAATTCGTCTGAATCCTTTGAACTTCGTACGGCAACTTAAGGCTTCTTACGACTATGTATGCCATATTAGGACCTTAAAAAGCACGTTAGTATAATGTAGGACGCC
This sequence comes from Tagetes erecta, assembly GCA_030867185.1. NCBI lineage: Eukaryota > Viridiplantae > Streptophyta > Magnoliopsida > Asterales > Asteraceae > Tagetes > Tagetes erecta. The sequence goes on along the minus strand of CM061489.1, from coordinate 38,391,504 downwards.
TTACAACTCGTAACAACAACTTACAACACCATACGAAACGTTAAATCTCCATAATAAAACCTAATGAATTCGTACGAGTCCTTTGAACATCGTACGACAAGTTAGGACATCTTACGAATCTTTATGCCACATTAGGAACTCGAGTAGAACGTTAGTATAATGTATAACGCCTTACAACTCCTATGAACACCTTCCTTCACCGTACGAAACCTCAAAACTCCATAATACACCTTATGAATTCGTCCGAGTCCTTTGAACATCGTACGACAAGTTAGGACAGCTTAAGACTCTGTATGCCATATAAACAACATGAAAATCACGTTAGTATCATTTAGGACGCCTTACAAATCCTAAGAACACCTTACAACATTGTACAAAACCATAAATCTCCATAATAAACCTAATGAATTCGTCTGAATCCTTTGAATGTCGTACTGCAACTTAAGGCTTCTTACGACTTTGTATGCCATATTAGCACCTTAAAAAGCACGTTAGTATAATGTAGGACGCCTTAAAACTCCTAACAACACCTTACAACACCGTACAAAATGTTAAAATTCCACAATAAACCTATTGAATTCGTACGAGTCCTTTGAACATCGTACGAAAAGTTAGGACATCATAAGCCTTTGTATGCCATATTAGCAACATGAAAATAACGTTAGTATCATTTAAGACGCCTTACAAATCCTAAGAACACCTTACAACACCGTACAAAACCATAAATCTCCATAATAAACCTAATGAATTTGTTTGAATCCTTTGAACTTCGTACAGCAACTTAAGGCTTCTTACGACTATGTATGCCTTATTAGGACCTTAAAAAGCACGTTAGTATAATGTAGGACGCCTTACAACTAGTAACAACACCTTACAACACTGTACGAAACGTTAAAACTCCATAATAAACCTAATGAATTCGTACGATTCCTTTGAACATCGTACGACATGTTAGGACATCTTACAACTCTTTATGCCACATTAGGAACTCGAGTAGAACGTTAGTATAATGTACAACGCCTTATAACTCCTATGAACACCTTCCTTCACCGTACGAAACCTCAAAACTCCATAATACACCTTATGAATTCGTCCGAGTCCTTTGAACATCGTACGACAAGTTAGGACAGCTTAAGACTCTGTATGCCATATAAACAACATGAAAATCACGTTAGTATCACTTAGAAAGCCTTACAAATCCTAAGAACACCTTACAACACTGTACAAAACCATAAATCTCCATAATAAACCTAATGAATTCGTCTGAATCCTTTGAATGTCGTACGACTCATTAAAACATCTTACGGCTCTGTATGCCATTATAGCACCTTGAAAAGCACGTTAGTATAATGTAGAACGCCTAACAACACCGTACGAAACGTTAAAACTCCATAATAAACCTAATGAATTCGTACGAGTCCATTGAACATCGTTCGACAAGTTAGGACATCTTACAACTCTTTATGCCACATTAGGAACTCGAAAAGAACGTTAGTATATTGTAAGACGCCTTAGAACTCCTAAGAACACCTTACTTAACCGTACGAAACCTCAAAATTCCATAATACACCTAATGAATTCGCCCGAGTCGTTTAGACATCGTACAACAAGTTAGGACATCTTAAGACTCTTTATGCCATATTAGCAACATGAAAATCACGTTAGTATCATTTAGGACGCCTTACAAATCCTAAGAACAACTTACAACACCGTACAAAACCATAAATCTCCATAATAAACCTAATGAATTCGCCTGAATCCTTTGAACGTCGTACGACAACTTAAGGCTTCTTACGACTTTGTATGCCATATTAGCACCTTAAAAAGCACGTTAGTATAATGTAGGACGCCTTAAAACTCCTAACAGCACCTTACAACACCGTACGAAATGTTAAAACTCCATAATAAACCTAATAATTTCGTACGAGTCCTTTGAACATCTTACGACAAGTTAGGACATCTTACAACTCTTTATGCCACATTAGGAACTCGAAAAGAACGTTAGTATAATGAACGACGCCTTCAACTCCTAAGAACACCTTCCTTCACCGTACGAAACCTCAAAATTCTTTAATATACCTAATGAATTCGCCCGAGTCGTTTAGACATCGTACGACAAGTTAGGACATCTTAAGACTCTGTATGCCATATTAGCAACTTGAAAATCACGTTAGTATATTTTAGGACGCCTTGCAAATTCTAAAAACACCTTACAACAGCGTACAAAACCATAAATCTCCATAATAAACCTAATGAATTCGTCCGAATCCTTTGAACGTCGTACGACTCATTAAAACATCTTACGGCTCTGTATGCCATTATAGCACCTTGAAAAGCACGTTAGTATAATGTAGAACGCCTAACAACACCGTACGAAACGTTAAAACTCCATAATAAACCTAATGAATTCGTACGAGTCCATTGAACATCGTTCGACAAGTTAGGACATCTTACAACTCTTTATGCCACATTAGGAACTCGAAAAGAACGTTAGTATATTGTACGACGCCTTAGAACTCCTAAGAACACCTTACTTAACCGTACGAAACCTCAAAATTCCATAATACACCTAATGAATTCGCCCGAGTCGTTTAGACATCGTACAACAAGTTAGGACATCTTAAGACTCTTTATGCCATATTAGCAACATGAAAATCACGTTAGTATCATTTAGGACGCCTTACAAATCCTAAGAACAACTTACAACACCGTACAAAACCATAAATCTCCATAATAAACCTAATGAATTCGCCTGAATCCTTTGAACGTCGTACGACAACTTAAGGCTTCTTACGACTTTGTATGCCATATTAGCACCTTAAAAAGCACGTTAGTATAATGTAGGACGCCTTAAAACTCCTAACAGCACCTTACAACACCGTACGAAATGTTAAAACTCCATAATAAACCTAATAAATTCGTACGAGTCCTTTGAACATCGTACGACAAGTTAGGACATCTTACAACTCTTTATGCCACATTAGGAACTCGAAAAGAACGTTAGTATAATGTACGACGCCTTCAACTCCTAAGAACACCTTCCTTCACCATACGAAACCTCAAAATTCCATAATATACCTAATGAATTCGCCTGAGTCGTTTAGACATCGTACGACAAGTTAGGACGTCTTAAGACTCTGTATGCCATATTAGCAACTTGAAAATCACGTTAGTATATTTTAGGACGCCTTGCAAATTCTAAGAACACCTTACAACAGCGTACAAAACCATAAATCTCCATAATAAACCTAATGAATTCGTCCGAATCCTTTGAACGTCATACGACACATTAAAACATCTTACGACTCTGTATGCCATTATAGCACCTTGAAAAGCACGTTACTATAATGTAGAACGCCTAACAACACCGTACGAAACGATAAAACTCCATAATAAACCTAATGAATTCGTACGAGTCCTTTGAACATCGTACGACAAGTTAGGACATCTTAGAACTCTTTATGCCACATTAGTAACTCGAAAAGAACGTTAGTATAATGTACGACGCCTTACAACTCCTAATAACACCTTCCTTCACCGTACGAAACCTCAAAAGTACATAATACACCTAATGAATTCGTCCGAGTCCTTTGAACATCGTACGACAAGTTAGGACAGCTTAAGACTCTGTATGCCATATAAACAACATGAAAATCAAGTTAGTATCATTTAGGACGCCTTACAAATCCTAAGAACACTTTACAACACTGTACAAAACCATAAATCTCCATAATAAACCTAATGAATTCGTCTGAATCCTTTGAATGTCGTACTACAACTTAAGGCTTCTTACGACTTTGTATGCCATATTAGCAACTTAAAAAGCACGTTAGTATAATGTAGGGCGCCTTAAAACTCCTAACAACACCTTACAACACCGTACGAAACGTTAAAACTCCATAATAAACCTAATGAATTCGTACGAGTCCTTTGAACATCGTACGACAAGTTAGGACATATTACGACTCTTTATGCCACATTAGGAACTCGAATAGAACGTTAGTATAATGTATGACGCCTTACAACTCCTAAGAACACCTTCCTTCACCTTACGAAACCTTAAAACTCCATAATACACCTAATGAATTTGTCCGAGTCCTTTGAACATCGTACGACAAGTTAGGAGGATAGCTTAAGACTCTGTATGCCATATAAACAACATGAAAATCACGTTAGTATCATTTAGGACGCCTTACAAATCCTAAGAACACCTTACAACACTGTACAAAACAATAAATCTCCATAATAAACCTAATGAATTCGTCTGAATCCTTTGAATGTCGTACTGCAACTTAAGGCTTCTTACGACTTTGTATGCCATATTAGCACCTTAAAAAGCACGTTAGTATAATGTAGGACGCCTTAAAACTCCTAACAACACCTTAAAACACCGTACAAAATGTTAAAATTCCATAATAAACCTATTGAATTCGTACGAGTCCTTTGAACATCGTACGACAAGTTAGGACATCATAGCCTTTGTATGCCATATTAGCAACATGAAAATAACGTTAGTATCATTTAAGACGCCTTACAAATCCTAAGAACACCTTACAACACCGTACAAAACCATAAATCTCCATAATAAACCTAATGAATTTGTTTGAATCCTTTGAACTTCGTACAGCAACTTAAGGCTTCTTACGACTATGTATGCCTTATTAGGACCTTAAAAAGCACGTTAGTATAATGTAGGACGCCTTACAACTAGTAACAACACCTTACAACACTGTACGAAACGTTAAAACTCCATAATAAACCTAATGAATTCGTACGAGTCCTTTGAACATCGTACGACAAGTTAGGACATCTTACAACTCTTTATGCCACATTAGGAACTCGAAAAGAACGTTAGTATAATGTACGACGCCTTCAACTCCTAAGAACACCTTCCTTCACCGTACGAAACCTCAAAATTCCATAATATACCTAATGAATTCGCCCGAGTCGTTTAGACATCGTACGAAAAGTTAGGACATCTTAAGACTCTGTATGCCATATTAGAAACTTCAAAATCACGTTAGTATATTTTAGGACGCCTTGCAAATTCTAAGAACACCTTACAACAGCGTACAAAACCATAAATCTCCATAATAAACCTAATGAATTCGTCCGAATCCTTTGAACGTCGTACGACACATTAAAACATCTTACGACTCTGTATGCCATTATAGCACCTTGAAAAGCACGTTAGTATAATGTAGAACGCCTAACAACACCGTACGAAACGTTAAAACTCCATAATAAACCTAATGAATTCGTACGAGTCCATTGAACATCGTTCGACAAGTTAGGACATCTTACAACTCTTTATGCCACATTAGGAACTCGATAAGAACGTTAGTATATTGTACGACGCCTTAAAACTCCTAAGAACACCTTACTTAACCGTACGAAACCTCAAAATTCCATAATACTCCTAATGAATTCGCCCGAGTCGTTTAGACATCGTACAACAAGTTAGGACATCTTAAGACTCTTTATGCCATATTAGCAACATGAAAATCACGTTAGTATCATTTAGGACGCCTTACAAATCCTAAGAACAACTTACAACACCGTACAAAACCATAAATCTCCATAATAAACCTAATGAATTCGCCTGAATCCTTTGAACGTCGTACGACAACTTAAGGCTTCTTACGACTTTGTATGCCATATTAGCACCTTAAAAAGCACGTTAATATAATGTAGGACGCCTTAAAACTCCTAACAGCACCTTACAACACCGTACGAAATGTTAAAACTCCATAATAAACCTAATAAATTCGTACGAGTCCTTTGAACATCTTACGACAAGTTAGGACATCTTACAACTCTTTATGCCACATTAGGAACTCGAAAAGAACGTTAGTATAATGAACGACGCCTTCAACTCCTAAGAACACCTTCCTTCACCGTACGAAACCTCAAAATTCTTTAATATACCTAATGAATTCGCCCGAGTCGTTTAGACATCGTACGACAAGTTAGGACATCTTAAGACTCTGTATGCCATATTAGCAACTTGAAAATCACGTTAGTATATTTTAGGACGCCTTGCAAATTCTAAAAACACCTTACAACAGCGTACAAAACCATAAATCTCCATAATAAACCTAATGAATTCGTCCGAATCCTTTGAACGTCGTACGACACATTAAAACATCTTACGACTCTGTATGCCATTATAGCACCTTGAAAAGCACGTTACTATAATGTAGAACGCCTAACAACACCGTACGAAACGTTAAAACTCCATAATAAACCTAATGAATTCGTACGAGTCCATTGAACATCGTTCGACAAGTTAGGACATCTTACAACTCTTTATGCCACATTAGGAACTCGAAAAGAACGTTAGTATATTGTACGACGCCTTACAACTCCTAAGAACACCTTACTTCACCGTACGAAACCACAAAATTCCATAATACACCTAATGAATTCGCCCGAGTCGTTTAGACATCGTACAACAAGTTAGGACATCTTAAGACTCTTTATGCCATATTAGCAACATGAAAATCACGTTAGTAACATTTAGGACGCCTTACAAATCCTAAGAACAACTTACAACACAGTACAAAACCATAAATCTCCATAATAAACCTAATGAATACGCCTGAATCCTTTGAACGTCGTACGACAACTTAAGGCTTCTTACGACTTTGTATGCCATATTAGCACCTTAAAAAGCACGTTAGTATAATGTAGGACGCCTTAAAACTCCTAACAGCACCTTACAACACCGTACGAAATGTTAAAACTCCATAATAAACCTAATAAATTCGTACGAGTCCTTTGAACATCTTACGACAAGTTAGGACATCTTACAACTCTTTATGCCACATTAGGAACTCGAAAAGAACGTTAGTATAATGAACGACGCCTTCAACTCCTAAGAACGCCTTCCTTCACCGTACGAAACCTCAAAATTCCTTAATATACCTAATGAATTCGCCCGAGTCGTTTAGACATCGTACGACAAGTTAGGACATCTTAAGACTCTGTATGCCATATTAGCAACTTGAAAATCACGTTAGCATATTTTAGGACGCCTTGCAAATTCTAAAAACACCTTACAACAACGTACAAAACCATAAATCTCCATAATAAACCTAATGAATTCGTCCGAATCCTTTGAACGTCGTACGACACATTAAAACATCTTACGACTCTGTATGCCATTATAGCACCTTGAAAAGCACGTTAGTATAATGTAGAACGCCTTACAACACCGTCCGAAACGTTAAAACTCCATAATAAACCTAATGAATTCGTACGAGTCCATTGAACATCGTTCGACAAGTTAGGACATCTTAAAACACTATATGCCACATTAAGAACTCCAAAAGAACGTTAGTATAATGTACGACGCCTTACAACTCTTAAGAACACCTTCCTTCACCGTACGAAACCTCAAAATTCCATAATACACCTAATGAATTCGCCCGAGTCGTTTAAACATCGTACGACAAGTTAGGACATCTTAAGACTCTTTATGCCATATTAGCAACATGAAAATCACGTTAGTATCATTTAGGACGCCTTACAAATCCTAAGAATAACTTACAACACCATACAAAACCATAAATCTCCATATTAAACCTAATGAATTCTCCTGAATCCTTTGAACTTCGTACGACAACTTAAGGATTCTTACGACTATGTATGCCATATTAGCACCTTAAAAAGCACGTTAGTATAATGTAGGACGCCTTACAACTCGAAACAACACCTTACAACACCGTACGAAACGTTAATACTCCATAATAATCCTAATGAATTTGTACGAGTCCTTTGAACATCGTACGACAAGTTAGGACATCTTACGACTCTTTATGCCACATTAGGAACTCGAATAGAACGTTAGTTTAATGTACGAAGCCTTACAAATCCTAAGAACACCTTCTTTCACCGTATGAAACCTCAAAATTCCATAATACACCTAATGAATTCGTCCGAGTCGTTTAGACATCGTACGACAAGTTAGGACATCTTAAGACTCTGTATGCCATATTAGCAACATGAAAATCACGTTAGTATCATTTAGGACGCCTGACAAATCCTAAAAACACATCACAACACCGTACAAAACAATAAATCTCCATAATAAACCTAATGAATTCGTTTGAATCCTTTGAACTTCGTACGGCAACTTAAGGCTTCTTACGACTATGTATGCCATATTACCTTAAAAAGCACCTTAGTATAATGTAATACGCCTTACAACTCGTAACAACATCTTACAACACCGTACGAAACGTTAAAACTCCATAATAAACCTAATGAATTCGTACGAGTCCTTTCAACATCGTACGACAAGTTAGGACATCTTACAACTCTTTATGCCACATTAGGAACTCGAAAAGAACGTTAGTATAATGTACGACGCCTTACAACTCCTAAAAACACCATCCTTCACCGTACGAAACCTCAAAACTCCATAATACATCTAATGAATTCGTCCGAGTATTTTGAACATCGTACGACAAGTTAGGACAGCTTAAGACTCTGTATGCCATATTAGCAACATGAAAATCACATTAGTATCATTTAGGACGCCTTACAAATCCTAAGAACACATTACAACAACGTACAAAACCATAAATCTCCATAATAAACCTAATGAATTCGTCTGAATCCTTTGAACTTCGTACTGAAACTTAAGGCTTCTTACGACTATGTATGCCATATAATCACCTTAAAAAGCACGTTAGTATAATGTAGGACGCCTTACAACTCGTAACAACATCTTACAACACCGTACGAAACGTTAAAACTCCATAATAAACCTAATGAATTCGTACGAGTCCTTTGAACATCGTACGACAAGTTAGGACATCTTACAACACTTTATGCCACATTAGGAGCTCGAAAATAACGTTAGTATATTGTACGACGCCTTACAACTCCTAAGAACACCTTCCTTCACCGTACGAAACCTCAAAATTCCATAATATACCTAATGAATTCGCCCGAGTCGTTTAGACATCGTACAACAAGTTAGGACATCTTAAAATTCTTTATGCCATATTAGCAACACGAAAATCACGTTAGTATTATTTAGGACGCCTGACAAATCCTAAGAACAACTTATAACACCGTACAAAACCATAAATCTCCATATCAAACCTAATGAATTTGCCTAAATCCTTTGAACTTCGTACGGCAACTTAAGGCTTCTTACAACTATGTATGCCATATTAGCACCTTAAAAAGCACCTTAGTATAATGTAGGACGCCTTACAACTCGTAACAACATCTTACAACATCGTACGAAATGTTAAAACTCCATAATAAACCTAATGAATTCGTACGAGACCTTTCAACATCGTACGACAAGTTAAGACATCTTACAACTCTTTATGCCACATTAGGAACTCGAAAAGAACGTTAGTATAATGTACGACGCCTTACAAATCCTAAAAACACCTTCCTTCACCGTACGAAACCTCAAAACTCCATAATACATCTAATGAATTCGTCAGAGTCCTTTGAACATCGTACGACAAGTTAGGACAGCTTAAGACTCTGTATGCCATTTTAGCAACAAGAAAATCACGTTAGTATCATTTAGGACACCTTACAAATCCTAAGAACACATTACAACACCGTACAAAACCATAAATCTCCATAATAAACCTAATGAATTCGTCTGAATCCTTTGAACTTCGTACGGAAACTTAAGGCTTCTTACGACTATGTATGCCATATTAACACCTTAAAAAGCACGTTAGTATAATGTAGGACGACTTACAACTCGTAACAACATCTTACAACACCGTACGAAATGTTAAAACTCCAAAATAAACCTAATAAATTCGTACGAGTCCTTTGAACATCGTACCACAAGTTAGGACATCTTACAACTCTTTATGCCACATTAGGAACTCGAAAAGAACGTTAGTATAATGTACGACGCCTTCAACTCCTAAGAACACCTTCCTTCACCGTACGAAACCTCAAAATTCCTTAATATACTTAATGAATTCGCCCGAGTCGTTTAGACATCGTACGACAAGTTAGGACATCTTAAGACTCTTTATGCCATATTAGCAACTTGAAAATCACGTTAGTATATTTTAGGACGCCTTGCAAATTCTAAGAACACCTTAGAACAGCGTACAAAACCATAAATCTCCATAATAAACCTAATGAATTCGTCCGAATCATTTGAACGTCGTACGACACATTAAAACATCTTACGACTCTGTATGCCATTATAGCACCTTGAAAAGCACGTTAGTATAATGTAGAACGCCTTACAACACCGTACGAAACGTTAAAACTCCATAATAAACCTAATAAATTCGTACGAGTCCATTGAACATCGTTCGACAAGTTAGGACGTCTTACAACACTTTATGCCACATTAAGAACTCCAAAAGAACGTTAGTATAATGTACAACGCCTTACAACTCCTAAGAACACCTTCCTTCACCGTACGAAACCTCAAAATTCCATAATACACCTAATGAATTCGCCCGAGTCGTTTAAACATCGTACGACAAGTTAGGACATCTTAAGACTATTTATGCCATATTAGCAACATGAAAATCACGTTAGTATCATTTAGGACGCCTTACAAATCCTAAGAACAACTTACAACACCGTACAAAACCATAAATCTCCATAATAAACCTAATGAATTCTCCTGAATCCTTTGAACTTCGTACGACAACTTAAGGCTTCTTACGACTATGTATGCCATGTTAGCACCTTAAAAAGCACGTTAGTATAATGTAGGACGCCTTACAACTCGTAACAACACCTTACAACACCGTACGAAACGTTAATACTCCATTATAAACCTAATGAATTCGTACGAGCCCGTTGAACATCGTACGACAAGTTAGGACATCTTACGACTCTTTATTCCACATTAGGAACTCGAATAGAACGTTAGTTTAATGTACGACGCCTTACAAATCCTAAGAACACCTTCCTTTACCGTACGAAACCTCAAAATTCCATAATACACCTAATGAATTCGTCCGAGTCGTTTAGACATCGTACGACAAGTTAGGACATCTTAAGACTCTGTATGCCATATTAGCAACATGAAAATCACGTTAGTATCATTTAGGACGCCTTACAAATCCTAAGAACACATCACAACACCGTACAAAACCATAATCTCCATAATAAACCTAATGAATTCGTCTGAATCCTTTGAACTTCGTACGGCAACTTAAGGCTTCTTACGACTATGTATGCCATATTAGCACCTTAAAAAGCACCTTAGTATAATGTAGGACGCCTTACAACTCGTAACAACATCTTACAACACCGTACGAAACGTTAAAACTCCATAATAAACCTAATGAATTCGTACGAGTCCTTTGAACATCGTACGACAAGTTAGGACATCTTACGACTCTTTTTGCCACATTAGGAACTCGAATAGAACGTTAGTATAATGTACGACGCCTTACAACTCCAAAGAACACCTTCCTTCACCGTAAGAAACCTCAAAACTCCATAATACTCCTAATGAATTCGTCCGAGTCCTTTGAACATCGTACAACAAGTTAGGACAGCTTAAGACTCTGTATGCCATATAAACAACATGAAAATCACGTTAGTATCATTTAGGATTCCTTACAAATCCTAAGAACACCTTACAACACGGTACAAAACAATAAATCTCCATAATAAACCTAATGAATTCGTCTGAATCCTTTGAATGTCGTACTGCAACTTAAGGCTTCTTACGACTTTGTATGCCATATTAGCACCTTAAAAAGCACGTTAGTATAATGTAGGACGCCTTAAAACTCCTAACAACACCTTACAACACCGTACGAAATATTAAAATTCCATAATAAACCTATTGAATTGGTACGAGTCCTTTGAATATTGTACGACAAGTTAAGACATCATAAGCCTTTGTATGCCATATTAGCAACATGAAAATAACGTTAGGATCATTTAGGTCGCCTTACAAATCCTAAGAACACCTTACAACACCGTACAAAACCATAAATCTCCATAATAAACGTAATGAATTCGTTTGAATCCTTTGAACTTCGTACTGCAACTTAAGGCTTCTTACGACTATGTATGCCATATTAGGACCTTAAAAAGCACGTTACTATAATGTAGGACGCCTTACAACTCGTAACAACACCTTACAACACTGTACGAAACGTTAAAACTCCATAATAAACCTAATGAATTCGTACGAGTCCTTTGAACATCGTACGACAAGTTAGGACATCTTACAACTCTTTATGCCACGTTAGGAACTCGAAAAGAACGTTAGTATAATGTACGACGTCTTCAACTCCTAAGAACACCTTCCTTCACCGTACGAAACCTCAAAATTTCTTAATATACCTAATGAATTCGCCCGAGTCGTTTAGACATCGTACGACAAGTTAGGACATCTTAAGACTCTGTATGCCATATTAGCAACTTGAAAATCACGTTAGTATATTTTAGGACGCCTTGCAAATTCTAAGAACACCTTACAACAGCGTACAAAACCATAAATCTCCATAATAAACCTAATAAATTCGTCCGAATCCTTTGAACGTCGTACGACACATTAAAACATCTTACGACTCTGTATGCCATTATAGCACCTTGAAAAGCACGTTAGTATAATGTAGAACGCCTTACAACACCGTACGAAACGTTAAAACTCCATAATAAACCTAATGAATTCGTACGAGTCCATTGAACATCGTTCGACAAGTTAGGACATCTTACAACACTTTATGCCACATTAAGAACTCCAAAAGAAAGTTAGTATAATGTACGACGCCTTACAACTCCTAAGAACACCTTCCTTCACCGTACGAAACCTCAAAATTCCATAATACACCTAATGAATTCGCCCGAGTCGTTTAAACATCGTACGACAAGTTAGGACATCTTAAGACTATTTATGCCATATTAGCAACATGAAAATCACGTTAGTATCATTTAGGACGCCTTACAAATCCTAAGAACAACTTACAACACCGTACAAAACCATAAATCTCCATAATAAACCTAATGAATTCTCCTGAATCCTTTGAACTTCGTACGACAACTTAAGGCTTCTTACGACTATGTATGCCATGTTAGCACCTTAAAAAGCACGTTAGTATAATGTAGGACGCCTTACAACTCGTAACAACACCTTACAACACCGTACGAAACGTTAATACTCCATTATAAACCTAATGAATTCGTACGAGCCCGTTGAACATCGTACGACAAGTTAGGACATCTTAAGACTCTTTATTCCACATTAGGAACCCGAATAGAACGTTAGTTTAATGTACGACGCCTTACAACTCCTAAGAACACCTTCCTTTACCGTACGAAACCTCAAAATTCCATAATACACCTAATGAATTCGTCCGAGTCGTTTAGACATCGTACGACAAGTTAGGACATCTTAAGACTCTGTATGCCATATTAGCAACATGAAAATCACGTTAGTATCATTTAGGACGCCTTACAAATCCTAAGAACACATCACAACACCGTACAAAACCATAAATCTCCATAATAAACCTAATGAATTCGTCTGAATCCTTTGAACTTCGTACTGCAACTTAAGGCTTCTTACGACTATGTATGCCATATTAGCACCTTAAAAAGCACCTTAGTATAATGTAGGACGCCTTACAACTCGTAACAACATCTTACAACACCGTACGAAACGTTAAAACTCCATAATAAACCTAATGAATTCGTACGAGTCCTTTGAACATCGTACGACAAGTTAGGACATCTTACGACTCTTTTTGCCACATTAGGAACTCGAATAGAACGTTAGTATAATGTACGACGCCTTACAACTCCAAAGAACACCTTCCTTCACCGTAAGAAACCTCAAAACTCCATAATACTCCTAATGAATTCGTCCGAGTCCTTTGAACATCGTACAACAAGTTAGGACAGCTTAAGACTCTGTATGCCATATAAACAACATGAAAATCACGTTAGTATCATTTAGGATTCCTTACAAATCCTAAGAACACCTTACAACACGGTACAAAACAATAAATCTCCATAATAAACCTAATGAATTCGTCTGAATCCTTTGAATGTCGTACTGCAACTTAAGGCTTCTTACGACTATGTATGCCATATTAGCACCTTAAAAAGCACCTTAGTATAATGTAGGACGCCTTACAACTCGTAACAACATCTTACAACACTGTACGAAACGTTAAAACTCCATAATAAACCTAATGAATTCGTACGAGTCCTTTGAACATCGTACGACAAGTTAGGACATCTTACAACTCTTTATGCCACATTAGGATCTCAAAAGGAACGTTAGTATATTGTACGACGCCTTACAACTCCTAAGAACATCTTCCTTCACCGTACGAAACCTCAAAACTCCATAATACATCTAATGAATTCGTCCGAGTCCTTTGAACATCGTACGACAAGTTAGGACAGCCTAAGACTCTGTATGCCATATTAGCAACATGAAAATCACGTTAGTATCATTTAGGACGCCTTACAAATCCTAAGAATACCTTACAACACCGTACAAAACCATAAATCTCCATAATAAACCTAATGAATTCTTCTGAATCATTTGAACGTCGTACGACAACTTAAGGCTTCTTACGACTTTGTATGCCATATTAGCACCTTAAAAAGCACGTTAGTATAATGTAGGACGCCTTAAAACTCCTAACAGCACCTTACAACACCTTATGAAATGTTAAAACTACATAATAAACCTAATAAATTCGTACGAGTCCTTTGAACATCGTACGACAAGTTAGGACATCTTAGAACTCTTTATGCCACATTAGGAACTCGAAAAGAACGTTAGTATAATGTACGACGCCTTCAACTCCTAAGAACACCTTCCTTCACCGTACGAAACCTCAAAATTCCTTAATATACCTAATGAATTCGCCCGAGTCGTTTAGACATCGTACGACAAGTTAGGACATCTTAAGACTCTGTATGCCATATTAGCAACTTGAAAATCACGTTAGTATATTTTAGGACGCCTTGCAAATTCTAAGAACACCTTACAACAGCGTACAAAACCATAAATCTCCATAATAAACCTAATGAATTCGTCCGAATCATTTGAACGTCGTACGACACATTAAAACATCTTACGACTCTGTATGCCATTATAGCACCTTGAAAAGCACGTTAGTATAATGTAGAACGCCTTACATCACCGTACGAAACGTTAAAACTCCATAATAAACCTAATGAATTCGTACGAGTCCATTGAACATCGTTCGACAAGTTAGGACATCTTACAACACTTTATGCCACATTAAGAACTCCAAAAGAACGTTAGTATAATGTACGACGCCTTACAACTCCTAAGAACACCTTCCTTCACCGTACGAAACCTCAAAATTCCATAATACACCTAATGAATTCGCCCGAGTCGTTTAAACATCGTACGACAAGTTAGGACATCTTAAGACTATTTATGCCATATTAGCAACATGAAAATCACGTTAGTATCATTTAGGACGCCTTACAAATCCTAAGAACAACTTACAACACCGTACAAAACCATAAATCTCCATAATAAACCTAATGAATTCTTCTGAATCCTTTGAACGTCGTACGACAACTTAAGGCTTCTTACGACTTTGTATGCCATATTAGCACCTTAAAAAGCACGTTAGTATAATGTAGGACGCCTTAAAACTCATAACAGCACCTTACAATACCGTACGAAATGTTAAAACTACATAATAAACCTAATAAATTCGTACGAGTCCTTTGAACATCGTACGACAAGTTAGGACATCTTAGAACTCTTTATGCCACATTAGGAACTCGAAAAGAACGTTAGTATAATGTACGACGCCTTCAACTCCTAAGAACACCTTCCTTCACCGTACGAAACCTCAAAATTCCTTAATATACCTAATGAATTCGCCCGAGTCGTTTAGACATCGTACGACAAGTTAGGACATCTTAAGACTCTGTATGCCATATTAGCAACTTGAAAATCACGTTAGTATATTTTAGGACGCCTTGCAAATTCTAAGAACACCTTACAACAGCGTACAAAACCATAAATCTCCATAATAAACCTAATGAATTCGTCCGAATCATTTGAACGTCGTACGACACATTAAAACATCTTACGACTCTGTATGCCATTATAGCACCTTGAAAAGCACGTTAGTATAATCTAGAACGCCTTACATCACCGTACGAAACGTTAAAACTCCATAATAAACCTAATGAATTCGTACGAGTCCATTGAACATCGTTCGACAAGTTAGGACATCTTACAACACTTTATGCCACATTAAGAACTCCAAAAGAACGTTAGTATAATGTACGACGCCTTACAACTCCGAAGAACACCTTCCTTCACCGTACGAAACCTCAAAATTCCATAATACACCTAATGAATTCGCCCGAGTCGTTTAAACATCGTACGACAAGTTAGGACATCTTAAGACTATTTATGCCATATTAGCAACATGAAAATCACGTTAGTATCATTTAGGACGCCTTACAAATCCTACGAACAACTTACAACACCGTACAAAACCATAAATCTCCATAATAAACCTAATGAATTCTCCTGAATCCTTTGAACTTCGTACGACAACTTAAGGCTTCTTACGACTATGTATGCCATGTTAGCACCTTAAAAAGCACGTTAGTATAATGTAGGACGCCTTACAACTCGTAACAACACCTTACAACACCGTACGAAACGTTAATACTCCATAATAAACCTAATGAATTCGTACGAGTCCTTTGAACATCGTACGACAAGTTAGGACATCTTACGACTCTTTATGCCACATTCGGAACTCGAATAGAATGTTAGTTTAATGTTCGAAGCCTTACAAATCCTAAGAACACCTTATTTCACCGTACGAAACCTCAAAATTCAATAATACACCTAATAAATTCGTCCGAGTCGTTTAGACATCGTACGACAAGTTAGGATGTCACACCCCCAAAATCCACTAACGGAGTTTTACCGTTAAGTGTGTGACAAACCAGGATCTCAGTCATTAGCTACACCAAACGACACTATATGAATTTAAAAACATACGTGTCTCATTAAATGAGAAAATTTATTACAGAGTTAACGTTTAAAAGTTTGCGGAAGCGTAAACGAAATGTAATGCCATAATATTAAATGGAACTAAATGCGCAGTACACGCGCCCCATACAAGATACAAAGCTTAAATAGACATTAAACTCAAATTATGATTTGTAATGCACGAAAATGCTTAAATGATAAGCCGTGACTCCATGCCATGTCTTAAGTGCGTGGTACCTCAGTGACCTGTAAAAGTGAAAGTCTAACAAGTGTCAACACGACGGTTGGTGAGTTCACAAAGTAGTATAAAACAAGCAGTTCAGTTGTAAGCAGATTATTAAATTAAGTATGTCATTGTAGGTAGCTAATCTATAGCACATGTCCTTAGAGGCGTAATGTATCTGACCGAAGCTGTCGTATGTACACATTAAGTGCAGTTTGCCTGTTCGTACATCCCAGCAGGATGCACTGTAAGTATGTTAGGTCATTCAACACCCGTTCGACAGGTCCTTCTGTCGTGCTAGCGCGACTAGCCCGGGTGGGGTTTGTCAAACCCAGTAGTACTACTCAAAATTTCCCCGCTATTTCACAAATACTAACGGTCAACTAGGTATCCATGAGGTCTTTCATGGACAAAATAAAAGTGCTCTAATCCAGACATGCGACATACAGAATTCGTAAATCCGTAAAAGTATTTGTCCGAGTTCAGCCCATGAAAGGGTATCATAGTAAAAGTCCGAGTTCAACCCATAAAAGGGTATAACAGTAAAAGTGCGGTTTAGTGAACTCACCTTAGGTTGCACAGCAAAATAGTTAACAGCACACATAGTATATAATACAGCAACCTAAATAACAATAGGTCGATCAATGTGCGTTCATGTAGGGTCATAGTACCCTATGCATCCAAATGGTCAATAGTTATGTGAGTGTGGTTTGGTTTCACTTTTGGTCCAAGTTTGACTTTTAGGTCCAAGTTTGACTTTCAGTTGACCCGAGTTGACCCACGACCCGTTGGTGATTTGTTAAGTGTAAACACGTTACATTTGGTGTATTTGACTAAATCATATTCGCCTACCACATCACACTTCACGTATTCAACAAGTAAAAGTTTCAATTTCACAAAAGTTTCCATTATAAGAAAGTCGAACCTTTAAAGCATGCGTGCATAATTCAACATCCTAAGCATGTCAACTATTATACAAATACCATAGCACGTTATACAAGTCACCAACATTTACCATTACTTTGTAGTTCTTAATATACAACACATTTGCAAGCATGGTCATTTCTAGACATCATATAGTATTTACATGCTTTGTGCAATTAGTAAAATAGCAACTTTCACCATGGCATCCTAGTTATTAGCACACCCCATTTAGGCTTCAACAAAGACAAATTTCAAGTGATCGTTCTACTAACCGACTAATGCCTATAGTGTCATAGTATGATCAAAGTATATTTATCAATCACCACATGTCCACAACCATTCATACGCAAGTCCAAATCATGTTTGTACGTTCGAAATTACTAAACATGCATCCTAGCCAATTTCCATGTCAAAAAGTTTCTACATTTAGTAAGTGTTCTAAACAAAATCGAATTCATGCGTTCAAGAAACCAAAATTCATCTAACACATCTTACAAACATGTTAGTAATTCCATAGCAATCATTAGATGTCTCTAACATGCAACCTCACATGATCACGAATATAAAAGTTACTATTTTTAGTAATTTAACGAAACGTTCACGAAATTGCAAAACCAAGTAACAAATCTTCATGCCATTTATCATCTAATCACTTAATCAATCCTATTTCATCATTATTCATCATGCCACATCAAGTTTCAATGACATCATACTAAACCCTAGTTTCATGACCATACTTTTTGTACCAATTTCAACATCTAATCATCAAAATAACCATTTACATATAATCACTAACCCATTTTCACAACACAACATCAATTTGGTCAATTTGGATGAACTAGGGTTTTCCAAAACATGAGATTTTCGTAACATATATCAAAAATTAAGATAAACACTTACTAGTTTTGCCTTTAACACTTCGATTAACAACCGAAATCACCAAAAATTGAATCCAATTAGCAACAAAATGATCTTGTGTATGTGTGTGTAGTTCGACGGCAGCCCAAGGGGAAAAAGAAGCCAAAAAAACGTTTTTTCTCATTAGGATAGGTTTAGGTTTTGTAAATTTTTGTTAACAATTGTTAAGTGTTAAGTTGGGTTGGGCCTTGGGCCATCCATGGGTCACATGGATGATCCACGGGCCCCGATTTGTTTCGGTTTTGCAATCACAATAAAAATCTTTCTCATCCATTCATTTTTGTTTCCTAATGGTTACCGAAATCCGTAAACGGTTAAAATCGGTAAAATACGCGGTTACACGAAAATTCAACAATTAAGCACACTTAACAGTTAAAACGTATTATTATTGTATTCGCATTCATTTAAGATCACCAACGCCCGGGTATTAGCTCGTGTGGTCGTTTCGTGTGTATATTACATAACAGTTTGTCGTTTCGTGTGCACGTTTGTGTAACAGTTTATACATTTAATTCTTCACATTAAATGATAAGTATAATTGCGTTAACGCGACTAACAGAGTTTAACTAACGAAGTTAACCTGAATTTGTCGGGTGTCACATCATCCCCTTGTTGAAGGAATTTTCGTCCCGAAAATTGGATACGGTCGTTAAAATAGGTTTCGAATTGTCACACAATGTTCCCCAAAGCCTTTCAGTCATATAACACATAAGTTCACTAAATTTATATTTATTCAGTTGTTCGGAATTATTAGTTTATTAATTCGCCAACATCCGTGTATTAACTCACGTGATCTGGTAATTCCTTGGATTGTCGTTACATGTAATTGTTTGTGTAATATGTATCACGTTTAACTCAACAAATTAAAGGTGGAGTATAATTTCATTATTAGGAGTAACGAGATTTTGTTAACGGGGTTAATCTGAAATTCTCGGGTGTTACATCATCCCCTTGTTGAAGGAATTTTCGTCCCGAAAATTTAACCAATAGCATTAGTATTTGATGTTGTCATTTGAAATAATTACCGATGCTTGTACATTGTTTGATTTTTCACACTACTACGTAACTCCGGTCCATACTTCTAAGTTCTAGCCACTTCGACTATAATGATCTTACAGTGTTTGAGTATTCTGAATTCTTTGCCTATTATTTCAACTGATTTTCCGTGAGACATTGCTGTTCATCGATTGTGACGACGAGTGTTCCGTCACATAAGAGCCTGGTTAGGTTGAAGACATCAAAAATGCTGTGCATCATGCTTGTCTTTAAAAACTGATCCAGTCAATGATCTAGAAGACCAATACTCTAAGGTTTCAAATGGTCTAATGTATTGTGGTTTTATTGGAGTTCCAGAGTTTTGAATGGGATTTACAAATAGCGACTTCTATACTGTATATTTCGGGGATTTATATTAATGAGTCTCACGTTGTTATTAGCTACCCGAGGCCGAAGTATTAACGGAAGAGTTCATTTATTGGTATAGATTGCTAGACTCAGACAACTTGTGTACAAGGTAAACCGTGTGTAGGTACTTGACTTTATTAAAGAAACGTTGTCAAAGCGCAGTCCCAAGGATGTCAGGGACCTTCTAAAAAAAAATAGAAGAGGAATGAATTTTGATACCATCGAATGTTAGGACGTACGCGAGTTAAGCAAGAATGATCAAGGAACTTAATAAGTATTCATGATTCGTTGTGGTCGATAGAAAAAGTGGTTGAATGATGTAGGGTAAAATGTTATTAATGTTCGCTTACTGAAGTAGTATAAAATTGGAAGTGTCTATGTTACATGAGGTGTTCCTAATCCTTTGGACTACAATCGATTTTCTCTTTGATGGAATCTGAGTGTTACAGTTGGAAGTGTGCCCGGGGGCGTATGATACGCCAAGTATTTTCTCACTGAAAAGGTTTTTAAGAATGTCATCTTAAACTTCGCCATACATTTGTTTCCATAGTTGTTACAATTACAATACCTCAATATTTCGTTCCACTTCCTGCGTATGATCACAGTTTCATGTTGCTCATCTCAATACCAAGTTCTTAATTTGTTGTTTAGTGTTTCAACCTAGATAGTTTTATGGCTATGTTACTGTATTATCAAGCTCTTGTTGTTACGTGATTTCCGTTGTATCTTTAGATTTTAATTCCTACATCATTAGCCGAAAAACAGGTGTTCTTATGGGCACTTACTTTAATTGAACTCCAGGGTAATGTTTACAAGGGTGTGAGGGAGTATACGATAAACAAACCATTTTCTCATAGAGGCAGGTTCCATTAGATTCGTAAGCCGACATTAGGTGGGGATTTGATTCACTTTTCGGTTATTCTTTATGGAGGTCGTTTTAGTCCAATTCATTATTTGTGGTTTTAGCTCCCTAACATACTAGGTAAGGGTTCCAGTATCAAATAATAATATTCTAGTTGTGATTTTTATAACAGGATTCATCACACGGTAGTGTTTAGATTCACCATTTGAGGATATAAAAGACGATGAGGTATAACAGTCCGATTTAAAGTCTAGGATTCCAAGTTCATTAACGGATTAGAAAGGATCTCGTGTTATATCATTACAAGTGTCGGGTGACTTCAGTATCATCATATCTTATATGGTTTCCACTACTAGGACCTTCACAAGTTAAAATAGCCAGGGTAAAGTTTCTTACATGGCAGCTAAACACTTTTTATTAAGGAGGCTAATTAAGTTTAATATGGAAATTGCTGGATAATAGAGCTTCTAAGAAGGGACGCCAGACGTTCAAAGTGCCAAATGATAATCAGGGTGTCAATATTATGTTTCTTGGCAAATACAAAGGTGTACCGGGAATGGAACAAATTAGAAAGCGGTTACCCTGGACCGTAATGAGTGAATCTCCCTCAGAACATCAACTGGTAGTGTTGGTTTATTGCTGATGGTGGTAATCATCACTAGAATTCTTAGGGTCGTGAAATGTATTCCAAGTCAGAATTTATATGCGTGTGTCAGTTATGAAATGTTTGGTTTTTATTGTTATTGTAATTAAAGGATATATGAAAGTTATAATTTATCTGAGTACATAGTAGGTTACCCTATAAGTGATAGATCAAACAGCTTTATAAGGAATTTCGTGGTTATATATTAGAGTTTCCCAGGTTAATTATCGGCTTGGTTTCAGGTCCACATCCAACGTACCGTTAGTGTTTATATATATAGGGTGTACCGCAGCTAACCCACCACACCACCAGCACCTTGAAGGTGTACCTGTCACCTAATAACATTCTTGCCTACTTTACTAAGTCATTCATAGGGGTTGGGAAGAAGGGAATATACTTTAAGTGAACTGGAAACGTTATAATATATATGGAAATTTCAGTTATGTATTAGAATTTTATGTGGTTCAAATGTGAATAATCACAAACTTGCGATTTTTAAGACAGCTTAACTTGAATTCTGCTTTACCAAGCAGGTAAAGAGGTTTGAATATATATTACGATGTACAGAATGTAGATAATGTTTTGAATTAAATATAGGTTCTTTAAAGAAGAAAATAATAATAATAATAATAATAATAATAAAATAAATTAAATCCAGTACGTGTTTTACAATAATAGAGATGTGGATTTGGTGTATTAGTTAACGTTTACAAGAGTCCTGAATCGTGACAGGTCATCCAACTAGATTGAAACGTATGCATACTACACGTGTGGTTCGCCAGTGCATCGTTAGTAGTAGAATCAAAATAAGTCAGAATTATTTTTTTTGGGTAACTTGTTATCAGAAACAACTTTAAGTTCGGTTTACCTTGAAGAATAAGTTTGAGAATAGAGTATGATTAGGTGAGGTACTTCTAGAACAAGCTTGGTATGTTACGGGGTTTTTACATGAATGTTTAAGCGCTATGGATTTATTCAAAAGGGTGATTTTGAATGTGAAATATTACGCGGTTGGTTTATCGTATCAACCAAAGTTTTATTATATATATATATATGTATATATATATATATATATATTATAAGTTCTTAGTTTTATCAGACTCCTCCATGGAATCCTAAAGATTGTAGGGTTGTTTATCATTCGTTTGTAGAACCAATGATGTTAAGATGTTATCGACTGTTGGTAGGAGGTCATAGTATACTGACTAGAATTTAAAGCATCACATTAAGTATCATAAGTTTGCGACTTTAGTAAGGTAAATGTTTCATCTGGTGGATTCAGATTGATTATATATGCGATGAGTCACCCTCATTAGGGGACAAATATAGTAGTAGCAAAACTTTATCAAGTTTTTCAACATAGATCGTTGTCCTTATTTGTGTGTCATCAAGGAAAGATTTTCAGTTATTATTTTTATTGTTTTATAACGTAAACTGTATGCAGTTTAAAGATAAATTCCTGATATGCCATCGAAGGTTGCACTGTAATTGTCTACCATCTATGGATGGATTTTATGAGTTTAGTCTAGGATAGACTTGATATTGGTGCGTTATTTGGAGATGTATGTTTGTTTCCAATGAATTTGTATGATTGGTTTTTCACCTTTGTGTTTCTTTTTCGGTATCACCCACATGACAGATTTTTCCAGGATCATCATATACCTGTAAATTCACCATTACGTTGCGCACCTGTAATCGTCAATTTACCTTACACAATCACCCCAGTTTGTCTTTTATCGGGTACATTGATCTTATGTTTATTATGTTCTTTGTTTTATGTTCATCCGTATGGTATTTCTATCCCATGCAAAGTATTGAACGTGTGTAAGTGTATGATAATCTTATAAGTATGAGACAACTACACTAGATGTATAGGACACCAACAGACTATCAGTGTGCTGTATCAATGGGTCGCATGTATCAGGTATGGTGTAAGTTCATACTAAGTGTAAGACTACTAGCCTAGGCACAATCTGGGTGTACGATGTGTATAAGCAGTAGTAATATCAAATCAAGTGAATAACATGTAGTGGATCACACAGTAAGCGACATGTTACAACTAATAATGTCTCATATTAAGTAACATGTTGTAGCACACGAACGTGTCGTATAATAAGTAATGTGTAATAGCACGTAGGAGGTCACATAAGTAATAAGTCATGACCTCACTAGGAATGAGTTTCTGGACAAAAATCCATTGCTGTTGTTCATGTACCTCTATACCTTAGGCATCGGTCTCTGCCGGTTGGTTGCCATAATGAGGTAGGTAATTCAAGACTGAATTGTCTAGGCTTCATACGAAACCAGTTTGTTGTCATAGTCATGTAAGTTTCAAGTTAAAATGAAATGTAATCGTTTCTCAACTAAGGCCCCTAAAAAAAATTTTGCCCGAAAAAGCGGGATACTTTTGAACAAGGTCATTGTCAAATATTTCTCATGCAGACTTCAGTGAACAATTCAAACTAGCAGATACATACCTAGTTTAAGCTTCACTAGCATAGCATGTCACTAAAAAAAAAATTTGCCCTAAAGTATCACATAATACAAGCTAGTCACTTCATGTAATGCTAGTGTAGGCGTGTGTACGTGTATATCACATGTATGTGGGTCATAAATAAATTTTCACAAGTCCAACTAATGTCATTTCTGAAATCAAGTGTGTACAAGTCCCTAACCCATAATAAGTTCATAAATAATTCACTCGGTGCAACTAATGTAGTGTACAGTTATAGTCTAGAATGCAATGCAATGCAATGCAAACCTAGTTCGCTATAACCAATGTCTCTGATACCAATCTGTCACACCCCCAAAATCCACTAACGGAGTTTTACCGTTAAGTGTGTGACAAACCAGGATCTCAGTCATTAGCTACACCAAACGACACTATATGAATTTAAAAACATACGTGTCTCATTAAATGAGAAAATTTATTACAGAGTTAACGTTTAAAAGTTTGCGGAAGCGTAAACGAAATGTAATGCCATAATATTAAATGGAACTAAATGCGCAGTACACGCGCCCCATACAAGATACAAAGCTTAAATAGACATTAAACTCAAATTATGATTTGTAATGCACGAAAATGTTTAAATGATAAGCCGTGACTCCATGCCATGTCTTAAGTGCGTGGTACCTCAGTGACCTGTAAAAGTGAAAGTCTAACAAGTGTCAACACGACGGTTGGTGAGTTCACAAAGTAGTATAAAACAAGCAGTTCAGTTGTAAGCAGATTATTAAATTAAGTATGTCATTGTAGGTAGCTAATCTACAGCACATGTCCTTAGAGGCGTAATGTATCTGACCGAAGCTGTCGTATGTACACATTAAGTGCAGTTTGCCTGTTCGTACATCCCAGCAGGATGCACTGTAAGTATGTTAGGTCATTCAACACACGTTCGACAGGTCCTTCTGTCGTGCTAGCGCGACTAGCCCGGGTGGGGTTTGTCAAACCCAGTAGTACTACTCAAAATTTCCCCGCTATTTCACAAATACTAACGGTCAACTAGGTATCCATGAGGTCTTTCATGGACAAAATAAAAGTGCTCTAATCCAGACATGCGACATACAGAATTCGTAAATCCGTAAAAGTATTTGTCCGAGTTCAGCCCATGAAAGGGTATCATAGTAAAAGTCCGAGTTCAACCCATAAAAGGGTATAACAGTAAAAGTGCGGTTTAGTGAACTCACCTTAGGTTGCACAGCAAAATAGTTAACAGCACACACAGTATATAATACAGCAACCTAAATAACAATAGGTCGATCAATGTGCGTTCATGTAGGGTCATAGTACCCTATGCATCCAAATGGTCAATAGTTATGTGAGTGTGGTTTGGTTTCACTTTTGGTCCAAGTTTGACTTTTAGGTCCAAGTTTGACTTTCAGTTGACCCGAGTTGACCCACGACCCGTTGGTGATTTGTTAAGTGTAAACACGTTACATTTGGTGTATTTGACTAAATCATATTCGCCTACCACATCACACTTCACGTATTCAACAAGTAAAAGTTTCAATTTCACAAAAGTTTCCATTATAAGAAAGTCGAACCTTTAAAGCATGCGTGCATAATTCAACATCCTAAGCATGTCAACTATTATACAAATACCATAGCACGTTATACAAGTCACCAACATTTACCATTACTTTGTAGTTCTTAATATACAACACATTTGCAAGCATGGTCATTTCTAGACATCATATAGTATTTACATGCTTTGTGCAATTAGTAAAATAGCAACTTTCACCATGGCATCCTAGTTATTAGCACACCCCATTTAGGCTTCAACAAAGACAAATTTCAAGTGATCGTTCTACTAACCGACTAATGCCTATAGTGTCATAGTATGATCAAAGTATATTTATCAATCACCACATGTCCACAACCATTCATACGCAAGTCCAAATCATGTTTGTACGTTCGAAATTACTAAACATGCATCCTAGCCAATTTCCATGTCAAAAAGTTTCTACATTTAGTAAGTGTTCTAAACAAAATCGAATTCATGCGTTCAAGAAACCAAAATTCATCTAACACATCTTACAAACATGTTAGTAATTCCATAGCAATCATTAGATGTCTCTAACATGCAACCTCACATGATCACGAATATAAAAGTTACTATTTTTAGTAATTTAACGAAACGTTCACGAAATTGCAAAACCAAGTAACAAATCTTCATGCCATTTATCATCTAATCACTTAATCAATCCTATTTCATCATTATTCATCATGCCACATCAAGTTTCAATGACATCATACTAAACCCTAGTTTCATGACCATACTTTTTGTACCAATTTCAACATCTAATCATCAAAATAACCATTTACATATAATCACTAACCCATTTTCACAACACAACATCAATTTGGTCAATTTGGATGAACTAGGGTTTTCCAAAACATGAGATTTTCGTAACATATATCAAAAATTAAGATAAACACTTACTAGTTTTGCCTTTAACACTTCGATTAACAACCGAAATCACCAAAAATTGAATCCAATTAGCAACAAAATGATCTTGTGTATGTGTGTGTAGTTCGACGGCAGCCCAAGGGGAAAAAGAAGCCAAAAAAACGTTTTTTCTCATTAGGATAGGTTTAGGTTTTGTAAATTTTTGTTAACAATTGTTAAGTGTTAAGTTGGGTTGGGCCTTGGGCCATCCATGGGTCACATGGATGATCCACGGGCCCCGATTTGTTTCGGTTTTGCAATCACAATAAAAATCTTTCTCATCCATTCATTTTTGTTTCCTAATGGTTACCGAAATCCGTAAACGGTTAAAATCGGTAAAATACGCGGTTACACGAAAATTCAACAATTAAGCACACTTAACAGTTAAAACGTATTATTATTGTATTCGCATTCATTTAAGATCACCAACGCCCGGGTATTAGCTCGTGTGGTCGTTTCGTGTGTATATTACATAACAGTTTGTCGTTTCGTGTGCACGTTTGTGTAACAGTTTATACATTTAATTCTTCACATTAAATGATAAGTATAATTGCGTTAACGCGACTAACAGAGTTTAACTAACGAAGTTAACCTGAATTTGTCGGGTGTCACATAGGACATCTTAAGACTCTGTATGCCATATTAGCAACATGAAAATCACGTTAGTATCATTTAGGACGCTTTACAAATCCTAAGAACACATCACAACACCGTACAAAACCATAAATCTCCATAATAAACCTAATGAATTCGTCTGAATCCTTTGAACTTCGTACGGCAACTTAAGGCTTCTTACGACTATGTATGCCATATTAGCACCTTAAAAAGCACCTTAGTATAATGTAGGACGCCTTACAACTCGTAACAACATCTTACAACACCGTACGAAACGTTAAAACTCCATAATAAACCTAATGAATTCGTACGAGTCCTTTCAACATCGTACGACAAGTTAGGACATCTTACAACTCTTTATGCCGCATTAGGAACTCGAAAAGAACGTTAGTATAATGTACGACGCCTTACAACTACTAAAAACACCTTCCTTCACCGTACGAAACCTAAAAACTCCATAATACATCTAATGAATTCGTCCGAGTCCTTTGAACATCGTACGACAAGTTAGGACAGCTTAAGACTCTGTATGCCATATTAGCAACATGAAAATCACATTAGTATCATTTAGGACGCCTTACAAATCCTAAAAACACATTACAACACCGTAAAAAACCATAAATCTCCATAATAAACCTAATGAATTCGTCTGAATCCTTTGAACTTCGTACGGAAACTTAAGGCTTCTTACGACTATGTATGCCATATTAGCACCTTAAAAAGCACGTTAGTATAATGTAGGACGCCTTACAACTCGTAACAACATCTTACAACACCGTACGAAACGTTAAAACTCCATAATAAACCTAATGAATTCGTACGAGTCCTTTGAACATCGTACGACAAGTTAGGACATCTTACAACTCTTTATGCCACATTAGGAGCTCGAAAAGAACGTTAGTATATTGTACGACGCCTTACAACTCCGAAGAACACCTTCCTTCACCGTACGAAACCTCAAAATTCCATAATATACCTAATGAATTCGCCCGAGTCGTTTAGACATCGTACAACAAGTTAGGACATCTTAAGACTCTTTACGCCATATTAGTAACATGAAAATCACGTTAGTATTATTTAGGACGCCTGACAAATCCTAAGAACAACTTATAACACCGTACAAAACCATAAATCTCCATATCAAACCTAATGAATTCGCCTGAATCCTTTGAACTTCGTACGCCAACTTAAGGCTTCTTACGACTATGTATGCCATATTAGCACCTTAATAAGCAGTTAGTACAAAGTAGGACGCCTTACAACTCGTAACAACACCTTACAACATCGTACGAAACGTTAATACTCCATAATAAACCTAATGAATTCGTACGAGTCCGTTGAACATCGTACGACAGGTTAGGACATCTTACGACTCTTTATGCCACATTAGGAACTCGAATAGAACGTTAGTTTAATGTACGACGCCTTACAAATCCTAAGAACACCTTCCTTTACCGTACGAAACCTCAAAATTCCATAATACACCTAATGAATTCGTCCGAGTCGTTTAGACATCGTACGACAAGTTAGGACATCTTAAGACTCTGTATGCCATATTAGCAACATGAAAATCACGTTAGTATCATTTAGGACGCCTTACAAATCCTAAGAACACATTACAACACCGTACAAAACCATAAATCTCCATAATAAACCTAATGAATTCGTCTGAATCCTTTGAACTCCGTACGGAAACTTAAGGCTTCTTACGACTATGTATGCCATATTAGCACCTTAAAAAGCACGTTAGTATAATGTAGGACGCCTTACAACTCGTAACAACATCTTACAACACCGTACGAAACGTTAAAACTCCATAATAAACCTAATGAATTCGTACGAGTCCTTTGAACATCGTACGACAAGTTAGGACATCTTACAACTCTTTATGCCACATTAGGAACTCGAAAGGAACGTTAGTATATTGTACGACGCCTTACAACTCCTAAGAACACCTTCCTTCACCGTACGAAACCTCAAAACTCCATAATACATCTAATAAATTCGTCCAAGTCCTCTGAACATCGTACGACAAGTTAGGACAGCTAAAGACTCTGTATGCCATATTAGCAACATGAATATCACGTTAGTATCATTTAGGACGCCTTACACATCCTAACAGTGCTTCACCCGGCTGAACAGTGCTTTTCTTCTTCTTCACACGGCTGAATAGTATCTTCACTGTTTGGACGTGTGAGCCACTATTTGGACGGGTCAACTTAGTGGTTTCAATCACTTAGGAAAATTTCTTGAATCAATCACTCAATTCTTCAATTCTTCTTCTGATTATGATATGTTTCTGGGCAAATATCAATCAATTCTTCAAATCTTCATATCAGATTGACTTTTCAAAGTCAAAATTGTGATGAACACTAGATCAATTCTTCAATTTTTGTTGTTTTTGTTCAATTCAATACTTGTATTAGCTTAGGAATGATGTTTCTAACACTCCTTCAAAGTATTATACCTTGAATCTGGCTAAATCTCATTCAGATCCGGATTTTTGATGAAGAACACAACAAGTGGGTTTTGAGACAAATTGACAAAATATGGATCGAAATCAACAAATCAGTGATATTTGATCATGAACGAAGCTTAGGATTATGATTTCTAGCATATCTCAATCAACAATTTCTCAATATCAACAACAAATTCCGGATTTCAATTTTGAGCAGTGAAATGACGAACATGAACAATTTCTTCAAAAACTCAGTCAAATCTTCACCAATTGATCTCAAACTTTGCAGTTCTTTACACAAACATGAATCAAAGCTAATGGTAGCTAAAATTCCATCAATAACAACAACAATCAAAGATCACCCAACAACTCTGATACCAATTGATAGTGCTAGATGCACCGAGCTTGGATCTAGATCTGAGATTGTTTGGTGATGTTGTTTGTGATCAGTGATGCGGAATCTCACTAATCACGTATTGATGCTTGAATGTTCATGAAGATCAATGCAATGTATGATGAAGATGATGATAATATGAATAGGTGAATTGTATTAGATCAATGGAGAGGTTACAAGGGATTTTCAATGAAATGTATGCAACTCACTTAACAAATGACCTAGGTGATGGTATTTATAGTCTATACCATTCACCTTACAATGTAACCTAATCACGTGCAATTAAGCACAAACGCGCATTTAAGCACGAAACGATTACACAAATATTCTAAGACAAATACAAATAATGAACGTCTTCACCCGTGCTTGCTCGTGATGATGCTCGATATCTTCACTCGCTTATATTTGGAAAGTGACATCTTCAAATAACCCCAACATTTAAACACTTAAAAATGTGAATTAGTGGTCAAAATACAAAATATATAAAAAAAAGGGTTAGGGTATTCGAACCCGTGACCTGCAGTTACTTAACTTATGCACCCAGTCACTTGAGCTGGGTGACTAACATGTAAATCATCTCCCTCGCAATTCTTTTAATCTAAATTAGCAGATTCGAAAATCCCCCCCAAAAACCCATATGAACCCTAGATCCTTCACATCCCAAATCGAATTTGTTTTCTTAGTTTTTGACAAAATTAATGTTAGGGCTTTTAATCCTCATCCAAAATCGAGTACAATGGTATAAAAACTTACAAAATGGTGCGGGTTGGGTACGTGTTCGAGTAACGAACGGGTCGGCCACTTTGAGCCCTTGATGCGTGATTTTTACTTCGTTTTTACGATTTCTGGGTATAGGGGTTTGTTTGCGGTGTGTTTGTGAGTATGTGTGTGTGTGTGTTTAATTGCAAAATAGTGAGGTCGAGATATGGTTTTGGTCTTGGTTTTGATTTCGGCCGTAACAAAGAAAAAGGAATGGTTTCAGGCCAAATTTTCATTCAATTGCACGCGAATTTCTTGTTCGATGCTAGCTAGGGACTGATTAAACACGTTATTACCCGAAACGGGTCTGATTTTCGCTGAATTTTGGTTGTGAAAGTCGAGTATGGTGAAGATGGGTGAGTGGTGTTGTTGTTACGTGAAGGGAGGAAGGAGGAGAAAAAAAGTTTGGCTTTTTGACACTTTTGGTCCCTCATCTTTGCATGTTTCTTCACTTTTTTTTTGTTTTGTTAACAAGTATTATCATTATTTTCTTGATAAATTTGTTTTTGTTATTGCTATTATTATTTATTATTGTTAGTGTTTTTCACTTGCTAAATTATTAATACAATAAGTCTCTTTAACTTTAAGTACTCGATATTAGAATTAAAAGTCAAATTTCGTAAATGTTACAGTCTCCCCAACTTTTAGGAATTTCGTCCCGAAATTTAAAGAAACTAGATAAACAAGTGAGAAAAATCTCTCTTCATACGGTCCTCGCGCTCCCAAGTGAATTCAGGTCCGCACTTGTTTTCCCAACGAATTTTGACTATCGATATCCGGCTACGCTTGAGTTGTTTGACTTCACGGTCCATAATTCCCAAAGGCCGTTAATGCATCGATTCATCAATTTTAGACTTCAACGAGAGGTAAGATAACACTCTTTTTTTTGTTTTGTTATTTTAGATTAGAAACATTAGAAGCGTGTATCACAGGAAGAACACTACCCAATTCCTCATGCAGTTCCAGTTCGTAAGAAACTTTCTTATATGAGAATTCGATCAACGGAAAGATGAGCATTTTGATCGAGACATGATTTTAAATACACCAGATTAAGAAGTTATTTGTTTTGACTCAATGAGAGTTGTTTATTTAACTCTTTTCACTTATAAGAGTTTGGGTGACCTGATTGTATGGAGATTCTAATAAATATTATTTGCTACTCAATATAGAAATATCATAGGATGCCAACTTGCTAATAAAATATTTTCAGTATATGGATTTAGAATTATTTAAATGATCATCGAGAATAACTATGATTAATAGGATGGGCGAAACGAATAAAGTAACCTTACACATAGTTAAGTGGCTTAGATGCAACTAGTAAAGTGAGTAAACAAGTCAAGTCAAATAAGATGATTAAATATGACCCAACTACACAAGACAAAACTTACTAGGGTTCCCATGCACCAACTTTCATAATTCCGTGTGCACCCGTAATTACTTCAATTTTTGCATGGGCTCCACAGTTCATTCGGTCACGTGCGAGTCAGAAGTACACAAGCAAATCTTAAGTTAAAGTGATGATACGCATAAGTATTGCTATCATACCTGATAGAAATAGTACTTAGGAAAATCAGTTGAAGATGATAGGTAGATTGATGATTCAAAAGAAAACTATAGTTCATTAGGGACACATTGCGCATATAAATAGTTTGTTCATCGGTATAGATAGTAAATTTCGAGTACTGGAATAGTAACACTTAAGTTTGTGAAAACCGACTCTATGTGTATAAGATGTAATTATCTAAGTTTATAGATATTGACTAGTTCATAAGCATTAGTTGATGGTATACATTAGATTGATGATTCAAAAGAAAACTATAGTCATTAGGTAGACATTGCTCATATAAATAGTTTGTTCATTGGTATAGATAGTCAAGTTCGAGTACTAGAATAGTAACACTTAAGTTTGTGAAAACCGACTCTATGTGGGTAAGATTTAATTATCTATGTTTTCTGATATTGACTAGTTCGTAAGCATTAGTTGATGGTATATATTAGATTGATGATTCAAAAGAAAACTATAGTTCATTAGGTAGACATTGCTCATATAAATAGTTTGTTCATCGGTATAGATAGTCAAGTTCGAGTACTAGAATAGTAACACTTAAGTTTGTGAAAACCGACTCTATGTGTGTAAGATGTAACTATCTAAGTTTTCAGATATTGACTAGTTCATAAGCATTAGTTGGTGGTGTACATGTAATAATATAGTTTATTATGATTTTTAGAAAAAAATAGTTTCATGAAAAGTTGATAATGTGCATAATCCAATTTATAATTCGAATGAATAGGTCACTTGGTTCTTAAGATGTTTGAATTTATATGACTAGCAGCCTTAGGTAAACCAGATGTATTGACTATGGAGGTAAATAAGTTTATAAGGGGTGATGTCGTTTTTCTATAGTGTAGTTTTAAAAGTTAAGTAAAAAAGTTGAAAGTTTTTAATCTTTACCATAGTTAAGAGGATTGATTTGGAAATAAACGACACAATTTAAGTTGTAAGTACTTGGTATTGGAAAACAGAAGACATGGTGTTTACTACAAGTCTTGGTGTCATATTTGAGAAAACAAGAAAAGTGTTATGTAAATATTTGTCTAACGTCAGAATAACCAATCCCTTTTAAAAGAAATCATTTATCATTAATGCATATATCTTATTTGTATGTATATATATATATAGTATACAAAATACTAAATCCAAAAGGTTATTTTAATTAACATGTCTTTTTTTCTTTTTTTTTTATCAAATTTTATTTGGGAAAATAAAGAAATTATTTTAATTGATTCGAATACCGGTAGTTTTACAAAGTCCATTGATTACACATTGGGTTAGAGTAACGAGTTCATAAATGAAATGTATTGGGTTTGTATTAGTTTATGAAAACTAGCGGCGTAGAATTTCATTAGTGGTCATATGTATAGATGAAACATGTAGTTCAATGAGTTTGAGAATAATTGTGTAGTGAGTTTTCGTTAGGTTTTGGATAACGAATTTATGGATAGCATCGCGTAGTTGATGAACGAGTACATGTTTTGATGGTTAGTTCATAATTTGGGAATAGATTTATAGTTTTAATGTTGGATTAGAAATTGGATTAGAATCTTATAGTTAGATGAGTAGTTTTGAACTATTCGAGTATAGAATTCAAGTTGAAATATATTGAGGGTAATCGTTTGATTCGAATACGTTAGCTTATAAAGGTAGCAAAATCCGTTAGCTTCTATTTAGTTATGGAATTTAGCCTTGACTAGAATTCAGAAATAATGACAAACCTTTGATTGGAGACTTGATAATTGATTTGGGATTAGAAGCATGCCCTAGATTTGGTAATTGATATATGATTTGAAGTTTTGAATAATTCGATTGAAGTTAGTCGATATGTCTTAGTTTTGATTTGAGATATTTGGTTTACAACGGTGTAATTGTGTTATATGGATAAACTAGCGAGTATATCGCATAGGTATTATTGCAGCTTAGAAACAAATGGAATGATGGAACGTAGAATAACACGGTTTTGTAGCAAAATCTTTGACCGACAGAAACATCTGATATAATAATAGCACCTCGTCCCACTTAGAATATCATAGAATCTTTAGAAAACATAGTATAGTAAACACTTAGGATCATAGAAAGTTCTTAGAAATCATAATATGAATAATCTATTTGGAATTATATCAAACATTTAAGGTAATATAGAAAACACATGAAAATATTTAGAAATCTTTAAATAAATGATAATCGTAGAATCATTGAAAAGTAAATATATAGAATTTAAAAGCTTAGGAATGTGTCTTGTTTTTGGACACTAATGACTTATCAAAGTGTTAAGTTTGTTTTAACGTATTCGAGGAGGTGTGTTTTAGCCTATAGGGTTACGCTCATCTCGTCCATCCCCAGGTAAGAATGCATGTCCCTTTAAGAGATTTATACGATAAGCTAACCTTGGATAGAACTTCTATTGTTTTGCCAGAAAATTCAGGATACAGGTGTTTACTGTCTAGATACACATCGTCTTGTTTGTTATTTAGATTCGAAACCTTGATGAGAATGGATTAGGCATTTGCCTAAGAGTTTCACTAAGCATATGATATCCCCATGGAGTCGAGAAATAGATCAACAAATGTTACTTAGCTAATTAGAGTTATAGTAAACGATGATGAGGTTTAAGATGAATGGCTTGGATAAGGGAAGAAGAAAATAAGTTAAGGTTTTAGTCTTAGATATTTGTTCTTGCTTATGTTGAATTCATTTGTTAAAGTTCGGTTTGAGTTGTGGAATTTCATAGTGTGTGCAAAGGCCATGGCATTAAATAGCACGTATCATGTAACACATAGCATGTAGCATCATGTAGCACATAAGCAAGTATGAGATAATTCGTATAGGGTCCCTAAGCATACCGTAGTCTAGGTCACCGTTTCTAATAACCTAAATCCCTACAGTCATGGGCTCTGATACCAATCTGTCACACCCCGACCAATTAAATAAATAAAAGGCGGATAATCGTCGAGACGTGAGTGCTAGAGATTGCTCATAGCCACATGACGCTACAAATTAGAGTTTTAAATAAGCGTGTATCACCAAATTAAATAGTACAATTTGTCCACGAGTTTGGCAAATTACAAATGACAAAGCTAATAATTGTTCATTGATTTAGAATTTAGCTAGGTCCAAAAGCCTATAGTGATCATGATTCAAAGCTAGCCTTAAACGTTGGTACTCCCTAAAACATGTTAGAAAATAATGTCAACATAAAAATGTTGGTGAGTTCACATAGTTAAATAGATAGATAATAGTTTATAGATCACAATGATAAGCGATTCCATGTCCACAATAGTTAGTGCAAATATGTAACAACACGTACGGCCTCAAGTGTACAATCAAGCCTCAACAATATAGAATATAGTATATGATCAGCTAAGTGAAATTTGGTTCCTTCAATGAACCAGAATGCGTCATTGAAGAGCCGGACTTAGCATCGGCTTTAGCACCAAAAAGGCTTGTCAGGCCCTTAGATCTAAGACGTCGCTGGGCTAGCAATAGTTAATGATTGTATCGATCATAAAATAGAACACCACACGTATACATAAAGCACAACCAAGACATAAATGGGATCACATAGTTGATAAATAGATTTAGTGCATGTGGTGTATTTGAATAATATAACATGTTTCACCCCAAAAGTGTATAAATATAAAAAAGGGTATGTAAACTCACATTAATCGGCTCCAAAATCTACTCAAGAAAATATACAGTGGAAGCCGGAAATAACCTTCGGTAGCTTATCCTATTAATCGAACATAACGATTTTAGTCCATATGTGGTTTCGAGATCGTACAAGTCAAATTCTTAGTTTTAGTTGTTTTGTGAAATAGTTATGAATGTTAGTATATTTCTAAGTTTTTATAAAAATAGGTTAAAATATTATTTATTTGTAAATAACCTACTTTTAAAGATTATTGCCATTACAAGTCGTTTACTTGACTTTTTAACCAATACGATATGACGTTTAAGTAGATCTTTAGTTTATAAAGTTTTTAAATAGTTGACGAAACAAGTTTATGTGTCTAGTTTTATATAAATAATACTTACAAGGGTTAAAAATGAGTATTTTTGGTTAAGTGTACATTCACAAGATTTTTATAAAAATACACACATATATATATATATACATACATGTTTCGTTACTTGGTTTTTTAAAGTTTTTAGAGTTAATATTTTTTTATGGAAACTTTTGCGTTTTTAAGACATAAAAATGATAAAATATACTTATTACATGTTTAGTGGGTCGTTTAAACACTTAAAAATGTGAATTAGTGGTCAAAATACAAAATATATAAAAAAAAAGGGTTAGGGTATTCGAACCCGTGAACTGCAGTTACTTAACTTATGCACCCAACCACTTGAGCTGGGTGACTAACATGTAAATCATCTCCCTCGCAATTCTTTTAATCTAAATTAGCATATTCGAAAATCCCCCCCCCCCCCAAAACCCATATGAACCCTAGATCCTTCACATCCCAAATCGAATTTGTTTTCTTAGTTTTTGACAAAATAAATGTTAGGGCTTTTAATCCTCACAATGGTATAAAAAACTTACAAAATGGTGCGGGTTAGGTACTTGTTCGAGTAACGAACGGGTCGGCCACTTTGAGCCCTTGATGCGTGATTTTTACTTTGTTTTTACGATTTCTGGGTATAGGGGTTTGTTTGCGGTGTGTTTGTGAGTATGTGTGTGTGTGTGTGTTTAATTGAAAAATGGTGAGGTCGAGATATGGTTTTGGTCTTGGTTTTGAGTTCGGCCGTAACAAAGAAAAAGGAATGGTTTCAGGCCAAATTTTCATTCAATTGCACGCGAATTTCTTGTTTGATGCTAGCTAGGGACTGATTAAACACGTTATTACCCGAAATGGGTCTGATTTTCGCTGAATTTTGGTTGTGAAAGTCGAGTATGGTGAAGATGGGTGAGTGGTGTTGTTGTTGCGTGAAGGGAGGAAGGAGGAGAAAAAAAGTTTGGCTTTTTAACACTTTTGGTCCCTCATCTTTGCATGTTTCTTCACTTTTTTTTGTTTTGTTAACAAGTATTATCATTATTTTCTTGATAAATTTGTTTTTGTTATTGCTATTATTATTTATTATTGTTAGTGTTTTTCACTTGCTAAATTATTAATACAATAAGTTTCTTTAACTTTAAGTACTCGATATTAGAATTAAAAGTTAAATTTTATAAATGTTACATACACTATTAGCAACAACCATAGTATACCACACCTGGCCAAAGTCAACATACCAAAAAAAAGAAATTTATAGTTTTAGTTCCTACATATATATTGGGGTGTTGATGAAGTTAGGTTTAGTATTGTGGTTGTGGTGCGAGGATTATTCGGTCGTGTTTTTTTACGGTGGAGGAAGCTATTAGGATCAATATTTTAAAAATTGATTTTTCTATTGATTTAAGTTCATAAGCGGTTCAACCAGGTTATATCATACGATTTAACAGGCTTGACTAGTTAACCACTAAACCTATAATTTCATAAAAATACTGTTTTAACTCTAAAAATAATTCAAAACTGTATAACGTCATAATAATAAATCATGTCTCCAACAAAGTTTTTACTAATTAGAAAAATACGCAATATGCTTATGGCATTGGAGTATTATATGCATTAAGTTAACATTAATAATGGGATAACTTTATAAAAACATAACCAAGTTTCAATTTTGTTCCAATTAAGTCACTCAAAGTTTATTTTGTTCTAATTTCATAACTTAACTTTAAAAAGTGTTCTAGTTCTAGATAATTAACTTGATGAATAAGTCAACATTGATTTTCATTTTCTAATATTCAACATAAATTAAAAATGATCACAAAAACTATAAAAACTAAAAAAAACAACGACGAAATATTTCGGAAAGTAAAAAAAACATTATTGGAAAACAATAATGATTGTAAAAAATAATTGTTGAAACAAATAATGGATGAAAAAGGATTGGAGTTTGAAAACGATTTACAGTGAAAACATGAATGGATGAACAATTGGGTTGAAAACAATGAGTAAGAAAACGATTTATAGTGAAAATTAATGGATGAACAATTGGGTTGAAAACAGTGAGTAAGAAAATGATTGGAAAGGATTTTTAATTTTTCCATGAAACAATACGTGAATAAGTAATCTTGTATGTAATTTTTTTTTATTTTATAATCAATGTTTACTTGTTAAGTAGGTTAATTGTCTACAATTAGAACATAAACTAAACTTAAGTTATCTAATTAGAACAAAATAAACTTTGAATGATCTAATTAAAACAAAATTGAAAGTTCGTTGTGTTTCTGTGACATTTTCCCTAATAGAAAACATAATTTTGTTACGATGTTTATGTTAAAAAAATAATAACAAAGTGCGACTTTTTAGTTTCAATTAAATATCTGAATTCAAATTTAGAAAATCATACACATTTTCATATATGTAAACATATGAGTACAAATATATTTCAGCTTGTGATTACAATTTACAAATATATTTTAGCTTGTAGTTAACCTATGTTTGTGTATAATTAAGTTCTTCTATTTTCATAAACTGTGTTTAATAATCTATACAAGACGCATACGTGTTTAATAATGTAATAAGTTATGTATATCAAATGGCTTAAGCTTTTCTATTTCACAAACTAAGTGTTGAATAGTCTAACAAGTCATGTATATCAAGTTGGCCTAGTGGTGGAAGGTCTAGTTTTCCAATTTAGAGACTCTGGTTGCCTCACTTAATGCACATGTATCGAGTGAGCTCACGATAGGGGTGTTTAAAAGCTTGTGGCTCGAAGCTTGCTCGAAAAAAGCTCGGTTTGAAAAAAGCTCGGTTGTAAACGAGCCGACTCGGCTCGACTCGAATTGGTTCAAGCCGAGCTCAAGCTAGGCCTGGCTCGGCTCGTGAGCTCGCGAGCCAGCTCGAAATATAAATTTTATATATATTAGTTTTAGTAAATGTATTAAGTTTTAAAAAACAGGTGGGAGATGGTTAAAATGTTAAAGATTTAGTTTAATTAATTCACAATATATAACAATATGAAACAAAAACATAAATAATACATATAAATATGTTAGTTCTTTAAGTTTTTTTAATTAAAAAAAATAAATAAAAAAATTTTAACGAGCCGGCTTGATTGGGCCCTAGCTGGCTCGAGCTCGACTTTTCAGCTTGATAAGAAAAACGAGCCGAGCCGAGCTGGCTGGTTTAAGATCAAGCTCGAGCTTGAGCCCAGCCTAGCTTGGCTCGGCTCGGCTCGATAACAGCCCTAGCTCACGATGATGATTTAAGGAGTTCAAACCAGGTCTAAACTGATCTCTGAGTGTAAGATAAAGATAGTAGTTCGAACTTGTCTTTAGCCACCCAATAAGCCGTATTAACGTCTGTGAATTTCCAGAACAGGGATGTCACAGCTCCAGGTAATAGGACCGGAAAACCTCATTTTATGTATTTTAAACGATCTAGACTCGATTATTTTTACAAGCTTGTGCGATAAAAGAGACAAGACATGACTAGTTAAATTTATATCCAACGATATTTATTATCTTTTATTAAAATCATAATTTCCACCAACACATTTGGTCACAACATCCCTACATGTATTATCATTTCACGTCACAATTTTGCTCACAAAGATCCCTATCGTACCAACAAAGAGCGGGTTGCAACACGAAACAACAGTAACACGCTGCAGTGCGAGGAGGCGCAGGACAAGTACGTTTAAAGCATCTTCCGATGACGATCTTTTCACTAGAGCTCAATGCCACCTGCTTCATCTCCACAATCTTTGAAGGGTACATACATTCATGAACGGAAGCAAAAGAAGCCATGAGGATCATGAAAAGAAATGGAAACCTGCAACTATTTATAATAGCCATTAGACAAACAAAAGGATTTTTTATGGAAAATTATAGTGAAAATGGTGATATTTATAACAAGATCGATCAATCAATGTAATTAAATATGAAAAGGTTACGTTTGCGACTTCTACTAGTTGCGTTGTGTGCATCTTTAATCAATATTCTAATTTGGTTCATTTAATTTTAGGAAAAATATTTTTATTACTAGAAAAAGATTTTATTAAAGTAGCTTAATTTACATTTTTAGAAGGTATATTACTTTTAAACAGTTTTAACTATTATTTTTTGGTTTCTATCGATATTAACTATCGAATTTCCTGGTAACGGTCCCAACTTTGATCACTTTAGCAACCAACAGACCACTGTTAAATATTTTTTAATGACGTTATGTTTTTTTCGAATTCCAAACCAACGTTTTAGGGCTTTTGATTGGAAGGAAAACAAGACTCGAATGATGTAAAAGTTACCTCGAAATGGTGCTCCGAACGGCGAAACGATGCTTAAATCGGGTGTTGAAACTTAACGGGCTTCAATCGGGTGTAAAAATTTTGTCGTTCGGAGCGTCATTTCGAGATAATATTTACATCAATCGAATCGTATTATTCTTTCGAAAAAAACCCTAAAATATCGGTCTTGAATTCAAAAAAATTAACGTCGTTAAAAGAAAATTTAACGGCGGCCTGTTGGTTGCCAATGTGATAAAAATTGGGACTGTTATTAGCCAATTCGATATATGAAACCAAAAGATGATAGTTGAAACCGTTTAAAATCAATAATATTTAAAATAAAAATGCAATAATTTTTTTTAATATTGTATTTATTTTTGTGATGTTATTTGGACGAAGAATTGATGAGTTATGGTTGGAGTTATAATGCGGCGTGGAGACAGGTTATAGAGATGGTGACTAGTATTATGATCGGAGTTTGGTTTTCTAATTTCACAGAGTGAGTGGCATCTTAAATAAAATAAAATATTACAAAATGTCACCTCATCGAAATTTTTTAAAACTTTTAAAAAAAGTTAACGAATAGATCACCAGCAAAAACTATGATAAAAGTAGGGACCCGACTAACAATGAAGCAAAAACAAATTTTATTTATAGATCAATATATAGTTAAATGGTGGAATTGTTTCTAATTTTCTTAAAATTAATTTATCTATACTTTTTTTATCGAGTTCTATCCATCTTTATTGATAAAAACAACAATTAATATTTTTTGTATATTTGTGAAGAATAGTTATCTTTATATAATATAACAAAACCAAAAAAGCTTATGTGGCACTATTTTAAAGCTTCTGACTTATGTGACATTATTTGAGAATTTATCTCATAATAATAATTTTTTATTTAAAATATGTATATAAAATATATTATAATAAAACTAATTACATTTTTTGTCCCCTAATATTTTGGAGAATTCTGAAAAATTTAAAAGTATTTATACTTTTAACCCTTTACTACAAGGGGTGTACATGAGTCGGTTTATATTTGATAGGGTGTAAAAATGAAACTTATGGATAAAATTAATAATAATATACAATTAAAAATCTCAGTGTTTTATAAATATACATAACTTTTTTATATGGATTTTAATAAAAAAAAAATAAACTACACCATAAAACTGAGCATTTTATTCTCTTTAATTTGAATATAATTTCGCTATACTAAAAATTTAATTTTTAAAAATATATTTCGTGTTCCGGTTTACTACAGTTTTGTTTCAAAACTTATTGGAACGTTCATGAATATCCTTAAAAGCATCACTTGAATGTTGTGTTCCCGAGCGTAGCGCGGGCACTAAACTAGTTCTCTAATATACTAAAATAAAACTAAAGTTTATTGGCAGTTTTAGAGAGCTTCTTGGGGCTATGTGGCATTTTATTATATACTTTTTCACTATAATGTTTTTTTATTAATGTTTTTTTATTTAAAATGTATATAAAGTATATTATAATAATAATAATTATATTTTTATCTCATAATATTTAGAATAATTTTAAAATATTTAAGAGTAGTTATATTTTCATCCCTCTCCTACTAGGAGTCTACATGAGTTGGTTTGTATTTAATAGGTTATAGAAATAAAATTTAGGGAGAAAGTTGGTAATATCATACAATTGAAAAATTAAGCGTTATTCACGCATACATAATTTTTTATACAAAATTATTTTAAGAACATTTAATTATTTTTAATTTGAATATAATATTGCTATACTAAAACTATTTTTTAAAAATAAATCTTGTGTTCTGGTTTACCACGGTTTATCTCAAAACTGATTGGAACCGTCCGTACCCCATTAACATCCTTAAAATCATCCGTTGAATATTGTGTCTCCAGATGTAACGCAGATTCTAAACTACTAAGTTAATATGGATTCAATGAAAAATCATTTGTAGAATTTTCCCTAAAACTAATTTAGTTATAGTTTTTAAACGAGTTCTATTCATCTTCACTGATATAAACAACAATTAGTATTCTTTTTATATGTTATTTAAGAAGAATAGTTAATAAGTTAATATGGATTTAATGAAAATTCAAAATTCATTTGTAGAGATACCGATGTTAAGTGTCACGTCTCATTTGGGAGGTATTTAAGAGAGATTACGTTAATTTTAATTGACAATTTACCAAAAAAGAAAAGATTAAGAAAAAATATATATAAATTTAT
This sequence comes from Tagetes erecta, assembly GCA_030867185.1. Classification (NCBI taxonomy): domain Eukaryota; kingdom Viridiplantae; phylum Streptophyta; class Magnoliopsida; order Asterales; family Asteraceae; genus Tagetes; species Tagetes erecta. The sequence goes on along the minus strand of CM061489.1, from coordinate 38,348,302 downwards.
ATTTAGCTATATTTTTACAAAATATTTTTGTAGCAACTTATGTGGTGGTGGCGGCGTGGGGCCACGACACGAAATTCGGCTTCAGTGGACGAGCGAGCAAGAATAGTTTGCCTTTTGGAGCTCCAAGCAATGGGGTTCGTGAAGCCATGAAGACGTAAAGGTGATGAGTTACGAATCAACAATCCTTTGTGTAATGATCCATGTAGATATTTGAGTAAGCAATGGCGAAGGGTCATGGAGACCAAAGAGGGTCAAGGCCTCTCATATTTTTCGATGCCAAAAAAAGTATGAAAGATGACCGAGATCTTTTAAAAAGAACTTGTTGGACAAGTGAGAAATTAAATCATCAATGACTTGAGAGGAGGGGCCGGTTTTGATTACGTCATCGACATATACTGTAGGAACCGTTCGTACAAAAAACTAAAAATTCTTTATTAATTCAATTACAATACAAAGAAAATAAAGAATACAAGTAAATTACATTATGATTACAACCGAAATGAAACAAGATACAAGAAAGGAGTAGAAACAGAAGCAAAAACATGGCTGAGGATTCGTGTTCAACACGGGTCCCTTAAAACAAATTCCGAGTCTCCCAAGAGAACTCGTTTGTTTCCCAGGGTACAACAGCCGAAGCAGTATGTACTGCCGGGATTGACACACAACCCAAATTATACCAAGAAACATGAACATAATCAAAGTATGTTGAAAGTTCTTTAGAGAGAAAATGAGAGAGATTTAGAGTGGAGTTATTTGGTGTAAATTAGTGTGTTTTCTAACCAAGGCTCACCTTGGTATTTATAGGTAAAATGAGTCAAGCATCTCATTCATTACCCATAAACCATGAGTTGAAACATCCAATTAAATATGAATAATGAGATGAAACATCTCATGTAATAAAATACTCAAATTGAATAAGGAGTTGAAACACCAATAAAATTATTATTTTGTATTTTTCACAAAGTAATTATTTGTGTTATACAAAATATTCCAACAATCCCCCACATGGGAAAAAGACAAAATCTCATTTTCTCAAATGAAAAACATATTTTCTCATGTGAAAAACTCATTTTCACATATTATTCCAACAATCCAGATTGATCGTTACATACAAGTTTCTTAGATATAATTCAGCGGTTGAGTATTGCCGGATAGGTAGGTGTTACCTTTGAACCTTCCGTTGTGACTCATACTTAGTCTCCTAGTGGTTCGGTAGACGTGATGTCCTTGAACCAACCACCATTTATGGAGACGACAATACACTTCACACAACACTCTCCCTGGTTCGGTCAAACCCTCATTGTCGTGTCCGTTATGGTCATGGAACACTAGCTTGGTTCTGCGAAAGCTCTAGGAATTGCGCACCCCACAATTTCATTCGAAGCGACCCCACTTCTCTTTCACATAGGTGATTTATCTAAAAAATCATTAAAATCATTAAGGTTACTATGATTACGCAAATCATTAACCATACGGTATGCTTAGCCTCACAATGTGTCACTTTTGTTATAGGAATGAACTAGGAAGTATTTAAGCTCCCTTTATAATTTAGGAGGAAATATATAAACATTTATACATATATGTTAGCTTATATATCGACTGATATATTAACTATGCCCCCACAGTGACCACCCTTAGATATATGAGTAGGTTGTCCTATTGAACTTAGATCTTGGGATCTCCAGTCAACTAAGTTAGGTTTTCCTTCATATACCATCTTTCATGGGCTTTAGTCTCATTCCACAACTCCGTCTCTCATGTTGTTGGATCCAAAACCATTATCTATGACTTCGTCAAGTCAATACAGATAATTACAGTGAGATGAGTTGTTACGATGTGTTATTAACTCACAAGTTAATCTTGCCTTTTTACATTTTTAAGACTATAACCCCAAGTATCAACCCGAACTAAGGTACATTTTGTCTTTAAAATTACATTTCAAGGCTAACATATCCATGCCATTAGTGGTTGGATGTCAAATATAACTAATTGACCTTTGAGTCTAACTAGTAGATTCGGTCACATATTTGCATTATATTTGGCTCAACAAAAGGTTCCCTTTTGATACGGGTTTGAGAAAGTTCTCAAATACCATTTCTCAAATGGATTCCCCCCACATTTGTTACACTTAGATAGAATATGTTTAAATATAGTATTAAACATCCATGATTTGAACAAGATCAACGTCTTTGTATCAATGATGTCATAAATACTTGTTTACCGACTAAAGCAACACATGCTTTGTCATAGGTTGTTATCAACCATCTCAAACTTAAAATACTGTTAAGTTACCATCTAGATTTAATCTAGAAAATTGAGTTCTCTAAAAGCTATATGACTTTTCTTAGATTGAATGACAACCATCACTCACATTGTCTTATACACAACTTTATGTTTATGTTGTATATGAGTTGAATGTTTCACATTAGTAGTCTCCTCAGAGCACCATAATTAACAAGTACTAGTCTAGCATGCTTTAGACTACAATACTTTAGCATGTGAACAGAAGATGCATCATTCTGATTCTTCACAGCTTTTAAGGAATATCCCAATATTCGTTCAAACATTCATCTCATAGTTTAAACAAACACTTAGAGTTGTCAACATTCCAAAATCTCAATATTTAGGAAATGTCTAATATGTAAGTTACGCAAACATACATAGATCATCATTCAATCTAGGATCATAGACTTTTTTTTTCTCAAAAAGTTTCATTATTGACCCATATGGACTTTGAACAATCACAAAATTGATCTACCATAGTGGTACTTCCACTTTGAACAATCACAAACTTGATATAAAACATCACGTTGTTTATATAATAAATTGTTCACAAGTATTAGTATTTGAACAATTATATATGTTCATAGCAACAAAGATTTATCTTTCCATAAAATAGTCAACTTAAATCTATTATTGCTTTATGACGTGATACTTTTCACAAAAGTAACAAAGTGTATTAACACTTTCTGTGAAACTTTTGGTTTATTTCAATCTAAACCAAATCTTAGTTTTGTCAAAACATGCACTTAGCAGTTTCGAAATAAACTATTTTAATTTTTTATGTTTGATTACGAAAATCAATACCCAAAATTGTAAATAATTTTATTGAATATATAACTTCTAACGCACACGTTAGAGATAAGATGTTTACATAAAACACTCTTATTTAAATTTGTCATTAACGCACATGTTAAGAATAAACGCCTACATAAGACGCTTTTTGACCATAAATTTTAGGTCATATCTAACACACATGCTAGATAAGTAAATGTGTTCTAACACGCACATTAGTCAACAACAAGTCTACATAAAACGTTCTAAGCATATGGTTTCAAGTAATGAAAAGTTTCAACAAAATGTTTGCAAAATGTTTTGATGCAAAAAGTTTTATAAAATGATCATTTGTAAATCACGCATAATTAGTGATTATGATTGTCAACGTTTTCTAGTGAATAATGATTTCATCATTTGTTTAAAAAAACGGTTTTAAATTTAAAAGATTAATACTAAATCAATACAAAATTGATTATATTATAAAGAATTTCTTCTAATACTTAATTAGAATAACATTAAGTTTTAACACACATGTTAACTTAATTTTTATCTTCAAACCACACAAGGTTTGAAATCTTTGATTTAAAACAAAGTTGGATCTTCAACCTTTTAGTTTTAACACCTTGAAACATTCAACAAATATTTTAATAAAATCACTTTTGAATGCTAAGAAAACTCATGAAAGTTTTAAACTCTCAAAGTAATTGAGTCAAGTTTTATTAAAAACTACAAAAGTTTTTAAATGGTAAAACCAACAAATGGTAAAAATTACACTAAATCAAAACCAACAAATGGTAAAAAGCAAGCCATTTTCTTTGTAAATAAAATCCGGTTCTAGAAAAAAGTCAAGTGTAAGTTCTCTAAGTCCAATGAGAGACGAACAATGACTATATATATTTTTTTTAATACGAACGGTTATTTAAAAAAATTTGTTTTAAGATTGTAGGAACCGTTCGTACAAAAAACTAAAAATTCTTTATTAATTCAATTACAATACAAAGAAAATAAAGAATACAAGTAAATTACATTATGATTACAACCGAAATGAAACAAGATACAAGAAAGGAGTAGAAACAGAAGCAAAAACATGGCTGAGGATTCGTGTTCAACACGGGTCCCTTAAAACAAATTCCGAGTCTCCCAAGAGAACTCGTTTGTTTCCCAGGGTACAACAGCCGAAGCAGTATGTACTGCCGGGATTGACACACAACCCAAATTATACCAAGAAACATGAACATAATCAAAGTATGTTGAAAGTTCTTTAGAGAGAAAATGAGAGAGATTTAGAGTGGAGTTATTTGGTGTAAATTAGTGTGTTTTCTAACCAAGGCTCACCTTGGTATTTATAGGTAAAATGAGTCAAGCATCTCATTCATTACCCATAAACCATGAGTTGAAACATCCAATTAAATATGAATAATGAGATGAAACATCTCATGTAATAAAATACTCAAATTGAATAAGGAGTTGAAACACCAATAAAATTATTATTTTGTATTTTTCACAAAGTAATTATTTGTGTTATACAAAATATTCCAACATATACAAGTAGAAATATAGGTGAAGAACCGTTGGTTTGTATAAACAAGGAAGGATTGGAAATGGTGGGTTTAAAATGATTAGAATGCAGATAGCTTTTGAGTTCTTCGTACCATGCACAAGAGGCTTGGCGTAAACCATAAATAGCCATGTGTAGTTTATAAACGCGAGTAGGAAATGAGGGGTTTATGAAGCCGGTAAGTTGTGCCATGTATACGTCTTCTGTTAAAATACCATGAAGAAAGGCGTTATTAACATCGAGTTGATGTAAGGAACATTGGTGTGAGGTGGCAAGAGAGAGGATGAGACGAAGGGTGGCGGGTTTAATAACCGGGCTAAACGTTTCAGCAAAATCGATGCCCGGTCTTTGGTTGAAGCCTTTAGCGGCAAGGCGTGCTTTGAGGCGATCAATAGAGACATCCGGTTTATATTTGGTTCGAAAGACTCATTTGCTACTGACAAGAATGGGGGCGGAAGTGGATGGTACAAAAGACCAAGTTTGGTTGCTTTCTAAAGCTTCAAATTCTTGACTCATAGCATTACGCCACAATGGGTGCTTGAGTGCTTGGGTAATGGTGGTAGGTTTAGTTGCAAATTCTGGGGTGGTGGTGTAAAGGTGGAAGTCATCGTTGTGATAACGTGGATTGGGTTTTCGGTTGCGAGTAGGAGTGATAGTTGGAGTATTTTGGTGAGTAGGGAACATGGGTGCGATGCTTGCTGGTGTTTAAGTTAAGTCTGTCTTGTTAGAAATTGTATTGATGGAAGAAGTATAAGAGGGGAAGGGGGTGTTCAGTGGGGTGGAAGTGTTTAATGGAGAAGTATAAGAATTTGTAGAAAATGAGTTTGAATTTATGGGAGTAGTAGGTGATGAATGAGATTCATTTGAAATGTTAGTTGATATAGATGATGTGGCTTAGATAGAAGTGATGGCTTGAGTATGTGTGGGTTGTAATATAGAAGTACGTGGCTAGGGGAGACCACGTGGTAACAGTAAGGTGAAATGAGTTATTTGTGGTTGTGGTTTTAGTAGAGTTTCATAGGGAAGTTCATTTTCAATGAATTCAACGTGTCTAGATGTATGAATTTTGTTGGTTAAAGGATCACGTGTGTAATAGGCACTTTGAGATGGCGAGTAACCAACAAAGATGCATGGTTTGGATTTTAGGTAAAGCTTATGCGGAGAGTATAGGACAACAAAGGAGTTTGTCATAGTTGGGATGAGTGTGAAATAATTGGAAGAATGGGGAAGTATTCTAAGCGTTGGTGTAGGTAGACGGTTAATGAGATAAGCAGCGGCGGTGAGAGCAAATTGATAGTAATGGAGAGATAGCTTAGCATGAGGTAGAAGGGAGAGGCCAGTTCAACAATATGTCGATGTCTACGTTCGGCATATCCATTGGGTTTGCATGAACCTAGATCTAAGCTAGAAACATAACTTTTCTCAAGATTAAACACATCCACGCAGAACTAGCAATATAACCAACTTAATATAACACATGGCACACATCAAAACTAAACTTATATAAAAAAAATGTTTTACTCAAACTAATACACAACATAAGTTAATCACTAATACAATCAACAAGATTCACATAACCTAATTGTTGATATATAAAAAGAATTGTCATTCACAAGAGACAAAGGGGTTGTTTAGGAAAATTTGAATCATTACGTGCTGAATGACTAAGAGGATTGAACCATTAAGATACTTTCTAAATAGGAGGGATGTTGGAGTAGAACTGTAGATGAGGGTAAAGTTGGTATATGTTTCATTCAGTTTCATTCAACATTTCTCTGTCCCTTAATTATTTAGCATTTAACTGAACCATTCAGATGCTTTTTTTTATTAAACAAACGCTTTAAATACTGAATGTTGAATGATTAAGCATTAAACCGAACCAAGGCTAAATCATTAAAAAAATGCAACACACAAAACCAAAAACATCGAATCATATCTAAATTCTAAACATTATTTTTGGAATCAAAAGAAAACATAATAGCAATCCATCCTGAGCCATGCAATTAAACGTAACTGGATGTAATGATGAATTACTCTTCAAATTGATCTTCAAACTTTAGCATCACTGTTTCTTCCGAGTTTGATTCATATAAATCCACACATTCAGTATTATGCATGTTTATGGCAACACTTGATTTTTAAAACCTTCAACTCCATACACATCGCATTCCTTTTAAGTTGACTTTGACTTTTTGATGCGGGCCCAAGTGTGGAGGAGCGGGCCCTTATATTTCTAGAGGCCCATGATCGTGCCTTACCCGACTTTTTTCTCTAAATAAGCCTCCGTAAGGGAGTTATTGTCATTTTTATGTTTTGGACATGCTTTTGGACTTTTTGTGTTGGGCTTTTGTTTTGGCCCGTAGTTGTTTTTTGGCCCATTAGGGTTTTGTTTCTCTTATTTATGATATTCTAATGAACATGAAATGATCATTGATCATTATTTTACAAAAAACGTTTACTCTTTCAGATTCTCCGGTTTTAGGGTGAATTTGGGGTGGTTTGGGATTTTGAGTCAACACGGGTATTCGTAGAATCAACGTGCTTGAATCATTCTCAATTGTTACACTACATCACTTTTCCAACAAATTCTCTTTTAATTTAACGAGTAGAGTAAATCGTAAAATGTAGTTTTGATCCTTATGTTTTAATACATTTAACATGTTTAGTCTCATTTTAACAGGAATGTCTTGAACACTAACTTCATCTAGTTTTTTGTTAAATCTTTCTCACATGAGGGGTAAAAATGTCATTTCTCTCACTCTTTTAACATGCAACTGAATATATAACAATGTTAATTTACATGTTGACCTAGATAAGAGAGTGAGAGAAATGACACTTTTACGCCTCATGTGCGGGCCCCTGAGGGAGAATTGAAGGAAATTTGGATGAAATTAGTGTTCGGGATCATTTCTGATAGAAATAAAATCATAAGGACTTAAACTGTTAAGGCGATACTAAACATGTTAAATGCCAATTAGACTTTTTTTTAGAATGGCGATTGGTGCAATGACCTATGACCGAAGCACTAAGAGGTGCAAGGACCGAGATCGAAACCCTGCCTCTAGCACCAATATGTGTTTTTTGTCAGCATTGGGGCTCTCCTATTACTGCGAACCCAGCTGAGGCTCACCACAACTTTCCTTACGGGCCAAGTTGATCGGAGTCAAAACTCATCAACCAACTATTTCAGAGAAAAACCAGGCAAAAACTTTTAACCATGTCACGTAAAACTCTTAAGCTTATACACAGAGCTAGGTAATAGCTCGAGACGAACTTCATGTCAATATCCACAAAAAACAACACTAGCAAAGACTGAACTTGAATCTCATTAAAAGAACCCAGATAATATTAGCACCAAGACACGAGAATTAACTCGAATTTAATAAAACCAATCAAGAGTAAATGATATTATAATCTAATGAAAATCAACTACATTGAAAAGATAATATTTCTTATCATTATTCATATCAAAACAATTGTAGCTTTACTAAAGAAAGGGTTGTGCTATTTACACCGGTGCCATTTTAACAAAAAACCACCTTATCCGCCGCGTATAGGGCTATACGCAGCGGATGGGGTGGTTTTGTCGTATTATGTTTGTACGTTATCCGCAGCGTATACACCTATACGCGGCGGATAAGGTACAAACATAATACGACAAAACCACCCCATCCGCTGCGTGTAGCCCTATACGCGGCGGATGTGTACGAGGTACAGACTGAATGACCTGCCGCAGGTTCTGTTCGTACGAGGTTCAGGTATATACGCCGCGTATAGTGCTATACGCGGCGTATTTAATCTTTGTGAATTATTACTTAAACGATCCAAGCCATCTCAATCTTGACAAACTTAAATTCTCACTCACACAAACACAATTTCACTTACACAAATCACATTCTCAAATATAATTTCACGATACGTGTATTCACACAAACATACAAAAAATGTCTTGGTGGAATTTTTTTGATCCGCCGGAGGATGAAGAACCAACGTTTAATTTGAACGAGATGCCGACACCGGAATTTTATGAACAACCGGCATTGAGTCAAAATTTCGGAAAACAACCAACGTTTCAAGACGTAAACGAGGAAGAGATAAAACCGACGTTTGATTTGAACGAGACTCCGACACGGGAATTTCACGAACAACCGGTAAAAAATATTATTTTTCTTTAAATATATGTCGTTATTCGTATATTTAAATGTTATGTTGATTTAGGAATATTATTTTCACGAGAGTGGGCCATCTTACCACAATCATGTAGAAGACCCGTATTACGATACCCAGCCGGCATTCGTTTATTCTGCTGAAGCATCTAACTACAACAAATTTGTCTCGTACGATTTCAACTCCGGACCAGACAACGTTCGAAATACGTTCGAGGACAAAGAGGAAAACAACGATGAAAACAATGAAACTGATGACGAGAAGTCTGACGATGATTACATACGCGAGGCGAGCGTTTCGTATGTAACAGACAACGTACGTATTAATCATATATTACAAGTTTAAGTTATAACTAGATAATTATATTATTATTCACTTTGACTTTATATTTTATTTAGTATTTCTCTTCTCGAACCGAATTAGAGGAATGGGTCAAAAAGAGAGGAGAGGATCATGGGTGTGTTATTGTGGTTGATCGGTCAAGAAACGGCGCTGTTGATCTTAGATGCAGTCGTGGCGGGGAATACAAAAGCCAGGCCACAGTTAGGCGGACGGGTAGTGCGAAAACTAACTGTCCGTTTAAACTTTTAGGGAGATACGATAGGGGAAGTGGTAGGTGGAAGTTAATTGTAGAAAACCAAACTCACAACCACCGCCCTATTGTATTTAAGGAGGGGCACCCGTATCTTAGAAGGCTGGATGACGAGCAAAAAGACGTGGCTGCGCGGTTACACCGTCAGGGCATGCGGCCGGTACAGATTTTGGATGTTTTACGAGATCAGTTTCCTGAAATCTTATGCGTGCTGAAGGACATAAATAATTACGTCCGGTCTTTAAAAGATAAAGAAAAAATTGGCAAGACCCCGATGCAGGCATTTGAAAATTTTCTTGATTCAAATGGGTTCTTGTTTCAAACATTCGAAGACAGAAAAAGTAAACGGACGAAACAAGTCTTTTTTATTCATTCCACCTCGTATAAAATGTGGCGTGCCTTCCCTCACGTGTTGTTGATTGATGCAACATATAAAACAAACATGTATGGATGGCCTTTTTTACAGTTTGTTGGTATGACTTCGATGCTGAAGTCGTTCTGTATCGCTCACGCGTTCATTTCTAGGGAACGAGAGGCTGATTTCACATGGGTCCTTCAACAGCTAAAAAATGTCATAAAAGACTGCATTCAGCCACGTGTGATCGTTACCGATAGGGATCTAGCCCTGATGAACGCATGTAAGACCGTATTCCCTAAAGCCACCAAAAACCTGTGTCGGTGGCACATTCAACAGAACATTTCCAATAAATGGAAATTTCTATTCAAAGATGAAGTATGGGATAACTTCAGTTATAGCTGGACGAAACTGTGCTCGTCTGGCACGATCGAGGATTACAATTATAACTGTGGGAAAATGGAAGAATATTTAAGCTCGATAGAGAGGCGCGGTATATTATATTATTTAATTTACCTCTTAATAACTATGTTTGTCTGTTATTAATGTATTTGTTTGTTTGTTTTTCAGGGGTATGGTTGTATATCAGGGATAACTGGTTGAATCCTTACAAGGAAACGTTTGTTACGTGTTGGAGTTCTGACCGTCTCAATTTTGGTCAACATACGACAAACAGAGTTAAGAGCCAACACGCAGACATTAAGAGATACCTGCACGGGTCTAATAATTCGTTTGAGACGATTGCAGGGTATGTTCTTAAGGTTGTAAGGAAACAGGAGGTTGAGATTAGGAAATCATTTGAGGTGTCGGCCACCATAAAAATTATGAAGCATCATAATTTGAAACTTTTTAAAAATTTATTACGTAACATATCCATTGATGCTCTTAATATTCTTGAAGCCGAACATAAAAAGTCAGAAAAGATGATTAAATCGGGTTCTACATGTGGACATCAGTTGCAGACCTCAATGGGTTTGACGTGTGCTTGTAGCATAGAGCAACACAACCGTACAGGTGGTAACTCTTGGTTTTGAAAATTTATGCTTATTATTTGATTGATTTACTAATAGATATTTTTATTTTACAGTCAAGTCTATTCAACTACATTTGATAGACCCCTTCTGGAGAAAACTTGATTTCGAGCCAGAGTCCAAAGAGGCCAATGCACAACCAGATATTGAAAAAGGGTTAAATGAAATTAACGAACAAGTACGTTCTCAGAAAGATCCTATTAAAAAATGGGACATGTTAAATAAGCTTAAGTCGGCCCTATTTTCAACAAAAACAACAAAAAATGATCCCGAAAAGCGTCAGGATCCACGCGGTCGCCCTAGTCTGAAGAAACAGCAAAAACAACCTCCTCCTCCAGTTGACCCGAGTAGACATAGCTCTTATACTCCGTCGCATACGTCTTCACAGGAACAACCTTCTCTAGTTGACCCGGGTAGACATAGCTCTTATACACGCTCAAAATCAACAAAAGCCCCTAAGAAGGAACCCAAAAAAGCAACGTATCCGAAGTTTCCTAAAATGAGAAAACCAGAGGACGGTGCGAAAATTGAAAAGTTCGAGTTATACATACCTGAATGGTCTTACCCGTACATATCTGACATCATAGATGTAAGACCAGATGGTAATTGTGGGTTTCGGGCGGTAGCCATGGCTCTTGGGTTGGATTCAAATAGTTGGCCCCATATTAGAAAACGAATGCTTGACGAGATGGACAATAACTTGAATTGGTGGTATCAAAAATTTGAGTACCAAGTCCGTCAAGAGGGATACACTATACGGGTTCGTAACGGGTTGGAATGGTTTAACACCTGTCAATTTGCGCCAGCAGAACGTTGGATGTCGTTTCCAGACCATGGATTCGTTATTGCTCAGACGTTTCACTGTATTGTAATACAGTTAGATAAGACGGGTAGCCAGACGTTTTTTCCGATGAGAGAAACTCCAGAACCACTGTTTGATTATCCAGTCTTGACACTGGTTAATATAAATAGGGCCGTCCAAACCGCTCGTCGCTCGTCGCTCGTTCACGCTCGCTCGAAAAATGCTCGGAAATTGCTCGTTCGGATTTTCGCTCGGTTCTAAACGAGCTGATCGGCTCGGTTCGGTTTGCAAACGAGCCAAGCATGAGCAAGGGTCCGTTCGGCTCGGTTCGGCTTGAATTTTTAAAAGCTTTATATATATATATTATATGTGTATACATTTATATACAATAATAATTATATTATTTTAAGTTTTATATCTATATCTATATCTATATATATATAACCAATTTAGGGTTTTAATTAGGCCCATGTTCAATTTTTAATTTAACAAATTAAAATCTTAATCTAAAAGCAGAACATTTAACATTTTAACCTAGCAATCTTAGCATTCCAACCTCCAAAAGTCGTCATTACTTGATAGTATATTGACATGAAAGGTATGTGCTATTTCTACAAAGCTCCTACAATAATATCAGTGCAAAATGAAGTCTTTATGAAATCACTACTCTATTCAAAATTACTACTCTATTAACTTCCAATTAACCTTAATTTTCAGGTGTAACTACTTGGAAGTGAAGATGGTTATGACGACTTTAATGGACGTGGATTTAACTATTATTGTAAAGTATTTTGAGTTTAAGCTAGAATTTCATGTGCTTCATATTTGTGTTTTGTTGAGAACTTATCTTGTTAAAAATGTTGCGGAGTATTAGTTGAACCTGAAACTGAATGAAAAGCCAAACCAAATTGAGTTGATTTGAATTATGTCGTTAAACAAACTTTCTATATAAATGCAAGCAAAAACGAGCAGAACAGAGCTGCTCGATTTCAAAATGATCAGAGCACGAGCATCATATTTTGCTCGCATTTGTAAATTCGATCCGATCTGATCGGCTCGGTTTATAAAGCGAACGAGCATGAGCAGACCTTCGCTCGGATCGGCTCGGCTCATGAACAACCCTAAATATAAACAACAATCACTGGATAACAGTCAAAATGTCTGGCAACTTCCCAATTCCACCACCTGCGTACCTTATGGCGTCATCATTTGCAACCCCAGAAGCCAGAGAATGGGCGACTTTATATGAAGAGCGTTTAAACCAATACAACATAATAGCTGAACAATGGCGTACTCCCGCACCTTTCATTGACATAGAACAACTTAGTCGAAATTTTTAAAGAAATTATTTTTTAAAGAAATTATTAAAGAAATCATTTTTTTAAAGAAATTATTTTTAAAATTTTTTAACTTGTAAATAAATATTTATAACAATTTTTTAAATTTTTTTTAAATATTTATAATAATTTTAAATTTTTTTTTTTAAAAGTTATACGCCACGTAGAGAGCACAACGCAGCGTAGACGAGCACAATCCGTGTGATACTACGTTGCGTAGAGAACACAACGCAACGTTTAACTATTAAGCCGTTTGAATTCATTTGACTACGCCACGTTGACACCTCTACGCCGCGTTGCTTCCTCGTTTTTAACGCCTCTACGTAGCGTAGAGTGCTCTACGCGGCGTATAACCTTTTATATAAAAACGCTGCGAAACGCAGCGTCGTCTTCTTCAAACACAAAAACACCACACACACACTTCACACACACCCCTTCACACACACTGGTCAAAGGCCGACCCCACTCGTCCAATCCCGACCCCACTCGTGACACGACCCGCCCCCTAGAGACACGACACACGAGGTACGTTTTTAACACCCGTTTAACCATTGTATTTGTGTTTATTTATACATTTTCATTTTGGATATAGATTAGATTTTTTATTAGGATATACATTATGATTTTGGATTTAGATTATGGACTTCGCGGAGCAAGTTTTGGATAGTTACCCACATTTGCAGTTCGACCAAAACACTAGAGAGTTCACCCGTTACACTAGCCTTGTACGCATGGAACCCGGGCCCAATGTTATGGTTGGGAGGAAGTTTTTAGAAACGGTCCAGGAGGAAGAGCGTTATAATGGGATTGTTGGTGTAAATACTCCGTGGTCACGGTTGTTTGAGATGAACTTCCCTGCTTACAGGGAACTGACATTAGAGTTTTACTGTACGTTTATGTGCAGGTATTTACTCATTTGCTCATTGGTTTATTTATTTTGTTTTTTTAGTTTATTAGTTTAAAATTCTAATTATTTATTTAAAATTTTATTTCAGGCCACGTTCGGGAGATACCCCTGAGTATCCGATTTATCAGGGATCGGATACTACTCAGGCGGAGATCTATTTCCGTCTTTTTGGTATTGACCACTTTTTATCCATGGAGCAGTTTGCTGTCGCTATCGGGTTATACACCGAAGCCGAGACGCGACATCCCCTGTACACCGAGGCGGTACATAAAACCGCCAAGGACGTGTTACAGCTGTGGTGGACGGCGATTGGTGACGGGCGTCACCGGGATGCCTACACCAAAGCCACTGCCATCCGCGATCCCATGTACAGATATCTGCACAGGCTGATCGCGGGTACCATCCATGGACGTCGGCAGGGTACAGATCACTGTACTCTGCGCGACGTGTTTTACTTGCGGTGCCTCCTGTCAGGCAGGCACTGCAACCTCGCCCGTTGTTTTGCCGACTACATTATCGGGTACGTATCTCGGCAGGGGCGGGGGTCTCTGATGGGCGGTTCATTTGTTACACAGGTCGCTCATAATCTGGGCTATGTTGGTCACCTGACAGCGCAACGGCTCGCTTCTGTCCAACCCAAAAGGGTGGAGATTGCTTCGGTACGATCGATGGGGATGGTTCTCCGCATTAAGCGGGCGAACCAACCTGATTTACAGGTGTTGATTCGCAGGGGCGGGCAGGAGCGTTACGTCCCGGTTCCGTTGGTAGAGCCGTCGCCGATACAACATGAGGAGGTGCAGGTGGATGACGAGCCGATTAATCCGGATGCAGAGCAGTTATCCGACGAGGACGAGATCCCGCAAGAGCCGGATCATCCGCCTCAGCATGTCCCTGTTGTTTATCAGGCGATTCGGTTGCCAGTGTCTGTGGAGCAACGGATTCAGAGGATAGAGTACCTTCTCGACTGGATTGTTCGTGACCGTATCAGAGTTCATGAGGGGTCGGTAGAGCCGTTTACTTACCCTGATGGATATGACGACCCCACCGGGACGCGGCGTACCAGACGGCGGACGGATGATGATCAGGGGGGATCATAGATATTTTTACTTTTTGTTTATTAAAACTTAATGTATTTTTGTTGGAAACACTTAATGTATATATATGATGAATTTTTATTATGTTTTTGTGATGTGTTTTGTTTGTAAATCTTTTGTTATATTATTAAATTTTTTGTTATTATAAGATATTAACAATTTAAAACGTATTAAAAAATTTATAGAAATTTCAATTTTTTTAAATATTTTTAATTAAAAACAAGTGATGTGCCGCGTATAGTAGTATGTGTCACGTATAAGGCGCTTGTCACGAAGTATTTCTGACAAAGTACCTTATACGCCGCGTAGAGGCCTCAACGCGGCGTATAAGGTACTTTGTCAGAAATACTTCGTGACAAGCGCCTTATACGTGACACATAGCACTATACGCGGCACATCACTTTTATAAAACGCGGCACATTGTACTATACGCGGCACATCACTTTTATAAAACATCCCCTACATAACACCCATACCAGTCGTCCACAAACACAACCCACAAACACTTCCACACTCACTTCACAATTCACCATCCCAATTTTCAATCCACAATCGTTTTTTTACACCATCCCAACTTATCAAACCATTACAAATTAACGTAAGTTTTGTATTTATTACTTCTCATGGTATACCGCAATATCATAGCTCCGGTATCATCCGTCTCCTAATAAAAGGATGACTTATGAAACCGGGGTTATGATTTCTGATTGTGGTATCTCATGAGAAGTAATAAATATAAAACATATGTTAATTTTTAATGGTTTTGCATGATTTTTATAACTATATCACCGGTGTTACAAATTACAGATGTCTCTCCTTTTTCATTATAAACCATAAATAGTGAAAAATAATATAATTTTGGAGTATGTTACAAATTATTTGACCTAGTGAAATGTCTCCGGTTTCCATACTCGTTTAAGATAAAACTGAGTATTGAAACCGGAGACATTTCGTAGGTTTAATAATTTGTAATTAACTGCAAAATTATATTTTTATTCACGTTTTATGATTTATAATATAAAAACAGAGACATCTGTTATTTGTAACACCGGTGTTAAAGTTAAAAATATTCATGCATATAATAAACCGGAGACATTTCACCAGGTCAAAAGATTTATTTCTTTAACATAGTTAACCCCACCCCTACAGCAACAACAATGCTATCTGAACTAATGTGTTTAACACGCGGTTCATATCTAGCAGCTTGGTTTGGTAAACATCGAAAGATGTACACTGAAAGATGTAGTTGAAAGATGGAGAACCACCGCCACCTCCACCTCCTTTCACTACTACTTACGATGACTTAAACCAAACAAGCAGGTATTATTATACCGGAGAGATTTCACTAGGTCAATCTCCAAGTTTCAAACCGAAATATGAAGTGAAAGCTTTATGGACTTGGAGATCATTCAGCATAGTTAACCCTACCATGTCCCGGAATGGTACAAATCGATGCCTACCATGCATGCACCATTTCGTATCTAGCAGAACGAGTTATCTAAATCAAACCTAAAGACGAAGTGTGAGTATACTTCACTTGTTACTTCGCTTGCACCCACCGGCAAATACTCCGCTAATGGGCACATCCGAGACGTTTCACTAGGTCAAAATAACTTGTAATAATATTAAAAATATGTATTTATCGACAATTTATATAGATTGGTATTGGTTATCATATAAAACTTATGTATTTATTTACATTTTATATAGTGTGGTTGAAGTTGACTCATTTTATATTAAATGTAAATTCGTTTGTGTGGTGGTGGCAAAATATGTAATAACAATAATAAACCTTTTTTTATAACGGCCAGGCTATTTACACGGCGTGAATTTAACAAAAAACCGATGAATACGCCGCGTGAATTTAACAATAACAAACCTTTTTTAAATATTTAAAACTAATTAAATAAAAAATACAATCAAAACGCTGCGTACAGCATACAACGCCGCGGTATATCTCTTTTTGTCTTATTATGTTTGGAAATATCGGTCTTATACGCCGCGTATAGTTCTATACGCGGCGTAGTCGGCGGTTTTTTGTTAAATTTTGCCGGTGTAAATAGCCTGGCCGCTAAAGAAAAGATTCAAATACATAAATGAAAAAGCTCTCAAAATTGTCAAAACATTATTGGCTTCTTGTTTATGATTATTTTTAAAGTTGCCTATATACATCAGCTTAATTCAGTCATGAAAACAATTTTGGTAGGGTCTCCATTGTCGTCCTGAAGCTTTATTCATTATTTCTTTAAAACGTCACGTGTCTACACAGAGATTGAGATTAAGCTCATATCCATAAAAGGTCTTCATAACTTTAGCAGAAGAGAGAGAAATATTTAGAGCTTCACATTGACGATCGTAATAAAAGCTCAATAATCTTTCAACTAAAGTTCTAATCTTTTTCCTCAAACCCATCTTATTATTCATCTTTTTGGATTTATAATCCCTAAATCAAGATGGGTCTTGCTTCCCAAGAAGCAATTAATCAGTTCAAGGCGTTAATGGACCAAGGTTTGTTCATATGATTGTTCCTCATCTTGTTCTTTGACTTCAACAAGTTACTAATTTTGACTTTTTTTTTGTGGTGATTTTGAGCAGTTGATGAGCCTCTCAATAGAACATTCAAGGTTCTGCAAACTTTTTTCCTTTGAAACCCTTTTAGATCTGTGATTCAGTTCTTGAAATTTTGGTCTCAGATGTGTTGTAGTTGAGGTTTTTTCTTGGAGAATGTCATTGGATGTGCAAATGCTAGTGGTTAAAGAAGTTGTTTAAAGTCAAGATCTTTAATCTTGTAATTTCTGAGCTGGGTTTGAATTGTTGACTCAGTTGGAAGCTTGAATTAGTTGTCACAGATTTTGAAGAATCTTTGTTATATAAATGATGAATCTTTTTTTTTTCAGTTCAAAAAAATATAAATGATGAATCTTTAGGCATTTATTTACACATGGTAATTTTTGAGTTAATGATCCAATTTGAAGCTTGAATTAGTTGTCACAGATTGTAAAGAATCTTTATTATATAAATGATGAATCTTCAGGCATTTACTTACACTTGGTAGTTTCTAAGTTTGGTTTGATTTAATGACCCAATTTGAAGCTTGAGTTAGTTTTACTGATGAACGTATTCTAACAAATCTTCATATAAATGGTGAATCTTTAGGCACTCAATTACACTTAGTGATTTTAAGGTTGATTTGATTTAGATGACCCGATTTGAAGCGTAAATTAGTTGTCACGAATGAACAGATTCTAAAGAATCATTATTATATAAATGATGAATCTCATGTTTAGGATTTGAAGTAATTTGAGTTTTTTTTTTGTTTTTGTACAGAATGTGCATCAGGGATATATAGTTGAAACTTTGGAGAGATTTCTTAAAGCAAGAGAGGGGAATGTTACCAAAGCCCACAAGATGGTTTAATCTATGATCCTTTACACTTCATAGTACTGAATTTGTCTTCATTTTTCCTGTAATTATCAGTGTTTTTTTTGGTAAATTACAGTTGGTAGACAGCTTACACTGGAGGCTGCAAAATGGGATAGATGACATATTAGCTGCAAGTGCCTTAACCTTGATCTCCAACACTTCAAACTAGTCTAGTTTAATCTTTTTCTGGCTCTTTTTCATTCGATATAACATAACCAGTCTCTAAACGTGCATCCGAGCACCCTGTATTTTGTTTAATAATATAGTGACACGTGAGTTTTCATGCGCAGAAACCTATTATTCCTTCTAATTTCTACAGAGGAGTCCGTGATTCACAGCTGATAGGATTATCCGGTTACACAAGAGAGGTTACAGTTTATTCATATTACTTTTTTTTAGTTGTTTTTTTTCAATATCCTCACTTATTTCTACTTGTTACAGGGCCTTCCTGTGTTTGCCATTGGTGCAGGACTCAGCACATTTGACAAAGCATCCGTAAGACTGGTTAACCACTCGAGAATTCACTTAGTTGTATTGATTGGAGATCTAATAATATATAATCTGATTTATGTTTTGCAGATCCATTATTATGTGCAATCACACATTCAAATTAATGAATACCGGGATCGTGAGATACTGGTGAGAAAAATATCAAATGTGAACATCTAGCATAGTATGAGAACATGACATAATCTAACACCTAATTTGTGGATTTGGGTTTAGTTTAAATGGTCCTAGGTTGGCTTTGGCTTTCGGGTCAAACCTAATGACATGTTTAGCTAAACGGGTCAGGTCTACCTCGTGGATCTTTTTATAACTTTTTAGAATGTGTATAAGGTGTTAACCAAGTTGGTTGGTATTTTATGCCAAAGTTCAAAGGTCAAAGAGAAGCTGACATCACGTTTTATATTTTAAACGCATTTGCATTTTTTAATTTAATTTGTAAATTTAGAGTGTTAAAAAAATTCTGTATGATTTTCATTTTTTAACGGCGATTGGATCCCCGGTAAGCCTTTGGCCTACTAATCACCATTACCTGAGTTTGAGACCTCTGTGACGGGGTTTCAACCGTACGATCCATTTTTTAAACACAAGAGACTCAAACCCGGGACCTCCTAAGGGAAACCCTTTTTGGGTAAACCCTCTAACCACCACGCTAGAAGCCCAATGAATTTTCAGGTTTGTGTCGGGTTCGACCCGCCAACCTGTGAACACGACCCATTTAGCAACCCTATTCACGAGATACTAACCTTCACTTCTGAATTCATTATAGCCGGGTGCAACTAAAAAGAATGGAAGATATATTGGCAAGTGTGTGAAGGTTTTAGATATGAGTGGCCTAAAGCTTTCTGCATTGAACCAGATCAAGGTACATTTATCACAGAATATTATTAATATTTTTTCTTATATTTGAATGAATATTCATTAATGAGGTTTCACGTTTTGGCACCGTAGCTGCTGACCACAATCTCTACAATTGATGATCTCAACTACCCAGAGAAAACGATCACATATTATATAGTAAACGTCCCATACATATTCTCAGCTTGTTGGAAGGTCAGTTTGATTCAGTAAATTCCATTTGAACAAATGTAAGATAAAAAAATAAAAATAAACCAATTAAGAAGATATTGTGGCATATGCAGGTTGTGAAACCGCTGTTGCAGGAGAGAACAAAGTTAAAAGTGCGAGTCTTGCAAGGCGGGGGTCGTGACGAACTGTTAAAGGTAAATGCAACGATTCATATTTAATGAGTTCTAGCCTAAAAAAAGCTTGTTTGATAATGAGCCTGAGCTTCACTAATCTAGCTCAAGCTGACTAGCAAACATAAGTGAGCGCATTATTTTTTTTTAATTTTATATTAAATATATATTTATATTTATATGATGCTTACTATTCTATTTGAAATTTTATTAAAAGTAAATATATCATATACTTTATGATATATATATATATATAAACGTTAGAAATAAACTATATGAAAAAAATAGTTATAAGTGCAACTACATTATCAATTAATAATAAACGAGCCAAACCTAAGTTGAGCTCGAGCTTGATAACTACACACAAACCAAGATCGAGCTTTAAAGATAGAGCTCGAACCAAGCCGAGCTCGTGCTCTGGTAAGTTAAGCAAGTGAAGCTCGAGCTTTAGGTGAGCTCGGGCTCAACTCAACCCATTTACAACCCTATAGATAATGGACTTACACCAATTTGTGTGTTGCGTAGATAATGGACTACTCTTCACTCCCTCATTTTTGCCGGAGAGATGGATCTGGGTCTGGGTCTAGGACCGGGTCAGGGTCAGGGTCTGGATCAGGGTTGGACTATTTGAGTGATAATTGCTACTCACTGGACCATCCATTTCATCAAGAACTTTACAACTACATGAAACAGCAATCAGGGATTCATGAACCAATAGAACCAGCAAAGCAAGGATCAATCCACGTAGACGTGCCATTGGGAGACAATGAAGGGGAAGAGTTACACAGAACGTTGGAATCGGAGCTGAAGAAGCTCAGAACCCGAAAGAGTCTGTCTGAATCTTTAGAGAAAGTCAAGATCAGTGATTAAGGACAGGTTTTAACACATAACTATGAAGATCAGTGATTAGTGGTATGAGTATGCGGTGGTGCTTAGTCATTAGTACCTCATTATGTGGATGTGTTTGATTAAATCTGTGTATCATGTATGTTCCCATTTAGGTAGTAGGCGTTGCAATAGAGATGTTTTAGTAATGACATAAGTAGAAGGTTCTTGTTAACCTAATTTCTCTAATTTGTCAATTCTGTATGTTTTAAGTGGTGTGGCCTTTGGTTGCTAAACCGTCTTGTTCGTGGTTGTGGGTTGACATGTTCGACCCAAAACTGACGTTTAAAAGTTTGGTATAGGTATATTATGGAAGTTGTTCATTTGTTACAAACCAGCTCCAAAGTTTTAGGTTTACCTCCTAATGTATCATTTGTTAGTTCTCTTTGTAATCAATAAAGAGTGCTTTGGTTATGAGTCTTGCAAGCATTCTTTTGGTATATGATTAATTCCCCTTAATATATTGCATTGTTGGGTTAAAAGGCTGATCCTAGAACTGTGCAAGAGTTGTGTGAGAGTTTCAAAGTAACAGTTGGGAGTGTAATGATACGTTGGGATATGGTGACCGAGACAAGTAAGATTATGATGTGGGTGTCGCATGTGGAGAAGACAACCATGGGTTAGAAAATTCTTGACAAGGAGCTAAGAAGGGCCAGGGTGCGTAAAAAAAAGCCTTTGGAGACGCATGTTTGGGGGCATGAAAGTCACTATGATGGAATTTAAGTACATAGACGAAGAGGTTGAGATGCCAATCAGCATGCAAAAAACTCAAGTCAAAGATTCTGTCCGACAACTAGATGAGTTGGGAACTGAATTCGTGGATTTGAAGGAGGACTTGAGGGTTGTCATTGTTTAAGAAATTATCAAAGATGAATCGCTAAGCTACAAAGGGATCAACGACATGTCTTGTGACCTACATAGAACCTTCATTGCGCTAGGTGGGAACGCTAATGTTATCACTCATAGAGTTAACCACAACTATCCCCACGATGATGAAATTAACACAGCTCAAATCAAATGCGGACACACCAAACCATAGTTATCAAAGGCGCGAGGCGCACTCTAGGCGAGAGGTTGGGCCTTGGGCCTAGGCGAGAGGCGCTAAAAAAGCGCGGGCCCGAAAAATAAAAAGCGAACGTAAAAAAATATAAAATATATTAGATAATGGAAGATTAACACATCCTTCAAATACCAAAAATTTCCAATACCATAATATTCAACAAAAAGTGCAAAAGTAATTTCTATATTGAAGAAATCATACATGATTGAAGACGGTTAAGGGTCGAACAACACATAGAGAAGCCATAAATAACAATGGAATATTTTTAGAGCCATTTTTATCCGGAAAATTACTTGGTAAGGAATAAGGATTAAATAAAATAAAATTAAAACAATTGAATATTAGCTATCTGGTGGGATTTTTTGCCTAGGATTTGAAAGCGCAAATGATGGGCCTGGCTTAAATTAGTGGACTAGGCGACAAAGCGATGGCTTTTGATAACTATGCACCAAACTAACTGAAGGTATGGCTCAAGGCATAAAAGGTAGATCGAAGAGTGAAAACACACATTGGACTTGTTGATGGTACCGATGGAATATTACAAGTTCATACTTGTAATGGACACAAAGGTAAAGGCCTTTCCCATGCTGTTTTAAGAATTTTCTATTCACCATTGATAGTGGTCAACTTCATGATAAAAAATGAAATGGGACACTAAGCATAAAGTAAAAATGATGACAGCTACACAACTTGAGTTTGTTAAACTAAGGACACTGAAATTCCAACTTAGGTGAGTGCGAATGTCACGACCCACCTAAATTTCTAGTTACAATGTCAGGATCCCCAAAATTTCTAGGGTGTTCTTGATGTATGATACATCAATAAAACTAGGGTGTTCTTGATGTGTGATCATTGGAAAATTCTAACATGACCACACCAGTTTCTTGAATATTTCATCTGAAACAGTCAAGATATGAAACAATCTATAAAAGCCTGCCACATTTTGGTAGCAAGTACCTACAAAGTTCCAAGCTTATCTTGTAAAGCAACCTTGTAAGTTCACTCTGTAATCAATAAAACATATTGGTTACAAGTCTTGCATTCTCTGTTGCAAGTTGCAACTCACTTAGAAACGATGCATCAATGGGTTAAAAAACATCATTGGGTTAAAACGTATGAGAGTTTGAGAAACACTGAAAAAAAGCTATCAGACATCAGTAGTAAGAGTCATTAGTGTATACAAGAAGCTAAAATCTACATATGCAAACAAAAGAATTGAAGTCAGCAGCCCATAAATGTCAACTATATCTGTACATTCAACAGTCTGTAAAACCTAAAAGAAACATACATCACTGCACATGTAATTGAGCTCCTAAGTTCGTTCCCAGTTGACCTGAAATATATGCAACACATCGGATTCGCCTTTTTGTGTAATGAAGGTCATCGAAACCTATTTACTTTCATTTGCTTTCCTAACTTGTGACTTGATTTCCATGCAACCTGCATCCACAAGATCATTCTTAATATGGAATAAGAAATTGGGATATAATTAAAAAAAATAAAAATAAGAAAGATGGGTACCAGAGGCATATCATCAGACAATTCTGCCTCGTCATCTTCTTGGACAGATCCTGACACGTCAGCAAGATTTTCAGATACTTTCTGCACAGAATCAGATACGACTTCGTTCGAGAACTCAGGATCACTGAACCTGTTCTCTGCATCTTTAGTGTGCTCTCTATCACTTGCATCATCTTCCTCTGTAAAAATAAACAAAACATGAAAAACTAAGAAAAAGAAATCAAATAGTAAAACTTTAGTCCAGATATTAACCTGAGTCCAAATTATTAACTTTGGAGAAAGTCAAATCATCATGCTCATATTCAGAGTCTGTCATATAATCAGGATCCTCTGTTCTTTTTACTTCAAAAAATTCAAGCTTCTTTCGTCTTCCCTTATTATTCTTTCTAGGGGTTCTTTTGTCTCTTATCATTGATAATGTATATCCGTCATTGTCATCCCTTACAAACACAATTAACATTATTTACTCAAAACAAAAAAAAAACAAAAAACAGAAAGTACATAGAAAATGTGTACTCACAAGTCACTTGATTCTATATTTTCCTTGGAACTATCCACAGCTTTATGTTTCTTCTTTGATGATCTACATGTAAAACGACAAGATAGACCAAAATCAAGTCACCTGCTAAAGAGACATTTATAAACTAAATATAATATAGAAATAAAAGACAATGCTCACCCTTTTCTAGAACGTGGATTCTTGGACACTTTATTTCGCTGTAGAGGTGAATTAAAAAAACATGTCAGAAATCAATCTTATGCACTTTGGGGAAACTACATATATATATATATATATATATATATATATATATATATATATATATATATATATATATATATATATATATATATATATATATATATATATATATATATATATATATATATATATATATATATAGAGAACGTACATAATATTATACTTACCCAACCAAAATAGTTAATATCATATATACCAATTCAAAATACTTATTTTTTTTTTTGTTAAGTCATGTTATACCAAGTTTTGAAGGGGATGTATGAAACTATTCTCACTTCAAACATGTTTTTATGGCCAGTTTGTTTTTGGCCAGATCATTTTAAACATGTAATGTGGACAAAATAAAGATAAGATGTAACACTCACTTTTGTAGGGTTGGGGCTGTTTTTAACAAGCGACCACCGCTCCTTGTCCAATCGTAGCACTTCGACGTCACCATCCTTGTATAACACCTTCAACATAATTCAAGTTTGTGTAAATAATATTAAATAAGCATACTGAAACCAACTATTACACTTGAATGCTTGATAAGTGGCAGAAACATAACTAGGAAACTTACCACATGTTTTTTCTTTTCATGGTCGTAAGACTTTACCAATCCTTCATAAAACCTATAAAAATCCGTATTTAGATAATGAACACTTTAAAATTATCTTTCTTACCAGATACAGAAAAATAAGCTCACTCTTTGTCCTTAGGCCACCAAACTTTTATTCGCCTGCCAATCAAATCTGTGGTGTGTTGACTTTCACCTTCCTTCGATGTGCACTAAAGAGAAAACATCATGTCAGAAACAACAATTCATAATACTAAAGAAATATAAATAAAAACAATTTCGCAGTCAATGAAGTAAAAAAAATTCATAGTCAAAGTCAATCGAACCTTGTCTAATCCTGCCACACTTGCTCGTTTCCGCTTCTTCGCCGATCCTGACTTGTTATTATTAACATCAGTAGCAACATACTTTTTAGGATTCTGCACGAAACAATGACAAGTTAGCAATTAAAGTAGATACAGTATGTTATATGCATAAACAATTTACCTCCAAGTCACTGCCATCACTATTCCCATGTTCTTTTGTATGGCCTTCCAAGTCAACGTTATCTTTTAAATCACTCATTTTGATGTTATCAAAAGCTGACATCTTTGACTTCTGACGTTTGGCTACAGATACACTTACCATTTGGTTGGGTATTCTTTTCCTTTTATGCTTTTCATCGGATTTAGTTATTTTATGACCATTTGATATAGCAATATTATTCAGATCTACTTCTCTTTCCATATCCAAGATATCCACATTATTATTATCTTTATTATTACTTTTATTTTGTACAACAGGTGGCGCAGATCCCTTTTTAAATAACTTTTTTTCCTTTATTCCTTTAGCTTTTAGCCGTTCCAGTATTTTTCCTAAAGGAACCTCGTTATCATCCATTATTTCCTCACTGTCCTTCAGCATATCATCCTCAACATTTTTTGAGGGAACCTGAACAAGAACAAATACATAACTGTCACTAGCGTCTTAATATGTGAAGAATTATTATGAGAAAATAACATACACTTTCACTAGCTTCCATGTCAAGCGACTCAAAGTGGGCGACAACACTAGCTTCACCCAACCATGTCTGGCCTTCGGTTAAATGCTCCTTTTCTTCTTTTTTGTCTTTTTCTACCTCCGTTTCTTCTGTTTTGTCTTTTTCTGTCTCTGTTTCTTCTTTTTTGTCTTGTTCAGTCTCTGTTTCTTCTTCTTGGTCTTGTTCAGTCTCCTTTTCTTCTTTATTATCATGTGAATTTTCTTCTTTCTTATCATGTGGTATATAGAACCCCGGAGGTACACAGACATGTAATAATGGTTCCTGAAGATCTTCTTGCTTTTGGGCTAATCGTTTTACAACTAGAAAGCATAGGTCGCAAATTGCATACGAGTTCTGAAAACAACAAAAACATTTATAATTATTCAACTATTTTCTTTAAGATACTGCCATAAATTCCATCTGTTCAGTTGTGACTGTACCTTTGACATGTTTGTATCTACAGCATCTTTAGAGCCCCGGATGCTTCCAAGAATAGAAAGTACTGAAACAACCACTTCCTTCTTTAGACTATTTCCAGGTTTCCCGTCTTCATTTCCGTGTGTCAACATAGAGAGAAATAAATAAACTTTCCTGGAAACATGTATTTATTATTCAAACAATCAGATCCAATAAAGTAGTTGACAAGATATGCTATTGTAATAAGAGACAAGGAGAGTAAAACTTGTGTTAATAATACAAGATTTTGCATGCTAGGTATACAAACATGAACACATAACCTAAACTAAGCCCTACGAGCCCATTATGTTATTCGGCCTATCTTTATATTTACGATCTTACATGTATCATACCTGTATATTGGTTCATATGCTTTTAAATCCTTGCATTCATCAATATTTGGAAATGAAGGATGATGGGCAAGTGCATGAATCAAGAATGGAAGAATGTGTTCTGGATGAACAACAGAACACTTTCCATCGCTTTGTGCTGAAACTTGTCTTGCTTTTCCTTGCTGACACATCTGAATGATGTCACTCAAATTGCAAGTTTCCTGCCAAATTCAAGTTCAATAAAAAAATAGTAATATAAAAAAACTATTTGTACCCTTCCAACATAATAAATTTTGTAAAAAACCCAGTAAGGACAATCTCAGATACCTCTTCTTGAACTGGTTGCTGTGAGCCTAAATCTAATAAGAACGCACAAGCGAATTTAGGATCCAAACTTCGGTCCTTGATGTATTGATGAACTTTGTTGAGAAATAATCTCGTAACTTCAGGGAATCCAAACTACTCACACATAAGAAAGTGAAAAAAATATTAAATTGTAATGCAAGCTGAATAAAAATAAACCGGATCATTGTATGGCATAGAAACAGCTAAATAACAAGCTACATGTAGTTTTGTAAAAGGTGGCAATTTCAACCCACATGTATGAAAACTGGTAAATTCAGGGTTCTTTTTTTTTGCTAACGGGTATACAAAGTGATAGCCAAAAATCAAATATGAATTGAACTGGTTAAACGGGTAAACATCTAACGTATATTCAAAAGCTTACAACTGCCTATCACATTTTATCTAACAAAATCACATTATTATTTTAGTAGAATCATTTTAAAAAAGCTAACAGGATTTATCAATACTTTAGCTACTTTAGAGGCATGGCCTGTTACTCAGGATTCTCGATTATTCCATTTCTTGATGTTAGCAAGTACAATGGTCAAATAGGATCGTTTTCTTCTTGGGACCTTTTACTTTTTTTTCATCATGTGGGAATTTGAATTAATTCCACTATATCTACTTCTATCTGTGTGAGGAAAAAAACGTATCTACTCAGCCATTAAATTTATTTTATACACAGCAAGGGTTCCATTTTTCTCTTGATGGGAGTTCAGGGTGTCGGTTTATATGTTTCTGATGAACAAATATTAAACTTTGAAACATCAGTTAATCAGTCGTATCTTGTGGCTTAATACCTTAATTATTTACAAAATTCCATGGAAAGGACATTACCTCTGAAGTTCTCAAGGTGAGGTAGAATATATCAATAGGGATCTGCTTATCCCACTGCCTTGATAATCGAAGAATAGCCTTGGCAGATGCTAGCTTTAAATGGGCCTTATCAACACGACTGTGGAGAATGGGAGAAAAGTACTTAGAATATAAACTATCCCGGTATAATAAAAGATTCCAGCGACCAAATGTACCTTGATTCAATGTCTTTTGAGATTTCACCAAAAGAAAGTATTTTGTTGAGATCTTCTATTAATTCACCAAACCCAACACGAAGATGTGCATCTTTCACAAGCAAATAACTTTTCACCAGAGTTTTGATGCCATAGATCTAGAAAAAAAACATTGGCCAAATAAGAAAGAGAAACTTAAAATATCCATCCAAATTAAGACTCAGTTATGGTATATATATACTAACCTTCAATAAACAAAGTTCAGTTCTATCATTCCAGGATTCTTTTGTTTTGTCACTTGCTTTCTGAGACATATCAAAGAAAACTTTACATTACGCATATGAAATAACAAGCATAAGATAGCAATGGATTCAATACCTCACTGCACCCTAAGATTTCTTTCTTTATGAAGTTTCGAATTTTGGTCTCTTGAGTTTCAAAAACTGGCATGGCAGTCTGTGCAATGCAGCCCAGAGACTGTAGCACAGTAGGCAAATGTGTCTTCTTCTCTAGCATGTCCACAAGCTTCTGTACATGTTCCAAAAAAAGCTAAATGAATATACAGACTGAGGCATGTTAAGAATAAATATTTAACTCAGAACCTTGTATAATACAGATAATGATTTACACCCATCATCCTTTGTTATGGCTGCTAACGCATGCACGGCATACTTGGCCAGCCGCCTACTACCTTCTAAGCATATCCTCTCTAAAAAGAGATCTAATGTACTGAAATAGAATAATATAACATTTAGAGAGACAAGAATAAGGAAAGCTTTCAGTTTTACAAAAAAGTTCATATTTTTGTATACCTAGATGATTCTCCCATGTGTTCCCTAATCACTCCACCAGATTTTGCTAGTACATGCAAAACACCTTCCTTTATTATTTCATTATCATCTTCTAGAAGACGAACCATATCTTTTTCAGTCCCGCTAAATAATAAAGGACTGAAAGATGCAAGAATCTGAAAATATGTATCATATTATGTTAAGTGTATTAGAAGCGCTAGGAAAAGAAACAAAAACATTTTACCATGGAAATTACTGAAGTGTTACCACAAGTATATTCATACAAGACTCTGTCAGCAATTTGTTTTTTGAAGATTTTTGAAGGTCCAACTCTAGAAAAATATCTTTAACATAATCCTTGTTAAAGAGTATATATGAGCACTTCATAGACAGAATGCTCAAAAATTGATAAAGCGGATGCTTCTGACCAACTATCTTAAGTAATTCATCCTGTAAAACAAAATAAAAAAGTTACATGTATCAAACAAAGATAAACTTAGTAATCGTGTGTTGTGTATCATGATTTACAAACGGTATAAATAGAGTAGACAATTACATATAGAACCTTTCATATGACCTAAATACCTAATATTAATTGTCTTATAGAGTCAATAATTAATATTGTATTTTACTGGATGCACATTTTTGTATCCAACCCATCCAAATGATAACACTGAAGCAAAGAATCACTTTCTGCTGAAGTTGGTTACAATTTTGTTACTCGTTTTCCACGTCAGCGAACTAATCGACCACTGACATGAAAAACAACTAACAAAAAGAACAATTACTTTACAACTAACAAAATGAAGTAATGAACAACCTCTTTACAACTAACTCCTAGCTAGTTTCTTACCCGAGATTTGGAGCTTTGAAGAGAATTAGTGGTGGGATCAAGTAGTGTATTTAATATTTTCCATACATTAGCATCCTTTAGTTGGTGAAGAAGCAAGAAATCTGACTCGGCTTTTGTGGGGTCCGTGAAACAGTGAGACATGAACCGAAAACAAATCATGACTTTCTTCTTGATTTCTAAGGCATTACTTTCCTGAATTGTAAAAAAGGAAAAAAAATCTTTTAAACACATATAAACCATATTTCTATCCTGCCTTTGGTTGTCAGTTATCAAACCTTATACATCTTCCTAAGAGAAAGATACTTTTGCAACTCTAATCGAAACCTGCAGTCCAATTAAAAAGGCTCAATTATTTTTAATGGTTTTATTTACCAAAGAAATTTTATAATCATTACAAACCTTTGTTTCTGGTCCAGTATTTTCTCCAAAGCTTTTATCTCAACCTTATCAAATTTTGAAAATAGTCTGACCCACGTTCTAACCTTATCTTTAACAGAAAATTCTGCTGGGAAGAGGGACGTGCATAGAATACATTCAACCGGGTCTGATCTGAAACCCAGAAAAATTTATTGATAGTCAATACAATTTCATAATTAATACAAATACAACTAAAAAGTAGAGTACCTGAAATCTTTATCATAACAACATCTTAAAATGCGTCCTGGAATCCAATTATAACCATCGCTAACTTGTTTGGTGCAGCAAGTGCGGTATATGTCAGATAACCTCTCCATGGTATACTTTTTCACAGGGAGCTGTAATAAAAATAATATTACTTAATATAAATGTAAAAGTTTACTGAAATACATTTATAATAAGAAGATACAAAAGAAAAATACAGCTTTGTCACGAAGTCGGTCAGCTACAAGCTTTATGGTGTTGGGTGATATAGAAGATAAGTCACAACATGCTATGTCTGAAACTACTGCAACCACTTTTTGGCGGATGCTTTCATCATAATCCAGCAGGCGGTCACAGAGGGCAGCTACCAAATTTGAAATAAAAAGTAACAGTTATATAAGTACCGTTGTAACCAAATGATGAAAAGTAAAATAATACAAGACAAATCAAAAACTTACCAATTAATTGAGGAGATTCTGATCTGGAAGGATTGGATAACATACAAAGCTTGACATGTTCAAGAGCTTCCATTCGAACCTCGACAACTCTGTCTGTAAGCCGCCTTAAAAACTCCAAAAGGATTGGATGAAATGTATCTGGAATGCTACATCCTGGGATTGAGAAAAGATCTCCCACTAGTTTGACCGCTTTTAACCGGATGTCTAACTTATCTGTCTGTAAATGTCATCATTTTACTTGCTAAAACTTGAAATAAATTGTTATAAAATAGAACAACATTAATATTAAACTATGTGGCAATTCTTAGGTAGTGTTTAGTTTGTAGTTAGGACTCCTGAATCAGTGCAGCTATGGGTTTGAAAGCAGGTGGAATGAGAATGGGAATTGACTCCTAAAGTCAAACACCATCAAACCCATTAACCTCAAACCACCACCCCCCCCCCTCTTCCCCTCTTCTCCTTTTTTTAGGTATGAGCAAATCGAGAAGGGAAAAAATGTGATTACCAGGAGCTCTCCGCTTAGATAGGGAATGATTCCCGCTAAGGCCTGAGGAGCACAACGGTAGATATCATAGATGATTTCATGGTAATCAATCTGCGAAATAGAAGAGCTAGTCTCTTCTCCTGACATTGATTTTACAATTAAATGCTTTATCCCAGGTTCAAGTTTTCCAGCACACTGCCCTATAACATTCATAGCAAGCTTCCTTGCCGCCATAGTTATTGCCTAAAATAATCAATGTTACAAATTTAATTTTGATTTTGATAGAAATAATACACATGTAAACTACTATTTATATCTGTATATCTATATATGTTAAATAAAATAGCTTACTTTCTTATCTCGGCCTAAAACAGACAGCATAATGAGCAGAAGGTCTTGGTTAATGTCTTCGCTCTCTTCCAAGAGAACAACCATGATTGTCTTCATTGATGTGATAACAGCCTCAGAATGCCCTTCACTGGATATGTTTAATAACAAAAAAAAGACACCAACTTAAAGCTACTTGTTTGAATTTCCTATTTGATAATCACAATTGGACATCAACTAACAGATATGAACCTGGCAACAGCAAAAAATGTTGTGAACATTTCATTGATTAAATCATCGCATTCGAGATCCAACATCACAATGCATAATCTATATTTAGCTAGTGTTTCCAAGATAGTAACTCTTCTACCGTATGATGGGCCTTTGGTATCTCTAAGCCCACTGAAAGTGCTTACAATTAAATGAAAGATATCCTGAAGCATGCAAAAACAGTCATTAGATGATGATTTCTGCAACTAAAAGTAATTTCAAGGAGAAAAAATATACCTTTAACACATCATCATCGTATGGTGCTTCAGGAGCAGTCACTCTAGTTATTTCACATGTACAAGCTGCAACAAGAAGCTTAACTTCTTTGTCGTGATGTTTTAGCAATACTGGCTTTACAATCGCATTTACAAAAGGTTGCATAGATTTTAACACTTCCTTTGATGGTGATTGCTCCAACTCAGATAAAGATGCTGCAGCTTGCTGCAGTAAACGAAAGCATATGAATTATGCTTATTATATCCATAATAAATCATATCATATCAATTTTTGTCCATTTTAAAATATCTATACAACTTAATATAATAAGGTTTTGACAGCCACATGGCTGTCATTGAGATCAGTTTCAGAACCATTTTCCCGCTCAATGAAATTACACAAACAAAAGTACACGCGAACCCTAAATGGATGCGTACTATGGATGTAACCCAGTTTGGAATTAACCTATTAGGATCCACTTACATATTCTTTTAACCCGGATTTAAAACACATACCATTCCCTTTTCCTCCAAATCACAGAAACCCTATTTTGTTATTATAGCTGTTGGCGTTTTCTTCTTCATCGCAATCATTTAACCCAAGGTAATTCTAATGTACCCGAATACTAATATTCCATCGTTTTGTACCATTATTATGTATCATTCTTTCTGATAGGAAAAATTGGAAGGAATTTAACGAAGTGAAAAACCTTTAGGAATCAGAGTGGTTCGGCTGAGATTTAAAGGAATGAACTTCAGTTCACACACACAGGATATAGATTGTTGAGGAAAAAATGGAGTTGACTTTCATGAATTTCAAACATTAGAGGTGTGTATCGAAATACTATATGTTTAGTAGTTAGTAACTTGGTGTGTTGTTTGATTTGACCCCTGCACATGTCATGTTTTAGACTAATTAATAACATAAAGACGTAATTGCTATTAAATCTGTTACAAATGGGAAAATATGAATATTTGCCCATGATTCAAATGGGAAGCTGTGCAGAAAAAGGAACAAAACAACACATGGAAGATGAACATATATGCATAGTTAATCTTCTCGAATATTTAGATGGAATAGAAGTTTCCCTTCTGAGCTTTTTATGGGATATGTGTCCTTATTTTATTTTCGTTCAGATTGTGTTAATAAGGAACCAACTTTAGTCAATATGGGGTGATATTTCTTATGGAAAGCTTGGAATCTGCTTATTTTGAACAGCTTATATGCTTATTGGGTTTTATAAATTGGTTTGCCTCTTGAATAGACATCATGAAGTTGATCAAATGAGGATGCATGTTGTATAAACCAACACCTTTATTCAGTGCACAACCATAAGCTAAATCTAATAACACTCGTGTTCAGTAATATCACAATGAATTTGGAGATTCTAACTAGTTAAGAGGAGTTCAATAAATTAAAGATCGCTCCAAAATGATATATGTTAACCAGTTGATATGGTGTTTGTATCTAGGATGTAATAGATCTCACCAATGAGACTGAAATGACAAAAGTCATATTTACTTCTTTAGAACCATTATTTACATATTGTGTGCTTTTATTATTTTTTGCAGGGAACAATGATGAGGGTGTGAATCAACTGCATTCAATTTCAAAGAATACACATTGGAGCAACTTAAAAAAGCAACATCTGGTTTGCTGTTGAGCACATTGTTTATAAAGGGCAACTCGAGAATCAAAAGCGGATGGTTGTAAAGTGATTTAAATGATCATCTTGGCATGATGCTTGACAATTTTTTGTGCTATACCAAAGTTGTTTGGTTATTAGATGTGATAGAATTCTATGCATGTTTTGCTCATTGTTTTTATTTCATTGCTTAATTGAACTTTTGCTTTTGGTTTTTGATTCTTAAAAGAACAACTATTTCTTTTCATGCATTATTTGTAATTAGGCAAATAAGCAAAGAGGTTAAAAGTGTATTATCTGACCTCAA
This sequence comes from Tagetes erecta, assembly GCA_030867185.1. Lineage (NCBI taxonomy): Eukaryota > Viridiplantae > Streptophyta > Magnoliopsida > Asterales > Asteraceae > Tagetes > Tagetes erecta. The sequence continues at coordinate 38,314,361 of CM061489.1, read as the reverse complement.
AAAACAAATTGTTGTTGATTGACATGCTTGATTTTGAGTTGAATTATAGGCAAATTCAGTCTAATGCCTTCAACAACTTTTAGTTATGAAAAAATTATGAAGCTTTGACTCATTGTTACCTCCCTGCTCCCAAAGACAACTTTTAGTCAAATGCCTTAAAAACCTTTGCATAAAAGGTTCATTAAACACTACTACAATGATGAACCTTTCTTGACTTTAAGTATTCTTTCAAGTTGAAACCATGAAGATAAAGGGATTTTAATGATAATTTATAGTTTTTAAATACGTTGATAGGGGATAACTATTTATTTTTCCTATATTACACATGTAACTTTTTTTCAAATCTTACTTTTTGTAACAAAACTTGGAAAGTTGGAATTATGTATTTTTCGTATCTCCATCTGTGTAACATACGGGTTTTTAACTAGTATATAATGTAAAGATGTTATGGTACCAGTAAACATTCAAATGTTTCCCAAGTGACTATGATACTATCATTGGCAATATGTGAATGATCTTATATAAGCAATGGACTATATTTCAAAAAGAATGAATCTGAATCCTATTTTGCTTTTTTCAACAATCATAGAATTCTAACTAAAGCTAGAGACTCAAAAAGCATGGCAATAAAAGCAACAAAATCTGCCAACATGTTCATTGTCGGAATCAGGGGAGGGTTCAGTGACCCCTAGCCAAACTCTTTTAACATGAGTATTCGACATCTTGAGTTTCTTTAAGTTTTGACCCTCCATTTTAATAAGTTGAGAACTCAGATAGAAAAGAGAAGAGTTAAGAAAGGTTAATCAAGAATTTCCCGGTCGTCGGAGGATGTGGCAATAAACAGAAACTAAATGGGGATGCATCGGTGAATGTGGGGAAGAAGAAATGAACTTGATGGGGCATTTAATTTGACTGGGTTTCAACTTTTAACTTACAATCCTACATGATAATATTTTATTTACTATCTTTATCTTTTTTTACTGTTTTTTTCTTTTAGTAGAATAGGCCCCTTCACATTAGCAAAACTAAAGACTTTTTTCTCATTTGATTCTACAATAGTAAGCCTTTATTTTCTAAATGTAGAGTCCGGATTCTAGAAAGATTTAGTTATTTTTTTAGTTTTTACTTTATTAGTTTAATATAAATATTTAGGTTTTCTTTTTTCGGTTTTGGTTTACTGTTTATCACTTTAGGTGGTGTCATGGTTTAAAAAAACGGAAGAGGCGTACGCCTCAAGGCGCGCCACGAGGCGAGGCGGAGAGAAATCGAGTATGAGGCGTCGCCTCATAGGGTCAGTTGGGACATACGCCTCAGTGGACTGAGGCGGTGAGAATCGGACTGAGGCAGACTAAGGCGGTGGGAAACGGATTGAGGCGTTAAAACCTTTCCACCTTTATTCGCCAGAAAAATTGGAACTCCGGTCACCACCTTGGTCGATGATTTGGATCAAAGAAGCGGCGCTTCTATATTTTCTAACTTTTATATGTAGGGTTTTTAAGAGACTTTCACATTTGCTCTCTTTAGACCCTGAAAGTTCAACATTTAACATTTTAAACCCTAGACTTTATAACATAGGGCTTAACTTAGAGTTTTCTGTTATTACATTTTGACCCCTATGATTTCAAGTATTGCACTTTAATCGTAAATGTTAAAAGATGGGCTTTAAAAAGACTTTTTTCTTTCACACTTTCAGTCCCTTAGGATTCATAAGCTACAAATTCTCTTGTAGTATTTTATTTTGATAAGATATATAACTTTTAGATTTATTTTTTACTTCCGCCTCGGGTTTACGCCTCGGTACGCCTTGAGGCGTACGCCTCACGCCTCAAAGGGAAAACGCCTCAAGGCGGTTTTCCGTTTTTTTAAACCTTGGGTGGTGTTCGGTCAAATCAACTATAAGCATATAATCAAATGAGTTAACTCGAGCCCGAGCTTGCTAGGTTTAAACTAGGCTCGTAAAAGTTCACGTTTAAGAAAAATAAGCTTGTCAAGTTTGAGCTAGGCTCATTATAGCCAAGTTTGAGATAGGCTCGTATAACGAGTCGAGCTTGAGCTTGCCAAATTGAGTCGTGTTTGGCTTGCGCAGTTGTGCTCAAACTTGTTTATGGAAAAACTTAAATACACGCTTAAGCTCAACCTCGTTTAAACACGACTTTACTTAAGCTTTAGTGAACTTAGCTCGAGTAGCTTCCGAGTGGCTCGACTCTAAGCGTTTACCTGTTCTTGTATTTGAGCTTCGTTGTCTGGTTAAAATAAGTAATCGTTACAAATTAGAAATACACACCTTTTATTTCTAATTTTGACAATCTACTCATAAAATCCCGGTTCCGCACCGAACATTTTACACCAAGTGTTTATCTTCCTCGGCCCATCAACCCCGACCCTAACTCCAACCAATTTTTCACGGCATGTTCAACATATATATGAATTCTTCACCAAAACAATCAAACATTTCCTAATTCCTCACATTAAATTCACAAAACTGAACTAAGGGAAAGACAGCAAAACCACAAAAACATTGTATAGTGAAATATCACCTGACAACACCGCAAAACAGTTCTTTTATAGAGTGAAACGCAATATAATCTAACTAACTATACACCCTAATGTATGATAAAGTAGATTATATCCCCCAATCTTAGAAACTGAGCCCTAATTTCAAACCAAATTCACACAAAATTTCCAGCAGACAGATGAATATCCCCGTACGATTATTAATTCCCCGTACTCCAAACGTCAAAACCTCCCGCCCCGTACGCAATCAAATCATTAATTTTCAATTTCAACAAAATTTAAAATTACTGAATCGAAACGTATGATTAATTTGGAGCAAAATTGACAGCAACGAAGTATAAGAACCACAAAACCTAGATAAAATGTTGATAGATTGAAAGAAATTTGAATGCAATGAAGAGTATGTACATACCTTTAAGAGTTTGATGAGAGCATCTTTATTAGAAGGTGGATTATCAAGTTTGGATCCAACATCCTGTAGCAAGTTTTGAAGCTTCTTAGACATTGTTTGTTGTATGTATGGTACTGTGTTGTGATTTTTGTTTCTAAATCGCCATTGAAGGAGAGAGGGTTTTTTTTCGAACTTGAAGAGAGCTTCGTTCAGGCAATATTTATCCACGGTTGACCCGCTTCAATGTAAGTAGTGAAACTTCTCGTGTTCGAATTTTTTTATTTTTTATTTTACAAAAAGTTTATACTTCCGTCCCACTTTAAATATTCATTATTCCTTTTGTTATTCAAAAGGGTGGCGGCGTAACTTGTTGCCCGTCTACCTGCTACCTTATTGTAAATTCATTTGGTGTTTAATATATTAAAATAAAAAAAAAATTATTCCTTTTTTGTTATTCCAACTAGATTAGTACCCGTGTACTAAAAGGATTTTATTTTATAAGTTTTTAACTAAATTTAGATATCAAATTTATTTTTAACATATCCCTTATTAAATCGTTTGGATATTTACAAATATATTCATATAAAAAATCATATATTAAAATAAATGATATGATTTATAATAATTGGTAAATTTTTTATTTGAATATATCGGGTTAGAAGATAATTAATGATACTTGTTAATTTTTTATTTAAATATATCGAGTTAGGAGATAATTAATGATAATTGGCAAAATTTTAATTTGAACATATCGGGTAAGGATAGATCATAATAGTTGATTAATATTTTATTTGAACATATCGGTTAGGAGATAATTCATGATAATTGTTAAATTTTAAATTTGAACATATCGTGTTAAGATATAGATCATGATAATTAGTAAATTTTGTATTTAAACATATTAGGTTACAAGATAATTGATAATAATTTGTGAATTTTTTATTGAGAAAATATTGGATTTGGTCCATGTGGTTTGTATGTTATCTCTATTTTAGTCCATTCTTTTCTATTTAACTAATTTGGTCACTGTGGTTTTCAATTTGTTTCGATTTTGGTCCTTTCTTTTTAATTTAACTAATTTGGTCCCTGTGGTTTTCAATTTGTTTCAATTTCTTCCCTGAGAGAAGTGGAGATCAATTTGAGAACTAGAGGATAAAGTGAGTTTTATATAAGGTTTGTGTTATGAAATGACAAAAGTGCCCCTCACGTGAGGGGTACATGATAAGTTTTTAACGGTAATTTCGGATGGTGTTAGTGGCTAGGAAGAAATTAAAACAAATTGAAAACCACAGTGACCAAATTAGTTAAATTAAAAAGAATGGACCAAAATCGAAACAAATTGAAAACCACAGTGACCAAATTAGTTAAATTAAAAAGAATGGACCAAAATCGAAACAAATTGAAAACCACAGTGACCAAATTAGTTAAATTAAAAAGAATGGACCAAAATCGAAATAACATACAAACCACAGGGACCAAATCCGAAATTTTCTCTTTTTTATTTAAACATATCGGGTTATTTCGAATATGGAGCATACCATGACCCGTCTAAAAATTCTCTATCAAATTAATTTAGAACATGACACCTAAGCAAAATCTTATGTGGAGTAGCTAAAATAGTGACATGTGGATGACTTACTCAATTATTATAATAGGTAGATTTAAATATTCACTCCAAATATAAAAGTATAATTTTCAATTTTAACCATAATTATTGATAGTTCTAGAGGGAGCGAGCTTGGATCTAGATCTGAGATTGTTTGATGATGTTGTTTGCAATCAGTGATGCGGAAACTCACTGATCACGTATTGATGCTTGAATGTTCATGAAGATCAATGCAAAGTATGATGAAGATGATGATAATATGAATAGGTGAATTGTATTAGATCAATGGAGAGGTTACAAGAGATATGGAATGAAATGTAGGCAACTCACTAACAAATGACCTAGGTGATGGTATTTATAGTCTATACCATTCACCTTACAATGTAACTTAACCACGTGCAGTTAAGCACAAACGCGCATTTAAGCACAAAACGATTACACAAATATTCTAAGACAAGTACAATTGATGAACGTCTTCACCCGTGCTTGCTCGTGATGATGCTCGATATCTTCACTCGCTTATATTTGGAAAGTGACATCTTCAAATAACCCCAACAGTACTCCCCCTAAGATGACACTTTACAAATCTGACATATCAGCTTAAATCTTCATGTGGCGAGTATAGAGAGCAACTTAGAATTTTGATATGCATTATCTTCAAGAGGACCCAACAGTACTCCCCCTAAGATGATGCTGCCAAAACTCTGTCTTTCAACAAGCAATCTGCATCCTTCTCTCCCTTTAGAGTAACATCAGAGGCTATGGAAAGAAATAAGCAGAGAGTAGATTCCGGTGAATCTATATATCAGCAACGGGATCTTCTTCAACGGTTGAAGTAGAATGCGAAGACTTCTTTGACTTAGAATACTCCCCCTCAACTTTTTCTCTAGAGGTTAGTGGGATCTGTGTATGAGATATTAAGAGGAGGATTCTTAACACTCAGCAATCTGACTTGGAGATCTTTGGACTGGAATCAGGCTTGAACAGGAACATCTTCAAGTCGCGTGGAAGCTTGTTCTGCAATGGAAACTTGTCACACCCCCAAAATCCACTAACGGAGTTTTACCGTTAAGTGTGTGACAAACCAGGATCTCAGTCATTAGTTACACCAAACGACACTATATGAATTTAAAACATACGTGTCTCATTAAATGAGAAAATTTTAATACAGAGTTAACGTTTAAAAGTTTGCGGAAGCGTAATCGAAATGTAATGCCATAATATTAAATGGAACTAAATGCGCAGTACACGCGCCCAATACAATATACAAAGTTTAAATAGACATTAAACTCAGAACATGGTTTGTAATGCATGAAAATGTTTAAATGATAAGCCGTGACTCCATGCCATGTCCTATGTGCGTGGTACCTCAGTGACCTGTAGAAGTGAAAGTCTAACAAGTGTCAACACGACGGTTGGTGAGTTCACAAAGTAGGTATAAAACCAAGTAAATTCAGTTGCAAGCAGAAATATAAATTAAGTATGTCATTGTAGGTAGCTAATCTACAGCACATGTCCTTAGAGGCGTAATGTATCTGACCGAAGCTGACGTATGTACACATTAAGTGCAGTTTGCCCGTTCGTACATCCCAGCAGGATGCACTGTAAGTATGTTAGGTCATTCAACACCCGTTCGACAGGTCCTTCTGTCGTGCTAGCGCGACTAGCCCGGGTGGGGTTTGTCAAACCCAGTAGTACTACTCAAAATTCCCCCGCTATTTCACAAATACTAACGGTCAACTAGGTATCCATGAGGTCTTTCATGAACAAAATAAAAGTTGCTCTAATCCAGACATGCGACATACAGAATTCGTAAATCCGTAAAAGTATTTGTCCGAGTTCAACCCATAAAAGGGTATCATAGTAAAAGTCCGAGTTCAACCCATAAAAGGGTATCATAGTAAAAGTCCGAGTTCAACCCATAAAAGGGTATAACAGTAAAAGTGCGGTTTAGTGAACTCACCTTATGTTGCACAGCAAAATAGTTAACAGCACACACAGTATGTAATACGGCAACCTAAATAACAATAGGTCGATTAATGTGCGTTCATGTAGGGTCATAGTACCCTATGCATCCAAATGGTCAACAGTTTATGCGAGTGTGGTTAAGTTTGACTTTTTGACCACGTTTGACTTTTTGTTGACTTTTGGTCCAAGTTTGACTTTTAGTTGACCCGAGTTGACCCATGACCCGTTGGTGATTTGTCAAGTGTAAATACGTTACATTTGGTGTACTTGACCATATTATATTCACATACCACATCACACTTCACGTATTCAGCAAATAGAAGTTCCAATTTCACAAAAGTTTCCTTTATAGGAAAGTCGAACTTTTAAAGAATGCGTGCATAATTCAACATCCTAAGCATGTCAACTATTATACTAATACCATAGCACGTTACACAAGTCATCAACACTTACCATTATTTTGTAGTTCCTAATATACAACACATTGGCAAGCATGGTCATTTCTAGGCAATATAGTGTTCACATGTTTTTGTGCAACTAACAAAGTAGCAACTTTCATCATGGCATTCTAGTTATTAGCACACCATTTAGACTTCAACAAAACAATTCCAAGCAACTGTCCTACTAACCAACTAGCACCTACCAATGTCCTTTCATGACCAAGGCATGTTTACTAAGCATCACATGCCTACAAACATTCATATGCAAGTCCCAACCATGTTTATACATTCGAAATTACTAAACATGCTTCCTAGTAAATTTTCATGTCAAAAAGTTTCTACCTTTAGCAAGTGTCCTAAGCCAAGACGAATTCATACGTTCAAGCAATCAAATTTCGTCTAACACATCTTCTAAACACGCTAGTAAGTCCATAACAATCACTAGACGTCCATAACATGCAATTTCACATGATCAAGAATACAAAAGTTACTATTTTTAGTAATCTAACATAACAATCATGCAATTTCACAATTAAGAAATCAATCTTCATCCGAATCATCATCTAATTACAAATACAATCCTATTTTCTCAATTCCAATCATGCAACATCAAGTTTCAATGATTCCATACTAAACCCTAGTTTCATAAACACACTTTTTGTACCAATTTCATCATCTAATCACCAAACTAGCCATTAACACACAAACAATAAACCAATTCCACAACATGATATCGATTTGGCCAATTTGGATGAACTAGGGTTTCATGCCTTACAATTTTCGAAACATATATGAAGTTTTTAGGAATGAAACTTACTCGTAATGTGTTTATAACTTAAACTAGCAAGCAATAACACCACCAAAGATCCAACACAACCGAACATCATCACTTGACGAACCAAGCAGCCGAATTATTCAACTGGCCATAACTTTTTCATCGCTACGAGTTAGAAGGTGTATTTACTATCATTGGAACCGTCTCGTCGAGACGAAGATTTTGATATATAATAGGCCTCGTGACGACGTCGGAGCTGGCCGGAATCTGGCCGGAAAGGTGACGGCTTCAAGGAAAGAAAAACATTTTTTTATAAAACTAGGTTTAGAAATTGTTAATTTTTGTTAGATGTTAAGTTGGGTTGGGCCTTGGGCCATCATGGGTCACATGGGTGATCCACGGGCCCCGTTTTGTTTTGGTTTTGCAAACACCATGAAAATCTTTCTCAAATGTTCATTTTTGTTTCGTAAGGGTTACCGAAATCTGCAAACGGTTAAAACCGGTAAATACGCGGTTACACGAAAATTCAACAATTAAGCACACATAACAGTTAAAATGTATTATTATTGTATTCGCATTCATTTAAGATCACCAACGCCCGGGTATTAACTCGTGTGGTCGTTTCGTGTGAATATTTATATAACGGTTTGCACATTTAATTCATCAAATTAAATGAAAAGTATAATTGCGTTAACGTGACTAACAGAGTTTAACTAACGAAGTTAACCTGAATTTGTCGGGTGTTTTTGCAGTTTTGAGTTTTTGAATTTTTTTAATGTTTTTGATATTTTTGGAATTTTCTCTTTACATTTTGAATCTTTAACCTGCAATGAGATCATACCAGCAATTAATCCAACACATGTTTTGCAGTTTTGAGAATAGACATATGAATTGTGAAGTAATTGAGTGATGAATTGTTGAACAAATCAATTAGCTCGAAGTGACACACTTACTTTTTCTATTCTTGATGATCAATTAGGTTGATTAAGAATAAGTTTTGAGTGACCCATACTTTGCACATTAGAAAGTTATACACCTCATCTAAATATCCCGAGAACAACTCAACACGTCAGGTCACTTACAATCATAAACAGTGTGGAATTTGGGTTCTATTTGGATTTGGTCCACTTTGGGACTTCTTTTGAATTCCTTTTTGGAATTTTTCTTTTTCCTATTGTTCCCCTTGGGAATCTTCTGAATTCCATTTTGGAATTTGATTGGTGATGGTCCACATTTGGGACTCTTTTTGTTCCATCTTGGAATCTTTTGCTGCATCTTGAAGCTCAAAAGAGACTTCGTGTGAGACTTCAGGTCTGTGGATACCACAACAAAGAAGCTCACGATGCGGTTCATCACACTGAATAGATTGCATCATTACCCGATGTATATCGTTGCGTCACAAGATATCTATTTGATTTGTATAAACGTTTCACATGCACTAAGACGTTTCAACCACAAAAACTCATTAGAATTTAGTTAAATCATCAAAGAATATACTTGTTCAGTCTAATTGTCTGAGCTGTCTCGCACATCAACTTTCACGCTTCAGTCTTTATTGTTTAAAATGATGCGTTGAAAAACTCTAGTGTACTATCATTTCTCATGTACGTGCAAGTAGATTCAACATATTTTTGGATTTTTCTGATTTTATCATTTTTTTTTAATAATGAGTTCTCCCCCTAAACTTTTAAATTTCTAGGAAAATTGAAAGTTTAATGAAAAGAAAATGGCAGATATGTTATCAACGTATGAAGAGTGCATGCAATATACTTAATCTAAACAGACGAAATGAAACATCGGTTGTTTCTTGCACTGCCATCATTGTTTGATTTCATGAAAATGTTTTTTTTTTTTAAAAAAAATTCCTGCAATGATTCCTTTTTGTTTCCAACTCCATTTGGTGTCAGTTGCATCGAAAACATCATGAACAAGATTCGGTATCTTGTCATGATAAGGGATCAGCCACGGTCTTCTTTTCTTTGTTTGACCGGCCTCCATAACTGTCCCTAACACACTAACAAATCAGTTAGAGGTAATGACCCAAACCATTTCGGTTTTGGGTCGTCCAAATTCATCAACATAAGAGATATTCTCATAAGTGCAAGGAATACCTTCAGGTGGTGGTTCTGATGATACAATGTAATTTGTACCTTCATCTTCTTTCATGGATTGTTTGTCAAAAGAGTAATTATAGTCATTTTCAAACAAATTGTGAATTTCATTTAAAAACAGGTTTTGTTGACTATATTTCTTATTCAAAGATTGATTCACTATTGGAATCATTTTATCATTTAAATCATGATTTCCCTTTTTGTTTTTGACAAACTTTGGTTTCCATGAATCATTGACATGTTGATTTTCATCAAACGAATGTCTATGATTAGATCTTTTAAAGTTAGAAAAATACCTGGAAGGGTATGCACATGATGAACTTCTTTGGACTGACCTTCTCGGCTTGTAGTAGCACTCGGATGTGTTGTGATTGACCATGTCACAAATAGAGCAATACTTGTAGTAACATTCCATTGTGTCGTGGTTGTACATCTGACAGTTGGTGCAGTACTTGTTGTAGTAGCATTCCATTGTCGTGTGATTGTACATTTCACATATCTCGCAGTACTTGTGATGAGCCTTGAAGGGAGACTTCTTTCCTTTCTTCTGAGAAGTCTTTGCTGTTGAAGATTGTTGTTTCTGAGAAGCTTTGACCTCTGAATCTTGTTGAATCTTTCTTGAAGGAGCTGGAGTCTTGAACTTGTCACCTTTTGACCCAAAAGGAAAGACACCTTGACTGTAGATACAGTCTGAAATATGATGAGTTTCAGAGTCACAGATTAAACAGTATACGTCACTGTTTGAATCACTCGGGGATTCGGAATCTTGAGACTTTGAAGTAGAAGGAGTCTGTGGTGTAGAATCAGATGAAACGCCCTTTGTCTTGTTCTTCTTGGCTTTGCTCTTCTTTCTTCTAACCTTCTTCTTCTTCTTCTTCTTCTTCGACTGAAACTCTTGTGTCTTTTCTTCTTCAGAAGATAGTGATCCAACAATTCCGGTTGGCACTAATCCTTCTCTTTCTTGTTCGGATGACTTTGCTTTTTCAGCTTCTTCCTTGATAAGCACAAGATCAGATTGTGATCTGTTCAGTTTGTCAGTAAGCTCCATGAGTTGGACATTCAGATTATGCTTTTCGATAAGCATTGAATCAACATTCTGTGTGAGAGATTTGAGTCTATCTTCACACAACTGGTGATCTTTTTGTAGACTTGCATGCTTCTCTTGTTCTTCTTGCAGTTTGGTTTTCAGAATGTTGTTCTCTGAATTAAACATCTCAGACAATTTCTTCAACTTTAGAATCTCTTCTTGCAAATCTTTGATCACACTGGATGAGTGTGCATTTGATTTTGCAGCTTCATTCTTGATATTCATTGCTTCTCTTTCACTTTTCTTGAGTGACTCTTGGAGAGATGTGATTCTTTGATCAGATATTTCGTGTTGTTCTTTCAGATTCTTGTGCATTTGCTCTTCCTTCTTGAGTTTATCACAAATCTTGAAAGAGTATATTCTGTAGTGTTCAACTTGTTGAAAACATTCTTTGGTGCACATCTTTTCTCTGACTTCAATTGGCATTTCAACATAAGAACTGTTCTCATCTTTCTTGATTTCCTTTTCAGACATCAATTTCTCCATTTCTGATTTCAATTGAGCAATTGTCTCATCTTGCTTTGCAATGATTTCTGACAAGTTGATAATTTCTTTATCTTTCTTTTCAATCTCTTGAATGGAGACAACATCATTCTTTTCAATCTCTTGAATTTTTTAATTTTCCAGACTTTTTTTTTTATTTTTTTTTATTTTTAGAGACGGGTCACTGTTTGGTCGTGTCAACACTTGGGACGGCTAAACAGTGCTTCACCCGGCTAAACAGTGCTTCACCCGGCTGAACAGTGTCTTCACCCGACTGAACAGTGCTTCACCCGGCTGAACAGTGTCTTCACCCGACTGAACAGTGCTTCACCCGGCTGAACAGTGTCTTCACCCGGCTGAACAGTGTCTTCACCCGGCTGAACAGTGATTTCTTCTACTTCACCCGGCTGAACAGTGTTCACACGGCTGAACAATGTTTTTCACTTCTTCACACGGCTGAATAGTATCTTCATATCAGATTGACTTTTCAAAGTCAAAATTGTGATGAACACAAGATCAATTCTTCAATTTTTGTTGTTTTTGTTCAATTCAATGCTTGTATTAGCTGAGGAATGATGTTTCTAACACTCCTTCAAAGTATTACACCTTGAATCTGGCTAAATCTCCTTCAGATCCTGATTTTGATGAAGAACACAATAAGTGGGTTTTGAGACAAATTGACAAAATATGGATCGAAATCAACAAATCAGTGATGTTTGATCATGAACGAAGCTTAGGATAGTGATTTCTAACATATCTCAATCAACAATTTCTCAATATCAACAACAAATTCCGGATTTCAAATTTGAGCAGTGAATATGACGAATATGAACAATTTCTTCAAAAACTCAATCAAATCTTCACCAATTGATCTCAAACTTTGCAGTTCTTTACACAAACATGAATCAAAGCTAATGGTAGCTAAAATTCCATCAATAACAACAACAATCAAAGATCACCCAACAGCTCTGATACCAATTGATAGTTCTAGAGGGAGCGAGCTTGGATCTAGATCTGAGATTGTTTGATGATGTTGTTTGCAATCAGTGATGCGGAAACTCACTGATCACGTATTGATGCTTGAATGTTCATGAAGATCAATGCAAAGTATGATGAAGATGATGATAATATGAATAGGTGAATTGTATTAGATCAATGGAGAGGTTACAAGAGATATGGAATGAAATGTAGGCAACTCACTAACAAATGACCTAGGTGATGGTATTTATAGTCTATACCATTCACCTTACAATGTAACCTAACCACGTGCAGTTAAGCACAAACGCGCATTTAAGCACAAAACGATTACACAAATATTCTAAGACAAATACAATTGATGAACGTCTTCACCCGTGCTTGCTCGTGATGATGCTCGATATCTTCACTCGCTTATATTTGAAAAGTGACATCTTCAAATAACCCCAACAATTATTTAACACAAAAACTACTTTATGACTAAAAGATAAAAGACTTTAATGACATTATTGTAATTTTATAAGTTAAAAATATATAATAACCTACTTTTTCTTGAACTTTGTGTTGTGGGTCCCATGACACTTAAATTAGGACGCACGGAGTATTGTATTAAGTTTTTTTAGAACGACGGTTGGTGTAACTGCCTATGATCGAAGCACTAAGAGGTGTAAGGAGTGAGATCAAAACCATGCCTCTAACACCAATATGTGTTTTTCGTCAGCATTGTGGCTCCTCCATTACTGCGTACGCAGCAAAGGCTCACTACAACCCTCCTTACGAGCCAAGTTAATCGGAGTCGAAGCTCGTCAACCAACTCTTCCAGGGAAAAATTGGGCAAGAACCTTTAACCATGCCATGTAAAACCCTTAGACTCAGACACGAAGCCGGGTGATAGCCCGGAACATGCTTCATTGTTAATATCCACCAAAAGTAACACTAGTGGAATTGAACTTGAGTCTCCTATAAAGAACCCAAGTCATCTTACCAATAGGCCACAAGTAGGGGAATTGAACTTAAGTAACAAACCAACAAATTTATAATAGAGTGGCAAATAAACATGTAAAAAGTTGTGTCGTAGCCTCCTTTTAAATAGCAAAACCCTAGTCTACTGAAAACAAAACTTTGGCCCTTATGTGACATTTGCCCCAAACCCGAACCCGAATGCTCGACACGAACCCGAAGCTATCTATCTTTTATTGTATTCGTATTTAATTTTTGAAGATGTAACGTTCCATTATTAATATATAAATGAATATGTCGGATTCTATGTTTTTCCTATCTTTAATAAAGTGACCGAACTAATGCGAGTAATATATAAGCTACTATTTAAATACTATTTATAATAAATTAGTCTCAAAAGAATATGAATTATAATTTATAAAAGAGATTTAATAAATATTATCAAAGTTATTTACTAAGTCTATAAATAATCATCGAACATCAAAACATTGCAACCGTATAAAAACGTTAATTATATAAACTAAGGTTGTTCATTATTCGAATATCATTCGAATTATTCGAAATTCGATTCGAATCGAATTCGATTAAGGAAATTCGAATTCGACTTTTGGTCATTCGAATTCGATTCGCATTCGATTCAAATAATTTTGTCGAATGTGGATCGAATACGAATATGAATTTCAGTATTCGCATTCGATTCGCCCAATTCGAATAAGAAATATATATATTTTTTAATATTTAATTTTAATATATCTAATTAGTTATCTATATATGAATATGATTTAATGGGCTTGATGTAAAGTTAAAAATACTAAAACACAACCCATAACCCAAATCCTAATTTTTGTTTCTGCATATGAACATGATTTGGTGCTGTGACAACTGCTTAATTGTTGTTTCTATAGGTTTTAAACTTGTTTATAGTCTTTTTTTGTGCTTGATTATGTAGTTTGACCTTTTTTAACATGTTTTAAACTTATTGATGCGCTAGTATTTTGCATATTGTTTGGGTGATGTTTTGCACATTGTTTTATGAACATACATTATGTTGGTGCTACATTTGTATTGTTACTTGATGTGTTTGTTTATTTATATTTTTTAAAGCAAATACATTCGAATTCGATTTGAATAACTTAATCAAATCGAATACATACATTTTTATTCGAATGTGGATCGAATACGAATAAAGTTTTTAATAATCCTACAGTTTTTAATAGTCCCAATTCGACCAATTCGATTCGTCTAATTCGCATTCGATTAGAATGAACACCCCTAATATAAACGTCACAAGATAATTGGTTAAGTTAGTTAGTTGAAATAATGATTTAATTAACATTTTGCCATTTATGTAAACTATCAAACTTATATAATATTAAAAATGCAATTTAATAACAAACCAAAACATCAGGGACTAGGAGTGAAACATTAACCCACCACCCCCCCTTTTTTTGCTCTAGGAGCCCGTAATTCCTGTTAGTTACTATTCCGACCACTTGGATGGAATTTCTGTATTTCGGCAAGGTCATAAACCAATTTTTTTTTACCATTTTTAATTCAATCCATCCAATGTAAAATGTTCCTAAAGATGAATCGAACCCTGTACTACCTTTTAATCATCCTATAATCAACCGTATAAATGTTCTAATTTTAAAAAACCCGTTCAATAAACCCAATCAACCAAATCATTGAAGAGGTTATTTCAATCCAAAGTTAAGCATCCAAATCGTTGATGCGTTGATTAGAAACCGTCTAAATAGTTTAATTTCAATTAAAACACCACATTAATCACCAATTAATCTCAATTAACTCTTTTATCAATCTTGAACCTATTCAACTGTTTTCCAAATCAATTGGCTCAATTCAATCGTCCATCTCATTTCTCTTTGCTCCCTTTCACTCTCTGAATCCTCAATTCCAAGAATCATCAAAACTTCGTAAGTGATTCCTCTTTTGCTCAAACTTGTTCATCATCAATCAAGCATCTAAACTTTGTTTTCATCTGCTAATACCATGGGATTTTACTCTACGCATCATAAGGAGTGAATCTGGAAATTTAATTGCATTCTAACAACCTCTAAGTATCATTTTGATTATCAACCCGTTGAGTTCTTTGTTCTTCATCTCATCGATTCAATTCGTCTCAAAGCAAGTAAATTTTTTATGTTAAAATGCTCCACGATCACTTGGCAAAGTAACTTATCTTAACATCATGGTTTATTAAGCTTATATAGTTTGTCCTGAAATTCAGAGAGATAGACAATATGGAGATGGGAATTAAACTTCAAACATACTTACTTTTTCGAACAATCCAGTGTCTTTTTATCATGTTTAGGTTTGTTTAGATATGACAAACATGTAACCTACAACAAGAAACACAATAAACTCTGCCTCCGTCAAAACACATTAGTAATATCACTTTAATACCAGGTCACTTACAACATAGTTAGTGGAGCATATATAGGCTTAAAGAGATCCATTTCTAGAGAGTCTTATGGTGATGTTCCCTCCCTTTAGGAATCTTCTTTTATATTCCGCTTTGGAATTTTCATTTGGTTCTGTTCCTCATTGGGAATCTTTTATGTTTCACATTGAGAATTTTTTATGTTCCACATTGGGAATCTTTTGTACATCTTGAGGTGTTCCAGGTCTGTAGCTCACTACAACAAAGGAGACCTTGCGTCAAAGTTCACGTCTGTGGTCACCACAATAAAGAAGTTCACATATGTTTTACTCAACACAAATTTATTGCATCATTACATGACGTTCAAGTGACATCATTAGTAGTCTATCTAAATATCGAAAGCTTAGCACGAGACCTGAGATAGGTCTTAACACAACTTGCATAAGATAATTTAGTTTAACACCAGAGAGTCTACTATTCAGATTTATTGTTTTTTTGGTTTACCCATACAACGCATAAAGATCATACAAACTTTACTTAGGCACAAACAGGTACTCTTAACCCTTGTTTTGTCAAAACTTGTTACTATGTGCAAGCCAAATGAGCGTGAACATGATCCATAACACCGAGCTCTTTTTTGGTTTACCCACACAACGCATAAAGATCATACAAACTTTACTTAGGCACAAATAGGTACTCTTAACCCTTGTTTTGTCAAAACTTGTTACTATGTGCAAGCCAAATGATCGTGAACATGATCCATAACACCGAGCTCTTTTGAAATTTAATTTGGTCACAAGATGTTTTTTACTTTGTCTTCGAGCTGAGCCTATTGACATATCTACACACAAACCAATATCCTCCTTCAGATGCTTTCAATACAAACCTGAAACCTGAAAAAGACACAAAATATTTACAGAAGATAGAATATTAAAATTCTGGATTTTGATATTCAGCACATTTTCATTTATATCATTTCTCCCCCAAAATTTCTATTTTATAGCATAAGATTGAAATTTTTCAAAAGACTCAAAATGACAAAAATGAGATGTGAAAACTTGATAAAAAATACAAGTGAAAATGTTAGACCCCCCTTTATTTATTTATTTATTTATTTTATTTTTTAATTATAAAAACAAGGACGATATTAACAAACAAAGGTGGATAGATCAGAAAGATATGAGTCCCAGCATGTTGATTAGTTCATAAAAACGAGGTTTGTCAAACGTTTTTTGTGAAAAGATCTGCTTTTTGATTCTTTGTGTCAATGGAAATTAATCAATAAAACCCTTCTCCTGAGCATCACAAATGGCATGGATTCTAGTTTCGATGTGCTTTGTTTGCGTGTGATGAACAAGATTCTTCAAAATTCCAATGGCTGCTTCGTTGTCACAGATAATGGAGTATGAAGAAAATTGATCCCATAATCTATCATCTGGTGTTGTATCCATAACGCTTGGCAGCAACAACTGGAGGCAGCTGTGTATTCCGCTTCACCGATAGATAAAGAGACTGTAGTCTGCTTCTTGCTCTGCCAAGATACCAAACACTCCCCCAGATATTGACAACCTCCTGTTACAGATTTCCGATCAAGCTTACAACCACCGTAATCACTGTCAGAATAGGAGTGAAGATCAAAATTTCCTCATTTTGGATACCATAACCCCAACCAAGGAGTTCCTTTAAGATAATGAAAAATCCTCTTTACTACTTTTTCATGTGACTCCTTCGGATTAGCTTGATATCTTAAGCAGTAACCAACAGCAATTGCAATATCAGGCCGACTCGCAGTGAGATACATCAGCGACCCAATATTGATCTGTATCGATGTGCATCAACAGATTTACCAGATTCATCAGGTGTAAGACAAGTCTGTGCGGTGAAAGGAGACAATTCAAGAGAACAATCATCCATCTTGTATTTCTTCAGGATTTCTTAAATAAAATTCTCTTGATGGATGAGTATACCTTCAGATTTCTGTACAACTTGTAGACCAAGGAAGAAGCACATTTCACCAATTATGCTCATCTCGAATCTGTCTTTCATCACTTCCTCAAATTCTCTGCATAGCTTTATGTTTGATGAGCCGAAGATAATGTCATCAACATAGACTTGCACCAGCAATACATCATCACCAATCACTTTCTTGAAAAGGGTCATATCGATCGTTCCTCTGGCAAAACCTTTAGTCAGCAAGTATTGAGTCAAAGTCTCGTACCAAATACAAGGTGCCTGATGCAGTCCGTAAAGAGATTTGTCCAATTTATACACTTTATCAGGAAAATCTGGGTCCTTAAATCCTGGCGGTTGACACACATATATCTCCTCATCAATATATATCTCCATACAAGAATGCACACTTGACGTCCATTTGATATACGTTGAAGTTCTTGTGTGTAGCATGAGCCAAAAAGATACGAAATGCTTCAATTATAGCCACAGGGGCAAAGACATCGGTGTAGTTGATTCCTTCCTCATGCACAAACCCTTGAACAACCAAACGAGCTTTGTTTCGAATGACCATACCACGTTCATCTGGCTTATTCTTGTAAACCCACTTAGTACCAATTGGATATTTGTTCGGTGGTAGATCAACCAATTCCCAAACTTTTAACTTTCTAAATTGCTGAAGCTCTAGCTGCATGGACTCAACCCAGCTTGGATCTTGTAAGGCCATTGTCATGTTCTTTGGTACGAACTGAGATAAGAAAAAAAAAGAATAAACATTCACTGATGAGTCCAAATTAGTGACGTGTTCTTACACCGTCGGAAATTAACCCGATAATAGGATCATGAGGATGATCCTTAAACTCTTTGTAAGATGAATTGGCAATGGATATATCAGAGTTTAATTGTTGAGAAGTTAACTCAGAAGTGACTGCAACAGGAACAAAATTATTTTTAGAAGATAAGATAGAAACAAATTCAGACGAGGATAGAGAAAGATCATGTATGAAAGAAGGAGCTTCTATAGGAGCATGAACGGGTGGCATCGATGGTTGTACAACATCTTGAACAAGTGGAGTAATGAAAGGTTCAGACGGAACTTCAATATGTATAAAAGTAGCGTCTTCGTCTTCCACAAAAGATGGTAGATTGAATGAATTGAAGACGGTCGTGGCATCATACAACCATGCAGGGTCAGATCCAGTGTCACAAACGTTCAATTCCTGCCAGTCTACATAATAGGAAGTTTTGCTTCAATCAGCATTGTTCTGGCTGCTTCGATCAGAGTACGATTTTTACATTCTGCCACACCATTTTGCTGCGGGATCCTTGCAGCGCTGAATTGTCTCAAAATACCTCTTTCTGCACAAAATGAATCAAAAATATGATTGCTGAACTCAGTTCCATTGTCGCTCCGAATAGCCTTCACTTTCTTATTGCTAATGGTTTCGATCTTAAGAATAAGTTTTTGAAAAACATCAGCAGTCTCCCCCTTGTGTGCAAGAAAGCTAACCCATGAGTAACGAGAGAAATCATTTGTCACAACAAGACAATAAGATTTCTTAGCAATACTCTTAACGCTAATATGACCAGAGAGATCAGCATGCAATAGTTCAAGAGGGTTAGAAATTGAATTTAAAAGCTTAAGTTTATGAGATTTCTTATGATGCTTCCCTTTTGCACATGTCATACACTTCTCTGCAACAGAAAAGTCTTTTAAAGGTAAGCCACGGACAAGATTATGTTTAACTAGCTTATTTATATTATTAAAACTAATGTGGTCAAGTTTCTGGTGCCAGAGAAATGATTCGGATGAAGATGCCTTGGACAAGAGACATGTCACTATGGATGTAGAATCTTTTGAATTCATGTCGAGCAAATATGTGTCGTTCCTTCTGGGCGCTCGCATAACAATCAACTCATCAGGTATAGAGAATTCTGGCTTAAGAAATAAGCATTCATTAGATTTAAAAAGAACTGTAATATATTTATCATAAATCTTAGAGATCATACAAATGTGTTAATCTAGTTCGCGGCTTGATGCAATCTTATGTGTTAGTTTAAAGTAGTTTTATTACTTGGTAATCCCACCGGTACAATGTAAGCGCTAATGGTTTGACAAACCCACATGCCTGTACAACATTGATAGGTGATTTAAACTCTGTCATTCCAATTCCATGTTTACTATGTTGCTATGCTATGACGTTGGTTGCTATACTATGTGTGACATCTGCCCCAAACGCGACCCGAATGCCCGACTCGAACCCGGATCCATTCATCTTTTATCTAATTGGTAATTAATTTCATCGAGTGGTAACGTTTCGTTATTAATATAATTAAATATGTCGGATTTTATGATTTCTTCCTGTCTCTAATAAATCGATCGAATTCATTGTCTTATTAACTAGGTCTGCCATTTAAAATACTATTCATAATAAATAAATCTCCAAAGTATATAAATTATATTTTATAAAGGAGATTTTACAAATACTATCAAAGATAAATGCTTCTAAGTCAAGAAAATAACAATTTATCGTCAAAACAATGTAAATATATAAAAACGTCAAATGTTATGAAGATTATAAAGTAACCGGTTAAGTTAGATAGATAAAATAAAGATTTATTACAATTTTGGGTCGAAAGGGACAAACTTGAAAACTTACTTTAAAAGCTTTAAATAAAAAATAATAAAAACATCAATTATCAGGGGTTAAAAAAA
The DNA here is from genome assembly GCA_030867185.1 of Tagetes erecta. Taxonomy (NCBI): domain Eukaryota; kingdom Viridiplantae; phylum Streptophyta; class Magnoliopsida; order Asterales; family Asteraceae; genus Tagetes; species Tagetes erecta. Next base: position 38,293,984 of record CM061489.1, on the reverse strand, counting down.
TGGTTTAATGTACTTCTTTGGTGTTTTTAACAAACCCCATGTTAATAAACAATTTGATGTATTTATTTGGTGTTTTTGACAACCCATGTTCTACCATTAAAGCTAAAAAAACGGTTTCCAGTTTTGTGCTAAGATTCGATTGGCTTTGTGAGTCAAAACAATCCATCAATTCATTTCAAACATAATACATGAACAATTTAAACGGCAATTATCAATTAATCCCCAATTAAACTTCATTAAACTTAGATCAAAACTCTAACCCGGTTTATATCAAAACAAACGTAAATCAGCATATTAACACACCCAATACTAAAACTTTATAGCAAACCAATTGTAACGAACAATCAAGAAACCTCAGTTTCACCTTCATCTTTTTCATAACCTGCAACTTTTTTGTTCATCATCAAATCGTACTAATTTCCAACAATTGGTCATTGGGATATATTCGTGTTATAATAACAAAGAAATCTGGAAGAGTAATTGAATAACATCAAGCTTAATCACCTAATTCGAATCTTTTACAACCGTCACCTGTTCTTCGCCATAGTCGATCCAATTCTACTTCAATTGGGTATGTTTTATACATCATTCTATTGCATTTCGCATGCTTAACAAAACCCCTAATCCAATTTTAGTTTATGTCGATTAAGGTTAGGAATTTGATAATTAGGGTTCATAAGTGTAATAGTGACATGGGGGTGATTTTATATCTAAATAACACCAATATGCTTCCATATGTAACAAATTACTCGTATAGCATGTCTGGTTAGGCATTCATGTTGTGAATGTAGAGACCAGGTGGTTCGAACCTGGTCTCTTGCAATTTATTTTTTTGGTCATTCATGATATTTTTCTATATTAAAAATATATTTAAAATCAGAGGTAATTATTTTATAAACCCAAAAATATTTAAAAAGTTAAAATTTTAAAAACTTTATTTTTATCATGTTTTTGTAATAAATTTATAAAAGATGGTTTTATATATTTTGTACAAATATATATTTAATTAGCTTTATAAAATATAAAAAGGTTCTCTAAACGCTAGATAAATTTAACTAAATTTTGTGTTATGAACTTAATAAACTTCTTTGATAGTTGGATCATGAAGTTTATACATTTACTAACTACTTACTATCATTTATCAAGAAAATATTGTTATTACTATTATTATTACTTTCCGTCGTTATGATCAGATCAACTTATATATTTTTTTAACCATTTACCGCAACCCCTTAAATCCAATTTGAAACCCTAGAATTCTAAATTACCTTAGACTCCAAATTTCGTATTTTAGAGTTCTATGCTATGTGTTTTACTAAGTTAGGATTGTCATTTAATTAGGTGATTCTAATATTTGGATGATCCTCAATTCTATTTAGACTATTTACTATTTGTTTTGTGCCAGAGTTTCAAGGTGAGTAAACTCACTCACCTTTTTAATTTTACGTTTTGAGGCCGAAATATGTATCTATTACAATGCAACGTTTTCTAATTTTCTTTCAATTTTCAAAAGAGATCATACAAATGTGTTAGTCTTGCTGCAGCATGATGCAGTCTTATGTGATAGTATAAAGTAGTATTATTACTTAGTAATCTCACCGTTACAATGTTAGCGCTAATGGTTTGACAAACGCACCTACATGTACAACAACGATAGGTGATTTAAACCCGACCATTCAATTACAATGTTACATTTACAATTACAATTACAATGTTACAAGTTGCTATTGCTATGCCATGTCCCTAATTTGCTAAATAATTATTGATAACTTAAATATCGAGATGGTTACATGACGGTTGCTTGAAAATTTATCTTTAATTAATACATGAGTTGGTTCCTCATGATAAATGGCTACAAGTTATGTTACAATGATGGTTTTCAATGTGTGTGCAAGGGGTCATGGTTGAGAATAGTATGAAATAGCTATACATGTAAGATTGCGCAACATATTAATGATGATCTCGGATTTTCTATACTATTATTTATCAATTGTGGTTTTCTTGGGGTTATTTGAAGATGTCACTTTCCAAATATAAGCGAGTGAAGATATCGAGCATCATCACAAGCAAGCACGGGTGAAGACGTTCATAATTTGTATTTGTCTTAGAATATTTGTGTAATCGTTTCATGCTTAAATGCGCGTTTGTGCTTAACTGCACGTGGTTAGGTTACATTGTAAGGTGAATGATATAGACTATAAATACCATCACCTAGGTCATTTGTGTTAAGAGAGTTGCCTACATTTCATTCCATATCCCTTGTAACCTCTCCATTGATCTAATACAATTCACCTATTCATATTATCATAATCTTCATCATACCTTGCATTGATCTTCATGAACATTCAAGCATCAATACGTGATCAGTGAGTTTCCGCATCACTGATTACAAACAACATCCCCAAACAATCTCAGATCTAGATCCAAGCTCGGTTCGTCTAGAACTATCAATTGGTATCAGAGCTGTTGGGTGATCTTTGATTGTTGTTGTTATTGATGGAATTTTAGCTACCATTAGCTTTGATTCATGTTTGTATAAAGAACTGCAAAGTTTGAGATCAATTGGTGAAGATTTGATTGAGTTTTTGAAGAATTTGTTCATGTTCGTCATTCACTACTCAAATTTGAAATCTGAAATTTGTTGTTGATATTGAGAAATTGATGATTGAGATATGCTAGAAATCATAATCCTAAGCTTCGTTCATGATCAAACATCACTGATTTGTTGATTTTGATCCATATTTTGTCAATTTTGTCAAAACCCACTTATTGTGTTCTTCATCAAAAATCCGGATCTGAATGAGATTTAGCTTGTTTCAAGGTGTAATACTTTGAAGGAGTGTTAGAAACATCATTCCTCAGCTAATACAAGCATTGAATTGAACAAAAACAACAAAAATTGAAGAATTGATCTAGTGTTCATCACAATTTTGACTTTGAAAAGTCAATCTGATATGAAGATTTGAAGAATTGATTGATATTTGCCCAGAAAAGTATCATAATCTGAAGAAGAATTGAAGAATTGAGTGGTTGATTGAAAGAAATTTTCCTAAGTGTTGAGTTTTAGTCGGGTGAAGTTTGATACTATTCAGCCGGGTGATTCACTATTTAGCCGTGTGAAGCTTTCAGCCGGGTGATATCACTGTTCAGCCGGGTAAAAACATTGTTCAGCCGTGTGAAAAACACTGTTCAGCCGGGTGAAGACACTGTTCAGCCGGGTGATAGAAGGAAATCACTGTTCAGCCGGGTGATAGAAGGAGATCACTGTTCAGCCGTCTCAATTGTTGACCCGTCCCAACAGTTACTCGTCCAAACAGTTACCCGTCCCAACAGTGACCCGTCTCTAAAAAAAAAAAAGAGTCTAGAAATTCAAAAATTTCATTTTTCCAAAATTTCAAGTTAGTCATATTTAGCCACCATGACTTCCCAGAAAAATTATCAAGATGACTTTGAAAATTCAAGAAAAATGTCAACGGGCATGTTAACCGTGATCCGAGAAGAAAATAAAAGAGAAGATATCAATAAATTTATTACAGAATTCAATCACATGTTTGAAACAACATATCTTCAAGAAGCCAAAGCTTGTGATCAAAAGAGAAGAGACTTTCATGAACACACAAAATTTGCTCTTGTGAGTCAAGCAAATTCTCATGAAGAAGAAGAATATGATTGGAGTGAAAACAATGATGTTGTTTCCATTCAAGAGATTGAAAAGAAAGATAAAGAAATTAGCAACTTGTTAGAAACCATTGCAAAGCAAGATGAGACAATTGCTCAATTGAAATCAGAAATGGAGAAATTGAGGTCTGAAAAGGAATCCGAGAAAGATGTTCAGAGTTCTTATGTTGAAACGCCAATTCACGTCAGAGAAAAGATGTGCACGAAAGAGTGTTTCACACAAGTTGAACACTACAGAATATACTCTTTCAAGATTTGTGATAAACTCAAGAAGGAAGAGCAAATGCACAAGAATCTGAAAGAACAACACGAAATATCTGATCAAAGAATCACATCTCTCGAAGAGTCACTCAAGAAAAGTGAAAGAGAAGCAATGAATGTCAAGAATGAAGCGGCAAAATCAAATGCACACTCATCCAGTGTGATCAAAGATGTGCAAGAAGAGATTACAACGTTGAAGAAACTCTCTGAAATGGTTAATTCAGAAAACAGCAGTCTGAAAACCAAGCTTCAAGAAGAACAAGAGAAATTCAAAAGTCTTCAAGAAGATCACCAACTGTGTGAAGATAGACTCAAATCTCTTACACAGAATGTTGATTCAATGCTTACCGAAAAGCATAATCTGAATGTTCAACTCATGGAGCTCACTTATAAACTCAACAGATCACAATTTGATCTTGTGCTTATCAAAGAAGAAGTCGAAAAAGAAAAGTCTGTTGAAAAGAAAGATGAGAGATTAGTGCCAACCGGAATTGTTGGATCACTATCTTCTCAAGAAGAAGAAGAAAAGACACAAGAGTTTCAGTCGAAGAAGAAGAAGAAGGTTAGAAGAAAGAAGAGCAAAGCCAAGAAGAACAAGACAAAGGCCGCTTCATCTGATTCTACACCAGAGACTCCTACTCCAAAGTCTCAAGATTCCGAATCCCCGAGTGATTCAAACAGTGACGTATACTGTTTAATCTATGACTCTGAAACTCATCATATCTCAGATTGTATTTACAGTCAAGGTGTCTTTCCATATAGTTCGAAAAGCAACAAGTTCAAGACTCCAGCTTCTTCAAGCAAGCTTCAACAAGATTCAGAGGTCAAAGCTTCAACTGCAAAAGCTTCTCAAAAGCAAAGAAAGAAGTCTCCCTTCAAGGCTCATCAGAAGTACTGCGAGATATGTGAAATGTACAATCACACGACAACGGAATGCTACTATAACAAGTACTGCACCAACTGTCAGATGTACAACCATGACACAATGGAATGTTATTACAACAAGTATTGTTCCTTCTGTGACATGGTAAATCACAACACATCCGAGTGCTACTACAAGCCGAGAAGGTCAGTCCAAAGAAGTTCATCACGTGCATACCCTTCCAGGTACGTTTCTAACCTTAAAAGATCTCATCATAGACATTCTTTTGATGAAAATCAACATGTCAATGATTCATGGACACCAAAGTTTGTCAAAAACAAAGAGAAAAATCATGATTTAAATAATAAAATGATTCCAATAGTGAATCAATCTTTGAATAAGAAATAGTCAACAAAACCTATTTTTAAAAGAAATTCATAATCTGTTTGAAAATGACTATAATTTCTCTTTTGACAAACAATCCATGAAAGAAGATGAAGGTACAAATTACATTGTATCATCGAAAACCACCGCCTGAAGGTATTCCTTGCACTTATGAGAATATCTCTTATGTTGATGAATTTGGACGACCCAAAACCGAAATGGTTTGGGTCATTACCTCTAACTGATTTTTTAGTGTGTTAGGGACAGTTATGAAGGCCGGTCAAACAAAGAAAAGAAGACCGTGGCTGATCCCTTATCATGACAAGATACCGAATCTTGTTCATGATGTCTTCGATGCAACTGACGCCAAATGGAGTTGGAAACAAAATGGAATCATTGCAGGAATTTAAAAAAAAAAACATTTTCAAAAAAAATCAAACAATGATGGCAGTGCAAGAAACAACCGATGTTTCATTTCGTCTGTTTAGATTAAGTATATTGCATGCACTCTTCATACGTTGATAACATATCTGCCATTTTCTTTACATTAAACTTTCAATTTCGTAGAAATTTAAAAGTTTAGGGGGAGAAATCATTATTAAAAAAATGATAAAAAAATGATAAAATCAGAAAAATCCAAAAATATGTTGAATCTACTTGCACGTACATGAGAAATGATAGTACACTAGAGTTATTCAACGCATCATTTTAAACAATAAAGACTGAAGCGTGAAAAGTGATGTGCGAGACGGCTCAGACAATTAGACTGAACAAATATATTCTTTGATGATTTAACTAAATTCTAATGAGTTTTTGTGGTTGAAACGTCTTAGTGCATGTGAAACGTTTATACAAATCAAATAGATATCTTGTGACGCAACGATATACATCCGGTAATGATGCAATCTATTCAGTGTGATGAACCGCATCGTGAGCTTCTTTGTTGTGGTACCCACGGACCTGAAGTCTCACATGAAGTCTCTTTTGAGCTTCAAGATGCAGCAAAAGATTCTAAAATGGAACAAAAAGAGTCCCAAATGTGGACCATCACCAAACAAAATTCCAAAAAGGAATTCAGAAGATTCCCAAGGGGAACAATAGGAAAAAGAAAAATTCCAAAAAGGAATTCAAAAGAAGTCCCAAAGTGGACCAAATCCAAATAGAACCCAAATTTCACACTGTTTATGATTGTAAGTGACCTGACGTGTTGAGTTGTTCTCAGGATATTTAGATGAGGTGTATAACTTTCTAATGTGCAAAGTATGGGTCACTCAAAACTTATTCTTAATCAACCTAATTGATCATCAAGAATAGAAAAAGTAAGTGTGTCACTTCGAGCTAATTGATTTGTTCAACAATTCATCACTCAATTACTTCACAATTCAAATGTCTATTCTCAAAACTGCAAAACATGTGTTGGATAAATTGCTAGTATGATCTCATTGCAGGTTAAAGATTCAGAATGTAAAGAGAAAATTCCAAAAATATCAAAAACATTGAAAAATTCAAAACACCAAAAAGATTGTCATTTTAATCTTTTTCTTTTGTGTTGGCAGTTTAACATATGTTATTGATGTAGGAGTTGTTCATCAAGCAATATCTCATCCGATTGAGAACTTAATATTTACATTGATGATAAATGCACATTATTGCCTGAGTTTTAATGTTTTTCTTTGAGTTGCAGGAACAGTTTCCATTGCAGAACAAGCTTCCACGCTACTTGAAGACGTTCCTGTTCAAGCCTGATTCCAGTCTAAAGATCTCCAAGTCAGATTGCTGAGTGTTAAGAATCCTCCTCTTAATATCTCATACACAGATTCCGTTAACCTCGAAAGAAAAAGTTGAGGGGGAGTATTCTAAGTCAAACAAGTCTTCTCATTCTACTTCAACCGTTGAAGAAGATCCCGTTGCTGATATATAGATTCACCGGAATCTACTCTCTGCTTATTTCTTTCCATAACCTCTGATGTTACTCAAAAGGGAGAGAAGGATGCAGATTGCTTGTTCAAAGACAGAGTTTTGGCAGCATCATCTTAGGGGGAGTACTGTTGGGTCCTCTTGAAGATAATGCATACCAAAACTTTAAGTTACTCTCTATACTCGCCACATGAAGATTTACGCTGATATGTCAGATTTGTAAAGTGTCATCTTAGGGGGAGTACTGTTGGTTATTTGAAGATGTCACTTTCCAAATATAAGCGAGTGAAGATATCGAGCATCATCACGAGCAAGCACGGGTGAAGACGTTCATAATTTGTATTTGTCTTAGAATATTTGTGTAATCGTTTCATGCTTAAATGCGCGTTTGTGCTTAACTGCACGTGGTTAGGTTACATTGTAAGGTGAATGGTATAGACTATAAATACCATCACCTAGGTCATTTGTGTTAAGAGAGTTGCCTACATTTCATTCCATATCCCTTGTAACCTCTCCATTGATCTAATACAATTCACCTATTCATATTATCATAATCTTCATCATACCTTACATTGATCTTCATGAACATTCAAGCATCAATACGTGATCAGTGAGTTTCCGCATCACTGATTACAAACAACATCCCCAAACAATCTCAGATCTAGATCCAAGCTCGGTTCGTCTAGAACTATCAGGTTTACTCACTAGCTTTAAATGGCTAACTTTATTTGCACATATTTCAGGTGATGCATTAGATTGATGTTATTGTTGTTTATTCAAGACATATGATGTCTTGGACCTAGAATAATAATAAAGACTTTGCAATTACTGTTTCGGTTTTATTAATTTTGTCGTTTCTATTTAAGACTCATGTTCCAAACTTATTATATCATTATTAGACTTAATAAATAAATACGATGTGCTTTGTTTACTATTGATATCCAATTTCTATGACAACCCGGTGTTTCCGCTGCTGGGTGGGGTGTCACACTATGATGCTTGTTGCTATGCCATGACCCTAAGTTGCTAATATGTAAGATTGAGCAATATATTTATGATGATCTCGGATTTCCATACTATTATTTACCAATTTTGTTTTTACTCACTAACTTTCGCAGCTAACTTTGTTTTTCACATATTTCATGTTGTGCTGGATGTTGATTATTTATTACTATTATTCAAGACATAGGATGTCTTGGACTTAAAATAAATAATAAAGACTATTGCATTTATTGTTTTGTTTATTACTTTTTGTCGGTTTTTCCTTTGACAATTATTCTAAAACTTATGTTTATCATTATTAGACTTTAATAAAAGAATATCATGTGGTTGTTTACTGTTGATATCCATTTCTATGTGTAACAATTGTCAAATTTAGGTCAGTGACTGTGCAACCCAAGTCTAAGATTTTATTATACATATATACATTAGGACTTAATTTTTATGATTAGCTCATTCATGCTAGAAGTCAAAAGAAAGTTATGTCATACTTCATGTGGGCTTGAGAAATTTTATCATATGTCTAGTCAATAAACAGACTTGAACGCTGGTAATTCTAAACAAAGAATTAGACTATTATGTCAGACGACTCCCATACATGGTTTCATGGATAGATTCACAAATACTGGTAAATTGTGAAAGTAATATATGAATAAATGTATTATATATATATATATACACACACGCCTACATGGACCTATAGTGATTAATGTATACTTATGTTCACACGATATTAAAGATAACGCACGTGCATAATTTCCATGCAAAAAGCCATACACAAACGTAAGCCATTGGTAGCTAGAACACCTGATAGATTGACGTTAATAAATATATAAATTTTCAAACACGTGGAATTCCATAATGTGACGTCTCTAAATTTCTAGTAAAATTTTAGAAACCCGAATATGACGCAAGTTAAACTCATCACCGAATGTAGGAAGAATACTCAATAATAAACTAACTAGTCCTCTCCCTTAACCTCCCCAAAACCGTTCTATACATACCAAAAGAAAAGGGAAAAAAAACTTGTGACATCTACCCCGAACCCAAATCCGATCGCCCGACTTGAACCCGATATTATCTAGTTTTAAAATGCATTCGTATTATTTTTCCGTTAAATGTAACGCTTTGTTATTAAAAATATATATAAATATGAATGAACGTTACGTTATTTTCCCGTTGTTACTATCTTATCGATTTAGTTACTATCCAACGACTACCAATTAATTTCTAAGTATTAGTAAACTATATCTCCCAAAATATATATATACATATTGTGTTTTAAAAGAGATGATATAAAAATATAAACTATTAAAGACTCAAATAACTTTTCCAATATAAACGAGTTAATAATAATAAAACGTCACTTATATAAACATTACGTCTCAACTCGGTTAAATTAGTTAGTATAATTTATAAATTATCTTTGGGTCAAAATTATAACATTTAAAACTTAAACTAAAAGTTTTAAACCAAAAATAAATCAAACCTAATCAGCAGGGACCAAAACTGATAGTGCTAGACGAACCGAGCTTGGATCTAGATCTGAGATTGTTTGGGGATGTTGTTTGCAATCAGTGATGCGGAAACTCACTGATCACGTATTGATGCTTGAATGTTCATGAAGATCAATGCAAGGTATGATGAAGATTATGATAATATGAATAGGTGAATTGTATTAGATCAATAGAGAGGTTACAAGAGATATTGAATGAAATGTAGGCAACTGTTAACAAATGACCTAGGTGATGGTATTTATAGTCTATACCATTCACCTTACAATGTAACCTAAACACGTGCAATTAAGCACAAATGCGCATTTAAGCACGAAACGATTACACAAATATTCTAAGACAAATACAATTAATGAACGTCTTCACCCGTGCTTGCTCGTGATGATGCTCGATATCTTCACTCGCTTATATTTGGAAAGTGACATCTTCAAATAACCCCAACAGTACTCCCCCTAAGATGACACTTTACAAATCCGACATATCAGCTTAAATCTTCATGTGGCGAGTATAGAGAGCAACTTAAAGTTTTGGTATGCATTATCTTCAAGAGAACCCAACAGTACTCCCCCTAAGATGATGCTGCCAAAACTCTGTCTTTCAACAAGCAATCTGCATCCTTCTCTCCCTTTTGAGTAACATCAGAGGTTATGGAAAGAAATAAGCAGAGAGTAGATTCCGGTGAATCTATATATCAGCAATGGGATCTTCTTCAACGGTTGAAGTAGAATGCGAAGACTTCTTTGACTTAGAATACTCCCCCTCAAATTTTGCTTTAGAGGTTAATGGGATCTGTGTATGAGATATTAAGAGGAGGATTCTTAACACTCAGCAATCTGACTTGGATGTCTTTGGACTGGAATCAGGCTTGAACAGGAACATCTTCAAGTCTCGTGGAAGCTTGTTCTGCAATGGAAACTATTCCTGCAACTCAAAGAAAAACATTAAAACTCAGGCAATAATGTGCATTTATCATCAATGTAAAGATCAAGTTCTCAATCGGATGAGATATTGCTTGATGAACAATTCCTATATCAATAACACATGTCAAACTGCCAACACAAAAGAAAAAGATTAAAATGACAATCTTTTTGGTGTTTTTGAATTCTTCAATGTTTTTGAAATTTTTGGAATTTTCTCTTTACATTTATGAATCTTTAACCTGCAATGAGATCATACCAGCAATTAATCTAACACATGTTTTGCAATTTTTTAAAATAGACATTTGAATTGTGAAGTAATTGAGTGATGAATTGTTGAACAAATCAATTAGCTCGAAGTGACACACTTACTTTTTCTATTCTTGATGATCAATTAGGTTGATTAGGAATAAGTTTTGAGTGACCCATACTTTGCACATTAGAAAGTTATACACCTCATCTAAATATCCTGAGAACACCTCAACACGTCAGGTCACTTACAATCATAAACAATGTGGAATTTGGGTTCTATTTGGATTTGGTCCACTTTGGGACTTCTTTTGAATTCCTTTTTGGAATTTTTCTTTTTCCTATTGTTCCCCTTGGGAATCTTCTGAATTCCATTTTGGAATTTGATTGGTGACGGTCCACATTTGGGACTCTTTTTGTTCCATTTTGGAATCTTTTGCTGCATCTTGAAGCTCAAAAGAGACTTCGTGTGAGACTTCAGGTCTGTGGGTACCACAACAAAGAAGCTCACGATGCGGTTCATCACACTGAATAGATTGCATCATTACCCGATGTATATCGTTGCGTCACAAGATATCTATTTGATTTGTATAAACGTTTCACATGCACTAAGACGTTTCAACCACAAAAACTCATTAGAATTTAGTTAAATCATCAAAGAATATACTTGTTCAGTATAATTGTCTGAGCTGTCTCGCACATCAATTTTCACGCTTCAGTCTTTATTGTTTAAAATGATGTGTTGAATAACTCTAGTGTACTATCATTTCTCATGTACGTGCAAGTAGATTCAACATATTTTTGGATTTTTCTTGTTTTATCATTTTTTTATTTTTTATTTTTTTTTTATTTTTAATAATGATTTCTCCCCCCTAAACTTTTAAATTTCTAAGAATATTGAAAGTTTATTGAAAAGAAAATGGCAGATATGTTATCAACGTATGAAGGGTGCATGCAATATACTTAATCTAAACAGACGAAATGAAACATTGGTTGTTTCTTGCACTGCCATCATTGTTTGATTTTTGAAAATGTTTTAAAAGTTCCTTCAATGATTCCTTTTTGTTTCCAACTCCATTTGGTGTCAGTTACATCGAAAACATCATGAACAAGATTCGGTATCTTGTCATGATAAGGGATCAGCCACGGTCTTCTTTTCTTTGTTTGACCGGCCCCCATAACTGTCCCTAACACACTAACAAATCAGTTAGAGGTAATGACCCAAACCATTTCGGTTTTGGGTCGTCCAAATTCATCAATATAAGAGATATTCTCATAAGTGCAAGGAATACCTTCAGGTGGTGGTTCTGATGATACAATGTAATTTGTACCTTCATCTTCTTTCATGGATTGTTTGTCAAAAGAGTAATTATAGTCATTTTCAAACAAATTGTGAATTTCATTTAAAAACAGGTTTTGTTGACTATATTTCTTATTCAAAGATTGATTCACTATTGGAATCATTTTATCATTTAAATCATGATTTCTCTGTTTGTTTTTGACAAACTTTGGTGTCCATGAATCATTGACATGTTGATTTTCATCAAACGAATGTCTATGATTAAATCTTTTAAAGTTAGAAAGATACCTGGAAGGGTATGCACATGATGAACTTCTTTGGACTGACCTTCTCGGCTTGTAGTAGCACTCGGATGTGTTGTGATTGACCATGTCACAAATAGAGCAATACTTGTTGTAGTAACATTCCATTGTGTCGTGGTTGTACATCTGACAGTTGGTGCAGTACTTGTTGTAGTAGCATTCCGTTGTCGTGTGATTGTACATCTCACATATCTCGCAGTACTTCTGATGAGCCTTGAAGGGAGACTTCTTTCCTTTCTTCTGAGAAGTCTTTGCTGTTGAAGATTGTTGTTTCTGAGAAGCTTTGACCTCTGAATCTTGTTGAATCTTTCTTGAAGGAGATGGAGTCTTGAACTTGTCACCTTTTGACCCAAAAGGAAAGACACATTGACTGTAAATACAATCTGAGATATGATGAGTTTCAGAGTCACAGATTAAACAGTATACGTCACTGTTTGGATCACTCGGGGATTCGGAATCTTGAGACTTTGAAGTAGAAGGAGTCTGTGGTGTAGAATCATATGAAGCGCCCTTTGTCTTGTTCTTCTTGGCTTTACTCTTCTTTCTTCTAACCTTCTTCTTCTTCTTCGACTGAAACTCTTGTGTCTTTTCTTCTTCTTCTTGAGAAGATAGTGATCCAACAATTCCGGTTGGCACTAATCTCTCATCTTTCTTTTCAACAGACTTTTCTTTTTCGACTTCTTCTTTGATAAGCACAAGATCAGATTGTGATCTGTTGAGTTTATAAGTGAGCTCCATGAGTTGAACATTCAGATTATGCTTTTCGGTAAGCATTGAATCAACATTCTGTGTAAGAGATTTGAATCTGTCTTCACACAGTTTGTTATCTTCTTGAAGACTTTTGAATTTCTCTTGTTCTTCTTGAAGCTTGGTTTTCAGACTGCTGTTTTCTGAATTAACCATTTCAGAGAGTTTCTTCAACGTTGTAAGCTCTTCTTGCAAATCTTTGATCACACTGATGAGTGTTCATTTGATTTTGCAGCTTCATTCTTGACATTCATTGCTTCTCTTTCACTTTTCTTGAGTGACTCTTCGAGAGATGTGAATCTTTGATCAGATATTTCATGTTGTTCTTTCAGATTCTTGTGCATTTGCTCTTCCTTCTTGAGTTTATCACAAATCTTGAAAGAGTATATTCTGTAGTGTTCAACTTGTTGAAAACATTCTTTGGTGCACATCTTTTCTCTGACTTCAATTGGCATTTCAACATAAGAACTCTGAACATCTTTCTCGTTTTCTTTTTCTGACATCAATCTCTTTATTTCTGAATTCAATTGAGCAATTGTCTCATCTTGCTTTGCAATGGTTTCAAACAAGTTGCTGATTTCTTTATCTTTCTTTTCAATCTCTTGAATGGAAACAACATCATTGTTTTCACTCCAATCATATTCTTCTTCATCTTCCTGATTTTCATGAGAATTTGCTTGACTCACAAGAGCAAGTTTTGTGTGTTCATTAAAGTCTCTTCTCTTTTGATCACAAGCTTTGGCTACTTGAAGATAAGTTGTTTCAAACATGTGATTGAATTCTGTAATAAATTCATTGATATCTTCTCTTTTATTTTCTTCTCGGATCACGGTTAACATGCCCGTTGACATTTTTCTTGAATTTTCAAAGTCATTTTGATGATTGTTCTGGGAAGTCATGGTGGCTAAAAATGACTAATTTGAAATTTTGGAAAAATGAATTTTTCTATTTTCCAGACTTTTTTTTTTTTTTTTTACTGTTGAGTCGGGTCAAACTTGGGATGGGTCAACGTTGAGACGGGTAACTGTTTGGACGGGTCAACAAGGTTGGGACGGCTGAACAGTGTCTTCACCCGGCTGAACAGTGCCTTTACCCGGCTGAACAGTGTTTTCCTTCTTTACACGGCTGAACAATGTATTTCTTCTTCACCCGACTGAACACTTCACGCGGCTGAACAGTACTTCACCCGGCTGAACAGTTCCTTCACGCGGCTGAACAGTACTTCACCCGGCTGAACAGTTCCTTCACCCGGCTGAACAGTGTTTTTCTTCTTTCATCCGGCTGAACAGTGTCAAGTACTGTGGAGACGGGTCATGCACTGTAGAGACGTTTCAGCCTTTGTTGTAGCACACTTAGGAAAATTTCCTTCAATCAACCACCCAATTCTTCAATTCTTCTTCAGATTATGATACTTTTCTGGGCAAATATCAATCAATTCTTCAAATCTTCATATCAGATTGACTTTTCAAAGTCAAAATTATGATGAACACTAGATCAATTCTTCAATTTTTTGTTGTTTTTGTTCAATTCAACACTCGTATTAGCTAAGGAATGATGTTTCTAACAATCCTTCAAAGTTTTTCTACTTTGAATCAGGCTAAATCTCATTCAGATCTGGATTTTTGATGAAGAACACAACAAGTGGGTTTTAAGACAAATTGTCAAATATGGATCGAAATCAACAAATCAGTGATGTTTGATCATGAACGAAGCTTAGGATTATGATTTCTAACATATCTCACGTATTGATGCTTGAATGTTCATGAAGATCAATGCAAGGTATGATGAAGATTATGATAATATGAATAGGTGAATTGTATTAGATCAATAGAGAGGTTACAAGAGATATTGAATGAAATGTAGGCAACTGTTAACAAATGACCTAGGTGATGGTATTTATAGTCTATACCATTCACCTTACAATGTAACCTAAACACGTGCAATTAAGCACAAACGCGCATTTAAGCACGAAACGATTACACAAATATTCTAAGACAAATACAATTAATGAACGTCTTCACCCGTGCTTGCTCGTGATGATGCTCGATATCTTTACTCGCTTATATTTGGAAAGTGACATCTTCAAATAACCCCATTACATGTCTACAATACTCTCTAACACTAGACTAACATTTCTATAACACCAAAACATTTCATTCTTCCACGTCAATAACCGAATCAAACTTCAAACAAATATTTTCCGATGACTTAGTTGTTCTCCACCTTCCGGGCATCATTTCTGGTAAATTTTATATCCATATGAATAGTTTTTGATCATCTACAACTCCCTAACCCATCAACTTCATCTCATTTCAGTTCCAGATTCATAAAATTCATCAAGAACAATCGATCTCTTTTCCTATTCGAATCTGTACCAAATCATCATAATCAAGTAAGTATTTTACATCAAAATGATCGTGAATCAATGAGGATTAAAAGCCCTACGTTCGTTTTGGATTTTATTACCAGATTTGAATCAATTGGATGGTTTCTTGATTCAAGGGTTTATATTAAAATGTGTTTTGTTCCTTAATAAAGAATAAAAGAATTTAAAATCAAAATGGTTTAACAAAAGATGATCTGGTCTGGTGGTTTAGTGTTATGATTGTGAACCTAATGGTCATGGGTTCAAGTCCCATGACCTGTTTTCTTTAGTTTTTATATTCTAACCATTCTAAACATTTAATTATATTTTTCTAATAACCTAAATAAGGTATTTAGGTTAAATATATTTTTAAAGCATTAAAAACATATAATTTCTATATACAAATAATTTGAAAGCCACAACTTATTTGAAAGCCAAAATTAATTTACTATCATTTTCTATTTAAAAGTGCAAAACTTAAACAAAGACATTTTCAAATTTTTTAAGACTCTATAAGACTCAAAACAAACAACTAAGACTCAGAAATGATTATTTCCCAACCTCACACTTAAGTTCTACATTGTCCCTAATGTTGAAATGGAAAACACCTAAAAATAAAATAAAAATGCAAAAATAAAAAGATAGAAAGGTGAATTGGAAAAGACTTAGTTGGTAATTTGCAGAACATGTATGCTGCAAGTCTTCGTTACAATCTTCAAGTGTTGACCGTATAGCATTTTGGTCGCGGTCAAACTTGCCACAGACACTCACAAGCTCCATCTTCATCTTCACAAATGCAAACTCACCCAAATGGAGATTGAGTACGGGTGAGAATAATTTAATCCTGCAAAAATAAAACCGAAAATCCGAGCACAAGACTGACTCGACAAAAAGACACTACTCGACATACTATACAAACTCTACAAACCAATAGGAAATCTCCCCGCACTTGAACTTAGTCAAGAGGTTTCTCTTTGATCTGGACCCTATCTAAATCGTTCAATTCCACCCGGTCCACAAAAACATATAAAAAAAATTGAAAATAATTTTAAAAATAAAATTAAAAGCTCTAAACGGGTCAGACCACCTAAATTTGTACTTACCTGACACGAAACGAATGCACCGCGCGCATGTATCGTGAAGACTGGTCGTTCTTGCTCTTCAGGGGTTTCTTCTTCCACATAGACCATCTTCCGATCTCGTTCTCAGGCTCACCCAGCTCTTGCTTTATCCCCACACTTGGCATTTGATTGTACACTAAATCCTCAAGAGTCTTTAAATCACCAAGTGGGTCAAATTCTCTATCATCATAAAAAGGCAAGTCCACCAGTTCACCAACAAACTCATCCTCCGAATATAGAAGTAGCACCTCCTTTACTTCTACCTCCAGCTCAGATTCAACTTCTAATTCCTGCACCTCACCAAACTCGCAGAACAAGTGTGAAATATCAAAAGTATCTGAAGATTCAAATTCGTCACTTGTTAAGTCAAACAGTTCAGGAATATCAGAACAAAATGAGATTTGGTCAGAACACTTACCTGTTTCGGAAAGATCATCTTCATTATGAAATTCTGTATCGGCACGCTCTACTTTCTGTTTCTCATCATCAGTAGAGATGTCCGGTTCTTGAGCGGCTTCGTATGTTGTCATCCAAAGATTAGCTAGTTCATCCGTAAGCCTCCCATTTTCTGATAGATAATGAAGTTTCTCTGCCGAACTTAGTAAGTGTCATTGAGTGTTCATGACCTCCTGCACCTTCATTAGTTCTGCTTTAACACTTGAGCCCTTTTCCATTTCTACTTTCTCTTCCTGACAAACTGGAGCTGGGATTGAAATCTCCATTGTTGTCTCTGGTTGTACTTGAGATTCCTGTAAAACACCATCCTCACATAACAAGTGTAAAATATCATGTGGTTCAGTAATAATATTACAAGAATCAAAAGAGAATGTAGAGAATGAGTTATCATTACCTGAAAAACAAGGAGTGAGCTGTGTGTGCATGATCTCATCCGAATCATCGTAAATAACATTGATCTTAGGACAAGGACAAAGATCATCACCTAATTCCTGCTGCAGCCTCAGACGCTAAACTTCTTCCAAACACCTCCTTCTTTCCTTTACAGCTTTATAAAAATCTTCCAGCATCAACCTTGTTTCGCTGTACAAGGATTTTGTGTTCTGCTAACATCTTTCTAGCATTGGCATCATTAGACACTAATTGGGTTAGCAAATTCTCTATTCTGCTCCACCTCTCGGAATCCTGCAATGTCGGAAACTCCTGTGAATAATATGTCTGCATATGCATAAAGGAGTTAGTAACAAAAGATGGTGTGAAGGACTTCAAATAATCTGGACATAAATAAGTAATATGAGGTCCTCCGCAGATGTCACACATTTTAATTACCAGAAAGACTCTATGGGGAGAAAATCAGAGAAAAATAAAACAAAATAAACTACTCCTAAGACTCCAATAAACAAACACAAAAAGCACGTGTATAGCAAGTGGAACCTCAAAAAGTTAATTTAACGCAATTACCAAGAGTCCCGACAACGGAGCCAAAAACTTGATGTGTGCAAACATATATATAAAAACAGACACTAAAAAAAAGCTTTAAATTTATAAAAACTAGACAAACCAACTAACTCACACATAACCGGCAGTTGACCGGTCGGATGTAATATTTCTAAAGCAAGTCCAGGTATCGACCCAAAGATTCTATATACCACGTTAATTAAACTAGTTAAAACTCAACTAATAAGACACAGACTTTTAATGAAAATATATTTGAAGAAGGGGGTTTTGCTACAAATAGTAACTTACTAAAAGTGGAAACTTGCTAAAAATAGAAACTGACGAATTAAAAGACGGATTTAAAGCAGAGAAATAAAGTCAAACCACCTAGGCAAGAATCATCGCTAGCTTCAATTATCACTCACGTTGGACTAATGGTTATGGAACCGGGATCTAAACTTATTCAGTTAAAAGCACCACTAATTAAGACCCTCGACCTTTTTTGAGAAGAAACCTAAAGGGTAACTATTAAGATATTAGCACACCGGTTAGGGGATTAAGTTTCCTCACAGTTACCTAATCAGATTACGCTTAATTGACTCACATTAAAGACCTATCTCACGATACGACCCTTAAAGCCATTTGATCCCAACCATTTGACTTAACAAGCAAAGTTGATAATTAATACTAAGACGGACTTTTCACAAAGACCTAAACCTAGCAAACCATTCAACAAAGACTTTTTAAATACCTATCACCTCACGGATATCTAGGTTAGCTACACGTTATTACTGATTTTACTAATATAATTAATCTTATGGTTTTACTGCAGGTTAACCATAAAAATCACCACGCAACGTAATGATATAAACGAACCCTATTACGTGATATAGAAAATCACCAAGAGAACGTGGACTAATAATACCAATTCCGTCAATGCAAACATATATAACGCATCAAACAATTAACAAGAATCAAAATTTAATTATGCATAAACCATAAACCAAAATTAATCCAACACAAGTTCAAACACCCATTAACGAATCATCCTAACGCCTAGGTAGTTCTAATAAGTTTAGCCTACCATAATCATCATAAAAAAGTCAACTTTAATAGTATATGACATGAATAGAAAATATGAAAAGAAGAAACTATAAAACCCGATGTAACCGAGAAGCAATCCTCGATCCAACCGACTTCTAGCACTTCGTTTTTGTCTATCTAGTCTCAAAATCGCCTCCAATCTGCTACTTCCCGACTCCAATTCGTCCCCCAAGAGTGTCTGTGAGGCTAGGGTTTGAGAAAATGTGTTTATATAGAGAACCGGGCCAAAAAACATCGAAACTTTCTGTTAAAAACGCGTCGCCTCGTCGTGCGGCAACGAAACGAAGTGCGGCCACGTGGTACACGTCACCACGCCACCAACAAAGCTCCACGTCGCGTCACGCGGTGAGGATGCTGGTGGTGGTCGCGCGGCGCCCTGACATTCTTCTCATGCGCTTCATGCTCGACTTATGCGCCCCATGTAGTTTCGGCTTTCGGTTTTGTTCTATTTATTCATTAACATGGGACCTACAAAACATGTTTGGATCAATAGTAGATAAAATTTAAAGAAAACTATACAAAATGACTCGAAACGTAAACAAACTCTACACGGGATAAATGTATAATTTAACTATATCAAACATCCCCACACTTAACCTTTTTCGTCCTTGAAAAAGCATGCACATAGAATCACAACTAATTAAGGCTTCAACACTTTATTACACAATCACAAACAAGAAATGAATCAGATAAACAGTGGTGCGTTTAATTAAACACCCTAACACTAGCCAATTAAGTTTCCCTTTATGTTTAATTTAATTCAATTAGATCATTTATCTACAAGGTCTCACACAAAGGAAAAACAAGTCAGCCTGATCAAATTGTTACTTGACGAGGCTCTGGAAAAACTACAAAGGTTTTCCTATCAGAATAACCTAAAGAACTTAAGTAAGTAAAGAACTAGTGCCATATTAGGGTGAACTTTGGATGGATGATATTTACGGGTATAAACTGTTTTTTTTTTTTTCATAAAACAAGATCACCTCACCCAGGGGTGTCGGCTCCAAGTCGCTATCCCAGAGGTAGAGCACATGAGGTCTTGGATCACTTGCCTTTTTTTATATTTTTTTATTTGAATTGGCTACTTTGAGCTCTTTTATTTGGCAGCTACTTTGAGCGCTTTCAGTCTACACCCTGTGGACATTATTTGCAGAAGCGCCACTTCTTTCATAAGAAGCGTGCTATAAATCCCAAAATGACACTAAACCTTAACCTATTTAAGTTTTATAGCCTAAATTGTTGCCTAATGTTATTTAGTTAAGGTCTTCCTATTTCTCCTAAGATGATGACCCACGAGATTCAAGACAATTAAAATTCAATTACTACACTTAGGGAAACCATTTCAACTAATTGGGTTACCATATGTTTATCAAAATTCATCCTTGTTTAAAAACCACAACTTATTTGAAAGCCAAAATTAATTTACTATCATTTTCTATTTACAAGTGCACAACTTAAAAAAAACATTTTGAATTTTTTTTAATTTTTTTGGATTTTTTATGAATATATAAGACTCAAAACAAACAACTAAGACTTAGAAATGACTATTTCCCATCCCCACATTTAAGTTCTACATTGTCCCTGATGTAGAAATGGAAAACACCTAAAAATAAAATAAAAATGCAAAAATAAAAAGATAGAAAGGTGAATTGGAAAAGAGTTAGCTTGTAATTTGCAGAACGCGTATGTTCCAAGTCTTCGTTCCAATCTTCAAGTGTTGATCGTATAGCATTTCGGTCGCGGTCAAACTTGTCATCGACACTCTCGAGCTCCATCTTCATCTTCACAAATGAAAACTCACCCAAATGGAGATTGAGTACGAGTGAGAATAATTTAATCCTGCAAAAATAAAACTGAAAACCCGAGCACAACACTAACTTGACAAAAAGACATTACTCGACATACTATACAAACTCTACAAACCAATAGGAAATCTCCCCGCACTTGAACTTAATCAGGAGGTTTCTCTTTGATCTGGACCCTATCTAAACCGTTTAATTCCACCAGGTCCACAAAAACATATAGAAAGTTAAAACTAGAATTGAAAATAATTTTAAAAATAAATTTAAAAGCTCTAAACGGGGCAGACCACCAAAATTTGTACTTACATGGCATGAACCGAATGCGCTGCATGTAGAGGTGGGCAAATCGGGTTTTTAAAATAAACCGAACCGGTTTTTTCTAAACCAGTTTTTTTTTTCAAACCAAATAAACCGGTTTTTGTTAAAACCGGGTCGGTTTTTAACCGGTTTTTTTAAGTGAAAACTCAACTCTATCAAACCGATTCGGGTTGGATTTTAACAAGTTTTTTTCAAAAAAACCGGTTTTTACCCGGTTAAACCGGGTTTTTTTTGAAATAAAACCAGTTTTTAACCGGTTTTCTTGCTCCAAACCCCAAACCTATCTTGAACTGCCGGTTCGGTTTTAACATAATCGGTTTTTTTCAAACCGGTTTTTTTTCATAAACCGGTTCGGGTTTTTTTGGGTTTTTTTTCAAACCGGTTTTTTTGCCCACCTCTAGCTGCATGTATTGTGAAGACTGGTCGTTCTTGCAGTTCGGGGGTTTCTTCTTCCACGAAGACCATCTTCCGATCTCGTTCTCAGGCTCACTAAGGTAGCGTTTGGTATGCAGGAATGAAAGGTGGAATGAAATGAACCATTGCGACGGAATGAAAAAAAGTGTGTTTGGTTGGTCAATGGAATGGAATGAACCATTACAAAGGAATGAAAATTACTTCATTTTCATTCCATCCCCACCCCATGTTTTTTTTTTCATTCCTTCAAGGAATGAAATACTTTTTTAAATTATGACTAGAACAATGACTCGGCCCATGCCTTAAACCTTGACCCGACCCAAGACTCCATGAACCGACCCATGTCTTAACCCATGCTTCGAACCATGACCCGACCCATGAACCAACTCACGGCCCGAGCCATGAATACTTGACCTATGACCTGAACCATGAACTGAATCACGAACCGAGCCATGAACCAACCAGTGACCCGAGCCATGAATACTTGACCCATGACCTGAACCATGAACCAAATCACAAACCGAGCCATGAACCAACCCGTGACCCGAACCATTCCTCGAACCATGAATCGGCCCATGGCTCAACCCATAACCCGAACCATGATCTGATTTATGACCTCACTCATGTATTGACCCATGTATTGAACCATGACATGACACATGGACCAAACCAAGACCCGACCCGTAACCATGAAAATATATTTTTGTCATTTTTAATGAACTTTATTTCATTCATTTATCTTTTTCATTCAAACCAAACAAAACAATATAATGATTCATTTCATTTCTGTTAAAGCAACCAAACATGGTAATGGAATGGAATGATTCTTTCCATTCATTTGTTCATTCCTTTCCTTCGTTCATTCCATTCTCTCGTCCATTCCATTACCCCATACCAAACAGACCCTAAGCTCTTGCTTTATCCCCACGCTTGGCATTTGATTGTACACTAAATCCTCAAGAGTCTTCAAATCACCAAGTGGGTCAAATTCTCCATCTTCATAAAAAGGCGGGTCCACCAGTTTACTAACAAACTCATCCTCCCAATATGGAACTAGCACCTCCTTTACTTCTCCCTCCTACTCAGATTCAACTTCTAATTCCTGCACCTCATCAAACTCGCAAGTCGCATAACAAGTGTGAAATATCAAAAGTATCCGAAGATTCAAATCCGTCACTTGTTGAATCAAACAGTTCAGGAATATCAGAACAAAATGAGATTTGGTCAGAACACTTACCTGTTTCGGAAAGATCATCTTCATTATGAAATTCTATATCGGCACACTCTACTTTCTGTTTCTCATCATTAGTAGAGATGTCCGGTTCTTGAGCGGCTTCATATGTTGTCATCCTAAGATTAGTTAGTTCATCCGTAAGCCTCCCATTTTCTGATAGATAATGAAGTTTCTCTGCCGAACTTTGTACGTGCCATTGAGTGTTCATGACCTCCTGCACCTTCATTAGTTCTTCTTTAACACTTGAGTACTTTTCCATTTCTACTTTCTCTTCTTGACAAACTGGAGGTGAGACTGAAACGTCCGTTGTAGTCTTTGGTTGTACTTGAGATTCCTGCAAAACACCATCCTCACAAGACAAGTGTAAAACATCCTGTGGTTCAGTAATAATATTACAAGAATCAAAAGAGAATTTACAGAATTAGTTATCATTACCTGAAAAACAAGGAGTGGGCTGTGTGTGCATGATCTCGTCCGAATCATCGTAAATAACATTGATCATAGGACAAGGACAAAGATCATCACCTAATTCCTGCTGCAGACTTAGACGCTGAACTTCTTCCAAACACCTCCTGCTTTCCTTTACAGCTTTATTTGAATCTTCCAGCATCAGCTGGTTTCGCTGTACGAGGATTTCCTGTTCTGCTAACCTCTTTTGAGCATTGGCATCATTAGACACTAATTGGGTTAGCAAATCCTCTATTCTGCTCCACCTCCCGGAATCCTGCGATGTCGGAAACTCCTGTGAATAATATTTCTTCGCATGCATAAAGGAGTTAGTAACAAAAGATGGTGCGGAGGACTTCAAATAGTCTGGACATAAACAAGTAATATGAGGTCCTCCGTAGATGTCACACATTCCTAATTACCAGAAAGACTCTATGGGGAGAAAAACAGAGCAAAATAAAATAAAATAAACTACTCCTAAGACACCAATAAACAAACACAAAAAGCATGTGTATAGCAAGTGGAACCTCAAAAAGTTAATTTAACGCAATTACCAAGAGTCCCCGACAACGGCGCCAAAAACTTGATGTGTGTAAACGTATATATAAAAACAGATACTAGAAAAAGCTTTAAATTTATAAAACCAAGACAAACCAACTAACTCACACATAACCGGTAGTGGATCGGTCGGATGAAATATAGCTAAAGCAAGTCCAGGTGTCGACCCACAGACTCTATATACCACGTTAATTAAACTAGTTAAAACTCGACTAATAAGACACGAACTTTTAATGAAAATATATTTGAAGAAGGGGGTTTTGCTAAAAATAGTAACTTACTAAAAATGGAAACTTGCTAAAAATAGAAACTGAGGAATTAAAAGACGGATTTAAAACAGAAAAATGAAGACAAACCACTTAGGCAAGAATCATCGCTAACTTCAATTATCACTCACGTTGGACTAATGGTTATGGAACCGACCGAATATCCCTTCGGGAGTATTCTATGACAGAGAAGATCGCTCGGAAGGTCTAAACTTATTCACTTAAAAGCACCACTAATTAAGACTCTCGACCTTTTTTGAGAAGAAACCTAAAGGGTAACTATTAAGATATTAGCACACCGGTTAGGGGATTAAGTTTCCTCACAGTTACCTAATCAGATTACGCTTATATGACTCACATTAAAGACCTATCTCACGATACGACCCTTAAAGCCATTTGATCCCAACCATTTGACTTAACAAACAAAGTTGATAATTAATACTAAGACGAACTTTTCACAAAAACCTAAACCTAGCAAACCATTTAACAAAGACTTGTTAAACACCTATCACCCCACGGATATCTAGGTTAGCTACACGTTATTACTGATTTTACTAATATAATTAATCCTATGGTTTTACTGCAGGTTAACCATAAAAATCACCACGAAATGTAATGATATAAACGAACCCTATTACGTGACATAGACAATCATCAAGAGAACGTGGACTAATAATACCAATTCCGTCAATGCAAACATATATAACGCATCAAACACTTAACAAGAATCAAAATTTAATTAAGCATAAACCATAAACCAAAATTAATCCAACACAAGTTCAAACACCCATTAACGAATCATCCTAACGCCTAGGTAGTTCTAATAAGTTTAGCCTACCATAATCATCATAAAAAAGTCAACTTTAATAGTATATGACATGAATAGAAAATATGAAAAAGAAGAAACTATAAAACCCGATGTTACCGAGAAGCAATCCTCGATCCAACCGACTTCTAGCACTTCGTTTTTGTCTATCTAGTCTCAAAATCGCCTCCAATCTGCTACTTCCCGACTCCAATTCGTCCCCCAAGAGTGTCTGTGAGGCTAGGGTTTGAGAAAATGTGTTTATATAGCGAACCGGGCCAAAAACATCGAAACTTTTTGTTAAAAACGCGTCACCGCGTCGTGTGGCGACGAAACGAAGTGTGGCCGTGTGGTACACGTCACCACGCCACCAACAAACCTCCACGCCGTGTCACGCGGTGAGGATGTTGGTGGTGGTCGCGCGGCGCCCCGACATTCTTTTCATGCGCTTCATGCTCGACTTCTGCGCCCCATGTAGTTTCGGCTTTCGGTTTTGTTCTGTTTCGCGCTACGGTTTGCTCGTAACTCTGTTTTGCGTCCCGTTTCTTCCTTCGATCTTTACTTCTCGAGATCTTATCATTTATTCATCAACATTGGACCTACAAAACATGTTTGGATCAATAGTAGATAAAATTCAAAGAAAACTATACAAAATTACTCGAAACGTAAACAAACTCTACACGGGATAAATGTATAATTTACACTATATCAACCATCATCATGAGATGAATCACTTTGATCATCTTTTTCCTTAACATGTGTTTTTCTCCACAACTGTTTTTATGTGGAACCAAAGGATTGCTTTGGTGTCTTCACATGTCTAGGAGAATTCATGAAAGATCTGTCATAGTCATTTCTAAACCTATTTTTCAAAATTTGGTTTTGTTGACCATTTTGCTTATGCAAAAATGGATTTGTTTGATTTTGTTTTCTTACAGATCTTGGTTTCCATGAATCACTTGAATGATCACCATTAGAGGATTTAAAATCAGAAACATACGTGGCAGAAGTCGTAGAGGATGAGTTTCTTTGGACATACCTTCTCGGCTTCATCCTTGAGCTTTTGTTGTTGAAGAAATCTGGAGTGTTGTAATTGACCATGTCACAATTAGATCAATACTTGTTGTAGTAATATTCCATTATGTCATGGTTGTACATCTAACAGTTTGTGTAGAACTTGTTGCTTTTTGAAAGGAAAGACACCTTGATTGTAGATACAATCTGAAATATGATGAGTTTCAGAGTCACATATTATATATATAGTAGACGTCGTTGTTTGAATCACTCAGGGATTTTGAATCTTAAGACTTTGGAGTAGAAGGAAGCTGTGGTGTAGAATCAGATGAAGCCGCATTTTTCATGTTCTTCTTGGCTTTGCTCTTCTTTCTTCTAACCTTCTTTTTCTTTGTCTGAACCTCTTGTTTCTTTGCTTCTTGAGATGATTGTGATCCAACAAATTCGGCTGACATTAATCTCTCATCTTTCTATTTAGATGAATTTGCTTGTTCAACTTCTTCTTTGATGTTAACAATATCAGATTGTGATATGTTAAATTTGTCCGTAAGCTCCATAAATTGCACATTCAAGTTATGCTTTTCGATAAGCATTGAATAAACATTTTGTTTAAGAGATTTGAATCTATTTTCACACGATTTGTGATCTTCTTGAAGACTTATGAATTTCTCTTGCCCTTCTTGAAGCTTGGTTTTCAGATTGTTTTTTTTCTGAATTAACCAATTCAGAGAGTTTCTTCAACTTTGTAATTTCTTCTTGCAGATCTTTAATCACACTAGATGAGTGTGCATTTGATTTTGCAGCTTCATTCTTGACGTTTGTAACTTCTCTTTCACTTTTCTTAAGTGACTCTTGGAGAGATGTAATTCTTTGATAAGATGTTTTGTGTTGTTCTTTCAGTCTCTTGTGCATGGTTTATTCCTTTTTGAGTTTATCACAAATCCTAAAAAAGTATGTTCTGTAGTGTTCAACTTGTTGAAAGCATTCTTTTGTGCACATCTTTTCTTTTACATTGATTGGCATTCCAACATTTGAACTCTGAACATCTTTCTCAGTTTCCTTTTTAGACATCAATTTCTCCATTTTTGAGTTCAATTGAGCAGTTTTCTCATCTTGCTTTGCAACAATTCATGACAAGTTGCTAATTTCTTTGTCTTTCTTCTCAATCTCTTTTATGGAAACAACATCATTGTTTTTACTCCAATCATATTCTTCGTCTTCTTGATTATCATCTGATTTTGTTTGAGTCACAACATCATGTTCATGAATGTCTCTTCTCTTTTAATCACAAGCTTTGGCAACTTGAAGAAACATTGTTTCAAACATGTGATTAAATTTTGTGATGAATTCGGTGATATTCTCTCTTGGATTTCCTTCTTGAATCATTGATTTCATGTTTGATGAAATTTTCTTGCTTTGATTACCATATTGATAACCACATGTAGGGTGATACTTCACCATGCCGTTATCTTTTGTTTGTTCTATGTTTATTTGTAATCGATTAGTAGTACTTTGATTCCGTTGTAATAGTTAGTTTATGATGGTTAGATTATACTTTGTAGTGCACGCTTATGCGACACTACATGTGACACTGAGTGTCGCATGCAGCTTGTCACAGCCTAGCAAGCAGGCAGTTTCGCATTTGCGAAACTGCTTGCGAAACTAGCCTCTGTATAAATAGTTATGTAGGGTTCATTTGTACACAACTCTTGGAAACTTATTGAATACAATTACACTTTGATCTTTAGTTCGATTCTGATCTGTATTTGCAAGAAATTGTTTTGATTATATCTTAGTTGCATTCAATCTAATCTACTTCATCTAATCTTTATCTTCTTAATCTACTTCTTAATGGGTTTTTATGGGTTATTTACCTTTTTGATCAAATTCATAATCATTTTGTTGCTAGATCTAGTGGTAACAAAGGGTTTTGATCAGATCTAAATCATAATAGCACGGATTTGTGATTATCTGGACAAACAATATGGTACCAGAGCCATTGTGCTCTTGATTTTGAGGTTTTTGAAGGTTTTTAGGTTAATTGCACTTTTCATCAATTCTGGATCTGATCTGGTGATAATTGATATGGAATTGGATTGAAAACATTGTTCTATTGGTGTTTGAATCATTTGAAACTCTCAGATCTATCTTGGCTAAACAGATCTGAGATCTTAGAGTGATTTTAGGGTTTTCACTTAAGTTTTGGACAAAAAGCCTTTTCAATCAAATTGGATCTTAATTGTTGATGTTATGACTTGAATTTTGCTTGGGATTGATCTATCTTGTCATGTGAATCTATCGGAATCATCATATCTTTAATTGGATCTGATTTGTGTTTTCTGTGGAGATTGTTGTGCATTTTTTCGTAGAAAGAGGGTTTTCAGATTCATATTGCGAAATTGTGTGTTCATTTTGCGAAACTACTGGCCATTTTGCGAAACTATAGGTGACCAGCTGTTGATCAAAACTTTGTTTCTGGTTTGCGAATCTGATTGAACGAAAGTTCATTTGTGTGATTGATCTTGCGAAAGTGTTGCTAGATTGTGCTTGTGATCCCATCCCGACACTATTCTCGACACTACCCTGAACGAAGGTTCAAATTGCTCTTGCGAAGCTATATAGCTGAGCTTTTGCAATTCTGGTTGCGAAACTGGTTTGCGAAACTAGTGTGTTTGCGAAACTAAGTCTGCGAAACTAGCTATATTTTGCGAAACTGTTGTCTGGACAAGATGTCTATGTCTTTTAACCTTGCTGACTTGGAAAGTGGATCACCGAACAGACCACCGAAACTGATCAATGGGGATAACTTTGAGGATTGGAAAAGGAGGTTAAAAGCATTTTATCTGTACAATGATCACACTCGATGGGATTTAATTGAAAACGGTCCACATCTTCCTGTCACAACTGTTAGTGATGCAACTGTTAGAAACACAAACCCTGAAACTTACAATGAAAGAGATAAGAAGTTGATAGACCGTGACAACAAGGCTTTTGGTGCTTTAATTCTATGTCTGAGTTCCGAGATTCACAATCGTTTTGGGGAAAAGAAAAATGCCAAGGATTTGTATGATGCTCTATGTGAGTTTTATGATGGCAATGCTGATCTTCAGAAAGATAAGGGGGTTCAAGCACAAAAGGAGTTCAACTCATTTATGGGTCTTAGAAATGAGAAAATTTCAGATCTCACAAACCGTTTTCTGATTGTCACTAGCAACTTAAAGAAGTATGATGATGAGTTGACTACTGTTGAAGAAGTGACAAAATTACTGGACTCACTCCCTCCTGAGTGGAGTTTGCAGGTCAGAATGCTAAGGCAGGAAATGAGGTTTTCTGAATATAAGCTCATGGATGTGATCAACAAACTGAAGTCGTTTGAGCTTGACATTAAAAGGAGAGAGTACAATCAAGCTGTGTATCCTCCAATGCAAACTCAGAAAGCTGCATTACTCTCATCCACATCTGAAACATCAATGAACAACTCTAGCTTTTCATATACCTCAGGAAATGTTTCATCTAAACGAAAGAATGTTGGAAAGGATCAAGTTGCACCTCAAGTTCCGAATGATATGATGGCTCTGTTTGGAATGTTCGTAAACAGTTATGAAGATTTGATTATTGGAGATATCAAGGGAAAAGGAATCACAATGGAAGATATGTTGCAGGTAGACCCGGATGACCTTGAGGAAGCAGATATTCAGTGTTAAATGGCAATGTTGATTGTTAGGGCAAGACGATTTATGGAGAGAACTGGAAAGAGAAATTTCGGGAATCAGAATGCAAAGGTTGGGTTCGACAAATCTAAACTTAGATGCTTCAATTGCAAATAGCTTGGACATTTCAAGAGAGACTGTACATCCCTAATGTGTTTGAATATCCATCTCCTAATTCAAGAAACACAACTGTTACTGAAAGGGGGGAAAGCAGTAACACAAAATAGATGGCTTTGTTGACAAACTTCGACTGGAGTGCCGAGATTGCAGAAGTTCAAGAAGAAATTAATCATGCCCTGGTTGCTGAGACAATAAAAAATGATGGAAGTGAATCTGAGAAGGTTTTCACTAAAGGATCTGAAGAAATCAAAAGGGAAGAAACTATGAATATTGAGAAAGAACGCAAGGAAGCTGAAGATGAGAAGGAGGAAGAAAGGAAGAGAAACACACCAGCATGTAACTGTGAAAAGGCTCTTGCTACCGAGAAGATCATCATGGGTCTTCCATATGAGGTAATACAGGACATGTGCTCATCTGCTTGTCGGGTTCGTCTCTTTGGTATATACAAAGCTAATCGATTATTGTTTACAAATCAGGCTGAACAAACCACTATTAACTCAGATATTAAAAAGAATGAAGTGAACTATTATGTGAAACTTAATGAAGCTTTACAAGAGATAGATCACTTAAATAGAAAACTTCTTGAAATGATTGTTGAGGTTAACGTGTTAGATGAACGTGTTAAAGTTGCTGAATTTGAAAGCAGTAAACTTCAAACAAAACTTGATAGATGGACCATCGCAGGAATGAAAAGGGAGGAACTAAGTTGTAGGCAAAGAGGAGCTAGAATCAAATCTGGACTAGGCTATGATGAGATTCCTCATGTTTATCCTCCACCTAGCACCTTTTGTTATTCTCCCACACCCAAACCTCATCCTACTAATGATTTGGTTGCAGAACATACTAACAATTTGTTTGCAAGTTTAGAAGGTGTTAATCATCAGGAGGTTCGTGAGGATTACGGATATGGTGCTTCGACTGAACTGGGATGCTCTGTTTCAAGTTTTAGCTTAAATTCAAAGAAGTTTACTTTAGACAATAGTAGTAGTTTAGATGTTTTGTTAAATGATTCGAGTAGTTTAAACACTAAACCATCTGTATTAAACAATGACTATGTTGCGTGTGTTTTGAATGATGTTCATGATGATCATGTTTCTTTTGTTGAATCTAATGATGTGTTGCCTCGTAAAAACTGCTTTGAGAAGTTTGTCTCAACACCGATTCCTACTTTTGTCCCAATTCGTATAACCAAACCTGTTGAGACAAACAGTTCAAAGGAAAATTATGTTCAAGATACAGGTAATGAAGCTAGCACGTCAAAAGGTAAAACAAAAGAAATGTATGTTTCTTTTAGTGATTCTGACACACATATCAGAATGTGACGAAGAAATTGTGATAGATCTCATTCCTGCAATTAGTACTAGAAAGAAATGTTTCAAGTCTCATTGTTTCCGCTGTGGTAAGGACACTCATGTTGTTAAAAATTGCCCGGAACTTGATCGAAAGGTGTAAATAATTCTAGCTTAACAAATAGATTCAATAGGTTTGTAAATAATCATTTTTCTGTTAATTTTTCTTTGTTTAAACTCAAGTGATCTAAGGCATGGGTTCCTGTTTCTAATTAATCCCTTTTGTTTTGTCAGGAACGCCCGAGGAAGCCGAATAGTTTGTGGCATGTAGATAGTGGATGTTCAAGACACATGACTGGATTGAAGGATCTTCTTACAAATTACCGAATAATTAATGGTGGGTATGTGGCTTTTGCTGGCGATAAGAAAGGTGGAAAAATAATCGGTCAAGGCGAGGTATCTAATGGATCGCTAACTCTGGAGAAGGTTAATTATGTTCTGGAGCTGCACTTCAATCTTCTGGGCGTATCACAAATCTGTGATAAGAATA
Source organism: Tagetes erecta (assembly GCA_030867185.1). Taxonomy (NCBI): domain Eukaryota; kingdom Viridiplantae; phylum Streptophyta; class Magnoliopsida; order Asterales; family Asteraceae; genus Tagetes; species Tagetes erecta. Next base: position 38,262,345 of record CM061489.1, on the reverse strand, counting down.
TCCATGTTCTCTTCAAATAGGATGAATGTTTGTTTCTGAAACCGGATTTCTCTGTATCTGAAGATTTGATTGTGATGCGCGCACCAAGAAAAAACGATATTTATTTGCTGGACATGAACTCAAAGGATTCAACTTCTACTGTCGCGTGTTTACTATCCAAAGCATCTTCTTCAGAAGCTTTTCTATGGCACAGGAAACTTGGTCATGTTAATTTTGATAATATTAATAAACTTGTTAAACATAACCTTGTTCCTGGTTTGCCCATAAAAGATTTTTCTATGGTAGAAAAGTGCATGGCATGTGCAAAGGGAAAACAACATAAAAAATCTCATAAGCTTAAACTCATAAATTGAATTTCTTGTCCCCTTGAATTATTACATGCAGATCTGTTTGGACCAATCAGTGTCAAAAGCATAGCTAAAAAATCTTACTGTTTGGTTGTTACAGATGATTTTTCAAGATATTCATGGGTAAGCTTTCTAGCTCACAAAGGGGAGACTGCTGGTGCTTTCAAGAGTCTCATATTGAAGATAGAAACAATTAGTGGAAAGAAGGTGAAAGCGATTCGGAGTGATAACGAAACAGAGTTCAGAAATCATATATTTGACTCTTTTTGTGAAGAACGGGGAATATTGAGACAATATAGTGCAGCCAGGACAACCCAGCAGAATGGAGTGGTGGAACGTAAGAATCGAACATTAGTGGAAGCTGCACAGACTATGTTGATCGAATCGAAACTTCCTATTATTTTCTGGGCAGAAGTTGTTAACTGTGTATCATATGTGCTTAATAGGATGCTGATTGTGAAGGACAAAATGAAGACACCATATGAGCTATTCCACAAAAGGAAACCACTGATCGATTTCTTTCGACATTTTGGTTGTTCTTGCACCCTGTTGAACACTGAAGCTCAAACGTCCAAATTCGGAGCCGTTTCTGATGAATGCTTCTTTGTTGGCTAGTCTTCTTCTCAGAAAGTTTATCGAGTTTACAACAGACAGACCAAAGTTGTTCAAGAATCGTTCTATGTTGACTGGCAAGAGTCGAATGTGTGCGATACAGGATCTGATCCCTCTTGGTTTTATGATGCCACGACCGTGTTCAACTCATTCAATCTACCACTTTTCTAGAAAAGGATGAAATTATTCCTGTTTATTCTGAAGCTCTACCTGACCCAGCCATTTTCTTACCTGCTCCGGAAATTCCACAACCAATGTCATCCACCCCTGATATTGTTATTTCACCTGATCCTCCATCATCACCACCTCATCTTGCATCAACAATGAATCCTCCTCATGATTCCTCTGTTGCCGATGTTACTCTTGATTCATCTTCTTTGCCATCATCGGATATCTCAACATCAAATTCTCATTACAAGGAGCTGAAAAATCATCCTCATGATTTGGTCATAGGATCCATCTCTGACAGTGTACGTACACGTCATCAATATGGTCTCATCAACGTTTGTTTATTCTCTTGCTTTTTGTCACAAACTGTCCCAAAGAACATTAACATGGCATTACAAACCCTAGCTGGGTTAAATCAATGCAGTTAGAACTTCAACAATTCAGGAAACTTAAAGTTTGGGAACTGGTTGATCTTCCACCAAATAAATATCCGATTGGCTCCAAGTGGGTCTATAAGAACAAACCAGATGATCGTGGGGTTGTGATTCGTAACAAAGTCCGTCTGGTAGTTCAAGGATTTGCACAAGAGGAAGGCATTGATTATACTGATGTGTTTGCTCCTATTGCAAGAATTGAAGCCATTCGAATATTCTTAGCTCACGCCGCGCACAAAAACTTTAAAGTCTACCAAATGGATGTGAAATGTGCCTTTTTATATGGGGATATCGATGAAGAAATATATGTGTGTCAACCACCTGGTTTCGAGGATCCGGACTTTCCCGATAAAGTCTATAAACTAGATAAATCACTTTATGGACTACATCAAGCTCCTAGCATCTAGTACGAAACATTGACACAATATCTACTATGCGAAGGCTTTACACGAGGAATTATTGATAAGACGCTCTTCAAAAAGGTGATCAAAGAAGACATACTGTTGGTTCAAGTATAAGTCGATGACATCATTTTTGGGTCCTCAAATGAAGATTTGTGCAGAGAGTTTGAAGAGGTCATGAAGGAAAGATTTGAGATGAGTATGATGGGGGAGATGTGTTTCTTTCTCGGATTGCAAGTGGTACAAAAACCTGATGGTATACTAATTCATCAGGAAAAGTACATTCATGAGATTCTGGAAAAATACAAGATGAATGACTGTTCTTCTGAGTTGTCTCCATTTACAGCACAGACGTGTCTCACTCCTGATGAATCTGGCAAGTCTGTTGATGCCCATTGGTATAGGTCTATGATCGGGTCCTTAATGTATCTTACCGCAGGTCGTCCTGACATCGCATTTGCTGTTGGTTATTGCTCGCGATATCAAGCCAATCCAAAGGAGTCTCACGAAAAAGCTGTGAAGCGAATTTTCAGTTATCTCAAAGGGACCCCTCGTTTAGGCTTATGGTATCCCAAAGGAGGAAGCTTTGACCTTCATGCTTATTCTGACAGCGATTATGGTGGCTGCAAACTTGATCGAAAATCTGTTTCCGGCGGGTGTCAATACCTGGGGGAGTGTTTAGTCTCATGGCAAAGCAAGAGGCAAACCACTGTTTCTTTATCTACCGGAGAAACTGAATACACTGCTGCCTCTAGCTGTTGCTGTCAAGTCTTATGGATTCAACATTAGATGATCGACTATGGCATCAATTTTCTGCATACTCCAATTTTTTGCGACAACGAAGCTGCAATCGGATTGCAAAGAATCCCGTTCATCACACTCACACGAAACATATTGAAACTCGGATACATGCTATTCGAGATGCTCAAGAAAAGGGTTTTATCAATATCATTTCCATTGACACCAAAAATCAAAAAGCAGATCTTTTTACTAAAACGTTTGATAAACCGCGTTTTTATGAACTGATCAATATGCTTGAGTTGATTTCTTTTTAATTTTTCTTTAATATTTGTCTTTATGTGTCTAATAAAAAAAAGGGGGGGGGGGATGAGAAGAGAAAATCAAATTGTTTTTACCCATATTATATGTTAAAATTGACCATCCTTTGATTATGTTCTTAAAATTGTTGAAAATTTCAGTTTATGTTGCAAACTGCAATTTTGGGGAGTAATATCACAAAGTTTGGGCTTCATCTTGTGTAAATATTGTTGTTTCTTGCAGGGTTTTGATACTTGTGGAAAACATTTGAAGGAGGACATTGATTTGTATACCGATGTATCAATAGGCTCAGCTTGAATACAATTAGACAGCAACTCTGTGATCAAACTAAATTCAATAAGGGATCGGTGATAAGGAGCACTTTCACAGACATTTGGCCTGCACAAAGTGATAATTTTTGACAAACATGGGCTGAGAGTATTTAATACGTGCTTGATTTTTCCCAAATCCAAACCCCTTAGCCGTAGCCCTGAATGACGCTTCTCGTTAGCTCTTCAGAACTTATTTTCGTGCTTATCTCCTCTGCTATGCGGAAGCATTGACCTGGAGTGATGATCTTCTCTGTTATATGTAAATATAGACCTGAAGCTCTCATCAGCACGCACAGATGATCATCTCCTCTGTTATACGCCGGTATAGACCTGGAGCGCTCATCATCTGCAACCCTCATGTAAAGCTAAGCTCACTCTGTTTCTACATCAAGATAATTGTTTGATGCTTCATACATTAAACCCAACTCCAGTCCACCCCCAAATACATTCACCTCGATCATTAATTGATCTTGGTCTATGCCCACCCAAAATTACAAAGTCTCGCTGAATCATCTAAACCCAATAAGTCATAACGTCAAAACAAGTCACTTTGCTGAATGTCTGAGGAAGCCAAGTCACCTGGGTTTCTTCAAATTGAACCAAAACATGATAAAACCATCACAGGACTGTTTGTTGAACAGAACAAGGCATGGGTTTAAATGGACAATCATATTGACAATCTTTTCAAATCTGTGTCTCTCCGGATGAATGCTCGAAATGTGTTATCTGAATTCCTTGAGATTCAGTATATTTACCATCTTGATTTTCCTCAAAATTTTCATTACAAATGGGTCTTGGTATTGGAAATATCTCAAATGGATGTGTGTGATTTTATTTTAAAATATTGGTAATAATGATGTGATTTGACTTCAAATTTTTTAAAAATATATATTTTTTAATTTCTAGGGTTTTTGCGACACTATAGTTTCACAATTTTGCGAAACTGTGGTCTGCCTTTATCAAATCTGATCTGGGTCGATTTGGGTCACACTTCACTTTCAATTTCAAAATATCAAAACCCGAACCTAAAACCATAGTTTCTCAAAACTCCAATCAATCATTTTGAAATTTTTTTATCACATTTAATCGGTAATGATTTTTGTTTAACTTGTTTCGAACCCTCGTCTTTAATTTGATTGAATTCGGTGCTGATCTGATATGTGTATTGATCTGGTGACTGTTGGAATATTTCTTTTTGCGACACTATCATTTCATTTTGCGAATCTGAACGAAACTTCAAATAATGTTTGCGAAACTACCTTGCTACGAAACAATAGTGTCGATGGCTTGCAACCATGTTGTGTCGTATTGCTGCGAAACAATAGTGTCGATGGTCATGCGACACTGTTGTGTCGCAATTTTTGCGAAACTAGCATTTTTTTAAATTTTATTTTTATTACTTTATGTTTATTTGGCATTTGTAATTACTTTATTATTATTTTCATTAAATCTAACCAACTTTCATTTATATTTCAGGTTCAATATGGAACGAAAGCCTCCTACTCCGCTAAAGTTTGATAGACGATCAAACATGGTTGCTTATCTAAACGATAAGGACCCCAAGTCTGTTGGATATAGAGATGCTATATCATGGCTGAAGAGTTCGCTAATTTTTTATGCTGTTATGCATGATCCGATGATGGATCAACAGCATATTCGGGAGTTTTGGAACACTGCCACATACAACTTGAACGCACAACCGGGGGAGATTAGTGCTATGATCATGGGGGAACGTATCGTTATTACTGCTGAGATGGTTGTGGAGATTTTAAAGATGGAGTGTGACGTCGGGTCACCAGTATTGCTGAATATGACCGACGTGCACAATGGATTCTTAGAGATGGGATATGAAGGAACGGATTTCTTGGCTAGACGGGAGATAAAGAAGTCGTTCTTGTCAAAAGAGTGGAGGTTCATTGCCCACATGATCATTGTGTGTTTAGATCACTGAAAAGGAGGGTCTGATGGGCTAAATTTTGAGTGGGCTAGAGCCATGTTGAATCTATGTCGAGGCGATAAAGTGAATATTCCACAAATAATCTATGGGTATATGATTGAGAACATTCAGTCATCAAGAAAGGACAAGTGGCTGTTATATCGAAGGTTTGTACAGACATTTATTGACCATCTGAAGCCGAACCTTCAAAAACTTGGGGATGTATTGGTACTGACACCAATGAACGTCTGGATTTTTGATGATTGTGCTGCGCCACGACATGATGTTTCTGGAAAGATCACCTATCTTTTCAGAAACATGTACACTGATGAAAGATGGGCATATATTGAGAAATTAAAGGCTGGTGAAGAGCGAAGGTTTGAAGAACTGAGGGAAGTAATCAAGGAAGATATCAAGAAAAGAAAGAAATACGTGAAAGAAAAACAGGTGCCTTTTGAGGAGGAACTGGATGTAATTGAAGCAGAGATTGCAAAAGCTAAGTCAAAAGGAAAGAAAAAGAGAAAGGCTGCCGATCGTTCACCATCACATACTGATTCTGATACTAATGTCAGAACTAAAAAGGCCAAAGGAAAGCAGCCAGAGATTGCACAAGCAAAACCTGAAACTTCCAAGAAGAAACCAGAAAAGAGGGGAGCAGCTGGATTAGATGAGGACGTGATTCGTGGGCTGAATACGTCGCTCGCAAACGAATTGAGCATGGTCAAGACGAAGTTGATGAACTTAGAGGAGAGAGAAAGGCATAGGGAGACCGAGATGGAGGACATGCGGAAAATCGTCCTTGATCAACAGTGTTTGATCAAGAAACTTCTTATAGAACTGAATGAGGTAAAGAAAGAAGTAAAGGTTGGACGAGCAGAGACTGATGCGGAAATACATGAGCTGGTTTGCATATCAAAGTATCCATCACCGAAGGAGATGGCGCAGACCAGAACAAGTAGGAAAGACTTTGGTGGATTTAGTGCTGTTGAGGGAAGCGGAACTGTTAAAGAAACAAAAGTTACTGATGACTTCTGTTTCGACATTGATACAGATTTGAGGGGTGAAGAAGTAATAGTAGATAAAGGAAAGACTGATGAGATGAAATTGGTGGATGAAGAAGAAGAAGAGCAGCTGCTTTACTATGATTCAGAACCTGAGTTTTATGAAACAGAGGAGAAGGAGATGGTATATGTTGCACAAAGGAGTGGACTAGAGGGTGATGTTATAGAGCTGGATAAATCTGATTGGTTCAGGAAAGTAGAGGAACCAGAAACCGTTACCCCTCTATTCCAAAACATCGATGCTCCGACCTCAAAGGATACTGACAACAAGATTTTCAATTTGAAATTTAGTTTGGAATTGAAGAAATTTATGATCAAGAGGAGAGGGGGACGGATTAGTTACGTCAGCAACCGCAAGCACTTCAAGACCTTCCCAAAATGGGACTTGAGGCGGTTGGCTGCCCTACCCTTGATTAACGCAGTTCTAGGTGATCGTGCGAAATTATTAGAAGAAGAAATTCAAGCTGGTCTAAAGAATAACTTTGAGAGTTTTGGATATAATAAGCTTGAGAGAAAAAGATCAAAGAAGGATCTCGACTGGATTACTGGAAAGGGAATGATTGTACTAAAGTTGAACTCGATCAAGACTATACAAAGATTGAGGGTTCTAGATCCTAGTCCATCCCGATTGCAGGAGTTTGAAAAATGGTTTTATGATAATCAAACGGGGGAGGCCGTGGTTCGTGTCAAGGATGGAACTGAATGGAGATTGTTTGATCCAATGGAAGTTTTCGGGTAAAAGGATGACGATCTGAAGATTTTATGTGACAACCCGATTAAATCAGGAGTTGGAGTTGAGACGAAGAAGGAGGCTGCTCTGTTTGAAAGAGTAGCTAATAGAGCTCCTGGGATAAGGTTGGAGGTCAAGCAGCTCGCAGAGAGCGTGCATAAAAGAGTGGACTTGAAAGAAGATGTTCGTGAATTGACTGACTTATTCGTAGCGGCCAAGGCAGGAGCTGAAGATGGTGACCCGACAGGTGAAGTACCTCCCTAGGGGGAGTATTGATGACCACATGTAGGGTGGTACTTCACCATGTCGCTAACTTTTTTTTGTTCTATGTTTATTTGTAATAGATTAGTAGTACTTTGATTCCGTTGTAATAGTTAGTTTATGATGGTTAGATTAGACTTTGTAGTGCACGCTTATGCGACACTACATGCGACACTGAGTGTTGCATGCTGCTTGTCACAACCTAGCGAGCAGGCAGTTTCGCATTTGCCTATGTATAAATAGTTGTGTAGGGTTCATTTGTACACAACTCTTGGAAACTCATTGAATACAATTACACTTTGATCTTGAGATCGATTTTGATCTGTATTTGCAAGGAATTGTTTTGATTATATCTTTGTTGCATTCAGTCTAATCTACTTCATCGAATCTTTATCTTCTTAATCCACTTTTAATGGGTTTTATGGGTTATTTACCTTTTTGATCAAATTCATAATCATTTTGTTGCTAGATCTAGTGGTTACAAAGGGTTTTGATCAGATCTAAATCATAATAGCACGGATTTGCGATTATCTGGACCAACAGATTGGCATTTCAACATTTGAACTCTGAACATCTTTCTCGGTTTCCTTTTTAGACATCAATTTCTCCATTTCTGAATTCAATTGAGCAATTTTCTCATCTTGCTTTGCAAAAATTTATGACAAGTTGCTAATTTCTTTGTCTTTCTTCTCAATCTCTTTTATGGAAACAACATCATTGGTTTTACTCTAATCATATTCTTCGTCTTCTTGATTATCATCTGATTTTGTTTGAGTCACAACAACATGTTCGTGAATGTCTCTTCTTTTTTCATCAAGCTTTGGCAAATTGAAGAAACATTGTTTCAAACATGTGATTAAATTCTGTGTTGAATTCGGTGATATTCTCTCTTTGATTTCCTTCTTGAATCATTGATTTCATGTTTGATGAAATTTTCTTGCTTTGATTATATTTTGATTGATAGTTAGATTGGATCGGCCCAAATCTGATTTTGACAAACCTTTGTTATTAAACTTTGGATTGTCCCAAAAATTTTTCTTTTCAAAACACGTTTTGTGTAATGAGTTTTAGCCGTATGATGATACTTAGTTTAATATTTTAGCTGTATGGACATCATTGTGAAAATGGTTAGGTGTGAGCATCTGTATGGACAGCTTTGCCGAAATGGCTAAGTGTTTATCCTTATGGACAACTTTGCTGAAATGGCTAAGTATTTATCCGTATGGATAACTTTTCTGAAATGGCTAAATGTTTATCCGTATGGACAACTTTGCTAAAATGGCTAAGTGTTTATCCGTATGGACAACTTTGCTGAAATGGCTAAGTGTTTATCCGTATGGACAACTTTGCTAAAATGGGAACTATTTTGGAGTATGGGCACTATTTGAGAGTATGGGAACTATTTAGGAGTATGGGCACTATTTGAGAGTATGGGAACTATTTAGGAGTATAGGCGTTATTTGGGAGTATGGCAACTATTTGTCCATATGGAAAAAAGTTTTTTTTTTTTAATTCCCAACAGTTGTCAAATGATCAATTACTTAGAAATTTTTTCTGTGAAGTGCCTGAACCGTTGTAATACGCCTGGATAGTTGTCAAACGCCCAAAGACTTGCAATAGTTTTTATCAAAACGCTTGAACAGTGCTCATGTGCCTAAACAGTTGTAAAAACTGATACTAAGTTCAAATTTTCACTAAGTCCAGAACACCATACGCCTCAACAGTACTCAAACGGATCAATAATGGCCAAACGGATGAACAGTTCTCAAACGGATGAACACTTAGATGAATTTTCTAATGTTCTCAGATCCAAAACGGACACTTCATCAACATCAGTTTTTCTTGATTCAACCAACACCAACACTCAACAAATCTTAATTCTCTTGAACCAAATCACACAACACTTGAATCAGCAGAGGAATGATGTTTCTTATCTGATTATGATGAATTTCTTGGAAAATATCATTCAATCTTCAAATCTTCATATCCGTTTGACTTTTGAAAGACAAATCATGATGACATAAAATCAATTCTTAAATTTTTGTGATTCTTGATCAATTCAACACTTGAATCAGCAGAGGAATGATGTTTCTAACACTCCTTTAAAGTTTTACAGATCAAATCAAGCTAAAAATTATTCGAATCTGGATTTTTAGTGATGAACACAACAAGTGGGTTTTAAGAAAAATAGACAAAATATGGATTGAAATCAACAGATCTGTGATGTTTGATCATGAAAGAAGCTTAGGATAGTGATTTCTAACATATCTAAATCATCAATTTCTCAATATCATCAACAAATTTCAGATCTCAAATTTGAGCAGTGAAATGACGAACATGAACAAAATCTTCAAAAACTTGATCAAATCTTCACCAATTGATCTGAAACTTTGCAGATCTTAACACAAACACGAATCAAAGTTGTTTATCACATCAATTCCATCAATAACGACAACAATCAGAGATCACCAACAGCTTTGATACCACTTGATAGAACAAAAATGAACATGAGCTTGGATCTAGATCTAAGATTGTTACGAATGTTGTTTATGATCAGCGATGCAGAATCTCACTGGTCATGTATTAATGCTTGAATTCTCATGAAGATCAATGCAAAGTTCATAAAATTGTTAGGCAATGTATTAGATCTAGAGAAGGTTATAAAAAGAATATGAAATACAAGGGATAGGCAACTCTTCCTAACAAATGACCTAGGTGATGGTATTTATAGTCCATACCATTCACCTCATTTAACCTAAGTATGTGCAATTAAGCACAAACGATCACACAAATATTCTAACGTCAAATACAATAAATGAGCGTCTTCACCCGTGCTTTCTCGTGATGATGCTCAATATCTTCACTCGCTTATATTTGTAAAGAGACATCTTCAATTTGTTCCAACAACAAGAGATGTAAGAAATGTCATAAGGTATGATGTTGTTTGTATATGATGAGGTTTTGAAAAGATAGTGAGTTTTAAAGTTTTTTTTCATAAATAATTTAGGTCTAGCCTTTATATTTGGTGTTTTGAGAAAACCCAAGTACGGTTGGTGTCAAAAATCCTTGGATAGTGTTGAGAAAAACTATGCGTATGATGTATAAGGAAATTTTATAAATGTTGAACACGCTTTTATTAAACAATCATTTTTCATGTGATTTCTAAATTTGTATACTATTGAATTTCCAAGGTTGGGTTTGAAGAAATAGGGAATTCTCTCTTAATGAAATTAACTATTGGTTGGTAAGTTGACAAAACACTGTGTGTGAATATGGAGTTTATAAACAATCATAATGAGTTTGGATTAGCATAAAAATGAAATGTGTTAAAGTCAATTAGTGAATATATATGTATAAGTAAAACATACTAGTTCAATGAGCTTTTTAGAAAGTGTGTATCGAGTTTGCAATGAAATTTAGATAATGAGTTTATACATATATCAAGGCTAGATTTTTGTTAGGTGTTGAACATGTCAAAGTTGGTTAATGAGTTAAGGATTTAGTGACAAGCCTTTGATAGGATTATAAATTTGACATTTTTTATCGAGTTTATGTTATGATGACGACTTTCTTGATTTGATAATAAGTTTTTGATTTGTTGAAATGATTTGATAATAAATCACATTTTGATGAAAAGTTTGAAAACATCTGAGGCAATGAGATCATGTAGAGATACTTTGAGTGTAAACGTTTGATTCGCAAATCAAAAGGACACATTGACTTATCAAAGTAGTAAGTCCGTTAACTTTTATAAAGACGTGACTACCTAACAGTGGACACTCACCTTTGAGGGTTCCCAGATAAGTAACGGATCCAACGGTTGGTTTGGATTTATATGAATACTTGCCTTACACAAAACATCTCAAAAGTACAGGTATCCATCCTTCCAATATTGCACGTGTTCAGTTTTGGGACTTAGACTTTGATGGGAATTCAAAAACCATGGATAAATCTTTGATTTCCAATTTGATTATTCAATTGAGATTAGGCATTATTTCTTAGAATTTTAATTTAGGTATTTTATTTTCATAGAAGTAACTGAGTATAAGGATTAGCAAGGTAAAGATTACACTTAGGTAATCATGTAGCATATTAGTAAGTGATAAGAGATCTTGTATAACAACATGGGAGGACTCATGTTTAGGGTGCTTAGTTATAGATTAGGTCATCCATTTCTAATACCCTAATTCACTATAACCATGGCCCTGATACCAATCTATCACACCCCGAACGATGGAGGAAACCTCGGGGCGGATGATAATGGATAGATTGTTTATAGCTCATGGTACTCAAAATAGTTTTAGTATTATTAAAACCCAATTAAATTATCACAACAAGACTAAACAAATAATTCAAACAAAACAGCCAAATAATCCAAACAGAAATAACTGGAATAGTCTATACTGTATTTTATTTAATTTACTAGTTCCAAGTCCCTAATCATGTGGCATCCAAGTCTCCTAATTTGTGTGACATCTGCCCCAAAACCTGAATCCGAATGCCCGACCGGAATTCTTATCTTATTTAATATACTTGTATTTATTTTTCTTTAAAAATGTAATGTTCGTTATGATTAATAATAAATACGTCGGACTTTACGTTATCCTTATCTTATTTAATCGATCGTTTTTACCTCAAAAAAATATCTACGTTTTCCAACTAGTTACTAAGATGTAATATATATATAGTGTATAAAAGAGGTTTAATAAAAGTTGTTAAACAAAAACGCTTCTAAGTCTAAAAGTAGCCACTTAACATCATAAGCAAGCTAAAAATATAAAAACGTCACTTATATAAACGTTACAATTTATTTAGTTAAGTTAGTTAGTTAATTTTACCTATAAACTAACTTTGTGCCAAAACTGTCAAGTCCCAAACTTAAATTAAAAGTTATAACACAAACCAAAACCACAGGGGGACATTGCGTAAATGGTTCAAAACCCAAACCATCCCCCCTATCAGCCCACGCTTTCCCTGCAGCTTTTCCGGCCAGCCGATTCAATCTCCGGCGACCCACAATCACGCATTTTTACCATTTTTAACTCAATCAAAACTTTCCTAATCGTTTAATAGCTAGATTCGAAACCCTAATTGACCAAATAACGCGTTTTAGAGCTGTTTTAGGCGCGGTTTTATTTGGGGTTTGAATTGAAATCACAATTACCGTAATTAAACCCGTAAACAACGATTGATTTATTCCTAAACCTTCTAAATCACTCGACTAACAGTTCCAAAACATCTCATTTCTCTCTTCATTAATCAAACCATCGACCAAAAACTTATATTTTTGCGACTCAGTCGATCTCGACCTTCGGGGCATCATTTCAGGTAAATCTTGGTTTCGTTTAATCCTACCAATCATCTACAACTCTCTAATCAACCAATTTTATCGCATTTCATTCCAGTTTCACAAAAGATCAATCAATCAGTCGACTTCTTCATCGTATTTAAATCCGTATCCAACCTTCATAATCAAGTAAGTTCTTTATATCAAAATGATCACGATTCAATGGTGATTAAAAGCTATCTATTCGATTTAGTAATGATTGTCTGGTTAAATCGAATTGAGTGATTCTTGGATCTAGGGCTTGTATCTTGAATATGGGTATTGAGGATTAATAAGACATATAAAAACTTTAAAAACAGATTGATTTAACAAATTTGCTTCTGGTTCAGTGGTGGAGTGGGTATGGGTTTGGAGCTTTGGCCGGGGTTTCGAGTCCCCTTGCCTGTTTTCAGTTTATTTTTTTTATTTTCATGTTCTTTACGTATTAGTTAACACTAAACTTTAATTATAAATAAACCAATGAATAATATCTTTTATATTAAATACATTTTAAGATTTGTAAAACTTATGATTTCTAGATTCAAATAATAAAATTTCTTAGTATTTTTAATTGTACAGATAATTAAAGTAAAATAAAAAACAAATAAATACTTATAAAATATATATGTATTCAAATACGAAAACACAATTATGTTTCGTACCAAAATCCCAATTCGTAATTTAAAACCCTAATTTCTCAATTGGTAACTTAAAACCCTAATTCCCAATTTATAATCTAAAACCCTAAATCCCAAATCCAAAACCCTAGATCTCGGATTTATGATTTTGTTACTACTGTTTCGTTTCTAAGTTAGGGTTTTTCTCAATTAATTAGGTGGGACCAATATTTGGGAAACCCTCGGTTCGTTATAGCTGTGTTTCTAACGGTTCGATTGTATTCGCATTTCAAGATGATTAAATTCACCCTCTTTTTACTGTTTACGTTTTTGGGGCTGAAATACGTGTTCCTATAATACTACGTTTTCTTTCTTTTGTTTCTATTTTCAAAATGAGATCATTAGATGTGTTAATCTTGTTTGGCCGCATGATGCAAAATTATGTGATAGACAATAGTACTTATATTATCTTGTAATTTCCACCGGTATGATATTAGCGCTAATGGCTTGACAAGCCCACCTACACTAATGGCCTGATAGGTGATTTTAACCCAGCGATTCTTTGGTTGATTCTATGTGTTGGTTACTTGTTACAATATGTGATGCTTGTTGCTACGTTGCTATGTCCATTATTGATAACTTGTATATCGAGACGGTTAAATGACGGTTAAATGATAGTTATTAGTATTTGTAACATGAGTGGTTCCTCATGGCTTGTTGCTAAAGGTTACCCTGCGGGGTCTATGGATTCTTGTTTCTATGTGATTCTATGGTCATGGTTGAGATATATGATGAAATTGCTATACACATAAGATTGTGAAACATATTTATAATGATCTCGGATTTCATATTATGTACTATTAACTGTGTTTTACTCACTAGCTAATTCTTTAGCTAACTTATTTTACACGTATTTCAGGTGGAGTTTGAGACTTTAAGCTTCGAGACATTTAGGATGCCTTGGACCTAGAACAAATGGGAATTAGACACTTTAAATTGTCGGCTTTTATTTCTGTTTTAAGACTATTTATTGCTTCATTTATGTCACGACATTGTTGCTTTATTGATATTAAAATATGTTCTTAGTGTGCCATGTGCTTTGTACTGTTGATATTCAATCCACTTGACAGCCCGGTGTTTCCGCCACCGGGCGGGGTGTCACAGTTTGTTATTAGAGCCATGGTTATAGGGAACTAGGATAGGGTATTAGAAACACACCGACCTAGACTATAACCTAAGAGTCCTTAGTGCAAGTAGATGTACTTAGGAATTCTTTTGGACTTATTTGTTTTCCTTCTACGAACCTTTCTATGCTTTTCTTAATCTCATTTTTTTATCCAATTTCACGAAGGAGCTACAAGAGACTCGTCTGTGTGATTAGGATCTTCTCTTTGTGGAATCTCGTCATCGTCTTAAGTGATTTTGAAACGTGAGAACATGTGCAATCTGGAAGGGGGAACGCCTGTATCAGGGACATCCTGTCTAAGGCAAAGCATTTTGTATAAATCTCTTTAAGAGACCTGTATGCTTACCTGGGGATGTTTGAGATTAGTGTGAACCTATAGGCTAAAGCACGCCTTCTCGAATACGTTGAAAAACGAACTTAGCACTTTGATAAGTCTTAAGTGTCAAAACCCAGACACATTCCTAAGCCTTCAAAATTTTATTTTTCTTAATAATTCTATGATTTTCTTTACAACGATTTACGATTATTTCTATGAATTTCTTTATTAATTCAAATATTATTCCAAAATTCATTTATTAATGTTTCTAAAGTTTCTAAGTGATTTCTATGGCATGTTTCAAAGGATTCTATGATGCTACAAGTACTATTACTATTTCATTTAATCAAAATTTTGTTACAACTTATGTTATCTTAATTTTGATCTATGTCTCATGAATATTTTTCTATCTTATCTTGTAGAATGTCAACGAGACTCGAATGACTTGCTAACACGATCGCAACTCAAATGACCAACATTTTACCTAATCTCGTGAACCAACTTAATGCTGCTAATGAAAACAAGGAACCTAAGGCTCACTATACTATTAAGTACTTTAATTCTTGTGGTCCCCCTAAATTCTTTGGTACTGAAGGGGCTACTGGTCTTCTCCAATGGTATGAAAGCATGGAGAGTAACTTTATGAACTGTGATTGCCCCGATGATTTCAAGGTCCGCTATGCCACGAGTATCCTTTAAAAGGGCGCTCTGACGTGGTAGAATGATGAGAAACATAGACGTGGTGAGGATGAAATATCCGAAAGTCGTGCTAGAGCTTTCAACATTAATCCTAATCAAGCTCAAGCAAACAACGATGTGGTGAACGGTATGTTTCTTGTTAATGATCATTATGCTTCCATTTTATTTGATTCGGGTGCCGATAAGAGTTTTGTTTCCCTAGAGTTTGCTTCTTCTTTTACTGTTAGCCGTATTGGCCTTGATAGACCTTATGTGGTAGAGGTAGCGAATGGGAAGAGTGTTTCTGTTAGTTCTTTCTATACGGGGTATATGCTTAATTTTCTGGGTCACGTTTTTCGTGTCGATCTTTTGCCTATGACTCTCAGTAGTTTTGACGTTATTATCGGTATGGATTGGTTATCCGCTAACAGCGCGGAAATTCTGTGTCGTGAAAAGATTGTTCGAGTTCCTATTCCATCGGGTCAAATTGAACATTTCGGGGGAGAAATCTCCAGTCGCTTTGAAACTCTTGTCTTGTGTCGATGCTCGAAAATATTTGCGTAAGGGTTATGTTGCGTTCTTGGCTCATGTCGATGTTAAGAAAACGAAAGAAAAGAAACTCGAAGATATTCCAGTTGTGCTGGATTTTGCTGAGGTTGTTCCCGAGGACGTAACCGGTCTTCCACCCGCACGACAAGTTGAGTTCCGTATCGATCTTGTACCCGGAGCTACTCCTGTTGCAAAAGCTCCTTATCGTCTCGCACCTTCTGAACTCCAAGAGTTAGCCAGTCAAATCCAAGAGTTATCCGACAAAGGTTTCATTCGTCCGAGTTCCTCTCCGTGGGGTGCTCCAATCTTGTTTGTCTAAAAGAAAGATGGCTCGTTCCGTATGTGTATCGATTATCACGAGCTTAATAAACTTACCATAAAAACTCGTTATCCATTGCCGCGTACCGATGATCTTTTCGATCAACTCCAAGGTGCAACTTGCTTTTCTAAGATTGATCTTCGTTCTGGTTATCATCAATTGCGTGTTCACGAAGATGACATACTAAAAACTGTGTTTCGTACGCGGTGTGGTCATTTTGAGTTCACGGTCATGCCTTTTGGTTTAACTAATGCACCTGTTGTTTTCATGGACTTGATGAACCATGTATGTTAGCCGTTTTTTGGAAAAATTCGTTTTTGTGTTTATTGATGATATTTTGATCTATTCTAAATCCAAATCCGATCATGAGCAACATCTTTGTACCATCCTTCAAATGCTTAAGCAAGAGCAGCTTTATGCTAAGTTTTCTAAGTGTGAGTTCTGGCTCAAGGAGGTTCAATTCATGGGTCACATCATTAATGAAAGTGGGGTTCAAGTGGATCCCGCGAAAATCGAAACCGTTAAGAATTGGTCAGCACCTTCCACTCCAACAGAAATCCGTTCTTTTCTTGGTCTAGCGGGTTACTATCGTGGGTTCATTGCTAATTTTTCTAAGATTGTTGTTCCTCTCACGTCCTTAACTTGTAAGAATGTACCTTTTTTGTGGGGACCCGATCAATAAAAAGCGTTTGATATCCTTAAGGACAAATTGTGTAATGCTCCGATTCTTACTCTTCTCGATGGTCATGAAGATCTTGTTGTGTATTGTGATGCTTCGAAACAGGGTCTTGGTTGGGTTCTTATGCAATGGGGTAAAGTCATAGCTTATGCATCGAGGCAACTCAATGTTCATGAAAAGAACTACGCCACTTACGATCTTGAACTGGGTGCTATGGTTTTTGCTTTCAAAATATGAAGGCATTATCTCTATGGTACCAAATGTCTTGTCTATACCAATCATAAGAGTCTGCAACATATTCTGAATCAGAAAGAGCTTAATATGAGGCAAAGGCGTTGGGTGGAGTTGTTGAATGATTATGATTGTGAAATCCATTACCACCCTGGCAAAGCCAATGTCGTCACCGATGCTCTTAGTCATAAGGAACACGTCATGCTTTCTTATGTTTCTCTTCGTGTTGATCTTAAGTCTCAAATTCTTGAAGCTCAGCGTGCCGTTGTTTTTGAGGGTACCTTTCATGATGAGATGACCGTTGGCATCAATTTGCAGTTGGAAATAAAAACCGATGGTCTGCTCTATTTTATTAATCGTATTTGGGTGCCTTCTCGGGGTAGTCTTCGTACTCTGATTTTGGATGAAGGTCACAAAAGTCGTCATTCTATTCATCTTGGTGCGGACAAAATGTATATGAATCTTCGTCCTCATTATTGGTGGCCTGGGATGAAGAAAGATATTGCTTTGTATGTTTCTAAGTGTTTAACTTGTTCGAGGGTCAAAGCCGAACATCAACGTCCTTCGGGTCTTCTTGAACAACTGGAAATTCCTTTTTGGAAATAGGAGAGTATAGCCATGGATTTTATTACAAAACTTCCTCCTTCTAATGGTTATGATAGTATCTGGGTTATTGTGGATCGGTTAATGAAATCTGCTCCTTTTCTTCCTATCAAGAAAATTTATTCGGCTGAAAAGCGTGTTCAACTCTACGTGAAAGAAATTGTTTGCCGTCATGGGGTGCCACTTGATATTATTTCCGACCGTGATGGTCACTTCATGTCTCGTTTCTGGAAGGGTCTTCAAGATGCTATGGGTACTAAACTTAATCTCAGTACAGCTTATCATCCTCAAACGGATGGTTAAAGCAAGAGAACTATTCAAACTCTCGAAGATTTGCTTCGGTCATGTGTTATTGATTTTCAAGGGTAATTGAGATGTTCATCTTCCGTTGACCGAATTCTCGTATAATAATAGTTATCATTCTAGCATTGATATGACATCGTTCGAAGCTCTTTATGGTCGAAAATGTCGTTCTCCTTGATAGGTTCAATTGGATCGATATTGCTACAAATCAGAACGATCAAGTTACAAACACAACAATTCAATCAACAACACAATCCATTACTAAATAATTCTCTTGTATTGATGATCAAAGCAATAGTTGCATTACAATGGTGCAGGAGAATATAATCACACACACTTCTCTCTCTAACGTGTAAGATGTGATCTCGACTCTCTCTAACATTCACTAGCAACATGCTTTATGCATCAACACTTTAGGGAAAATGCAAAATTAACCCTAAACTATACAAACTTGTATAAACAAAGTACAAAGTAAATCTTTTATCAGAAACGAGCCCTAACAGTACTCCCCCTAAGATTTAACTTTGGACTTTAATAAAAAATCTTCAGCTTTCAACTCTTTTGCTTTTGGCTTCAATCTCTCAAAAATCTTCAGGTTCATCTTTGACCTTCAGCAACGGTTTTCCTATATGTTCTTCTTGTTCTTTCATAGCTTCTTCAATGCATGACTTGAACTTTTCAGCAATCACAGCTTGTCTCGGTTTAGACTCATTTGTGATAATGTCACAAGCCGCCATTCGTTTCAAAGTTTCCAAAGTGATACCTGCAAAATCAATGTTAGCATAAAATTCGTACGGCCTTTTCTTTCCTTTGGCCCGTACTTCTAAGGTACCCTTTGAAGTAACTCTCATGAAATCAATCTCCGGTATGTTGATCTTCACAAGGTCAGCATTGAGTAATGCTTTCCTTAATCGGATCTTCTCAGTTGCAGCACCGATTACCTCAACCATAATCTCAAATAATCTTCTGTCAGCTTCAGCAACTGGATCCTTCATCTTTTCCATCTTGTGATTTCGCAAATGATCAATGTAAGATGGATGCAGTAGTTTAAGCTCAAACGTACTGAATAAGGTGATCATGTCTTGCTCCCAATCATCCAAGTTTCGAACCAACTTCAGCTCATATGTCTCTTCATGATAAAAGAACTTCAGAATAGGCTTCGTCGTTTGCGAACCTTTAATTACCTTCAACCCAGGATTTGTTACTTTGTCGAAGTACTCGTCTGAAAATTCATCTAAATACATATCTTGAAGGATCAATTTCTTCTGCTTCTTCTTCTTACTCTTCAAATATGCAGTATCTTCTTGCTGTCCTCGAAACTCCAAAAACTTTGGCATGCGGCTGATCCCAGCATCCAATAACATCGCACACTTATCACCACGTTCAGCTCGTGTATGATTTATCAACCTCAGCTTGTGCAATTCTTTCAAGTCTTGAACCGGCAGCTTGAAAATACTTGAATAATAGTGATAGACATCACATAATCCATTCACCCTTTTAATCAAGAACGCATCAAAGACCTCATCATACTTCCATGCAATGATTTTCACATCCTTGGATTTTTCCGGTACGATCATCGAGTCTAATAAGTCAGCAACGGATTGACCTTTACTCAGTAGTGATCTTACGATATCACCTGCTGTGACAGATTTGTGCCATGACTCGCGTACATCCATAGGAATGTGATATGCTTTCATTTCGCTTGGAAACATATCAATTAACTCTTTTCTCTTCTTGTGAGCGTCTTCGGGCAAAGCCATCAGCGGAATCTCTTTTGGTTCGAGTACTTTGAAACGTTTGGTTAGTTCAAAATATTGAGGATTGTTATAATCCAAAAAGAGCATACGGTTATGCATCTTTTCTGACTTCTGAAAGCTCACAGCAATCTTCTTCAACGATTCTTTCTTCAACCTCTTCAACGTCTTATACGGATAGTTTCTTGACCTTAACCACTGATGCATATCTGTGGAAGTCATCTCTTCAGGATTTTGATGATATAATTCTTCCGGAGGAAGATCATCAATGTTCAGACTTTCCTGTAGAGGTGTCCACTCACCAGGCTCAACAACAAACTCTTTACTATCACCTTCAACTCGATCTTGAGCATTTATACATTTTTCATATTTCTCGTTTATTTGACTGACCGTGAGTCCATTCAAATAAACAGGATTATATTTCATCTTTTCCAGATAAGCAAACCTTTCATCCAAATCATACGGTATGTCTTCACCAATATTTACTTCTGGTTCAGAGTCAGTGAAATCAACTTCATCCGATATATTCATCACTTCGGTTGTAGGAACAGTTTCAGCTTGAACCGGCTCAAACTGAACTGCTTCCTCAATTCTAGCTTTCTTCACAGCAACATCTTCTTTCACAATCTCAGTCACTTCATCAAGTTTACGTTTTCCCTCCGCTTTGTCATAAGTTACACTAGCAACAGCATCATCGGGAATGGAAACTGGAACATCGACCTTTTCTCCCAGAAACTTAGATCCTCGTGATCTTGTATAGTAAACCTTTATTTCTCTTGAAGGCTCAGCCACTTCTACCACTTCATTAGAGAAATCTTTATCAGATGGAGGTCCTGATCTTTTTGGTTCAGCCTCTTCTAACCATTTCTCCAGCATTTCTTTCTCGGCATTCAAAGTGTTACATTCAGCATAAAGCTCTTTGTAATCATCTTTGAGTTTCTCATACTCAGCATCAAGCTCATTGAAAACCTTCATATTCTTCAAATTAGTTTCTCTGAACTCATTCAGTCTCAACTTTTTACGTTCATTTGAAGCCTTTAAGAACTCATTCTCATTATTCAACTCCTCTATCAACTTCTTCAAACTTTCAATCTCTTTATCTTTTTCAATCAAAACATCAATTGAAACAACTTTGGGTGAAGACTTCATTGGTTGTTCAATTTGTGGAGTTGCAGGAGATGATGTTGTGGCAATATCTACTGGTTCAGGATGCGTGAAACCAGCATTAGTATCATCAACTGTCTGTGCCACAGTCTCCACCTCAGCCACCACTTCTTGTGCAATCTGAACAACATCAATCTGTTCAGGCACACTAACTTCTTCAAACATAACCTGCTCCTCTACAATCGTAGGTTCAACAACAGTCTTAGATCGTCGTGATCTAGAATAATGGACTGTGATGTCCCTAGGAGCTTCTAGTATAACAGCCTCTGCTTCTTTTTCAGCTTCATCAGATTCTGTTTCAGTCTCTTTATCACTCATAACAACATCATCATCATCTTCATTACTATCATCATCCTCATCATAATTATCCTCTTCATCTTCTGGATGTCTAGCAAAATACTCAAGCAAATTATCTAGAATCTCATCCACAAGATCTAACGGATCCAATACTTCACCTTGAGAAATATGATGATATATTTCTCCAACATCTTCTTCATTGTTTGCTATATCTCGCATATAGTCAAACATTTGCACATTTTCTACATTTCCAATACTCATCTTTCTGTAAGATAGAGCATTCATGTCTTCAGTGTATAAAATTCCTCCCTCAAATCCTTCTTCACGTATCACAGGATGAGCAATATTGATCAACAATTGCAAGAATCTTGGATACATCAAAAATTTGAATCTTTTTCCTTTCACCAAATTGAAAATGAATCCCTTCATAATCCATTTTGACATATTGAATGGTCGGTTCATCGCTATTGCAACTATTGGGGATGCAATATCTGATGGAAAGTTGTCAAAACTAGCACTTCTTCTTGACATACATTGTTGAATAACATAACATAGCAATTTCCATTGCTTTCCCAATCTGGTTCTCACAAACTGCTGTTTAGGAAATACAGGAGGGTGTCCCATATTTATAAAACATGTCTGGCATTTAGCACTAGTGTATTCATCAGGAGCACCAACTTCTTCTTCATCAATCCTTAGTGCAGTCCTGATGGACTCTTCAGACACAGTTATCTATAATTGTCTGGTAATATTTCCTCTCACAACCGATATAACAGCCTCATTTGTAATGACCTCTACTGTCCTCCAAAAACTCTTAATCAATCTAGCATATACAATGGGTTTGGCACACATTGCATACACATACTTAGTCCTTCTTAAAAATATGATCATATCTCTATACCCTTCTGCTTCAGGCATAGATTCATCCAAAACAGCCACAAGATTATGCTTAGGCTCAAACTTTAGATCATTCATCTGTTTAGCAAAAACCAAGACACATGTGTTAGACATTTTCATTCAACAAACCAACAATATTTGCACAAGAAATAAGCACATAGAGACAATGTAACAAATCACATAAACATTTATCACCTAAGACAATCTGATAACATCATCTTTTTCAACAAAACTTTTGTTGTAACACCTCATTTTGTAACATATTAGAAATATATGAAACTTATATTTTAAAATATTGTTAGATGAGCAAGTAATGAGTAGAACATCTATTAAAAAATATATATAAGAGGTATTTAGACGGACATTTAATATATATAAGAGACTGATTAAAATAATATAAAACATAATTGAAGTTGTTGCGTTTTTAATGAAACTTAGATCAATGGGTACAGAAAAAAAGAGCTCATCTTAATGGTATATTTATAATCTTATAAAACAATATACTTTACAAGTTATAATAATAATGATAATAATAATAAATAAGATTTAAGCTAAATTAATTATATTAATAACATAAAAATACTTATATAATGATAACAAAAGCATGCACATGTCACGTGTGTGCATGAATTCTTTCAAAACTAATATGCCGACTTATGTTTAACCGACTTACAATTTACCGACCTTAATGATTATAAACAAATGTTTTCCCAATCTTCATTCTTTTAATTCGATTCATGTTACTTTTTTTTGAGGTACATTTTAAGTTTCATTATTAGTTTAAATATTTTATAAAATAAGTATATAGTATTATGATAGGGTTAAGGGTCATAATTAAGGTAGGCATTGGATGATTTGACCTTAAATATAATATCTTAGTCTTTTTATGACTAGCATCTAAGATTGTCCTGATTCTGATCAGGAAATAAAGTTTCGGCTAATTATAGTGAACCGCTAGAAAGCAAAGGTGAGTTTTATGAATGCTTTTCAATGTGAGCATGCTTGTCTTAAACTATAATAATGCATGACTGTTGTACGCATGTATATAACTTGAGCATACTTACACATGTATATTGGGGACCCTTATACGTGCCGTTACGACGGACTTGTCGGTACTACACTGGCCATGTGTTGGCGCCTGTGGTGTAGTGGGCAATGATTGTATTGGGATGTAAAACACTGGCCCATGTGTTGGGCGCCTGTGGTGTTGATGGGTTATAATGACATGGGTGGGTACAAGTCATGATTATAATAATGTGATTTCCAACTTATGTATATTCATGAACTCACCAGCAATAGCTGACGTGTCTTTTAAGCATGTGTCACAGGTAATGATGGCTAGTTCCTGTACGTGCTGGTTATCCTAGACCTGCGCGGTCTGGTGGAATTTTGTGTATCAAGCTAGGAATAGTTTGATTAAGCTTTGTACTTTTAAAGTTTCAAACCTTTGTACTTAACAGTTTAAGTTAATGAAATAAGAAATCTACTTGTAAGTTGATATCAATTGTGCATTGGGCATCCATATCGTGTGTGGTGTCACATTTGGTATCAGAGCCTAAGGTTCTAGCGAATTAGGTATTCAATAGAAATACCTAGGCTTTAACCTATGAAAGTTGACCAATCTAAAAGAATAAGTCACATATTTATGAAAACTTTATGTAGATAAGGATGCCAGGAGCAGGAAAAGGACCTGATTTTAAACGTAGGTTTGCGCCCGCTGATCACGATATACAAATTATAGTTGAGTCTGAATATGATCCTATTGAAGAAATGGAATCTGCTGGAGATACCTTTAGAAGTCTTGGAGAACTATTACCGCCACCTTATCCTTACATACCCTCTTTTAGCTATCATTCTGCACCTACTGTTTTGAGTAATAATTTAGAATATGTTTCCTTCCCTCACTCCTCAGAAGATTTTGCAAGAGCACACCTTAGGGCATACCCTACTTCTGAAGAAGACGAGGATTCCAATGATTTATCCGAACCACCGATTTGTATTCCTCCTAGGGAACAAATACCACCCCCTCCAGAACTCGAATCATTCCGAATAGTGCAGACTAACTCTCCCGGTCCTATGACTATTTGTAATCCTCATATGAGAGTAGAATTACCAGATAAAACCCAACAAATAAGAGCCATGCGAGCTAGAATAGCCGAGTTAGAGGCTGAGAATCAGAGATTAGCTGGTGTAGAAGCTCAAAATATAATACTGCAGCAAACTTTGGATGAATTTAGAGCAAATGGAAGACATTAGAATTTTAGTGTAGCCTGTTATGTGTAATATGTGTAATTCGTATATGTGAAATACGTGTAGCATGGGTAATATGTAACGAATACAATTTGTGATATACAAGTAGTATGTTTAATATTTGTAATTAATGTAATATATAAAAAAAATAAATAAATAAATAAAAATAATTAATTATTGTAACTTTTGAACATTAAAATAAAAATGCTGAAGTTGGTATTTTTATTGGAATTCTAGAAAAATGTCGATAGAACCATCTGCTCGCAACAATCATCATTCTGAATCACGGGTTAGTGCTACCCGTCATAGTGGACCAGTAGAATTAGGTGATGAGGCTATTGATAGGATTGCCATTCGGGTTGCCCAGATCCTTGCTAGTACACAAGGCCAAGGGAAACAAGAAACTGATAAACTAGCTAAATCAGAAGGGAGTACTGCCTCGACAAATCCGAACAAATCAAAACAGGAAAACAAGAACAAGGAAGACCTTAAATCTCTTAACAATAAAGATACAGAAATCGTTAAGGAATGTAATTACAAAACTTTCATTTCATGTAACCCTCCCATCTTCGATGGAAAGAAAGGTGCCATTGAGGCACATGAATG
The DNA here is from genome assembly GCA_030867185.1 of Tagetes erecta. Classification (NCBI taxonomy): domain Eukaryota; kingdom Viridiplantae; phylum Streptophyta; class Magnoliopsida; order Asterales; family Asteraceae; genus Tagetes; species Tagetes erecta. The sequence goes on along the minus strand of CM061489.1, from coordinate 38,237,250 downwards.
GCTAAGTGAAGTAGAAGCCATTCTTGACATTAGTGATTGTCCAGAAAAGAACAAAGTCAGATTTGCTGTTCATATGTTTAAATATGAGGCATTATTCTGGTGGAAAATACAGAAACAAACCAAGGGTGATGATTTGGCACATTGCCTAGATTGGAAAGAATTTTCAGAAATGTTTACACAATACTTTTGTCCCCCAAGTGAAACAGATAGAATTGAGAAAGAGTTTATGCAATTAGAACTAGGAAACAAGACATACCGAGAGTATGTCACTAAGTTCAATGAAATGTCCCGATTGGTATCTTACTTGGTAACCATAGAAGAAAATCGCATCCGGAGGTTTGTATGGGGACTGCCTTCAGAATACCGTACTTTTATCAAGTCAACTAAACCAACAACCTATTCTGAAGCGGTGGAAGCTGGAGCAACCTTTGCAATTGAAATCCAACAATGAAAAGGCCAAGAACTCAAACATAAAAGAAAATGGGACAATAACCAAGATCAGAGAAGAACAAATTTTAGAGATCCAAAAAGGCAACGATGACCCCCACCCAAATGTCCAACATGTGGAAAAGGACATTCTGGTCCATGTCATCACCTTGTTTGTAGAAACTGTAAGAAAATCGGGCACACCCCTCGTGACTGTAGAGAGCCTCGTAAGTGTTTTGAATGTGGTGAGACGCGACATTTTAGAGACACTTGTCCTAAGCTGCATAAGAAGGAAGAACCCAATAGGGCTAGAGGGAGAGCTTTTGTCCTAAATACTGAAGAAGCTCTCAGGAACCCTGATGTAATAACAGGTACATTCCTTATAAACAACTTCTATGCTAAGATACTATTTGATACTGGTGCTGATAGAAGTTTTATATCTGAGTCTTTTAGAGACTCGATTAATCAAAATCCCTGTAAGTTAGATAAACCATTTATAGTAGAACTAGCTAATGGAAAGGAAGAAGAAATTGGTTATGTTATCAGGGACTGTAGCATTAAGATAAGTGGTATCTCAATACCCATAAATTTATTACCAATGAAACTTGGAGAATTTGACATAGTAATAGGAATGGATTGGTTGTCTGAGCACCAAGCGCATATACTGTGAGATAAGAAGCAAATTAAAATTCAAGGCCCGGATGGAAAGCCCATAATAATTCATGGGGAAAAACCTGGTAAACATATAAGCTTTATTACTATGATAAAGGCAAGTAAGTGTATTCAAAAAGGTCACATAGCCTATCTAGTGTATGCACTAGAAGAGAGGAAACTAGAGGATGTGCCCGTAGTATCTGAATTCCCTGAAGTATTCCCTAAAGATCTTCCTGGATTACCACCTGATAGGCAAATTGAATTTAGAATCGACCTGATTTAGGGAGCCACACCTATTGCTAAAACCCCGTATCGCCTCGCTCCGACTGAAATGGAAGAGTTAAGAAACCAACTTCGAGATTTGATGGACAAGGGATTTATCCGTCCCAGCACGTCGCCATGGGGCGCGCCTATTCTCTTTGTTAAAAAGAAGGACGGATCAATGAGGATGTGTATTGATTATAGAGAGTTGAATAAAATCACAATAAAGAACCGCTACCCACTCCCAAGGATCGATGATCTTTTTGACCAGTTACAAGGTGCAAGCTATTTCTCAAAGATAGACTTAAGGTCTGGATATCATCAGCTAAAGGTAAGAAAAGAAGACATACCTAAGACTGCCTTTAGGACAAGGTATGGTCACTACGAGTTCCTGGTAATGTCATTTGGTTTGACTAATGCACCAGCTGCATTCATGGACCTCATGAACCAAGTTTGCAAACCATACCTGGATCAGTTTGTGATTGTTTTCATAGATGATATCCTCATCTATTCAAAGAATAAAGATGCACATGAAGGTCATCTACGTGCTATTCTTAAGTTGCTAAAAGAAGAACAACTTTATGCTAAGTTTAGCAAATGTGAATTCTGGACTAGAAAAGTCCAATTCTTAGGGCACGTTGTTAATGAAAAAGGCATACAAGTGGACCCCATAAAGATTGAAGTAATTAAGAATTGGGAGGCACCAAGAAACCCCACAGAGATTCGACGTTTCTTAGGGTTAGCAGGGTACTACAGAAGGTTTATCCAAAACTTCTCTAAGATAGCAATGCCGCTAACCACTTTGACTAAAAAGAATATTGCATTTGTCTGGGGTACAAAACAAGAAGAGGCTTTTAATATGTTAAAAGATAAACTATCTAGTGCTCCAGTACTAGCATTACCTGAAGGTACTGAAGATTTTGTAGTTTATTGTGATGCTTCCCATTATGGACTTGGGTGTGTATTGATGCAAAGAGGTAAGGTCATCGCCTATGCATCTCGACTGTTAAAGATACATGAAAAGAGTTACGCCACCCATGACCTAGAACTAGGAGTTGTAGTATTTGCTCTCAAGATATGGAGGCATTATTTATATGGTACTAAGTGTGTGATCTACACCGATCATCAAAGCCTTAAGTACATATTTGAGCAAAAGATGTTAAACATGAGACAAAGAAGATGGATGGAATTATTGAACGACTATGATTGTGAAATTCGTTACCATCCAGGAAAAGCTAATGTAGTAGCAGATGCTCTTAGTCGTAAGGATATAACAAAGCCTCTAAGGATACGTGCATCAAGAATCGAAGTGAGATTAAGTTTAATGGAACAAATTAAAGATGCTCAAGCACAAGCACTAGACGGTGAGCAAATTAATAATGAAAAACTGATAGGAAAACAAGAACTCTTTACCAAAAGAAAAGATGGCATATTAAGACTACAAAATAGAATTTGGATACCTATTATTGGAGGTCTAAGAGATAAAATTTTGGAGGAAGCGCATAAATCCAAGTACACCATGCACCCTGGCAGTACAAAGATGTACAAGAATATTCGAAGTGAATATTGGTGGCCAGGAATGAGGAAATCTATTGATAGATACGTGGGTAAGTGCCTAGCTTGTTTACAAGTTAAAACCGAACACCAGAAACCTGCAGGATGTTTGCAACAACCTGAAATCCCTGAGTGGCATAAATAGTCTTAAAAACCGTAACAGAAACCGACAAATAAATATTGTTTATTTTCTTTTTATTCTAGGTCTGAAGCATCCTACGTGTCTTGAACCAAAACCGTATCAAACATCACCTGAAAAACGTGTAAAATAAGTTAGCTAAAGAATTAGCTAGTGAGTAAAAACACAGTTAATAGTACATAATATAAAATCCGAGATCATTATAGGTTGTGTTTCGCAATCTCATGTGCCTAGAAATTTCATCATATATATCTCAACCATGACCATAGAATCACATAGAAACAAGAATCATAGACCCCGCAGGGTTTCCTTTAGCAACAAGTCATGAGGAACCACTCATGTTACATTTATTGATAACCATCGTTTAACCGTCATTTAACCGTCTCGATATGCAAGTTATCAAAAATGTTTAAGCATCTAAGGGACATAGCAACGTAGCAACAAGCATCACATGTAGTAACTAGTAACATAGAATCAACCAAAGAATCACCGGGTTAAAATCACCTATCAGGCCATTAGTGTAGGTGGGCTTGTCAAGCCATTAGCGCTAACATCGTCCGGTGGAAATTACAAGATAATATAACTAATATTGACTATCACACAATTTTGCATCATGCGGCCAAACACGATTAACACATCTAATGATCTCATTTTCGAAAATAGAAACACCAAAAGAAACTGTTGTATTATAGAAACACGTATTTCAGCCCCAAAAACGTAAACAGTAAAAAGGGGGTGAGTTTACTCACCTCGAAATCCAAAGATAATAGTAACACTAGAATCGCAACTAGAGAGATTCGAGGATCGCCCAGATATTAGAATCACCTAATTAAGCGGGAGAACCTAATTTAGAAACGATGCAAATAACGTAATAACTAGAATCAAGAAAATAGAACTTCTAGGGTTTTGGATATAGGGTTTTAGGGTTTTAAATTATAGATTTGAAATTAGGGTTTCAAAATGTAATTTGGGATTTTTAGGGTTTTAAAGTACCAATTGGGAGTTAGGGTTTTAAAATACAATTTGGGAATTTAGGGTTTCAAATCCAATTTAGGGTTTCAAAATCCAATTTGGGGATTTAGGGTTTTAGATTGTAAGTTGGGAATTTGTACAAAACGTTATTGTATTTTCATTTTTGATTATATATATATATATATATATATATATATATATATATATATATATATATATATATATATATTACGAGCCCATACATAACCATATTATGTATTTGAAATTACAAATTTTTATGTTTTGAAAAGGTATTTAACTTAATTAGAAAATACTATAGTATTTTAAGTTATTTAGAAAAGTATATGTTTAATGTCTAAAACATCAAAATATAAAGAAGAGGAGGCAAGAAGGGTCAAACCTGCGACCTCCCCTCACATAACCAACAATTTAACCACCAGACCAGAAAGCTTTTTGTTGATTAAACTCGTTTTTAAATTCTTTTAACTGTTATAATCCAAGAACTCCCTTTTTCAATCCAAGCCCTAGAACAAGAATCAATCTAATTCGTTCAAACTAGTGAATCAAATCCAAAACAAGTAGAGGGCTTTTAATCTGCACGAACACACGAGCATTTTGATATAAAATACTTACTTGATTGTTGCAGAACCGAGTCGGTGAAGACGATGAACAGGGCTACGGTTTTGAGAATCAAAAGTTGAGATTTTTGATGTTTTTGCTAGAAATTGGATGAATAAAAAGTGAAATAGATGTCGTAGGAGTATTCTGGTTGTTTTAATTGTGCTGTTTTGATATGAAGATTGTCGAATGGATTAAAGTTTTGATGCGTTTGAATTGGGTTAATTGGGTGTTTAATTTAGCAATTAAAGTCCGATTGATTGTCGTAAACAAATTACACACGTTGAGACTAACGTTTTGGTTGATCCAATTTATTGGGTTGATGCGTTTTTGGTCGATTCAAGTAAGCGGGGTTTTTTTATGGCCGATTGTGAAATCGCTAATTAACATCTTGATTGATCGATTAGAATGTAATTAAAGTACGTTAGAAGGTTAGAAACTTGGTAATGGACATTTTGTATAGTTTCGTTTAGCTTAAAAGTGGTTAAAACGTCCAAATAGGACTCGCCGGAAGTTGGGGATTTTCCGGCCAAGTGGCCGGAGCCAAACCCTGCCGGAAACACGGGATGAAAGGAATGGGGGCGGGGTAAATTTGCAATTTACGCAACTGGTCCTTTGTGTTTCATTAACTTACTAAGTTGAGTTTTAAGTTTTAATTACTAGTTTGAAAGTTGACAGTTTTAGCCTAAAGTTATTTTATAAGTCATCATTAGTTAATAAACTTAACTTTGTTGAGACGTAACGTTTATATAAGTGACGTTTTTGATTCTTTAGTTCATTTTTGCCGTTACGAGACTATTTCCAGGCTTAGGAGCGTTTTTGTTTAACGTTTTCAATAATTTTCTTTTACGAGCTATATATATATCTATATATATATATATATATATTTTGAGTTTTATTGTCACGAATAATAATTATTTGATATGCGTGAATATTTTGCGATATAAATTTACTTGAGACGGGAATAACGTAGAATCAATGCGTTTATTCATAATAATAATAATAATAAACGTTACATTTTGAAGAAAACTAAATACGATTACAATTTAAAGCATAACAACTTCGGGTTCGAGTCGGGCATTCGGGTTCGGGTTTGGGGCAGATGTCACACTATTACCCGGCTGCATAGTGTCAATCACTTCATCACCCGGCTGCATAGTAACTTTACAAATTTGTCACCCTGCATCATTTCCTTCTTTCACCCGGCTGCATAGTGACTTTACAAATTTGTCACCCGGCAACATTTCCTTTCTTCACCCGGCTGCTTTTCATTCAATCACCCGGCTGAACAGTTGAATGATGTCTTCACCCGGCTTCAACACTTAACGAGTTTTTCTCCACTTTCTTTGTCTTGTTGACTTTTCAACTGCATTTATTGCACCTGCAATCATTCTCGACATATTAATTAGACAAGACATCCTTATTAGGGTTTGTTGAATTAAATAATCCAAAAAACAAAATCTAGGGCAACAAATTTAACATTAGAGACCACATTAACTTTTTCTTTTTCATTTTTCTTTTATTTTTTTCAAAAACGTTTTTGCACAACCAATATTTCTATATCCCGAAGCAATTTTCTTTAAATTAAAAACAAAGCACAAGACCTCAGGTTTGTTTTTAACACATCCAATACATTTGCTTTCATTAACCACATGATCCTTACATTCAACACACTTATTTCAAATATTTTTGGCTTTTTATTAATATTTTTCTTCTTCAATTATTTTCCCCCTAAACTTGAAATTTCTTGAAATTTTTAAGTTTAAAAAGGATGTCGATGTGTCAATAAAGACTCCATATGCCTGCACACACAAAGTACACACATTAAAGTAAATACATATGTAATGCATTGAATCAAAATATCACAGTGAGATCATACCACACATTATCTGAACATGTTTTGCAATTTTTGAATAGACATTTGACTTATGTTTGATTTGAGTGATGATATGATAACATACCAATTAGCTCGAATTGACACACTTACTTTTCAGTATCATGATGAGATTAAGGTTCGATTAAAATGACTTATGTGACCCACATGGATACATATGTCAACATATTTCCTTATCAACCACAACTTGAATGCATATTGCACAAAAACCTGGTCACTTACAATCATAAACAGTGTGGAATTTGGGTTCTATTTGGATTTGGTCCACTTTGGGACTTCTTTTGAATTCCTTTTTGGAATTTTTCATTTTCTATTGTTCCCCTTGGGAATCTTCTGAATTCTATTTTGGAATTTGTTTGGTGACGGTCCACATTTGGGACTCTTTTTGTTCCATTTGGAATCTTTTGCTGCATCTTGAAGCTCAAAAGAGACTTCGTGTGAGACTTCAGGTCTGTGGATACCACAACAAAGAAGCTCACGATGCGGTTCATCACACTGAATAGATTGCATCATTACCCGATTATGTATAACTATCATCACAAGCAGAGCATTAAAAGATATATATTTAGACATGTATAGCAAAGGAACTTAACACAAAGATCATTAAGTTTATATTTGTCAACAATGAACTTACTTGTTCAGTTTAATTGTCTGAGCTGTCTCGCACATCAATTAACATTTGTCAGTCTTTATTAATAAAAATGATGAGACAGATAATATCTAGTGTAACTATCATCTCTCACTTATGCAATATAGATTCTTATGACATGAATTTTTTTTTCTTTTTGCTTTTGCTTTTCTTTTTCATGCACACTCACAATGCAAAAAAAATAAAAAATAAAAAGACAAAGGAATCAATACTTGGCATCGACTTATTATAATTTTCGCTTTTATATTTTCTGATTTTGTATTGTTGTTTTTCATAAAATAGAATTAATCATGGTTGATTAACCCTATGGATTGAATTAAGAATTCAAACCGTCCTGACAAGAATGGTTTTGTGAAAAGATCTGCCAGTTGTTTGTCGGTATGAACCTTAATCAAAATTATTAAACCTTTTTTAGAGTTGTCTCTGAGAAAATGATATCAAATTTCGATATGTTTGGTTTTTGAGTGTTGAACAGGATTAGCAGTAATGAACATAGCAGCAGTATTGTCTATGTAAATAGGAGTTTTGAGAAAGTTAAACCCGTAGTCAAGCAATTGGTTTTGTAACCACAAAACTTGAGAACATCCTGCAGATGCAGCGATATACTCTGCTTCAGCAGTGGATACGGAAACATTGGTCTGCTTTTTGCATTGCCATGAAACAAGTCAAGGACCCAGAATTTGACATCCACTCGTGGTCGATTTCCTGTCAAGAGCACACCCACCAAAGTCACTATCAGAACAACTATATAACTCAAAATTCCATTCATAAGGATACCATAACCCGAGATTCGGCTTCCCTTTAAGGTATCTGAAAATACGTTTGACAGCAACCAGGTGCGACTCTTTCGGATCAGACTGATATCTGGCACACACACATACAACATACATGATGTCTGGTCTTGATGCAGTAAGATACATCAATGAACCAATCATTGATCTGTAAAGTGTTTGATCAACGGATTTGTCTTTTGGATCAGGCTGGATCTTGCAGTTCACATCAGATGGAGTTCGAATATTCTGACAATCCTGCATCTTGAACTTTTTCAGCAACTTTTCAACAAACTTTGATTGGTTGATAAAAATTCCTTCTGCTGACTGTTTAACCTGCAATTCGAGAAAGAAATTAATCTCTCCTATCGAACTCATCTGAAATCTGGATTTCATAATCTCTTGAAACTCTTTGCACATGGATGGACTTGTTGATCCAAAGATGATATCATCCACATACACTTGAACACATAGAAGATCTTCATTTTCCCGCTTCATGAATAAAGTAGGATCAATATGACCTCTTGTAAAACCATGTTCCAGCAAATGTTTAGATAACGTCTCGTACCAAATCCTTGGAGCTTGATGTAGACCATACAAAGCTTTGCTTAATTTGTATACACGATGTGGATACTCAGGATCCTCAAAACCTGGAGGTTGTCTGACGTAGACATCATTGGTAATTGGTCCATACAAAAATGCGCCTTTTACATCCATTTGAAACACTTTGAACTTCATGAAAGAGGCATACGCTAGAAAAACGCGAATAGCTTCAAGTCGAGCGACCGGAGCAAACACTTCTTCATAGTCGATACCTTCTTCTTGAGTGTAACCTTGTGCAATAAGTCTTGCTTTATTTCTTACAACAATGCCACGTTCATCCGGCTTGTTTTTGTACAACCATCTTGTACCAATCGCATTTTCTCCTTCAGGTAAGTCAACCAATTTCCACACTTCTTGTTTTCTGAATTGAAGTAACTCCTCTTGCATGGCTTCAATCCAAATGTTATCTTGTAGTGCTTCTGAAATGTTCTTCGGAACCACTTGAGAAAGAAAACATGAATAAAAACAAACGTTTGCATGTTCAGTCTGACTTCTCATAGTTCTCTGATTCAAAGGTCCTATAATCTGGGAGATAGGATGATTCCTATGAACACGATGAATTGGTATTGAATCACCTTGTACTTGAGTCTCCAGATTAGACTGATTCAGATTCGGTAGATCTTGTAGAATTGTAGAAGAATGCGGAGTGAAATTAGGAACTTGTTCTGGTGAATTGATGAAGTAGTCAAATGTTTCTGGAACAACTTCAACATTCGGATCTGATGATGGTTGATTTTGAACAGATCCACCATCATTAGGAGAGGTTTGTGGATTCCCATTATCACCAAAATTGTTTGATTACTGATCTTCTTGAGAACCAGATGGACCCGGAGGTTGGTTAGATACCACATTATCAGGATTATGAAATGGCATGAAAGGATACTCAGAGTTGAGATTACTATCATCGTCATTATCAGAATCATCACTGAAACATCCCAAGTCTCCTGATTCTTTACTCGATTTTCCTGAAAAATCAAATAAGTTAGAATTGAAAGATTTTGAAAACGAATCTAAATCAAACAAACATTCGGGACCATGAGCCACTGACGGAAATGAATTTTCTAAAAACTTTACATTAATAGTTTCAATAACAACATTCGTTTTGCTATTAAAAACCCGATAAGCTTTTGAAACCGAAGAGTATCCAAGAAAAAATCCATCGTCAGATTTGAACTAAAATTTACCGAGATGATCACTTAAATTTAGAATCGACACAGGACAACCAAATGCTTTCAAATATGAAATATTTGGTTTTCTTCCAAACAATAACTCATATGATGTTTTATTTTTATCCTGAACCAATAATGTTCTGTTTTGTACAAAGCAGGCAATAGCAATAGCTTCGTCCCAGAATGTGATAGGGATTTTGGCATTTGCGAGCATGGATCTTGCAGCTTCAATTAGTGTTCGATTTTTCCGTTCTGCGACTCCGTTTTGTTATGGAGTTCTTGGAGCACTAAATTGACGCGCAATTCCTTTTTCTGCACAAAACAAGTCGACATTAGAGTTTTTAAACTCGGTTCCATTGTCACTTCTCAAGATTTTTACTTTACAATCTAACTGATTTCAACTTTGATAATGAATTCTTTTAACAACTCAGCAGTGTCAGCTTTAACATGCAAGAAATAAACCCAAGAAAATCTAGTAAAATCATCAATGATGACAAAACAATAAGACTTCTTTCTGATGCTTTGAACATTTGTTGGTCTGAATAGATCCATGTGTAGCATCTGTAAGGGTTTTGAGATAGAGTTTTCTGGCTTGGACTTAAAAGACATTCGGTGCTGTTTTCCTTTCAAACACGCTGGACAGAAATCAGTTGTTGAGAATTTCTTTGACGGTATTCCTACAGCATGATTTCCTGTCACCAGTCGGTTCATGTTTCTGAAGTTTGAATGGCCCAGCCGTCTATGCCAAAGCTGACTCTCATCATTCGATGCATGCGCAACGAGACATGTGGTTTCGGTTTCAGCATCAATCTAAGACATATCAAGCTTGTACACATCTCGATCTCTTGGAGCTTTAACCACCACCCATTCATTGTCAATCTTGAAACCTGGCTTAAGAATGTAACAAAAAGAATCATCAAACAATGTTGAATATGATTTGTCACAGATTTGAGATACACTTAGCAAATTAAAGTTCAACTGTGCACAGTAGTTGACTTTATCAAAGCTAATAATCCCATTTGACACAGTTCCTTCTCCAGTGATTTTTCCACCAGCATCTCCTCCAAATGCAACATGCGTACCATTCTTTAGCTTAAAATCTTGAAGCAAGGCATGGTTGCCTGTCATATGCCGGCTACACCCACTATCAACAAACCATGAGTTGATAGGTCTTCGAGGGCGTACCTACATTTCAACATTTACTTAGTTAGTTTGGTCAACCCAGGCCCACATGGTCTTGGGTTTTCCGAATCTATCTGTAACAGTAACTTGTTGATAATTTAGATTTTGAAAATTTGATTCGGTCGAGAGATTTGGTTGAAAACTATTTCTGCCACTGGCTTGATTTGTTTGCTTTCTTCTTAAAGCTGAAAACCTTTCCTCTAACTTAGGATCAAGGTTAGTTTCAAATCTTTGATTTCTTACCATCAAAGCTCTTGGCTTAAAACTGTTAACCTGCTGATTTCTGGATGAATTTTCCTTAAAACCAGAATTGATTCTTTTTAAAGGTCTCAAATCAGGAGAATGACTTTGGTTAAATTTTTTAAAACCAAAAGATTGATTTCTTTGAAAATTCGGAAAAGGAGTCATTTCTCTTGATGAGGTTTTCCGAAAGAAACAATCTACAGTGTCATGATTTCTCCTTTCACATATCTCACAAAACTTGTTATAAAAACATTCCTCTAAAGATAGATTTCTTTTGTCACAGTAATCACAGTACCTGTTAAAGAAACACTCAGCAGTAACATGATTATAACGATCACAAATCTCACAATGTTTCTTGCTAATCTTAAAGAGCCGATTGTTAACTCTAGATGTTGAACCCACTCGTGATTCATTCACAAATTTGTTCGGTTTTAAGTTAACTTGGTTCTTTTGTGGAGATTTTGGTTGTGACTTTGATTGTTTGTTATCAAGTTTTGATTGTTTGGGAACTTGGTTCGATTTTGAAACATCTTGCTTAGTTACCTTCTTTGATTCAAATATTTTATCACTGACAGCGGAAGTCTTAGGACCTGAACCTGTTTTCAGACCAGAGTTAGATTTGATCTTAGAATTTAATTGGTTACCATGAGATGAGTTCATCTCAAACGTTCCTGCTGACACAAACTTGATTGGTTTGATTTTAGACACTTTCTTTGTCACATGTTTAACATTTTCAGTTTTAACAACTTGAGCTTTGATTTTGTCATTTGATGTTATGACACTTTTACCTTTTGACTGTTTTGTTTCAGATTGATTGTTTGACAATTTTGATTTTTTCATCTTTGCATCCGAAACTTCAGTCTTCTTCACTGTTTTCTTCTTGATCAGTTGATCAGCAACACTTGCTTTTTGTTCATTTTTTGTCACACCCCCAAATTCCACTAATGAAGTTCTACCGTTTGAGGCGTGACAAACCAGGATCCAAGTCATTAATTACACAAACGACTCTAAATGAATTTAAAAATAACGTGTCTCATTAAATGAGAAAACCAAACGTCAGAGTTACAGTTTAAAACAATGTGGAAGGTAAAGTAACGTAAACCAAAACATTGCGCAAAACACGCGCCCCAAAGTATAAGTTTAAAATGCATTAAATATAAATAAAAAGTTTGAAAACTATGCAGACCCATGATGCATGTCCTATTATGATATTCAGCTAACCTTAACCACCTGAGAAAAACACGCTAAAAAGTGTCAACGCTAGGTTGGTGAGTTCACAGGTTTAAATAACAGTTCATAAATAAGTTTTCCAGATAATGTAAATCACAAATATATCAGTAGGAAGCTAACCCAAGTTTTCATGTTACTCAAACGTTTCGAATCCGAGCTGACTGTTTAGGTTGTGCCTTGTTACCATTGTTAACATTCAATGGCCCATGAGATTAGGACAATTCACACCTGCCCGGCTCCCAACCGAGGGTGGGGTTTGTCAAACCCAGTAGTACTACCCGAACTTCCTCGCTATACCCCGTATATTAACGGTTCGAGAGAATTGAAAGGACTTTCGTATGTTAAGTTTAACGTTTAGTAATTCATGATGATATAAAAGAAAATACAAAATCAAAAGTGTTTTCGTTGCGTGCTTTCTCCCCCAACGGGAAAATAGCAAAAGGGATCGTGAAACTCACCTTAGATGCACGGCTACAAATAATTAGTAGAGAAGGTAAATTCCAAGTTCGACCAACAACCTGTTTGATATCTACTAATTAAATACGAATGACTTTAATAGAGTTCACGTTCGGTTTCGTACCAATACCCATATAGTTATATTATTTAATTTGAATGATTTGTCACCTACTAGTTTAACAATTTAATTGAACCATCCAAAACAATGTCTTTTTTTACACAAACATCTCATTTAAAATAATGTCATGCCTATTTTAGACCATACATGCATCAAGTACATATTTTATTGGTTGTGTTTATGTGCTCATCATGCAAATCATCACATATAGACATATATAAAACACACATACTATGTTATACTATTTATATATGGATAGTTATTTTATTGTCATCATCACATGTCTTCCCATCTAAAACTGGCAAACATATAACTTAATTTACACACATATTCTTATATTATCATCTTTTAAATTACTGTCATTTTAACAATGAAATCCGTATAACTCATCATGTTTATGTATATATATATATACTATCACAAACCTATCATTCTCCTATATCAAACAAACATAATTATCATTCTTCTTCATCAAACTCCCATCTATGTTTTATTTATTATGAACCCAAATACAACCAATAACAAACAGTTAGCATATTCACATATATACATTCCTTGCTACCTACTCAATAACAATCACATGAATATTGATTCATAAAATATCAATCACCATCTTATAACCACACTTGACAATTCTACATATACTCACATGTTAACCCATATATACAACAGCAACTTTCTTTTTAATCCCTATACACACATCATAATTGCATATACATATACTAGCATACATACACATACACACCTTACGTTTGATTGGATTTACATATATATATACACACATCTATAAACGTCCACATTGCATACGTGTATACTCGTCGGGTTCATTACCATGACTTCCATACATACATATTTCTACACTGTTACGCATGTACATACCTACACATACACCTTTACATACACATATATACGAAGAATGTCTGTTTTGAACCCAAACCATAACCGATCGAAACCGAAACCGCAACGGAAACAACTAAATAAGTTGGAATAACTTACTGGAATGTTTCGCATTATGGAACACAATTTCTTCAGGGTGTTACGGTGCTTGTCAGTGTGCTCGGTTACCGCAGGGGGTGGCCGCAGATGACTGAAATTGTGGCGGACAGCGGTAGCTACAAGTCGTACGTTGTGTCGGTGACGTTGAATAGCGGCGGTGACGAAACGATAACGATGGTTGAGATGGTTGCACGGAGATGGAATAGCGTCTTCAGGTTGTCGGAGATGGGAAGGTGCCGATGGAAATTGCGAACGGCAACAATGTGTTAGGTTTGTGAACTGTAGGTTACGGGTGGGGGGTTAGTTTATATTTATAACCTTTGGTTTTTGCAATATGGTCCCTTGAGTTTGAGTTTTAATTTCTTGTTTCCAAAGTTATATGATTTACCTTTCATTAATTACTAATTGAACCCCGTATTTTTTTACGACTTAATATTTTATGAAGTTATCCCGTTTATTCTTCGGTATGTTTTCGAGTCATGCGGATTAGTAATCTCCTAAATTATCAATGTTTAAACGTTGCTCGTTGTGTGATCCAATAATTGTTCGAATTACCATTTTTGTAATAACTCTTTATTTCGTTATTTAGTAAAATTAATACTAATAATTAATTAATGTGGAATGAACTTGGTTTAGTTTGCTTAACGACGTTAACCGGAAATTGACGGGTGTCACATTTTTCCACTTGATGTATTCTGGATCATTGTATCCCGAAAATTCTTCTTCGTCCTTCACCGTTTCTGCTGGTTTAGGATTCAGTTCCGGATATTCAACAAGTTGCACCAGAATAGGATCAAATTTGTTGCTTGCTTCATCATCAGCTTCAACAGTCACACAGTCATCTTCTTTCAAGCTTTCGAGTAAAACTTCAGATCCTTCGGATTCAGATTTACTTCTTTGACTTTCTTTGAATCTTTGTTCATTTTCAGGTGAATGATCAAATTCATTAAAGTTTTCTGGTAAAGTGTTAGTGATTGATTTAGGCATTGGTTCATGTGTGAAACCCAAACCAGTTCTGTTTTCTTTCCTATCACTTATCAACTTTGCTAGAATTGCTTTTGAACTTTTCATTTTTGTCAATTCAACCTCAGTTGCTGCATGAGCAATCTTTTCTGATTCAAAATTTTTGGTCATTTCTTCCAATTGTTTATTTGACATTTTCCAGTTCCTTCAAGGTTTTGTTCCATGATTCTTTAAGTGACAATATCTTCTCATTAGCAATTTTGTGATCAATTTTAAGTTGTTCATGAACTTGTTCATGTTTGCTTAATTTGTCACCAATTTTAAATGAATGAGTTCGATAATGTTCCACTTGTTTAATGCATTGGTCAGAACACAACCTACCTTTCACATCATCAGGTAAAGGAACATAATTAGGGGGTAGTTCGATACTAACCTTTGGTTGTTCAGCAGATGAGAAAGACTCTTCAGATGTAGCCATAAGAGCAATCTCTGATTCAGATTCTTCAATAGGATCTGACTTTGCACTCCAGTCATAATCTTCAGAATCTTCACTGATAGCTTTAATCACTTGATCATCCCCTTCTTCAGACCAATCTTCTTCTTTAATTTCACAAACCAGTGCCAAACTAGAAGTAAGATCAGATGTAAACTCTTCTGCATAAGCATTCCAGTCATATCCATCTTTCACACTTACCACCAGTGCTTTGTTATGATCTTCTGGCTTTTTACCTTCATCTTTCAGTTCTAGCATTGGAAGACTTTGATATGGCTTTTGCATGAAACGTTGATTCCTATTTTGATAGCTTGAAGACTGTTGCGAGTTCTGACTTTGACCTTGATACTGATTTTGTTCACTGGAACTAGCTTGACCATTATAATTTTGATTCTTAGGAGCTTTGCATTCCCTTGAAAAATGACCATAGCAGTTACAGTTGAAACATCTGGCCTTTGACTTGTCAAAACCAACTGTCTTGTTTGCATTTGGCTTGTAACTTCGGTTCACATATGCATGTTTCTGAGTTCGATATGCGACCATAACCATTTGCCAATTTAAGTCCATCTCATCAACGTCATCAGGATCCATTTCAAACAGATCTTGCAGCACAACATCCAGCTGAGTCAAATGACTTCCTTGATAAGCTTGGAAGCTTGCCATGAATGCAGTAAAAGCATTCTTAGTCTCATCATCTTGTAACAAGATATTCATCACATCTTTTACTTTAGCTTGAACTGTGGAACTTGAACTTTGGTTTTCTGCATGAGATTTCACAGACTGGCTTTGAACTTGAGCTCTTGGTGGAGATTGAGGTTGAGAGTAAATTGGTGAGCTTGGTTGATAAGTTGAATCAGTGTAAAAGCTTGCACCAACAAATAAATCACCCTCATCATCAGTTTTAACAGCATCTTGAGCTAGAAAAAGCATTCTCAACTGTATTAGAAGGATTCACCACGAACTTATACTGTGCATGAGAACCTGATCTGTCAGTATTTCTTGAACTTTCATCAATTTCAACTTCTTCAATCTTTGCAATAAGAAGATCTAAGTCCATTGGAAACTTTTCTGTATGCTTCAGTAGAGTCACTGTTTGTTTCCATGAAGATGGAAGAGCACACAATAATCTGTCATTCAGGTCTTGAAGATCTGTCTTTGCACCAACATTTGTCATCTCAGTAGTTAAATGCACAAATCTGTTCATCATCTGGTGCACAGATTCTCCAGCAATATGCTCAAACAGTTCTAGTTGTCTCTTCAATTTCTGCTTCTTGAGACTTCTTAACTGTTCTCCTCCTTCACAAATTGATTTTAATGCCTTGAACAATGTGTAGCTAGTTTGATAAGCATCCAATCTTGACAACACTTGAAGTGGCAGCCCTTTACACATCAAAGAATAAGCCTTACTGTCATTCTTGACCTTTCGCAAGTCTTCTGGTTGTAGATTATCTTCAGGATAAGGTTCAGTTGAATCTTTGGTGTAAGTGCTTGCACTGTCAGGAGCAGTCTGAGTAGGAATGTGAGGACCTTTATCAATAGACTTCCACAAATCATTGTCAATAGAGCATAATTGGTGTTTCAATCTGATTGTCCAGTTCTTGAAATCTGCACGATTAACCAATCTAGGAACACGATTATCAGAATCATCATTAGGTGCCATTTTAAAGATTTTAAAGAAAACGTTTTTGTGTTTTTGTTGATTTTTGAAAACAAACAGTTAAAATTTTAAACAAAATGCACTAAAACAGTAACAAAATAAGATAACAAATTTAAAAACAACTAAAAATAAGTCACGCGGCTGAACAGTGAAATTTTGTTCTTCACCCGGCTGAATAGTGAAATTTCTTCTTCACCCGTCTGAACAGTCACACGGCTAAACAGTTGTAAAGCTTCAAACACTTGATATCTTCACCCGGCAAAACAGTGTTACCCGGCTGAATAGTTACACGGCTGAAAAGATATAACTTGACACGGCAAAAACTTGGCACGGCTGAAAGAATCAATCACCCGGCTCAATAGTTATCAAAACTTTCACCCGTCTACACTTGATACGGCTAAAAGAGATAATGACCCGGCTGAACAGTAACAAGTTGATCCGGCTGTAATGTTGATCACCCGGCTAGACAGTTGCTTCACCCGTCTGAATAGTAACTTCACACGGCTGCACAGTAGCTTCACCCGGCACAACAGTACACAACTTTTACTTGCAAAACTTCACCTGTCTAGACAAATTTTCTTTACACGGCTGCACAGGACCTAATTGTTCAAAAAACTAAGTCCAAAATATTGTCTAAGTCAAATTTTATCACCCGGCTAGTTAATCTTCAACCAGTTCATCATATTCATCATCTTCTTCAAACAAATTTTTCTGAATTTTAATAAAACTTGTCCAATTTGTCCAAAAATCACACACAAACGATGATTTATACCGATTATCAAACTCCTATATCAATCAATCCAAAACATGATCAATTTTTGATGATTTTGAGCAAAAATTTGATCGAATAGTGACTTTCAATTTCTTCTTAATTCCTCAGATCTGATGATAATCTGATGGAATTTGCACAATTGTTGTGAATTAGAAATGATTCCGATGATGAATCAGATCCAAAAACAGCAACAGATCATTCAGATCATGATTTAAGCAATATTGATGTGTTTTTGCTTGATGAATAGCGAAGAACACACACAATACCAACAGCTCTGATACCAATTGATAGGTTCAATTGGATCAATATTGCTACAAATCATAACGATCAAGGTACAAACACAACAATTCAATCAACAACACAATCCATTACTAAATAATTCTCTTGTATTGATGATCAAAGCAATAGTTGCATTACAATGGTGCAGGAGAATATAATCACACACACACTTCTCTCTCTAACGTGTAAGATGTGATCTCGACTCTCTCTCTAACATTCACTAGTAACATGCTTTATGCATCAACACTTTAGGGAAAATGCAAAATTAACCCTAAACTATACAAACTTGTATAAACAAAGTACAAAGTAAATCTTTTATCAGAAACGAGCCCTAACACTCCTTTATGTTGGACCGAAGTCGGTGACTCTCAAATTACTGGACCCGAAATGATTCAAGAGACCACCGACAAGATCCGAAAGGTCCGTGAAAATCTTCTAGCTGCTAGAAATCGCCAAAAGTATTACGCCGATAAAAAGCGAAAGCCTATGGAGTATGAAACTGGTGATATGGTTTTGCTCAAAGTGTCTCCATGGAAGGGATTTTTCAGTTTTGGTAAGAAGGGAAAACTAGCTACTCGATATGTGGAACCGTTCAAAGTTCTTAAGACGATCGGTAAAGTTTCTTATGAGTTGGAACTACCCGAGGAATTGAGTGGTGTTCATCCCGTGTTTCATGTTTCTAATTTGAAGAAGTGTTTATCCGATGAGAATCTCATTGTGCCTATCGATGATATCCGAATTGATGAATCGATGCAAATTTTTGAACGGCCATTGAAAATTATGGACCGTGAAGTCAAGCAACTCAAGCGTAGCCGGATACCGATAATCAAAGTTCATTGGGAATCAAAACGCGGGCCTGAGTTTACATGGGAACACGAAGACCAAATGAAAGTCAAGTATCCGCATCTTTTTGCTTCATCTTCTTCTACTTCGGTTTGAGCAACTTTCGAGATGAAATTTCTATATGGAGGGGAGACTGTGACATAACCCGAATCCGAATGCCCGACTTGAATCCGAAGTCATCAAGATTTAATGTACTTGTATTTATTTTTCTTTAAAAATGTAACGTTCGTTATGATTAATAATATATACGTCGGACTTTACGTTATCCTTATCTTATTTAATCGATCGTTTTTAACTCGCAAATATATATACGTTTACCAATTAGTTACTAAGATGTAATAAATTAAATCTCAATATATACAAATATATAGTGTATAAAGAGGTTTAATAAAAGTTGTTAAACAAAAACGTTTCTAAGTCTAAAAATAGTCACTTAACATCATAAGCAAGCTAAAAATATAAAAACGTCACTTATATAAACGTTACAATTTATTTAGTTAAGTTAGTTAGTTAATTTTACTTATAAACTAACATTGTACCAAAACCGTCAAGTCTCAAACTTAAATTAAAAATTATAATACAAAAAATTAACAAACCAAAACCACAGGGGCCATTGCGTAAATTGTTTAAAACCCAAACCATCCCCCCTGTCAACCCACGTTTTTCCGGCAGCTTCTCCGGCGACCCACAATCACGCGTTTTTACCATTTTTAACTCAATCAAACTCTCCTAATCGTTTACTAGCTCAATTCAAACCCCTAATTGACCCAATAACGCGTTTTAGAGTTGTTTTAGGCGCGGTTTTATTTGGGGTTTGAAGAGAAATCACAATTACCGTAATTCAACCCGTAATCAACGATTGATTTATTCCTAAACCTTCTAAATCACTCAACTAACAGTTCCAAAACACCAAAACATCTCATTTCTCTCTACATTAATCAAACCATCGAGTAATAACTTACATTCCGGCGACTCAGTCGATCTCGACCTTTGGGGCATCATTTCAGGTAATCATGGTTTCGTTTTAATCCTACCAATCATCTACAACTCTCAAATCAACCAATTTTATCGCATTTCATTCCAGTTTCACAAAAGATCGATCAAACAGTCTACTTCTTCATCGTATTTAAATTTGTATCCAACCTTCATAATCAAGTAAGCTCTTTATATCAAAATGATCACGAGTCAATGGTGAGTAAAAGCCCTCTATTCGATTTAGTGTTGATTATCTGGTTAAATCGAATTGAGTGATTCTTGGATCTAGGGCTTGTATCTTGAATATGGGTATTGAGGATTAATAAAACATAAAAATTTTAAAAACAGATTGATTTAAAAAATATGCTTCTGGTTCAGCGGTGGAGTGGGTATGGGTTTGGAGCTGTGGCCAGGGTTTCGAGTCCCCTTGCTTGTTTTCAGTTTATTTTTTTTATTTTCATGTTCTTTACATATTAGTTAACACTAAATATTGAGTAAATTTCTGTTTTGGTACCTAAGGTTTGATCATTTTAACCACTTTGGTTCACTTTTGATTTTTTTCTCATATAAAGACCCGTGGTTTAGAAATGATAACTATTTTGGTCCCTAGTCTTAACGGTGTTAAAGAAACCCGTTAAGTTGGTGCATGTGGCTCTCACATGGGGGGCAATTAGATCAATTCATTAAATATAAATATTGTAACCCTAAAATCATTCATTCCTCATAACCGACTCTCATTGATGGAACACTGAAACCATGCTAGCAGTTGATCCAACAGCAAAGAACGATCTCTGAAGAATAATTGTTGACGAATCGATAAAGCATGGTGCTAACAGGTTGGTATCTTCGACCTACATGCGAACGATTTGACCCTAACGCTACATACGGTTAGTGCATCATTGTATTTTTTTTCTTCTTCGATCAACCTGTATGAAACATTGATCGACCTATAAGAAGCGTTGATTTTCTTCTGTTTTCGTTTTTATAATAGGTGCTAACCCTGGTTTATTCACATTGAAGATATTTCATGGGGGGTTTTCATCACGAAACCAACAACGGTTTATGTAGATGTTAAGATTAACTATGTTGACATGATTGACGCTGATGAGTTCTCTTTTCTTGAGGTTAATGCTATGATTCAAGAATTAGGATATCCTAACGATCAAATATTGTTTTTTCATTATAAAGTTCCTGATATGAACCTACAATTAGGTATTAGAGCATTAAGTACTGATTTGGATGTTAATTCTATGTTGGAATATGCTCCTAACTTTAAGATCATTGAACTTTATATTGAGCATGGGGTATCAAGGCTGGATGTCTACTACAAGTCTCCTAGTAAAGTGAAAATTGTTGAACTGGATGTCCCTGCTCAATCTAGACTTGAGAAATTTAAACCAGTTAAGGCATGTAGAAAAGTAAATATGCAAAATGAAGATGCTAGTGTTACCGAATTGAATGGTGTTACTATGCAGAATCAATATATTACAGATGGTTTGATTGGGGTTAATATGCAGAACGAACACCTTTACATGGATTATAATGGGCAGAAATATGATGAGATGGAAGTGGGTATAGACCCTAATGTGATTCAAGATAAAGATAATATGGTTCAACACGTACATGTTGACATAGAGTCTTTCAAAGTTAACAATGAGGGGGATAAGAATGATGAGCAAAATAACAATGGAATGTATAATATTGAGGGTGATTTTGACGATATAAATGACTTTGATAGTGGCACTGATGATGAAGATATGCTAGTGACTGCTGTGAATAGATTTAGAAAGAGGAAGAAGAAATCTAAAATATTTGATGCACTTCCATTTTATGTGGGTCAGTCTTTTAAAGACAAACAGGAAATCAAAAGTATAGTGATAAACCATGTTGTTGATACTAGGAGGCAACTAAAGGTTGTAAAAAATACTTTGGTCAAGTTTAGGGCTGTGTGCATTGGTGTTAATCTTGACTTTGTTGAAGGGCCAGATGAAGGTTGTGGGATTCAAACAACTCAGTCAAAGGATGCATCTACCGTAGAAAAAGGTAAACATGTTGAAAGACAAGATTGTCCTTGGTCATTACATATTTCTAGGAAAGATAAGAAAGATCTTTGGGTAGTAAAGACATTAAAAAGCAATCACACATGCCTACAAACAAGGGAAGTAAATTTATACACAGTTCGTTCATTAGCTAAAGAGATAGAGCCAATTGTGGAATCAAACCCTACTATACCTTTAAAAGTTGTTCAAGATTTGTTTCAGAAAAAATACCAAGTTCACATCAGCATTCAGAAGGTTTTTAGGGCAAAAGTAATGGCTATAAAGAAGGTTCAAGATGATTTCAAAGCCCAATATTCACTTCTTAGGGATTATGGTGGTGAACTGTTAAGATCTAATCCAGGGACAACTGTTAAACTTGATGTTGAAAGGGAATTCAGTCCTAATGGTGAAGAAAGGCAATTTAAAAGAATCTACATTTGTTATGCAGCGTTGAAAGCTGGCTTTAAGCTATCTGGAAGGCAATTGTTGGGCTTAGATGGTACCTTCATGAAAGGGCCCTTTCCTGGCCAGATTCTCACAGCTGTTGGTGTAGATGCTAACAATGGCATCTATCCGGTAGCTTTTGCAATAGTTGAGTCTGAATCATCAAGTTCGTTGACATGGTTCTTAGAGTGCCTTGGGGATGACTTAGACCTCTGTAGTAGGTCAAACTTTACATTCTTGAGTGACAGACAAAAGGTACCTTTTATCATATAGTTTTACATTTCAGTTTGCAATAGTTGAGGCTAAACATAAAATTTTGTCAATATTTACAGGGTATTATACCAGCTATCAAGGAGGTATATCCATTTGCTAAGCATAGGTTTTGCGTGAGGCATATCCATGAAAATATGAAAAGTAAATGGAGAGGCGACATGTTTAAGGAAATGCTATGGAAAGCAGCAAGTGCTACAACAATTCCTAAGTTTAATAAAAGGATGGATGAAATAAGAAAAGTAGATCCATCACTGCATACATGGCTGCAAGAAATACCACCAGTTCATTGGTCAAGAGCCCATTTTAGTGGTAAGTGCTACTAAATGTTTGTACTTGTGAGAGTTCAAATTGTATGATCCAGTTAATAACATAAGATTTTATTGACAGGGAGGTCAAAATGTGATGTGCTGCTCAATAATTTGTGTGAGTCTTTTAATAGACAACTTGTTCCTGGCAGAGATACACCCATCATCACCTGCTTGGAGTACATACGAGTGTATATCATGAGGAGAATTGGAATGGTGAATAAGTTGGTTGCTACTGCAAAAGCAAAAAAGGAAGGTCCATTGACACCTGCAGCCAAAAAGAAATTTGATGAAATTATGGGAGAAGCATCCCAGTACAATGTAACGTGGAATGGGCAAAACAAATACCAGGTTACAGGACCATGGAATGATCAAACTGTTGTGAATGTGGTTTCAAAAACTTGTAGTTGCAGAAGATGGGAGTTAACAGGCATGCCTTGCAAGCATGTCGTAGCTGTTAATTGGAATATGAGACATAATTCAATTGAAGTTGGAATACCAGAGACTTGGGTTGATAAGGTTTATTGGCTAAGCACATGGAAGGCAGTCTACCAACATGCCATCGAACCAATCAATGGAAGAGAGATGTGGAATCCATTTGAATGCCCTACTACACTAATACCACCCAAACATCACATTCAGATTGGAAGGCCTAAGAAGACTAGAAAAAAGTCAGCAGATGAGTTGTCACAAAATATAAGCAGTGGTGGAAAAATGACAAGGAAGGGAAAACCAGTCCAATGTTCACTTTGCAAGCAAAAGGGGCATAACAAGAGAGGTTGCAAGGAGAAAGGCGCTTCAAGCTCAACACAACCTGCAAATGTGGTTTAATTTGGTGATTTTGGTCTTATTTCTTATTGCTTATGTCTTGGATGTGAACAAGTTTGTTTTTGAATAGTAATGTTTATCTTTGGTTTGGTTTAGTTTATGAAAATGCATTTATATAGTTCCATTCATATAAATAGTCATTTGAAAATAACGTGAATAATGGATCATATGGTTCTATACTTATAAATGGTTTTTGTTCCATATGGTTTAGTTTGGTTCCATATGGTTATGAGCTTATAGAAGTTCATTTGAAAATAACCTGAATTATGGGTCATTATGGGTCAAACACATATACATAAACAATGGTTTGGTTTAGTTCCATTATGGTTCTATGCTTAAAACCAAATTGACCCATAAAAAATTAATTTTTTTACCATTTTTCTTTAGTTTATCCATTTGACCCATTATAATGTTCACCTTGTGAAATGATAAAGCATCCGACATATGTTATAAATCTGATGCATGATAAACCATAAACTACCATGTTGATGTTGTACTAAACTATATGCCATGTATGTCTCAAATAAACTTTAATCCATTAAAATGCATTTAGTATACCTTTTGAATTTAATTCATCTAAAAATTTAGTATACCTTTTGAAATGAAAAAGCATATGTACATATGTTAAAATGCATTACCATGCTTCTAATATGCAAAATGTACAAAAAAATTTAAGGCATCATTCTGCTATTATAAGATATATATGCCATGTATTCCGCCTAAAGTGCAAATACAAAAATGCAAGAAACAATGGATTAGTACATAGCTTGTAATAATAGTTACAACATTAGGCTATTAGAACCAATGTTAGTTGATTGTAATAACAATTACAACATTAAAGCCAACTGAACCAAACCACACCATTAAATAACTATTTTCATGTACATTGCCAATTGAACCATTACATCATTAGAATCAAGTGTTGCCATAATACATTTATATTACACAAAGTACTGGAGTACAATCCCATTTCCATATACTAGTAAATAGCTTCATAATAAGAGCTTTACAACAAAGCATGCCACTTGAAAATGAAATAAATAACAAAGATATTCAAAGATGACCACAACTTTAGCCTATTTCCAGCTTTCAACTTCATTTGAACCTCTTCATTATGGTTGATTCTCCTAAGTACAGCTTTCACACACACGAGAATCAAATCTCACTGTTTGCAAATAGATAGTTGCGGCATGGCTAAAATGTGTTTCAACCCTTTTGAATATGGTTTACAGACATATAACAATAGCCAAGATGTTGTGTATCCTTCCTATGAGACTGTACTTTTCATTTTCTTTCAGGGCCCAACTAGTGAGAATCAGATTTCATTACAAAACCGCATCCTGTAGATGTAGAAAACGAATTAGGGAAAATTGCAGAAAAACTTGGTTAAATATCGGGAATTTGGGCAAAATTGCAACGATAGAGTTACCTTTCGTATACAACAGTACAACCATGGTGATCGAATACAGTAGCAGCAACGATGAGGATGAGGGTGTTGTGAATAGAGTGAAGTGTGAAGAGGGTGAGGCTGAGGAATGAAGTTTAGGGTTATTATAAACACATACTGACCTAGTTTTCCTCATGTGAGAGGCACATGCATTAACTTAACGGGTTTTTTTAACACCGTTAAGACTAGGGACCAAAATAGATATCATTTCTAAACCACGGGTCTTCATATGAGAAATAAATCAAAAGTGAACCAAAGTAGTTAAAATGACCGAACCTCGGGTACCAAAACGGAAATTTACTCCTAAATATTAATTACAAATAAACCAATGAATAATATCTTTTATATTAAATACATTTTAAGGTTTGTAAAACTTATGATTTCTAGATTCGAATAATAAAATTTTTAGTATTTTGAATTGTACAAATAATTACAGTAAAATACAAAACAAATAAATACTTATAAAATATATATGTATTCAAATACGAAAACACAATTACGTTTCGTACCAAAATCTCAATTCGTAATTTAAAACCATAATTTATCAATTGGTAACTTAAAACACTAATTCCCAATTTATAATCTAAAACCCTAAATCCCAAATCCAAAACTCTAGATCTCGAATTTATGATTTTGTTACTACTGTTTCGTTTCTAAGTTAGGGTTTTTCCCAATTAATTAGGTGGGATCAATATTTAGGAAACCCTAGGTTCGTTATAGCTGTGTTTCTAGTGGTTCGATTGTATTCGCATTTCAAGATGAGTAAACTCACCCTCTTTTTACTGTTAACGTTTTTGGGGCCAAAATACGTGTTCCTATAATATTACGTTTTCTTTCTTTTGTTTTTATTTTCAAAATGAGATCATTAGATGTGTTAATCTTGTTTGGCCGCATGATGCAAAATTATGTGATAGACAATAGTACTTATATTATCTTGTAACTTCCACCGGTATGATATTAGCGCTAATGGCTTGACAAGCCCACCTACACTAATGGCCTGATAGGTGATTCTAACCCAGCGATTCTTTGGTTGATTCTATGTGTTGGTTACTAGTTACTATATGTGATGCGTGTTGCTATGTTGCTATGTCCCTTAGATACTTAAACATTTATTGATAACTTATATATCGAGATGGTTAAATGACGGTTAAACGATAGTTATCAGTATTTGTAACATGACTGCTTCCTCATGACTTGTTGCTAAAGGTTACCATGCGGGGTCTATGGATTCTTGTTTCTAAGTGATTCTATGGTCATGGTTGAGATATATGATGAAATTGCTATACACATAAGATTGCGAAACATATTTATAATGATCTCGGATTTCATATTATGTACTATTAACTGTGTTTTACTCACTAGCTAATTCTTTAGCTAACTTATTTTACACGTATTTCAGGTGGAGTTTGAGACGTTTAAGCTTCGAGACATTTAGGATGCCTTTGGACCTAGAATAAATGTGAACTAGAAACTTTAAATTGTCGGTTTTTATTTATGTTTTAAGACTATTTATTTCTTCATTTATGTCACGACATTATTGCTTTAATGATATTAAAATATGTTTTTCGTGTGCAATGTGCTTTGTACTATTGATATTCAATCCACTTGACAGCCTGGTGTTTCCGCCGCCGGGCGGGGTGTCATAATTTGCTTTTCGTGAAATCATGTGAAAAATAACTGGTCAGCTAAAAAATTAGCTGGTGAGTAAACATATGTTTGACTTTTGAGTACATATAAATATATTGATTAAAGTTTCAATTCATGTGTCATGTAAATAGTATAAACTGGAAAGTATTTCAAATAAGACAACATTATATAATCAAACACTAAAAGACTGAATAGGCTTAAAATCATACAGATCAGGCCATTAATGAATATATAACTGCTCATCAATCACCCACTGAGCAAAAGCATGAATATATATGGGGTGGGTTTTTGTCAGGCCAATAGATTTATCATTGATTAACGGCGGTTTGAATAATGTATATCATATAATGAACACATGATGCAAGTTGAAACATAGCATGAACTGAATGAATTGAATATAATGAGTAAAATGAGTATAATTATTATAATGAGTAAAAGTGAATAAACTGAATAAAAGATTAGATGTGATTTAATAAGTCACATTAATTCTCCCCAAAAATATAAAACGTAAAAATGGGCTATGGAGTACTCACTTGATACGTGCTTGATGAAAATGCAATAAAATTAAACTTGAAAAAGGACATCATGAAACTCCTTAAGGTCCACCTAAAGGATGTCGTCTATGTTAGAATGATAACTATAATGAATCTAGGAATCTAGGTTTCTAACTGGAACTTGGGTTTAAGTAAATTAATTGATTTAAATAAAAAAGATAATAGTCTAATTAGAATAAATTTCATAACACTGATTAAATAGGTAATAATTAAATCGTATATAAAGTTGGATTCCTTATGAAATTAATTAAAACTTACAAGATTAATAAGTGACATAACCTCTATGATAAAACTGACTAATTATTTATGAAATTGATCTATAAAACTTACCCCTTTAAATAATACCATTAGTATAGGCATAGGTAACTAAAACGATTCTACCATCAGCCTCAAGACTATTTAATACAAGAATCCTTTACTTTACTTAAACTTCTATCTTTTAATAAAATCTAAAATTATTAAGTGGCAAATGTTTAAACTCAAAATCTTCTCATAAAAGAAATCTAAAATTTTAAGTTTATAAAAGTAATCTCATATGTATTAATTTATATTGTCTTGTACAACATATTTCAAAAATTAACTTATAAAACATTTCATAAATTACTAGTAATAAAAGAAATTTGATGGCATTAAGTAAAAGAGTTTGTTTAAATAATGTAAAAAGTAAAATGAATATAAAAACAAACGTCCAGGGTCTTGAACCCAAGACCCTTGGGTCCATAAGAGCAAGACTTAGCCATCAGACTAACGCCACTTTGGTTAACATAATTAGAACGAAGCTATTATAAACTAACATTTGCTTAAACCCAATTTCTACCTTAAACCCTAGTATCATAATCATCAAATTGGGTATGAAGCTGAATTGTAATGGAAAATCCCACACTACGGTGATGATTAGACTACAAAAACGAGTACAACAGTATATTTAATTACCTCATTCTGTGAAAATTGATAGGAAGAAGGAGTAGAAAAGTAGTTGTGTGCTCATCAATTCAATCACGAATCAGACAAAATGATACAGGGTAATTAATGATCTAGAACCACTTGCGGATGAAAAATGAATAAACCCCCCCCCCCCCCTATAATTTCAGATAACAAGACCCAAATAATGATAACCACTGATTAGCAGGAAGACGATGAACAGAGGTTTAAAAACTAATTTAGGTTATATTAATTGGGTTTTTATCTGCGAGTACGGTGGATTTAAAATTTCAAGTTGGCGAGATACATGGGTTTAGTTAGATTGATGGCAATGCCACATGAAAACTTAGTTTTATTAAGGTTTTAACACGTTAAAATAGTTCGATTTGGTTTTTTGTGTTGCCGGAACACTTGCCGGAGGTGGTCGGAGTTTTGGTCAGGAAAACGGTGCTTGGGGTTGGGTTTTATATAATTTACAGTAAAGTCCCTGTATTTTAATTGTTAACCCCTTTAAGTTTAAATGTTTTAAAACTATGTTTTAGTAATTACACATCAACCCTTTAAGTTAATTTTGTTATTAAATTGTTAACTCAACTAACAAAACTAAATTAATTAAATTTATAAAACTTTATTAATCATATTAGTTTTGTTTTATACCATTTCTTTAGTTTATTTTGTTAACTCACATATTATTTTATAAATAATAAGTATATTAACTAATGACTAGTCAAAATGGTTTAGATAAAACACAATTAAATAATGATTAGTTTTTCTCACAATAATTTAGAGAAAGTTTAGGACTACCCAACCGAGTTCGGGTTTGGATACGAATTCGGGCAGATGTTACAAAGGATTCTCCCTTGATTGGTTTCATCAGAGCTGGTGTTGGGATATATAATCGTTAAGAGCTTTGAATGCAGCGTCATGCTTCTCTATCCATTCAAACTTTTTGTTCTTTCTGAGTACACCATAGAAGTCTTAGCATTTCTCTGATGATCTTTATATGAATATGTTTAAGGCTGCAATCCTTCCGGTTAGTCTTTGAACATCTTTTACATTCGTTGGAGACTTCAAGTTGATGATAGCTTTGATTTGCTCAGGGCTAGCTTCTATTCCTCTCTTTGTCACCACGTATCCTAAGAACTTTACAGCTTTGACACCGAAGTGGCACTTTGAAGGATTTAGCTTCATAATGTATTTGTTGAGGATGCTGAATGCTACTTTGAGATCCTTGAGATGATCCTGACCTTTTTCTGATTTGACCACCATATCGTCTATTTATATTGCCATTGTGTCACCAAGTTGTTCTTTAAACATCATGTTGTTAATTCTTTGGTATGTGGCACCTGCATTTCTTAGTCCAAATGGCATAGAAATATAACAATATATGTCAGTAGGAGTCATGAATGATACATCTTCATAATCAGATGGTTCCATCTGAATTTGTTGGAATCTAGATGTAGCATCCATAAAGGTAAGCAACTCATGTCTTGCTGTGGCATCCACCCTGAAGTCAATGTGTGGTAATGTAAAACGATCCTTGTGGCATGCCTTTTTAAATCTGTAAAATCAACACCTACCCTCCACTTTCCATTTTTCTTTTGAACAACAACTACATTGGCTAACCATTTTGGATACTTAATTTCTCTAATCATACGTGCCTTAAGAAGTTTATTAGCCTCTACTTGTATAATAGCATTCCTCTCCGGAGCAAACTTCCTTCTTTTTTGTTGAATTGGCCTGACAGAAGGATCAACATATAATTTATGAGTAATAATATCTTTAGAAATACCTGTCATGGTAGTTCTTGCTCAATATTTGTCAGGATCCCTGATCCTATAAGTACTTTGCTATCAGGATCCTCAGGGTCTAGGGATACTTCTTTCACATCTTGTTCCCTGGATTCTTCAGGATCCCTTTGGGGTTTCTGTAATTGCTATAAGGCCCTTGGTTTTGAAGCAGGCTTCATTCATGAAGTATAATAATATGTTGCTTCTTGTTGATCGTTATCTATCTTCACCACTCCCCAAGGAGTTGGAAGTTTAACACATTGATGATAAGTTGAAGGAACAACTTTCATCCCATGTATCCAACGCTTGCCAAGAATTACATTGCAACAAGATAAACTGTCAATAACACAAAAAAAAATTAATTGAATTAACTCCCTCAATGTATATCGGAAGCTTGATATCCCCCAGCGTGTTCTTTGTTTCACTGCTGAATCCTATAAGGACAGAGCATCTTGGCACAATCTTAGATCCTAATGTTCATTTTCTTTAAGACATCATGTTGGATGATATTCTTAGAGCTCCCTCCATCGATAAGAATCATGCGAACATAATGATTAGCAATAAATAATGTGATAACAAACCTATAATGATGAGGATCCTGAATCTGAATCTGGTCACTCTCATAAAAGGAAATGGTTTTTATACGTCATGGTAGATATTCTGATGGGTCTTTCTCTGTTTTCCAATTTGCTTTCTTTGGCGTTTCTTTTTACTACTGAGTATGAAGTACCACAGATAACTGATCCTCCTGAAATGAAGTTAATTATTTGAGCATCCAGTGGGGGTGATGTAGCCTTTTCATGTACTTTTTCAGGATCCTTGGCTTTTTCCTGCCATACAACTCTTTGAAGTGACCCTTGCTGAGAAGGTAACATAT
Organism: Tagetes erecta; assembly: GCA_030867185.1. Taxonomy (NCBI): domain Eukaryota; kingdom Viridiplantae; phylum Streptophyta; class Magnoliopsida; order Asterales; family Asteraceae; genus Tagetes; species Tagetes erecta. Next base: position 38,206,209 of record CM061489.1, on the reverse strand, counting down.
CTACCTTCTAAGCGCAATGCATTCATCAGTCATATGGCCGGAGTCTTCATGATAAGCGCCCCAATTAGATTTATCTTTGTATCCGGTTGCTCTATCATTTTTCTTTGGCCATCTTGCTCTTTCACCTAAATCCTGCATAGCAAGTAGTAATCCACCCATGTCAACAGAAAAACAATAATCAGATATTTTAGGATATTCTTCCTCATGTTCCTCATATTCCACCACATGAATATTCTGGCTACCAGGCCTTGAATATGGTTGATGCGTGCAATACTATATATAAAAATAAACACTAAAAACACCTAAGCTTTAAATTTATAAAACCTAGACAAACTAACTAACTTACACACAACCGGCAGTGGATCGGTCGAATGTAATATAGCTAAAGTAAGTCCGGGTGTCGACCCGCAGACTCTATATACTACGTTTAATTAACTTGACAAGACTTAACTAAACTAGACACGAACTTTAATTAAAAGATTATTTAAGAAGGGAGGTTTTTGCTAAAAATAGAAACTTATTAAAAATAGAAACTTTATAAATTAGGAAACTTACTAAAAATGGAAACTGACGATTTAAAGACGGGTTTAAAACAGATGAGAGAAAACAAACCACCTAGGCTAGAATCATTGTTAACTTCAGTTATCACTCACGTTGGATTAATGGTTATGGAACCGAGATCTAAATTTATTCACTTAAAAGTTTTCCTAATTAAGACCCTCCACCCTTCTCGAGAAGAAACCCAAAGGACGACTATTAAGTTATTATCACATCGGTTACTGGATTAAATTTCCTCATGGTTATCTAATCTGATTATGATTAATTGACCTAAATTAGAAACCTATCTCACGATACGGACTCTAAAGCCATTTCAAACAAACCAATTAATTTAACATGCAAGTTTTCATAAAACAGACTAAACCGGACTTTTCACAAAGACCTAAACCTAGCCAATTATTCAACTTTACCGGTTAACAACCTATCACCTCACGGATTTCTAAGTTGGCTAACACGTTTATTATTAATTAGACTAATATTGTTAATCCTATGGTTTTACTGTAGGTTAACCATAAACAACCACAACGCAAGTAAATGGCTATAACGAACCCTATTCCGTAACATAGACAATTACCAAGGGAACGCGGATTAACAAAACCAATCAAACAATTATAAGCATGTCATATGCATTAACTAGTAAAAAGATTGAAACTTTAAATAATCATAATAAACCATACACAATAATCACCAAACATGAAATCAAACCAAGTTAACGAATCATCAAATACCTAGGTAGTTCTAACGATTTAGCCAAGCATGTTCATAATAAAAAAAACGCAAGTTTAATAATGTATGACATGGTAGAAAAGACAAGAAAGCAAAGGATTGAAGAAACCTGGAACGTATAGACGCAAATCCTTGATCCCGTGCTCTCCCGTAGCTTTGTTTTCACCTTTCTAGCCTAAAAAATCACCTCAAAAACCCTAAGTTTCGTCCAAAACCGTCCCCAAGGGTTTCTAGGAGGCTAGGGTTTCATAAGGAGTGTTTATATAACGAACCGGGCCAAGAAAAGCCCAAACTTTCTTCGTTTTCGCGTACCGGCTCGCTCGTAACTCCGTTGCGCGCCCCGCTTTTGCCTACGGATTCGATTTTTCACGATCTTTCCGTTTCTTTATCAACATGGGACCTACGAAACACAAAAACATCAGTTGTATCTAAATTGCTATAAAAACCGTACCAAAACGACTAAAAACGTAAACAAATACAACTAGGGATTTATGTATATTTATCACTTTATCAATGGTTTGGCTATATTATTCTTCAATAAGGATCCTTGTTTCTTCTCATACTTATTTTGTAGAAGCATCGAGTTTATCTTGGATCCTTTTATCATCCTCCAACCTGATGAACCTTAAAGCTCTAGTCCCAACCTTGTCTAAATTCCTGCATGGATTCATTATAAGTTCATCATAAAATGGAGACTACTTTTTCCACCCATCTTGAATGCTTCCACAACAGTTGCTACGTCAAGATTTGGAATCTACAAAGCTTCCCTACCAAATTTAGTGACATGATCCCTAAGGGAATTAACACGAGGCTTGGTAATTCTCTATAAATTGCTTGTTAGTCTTTTAAAAGTTCTACTGCAAGAGAATTGATTATTAAAAAGATTAACCAAATGAGAAAATGAAGTAACAGAGTAAGCAGGTAAACTTAGCAGCCATTTAAGGACAGATCCATTGAGTGTAGATCCTAAACCTTTGCACAAAGATGCTTCTTTGAGCTTGTCCAGGATTTGATTTATTTCCATTCTTTATCTATATCGGACCACATGTTCCTCTGGATTAGTTGTACCATCATAGAGTTCCAACTGGAATTTCAGGAATAGGTCTGACTACCCCTAGAATACTGGATATCATATCCTTAAGTTTTTGTAACTCTCTAACCATAGCAGGAGTGATAACTGTATCCTGCATCAAACCATGATTAGTACTCAAAGATACATTATTTAAATTTTTACCTCATTTTTGAAAAGATTTTATTCCAGAATAATATCAAGAGTAAGGCATTTCAGCAGTGATAGTTGGTCTAGTAGAGGCAATGGTTTGCATGGGGATAAAGTCTCCATCATGTACTTCTGTTACTTTAGGCCATTGTATGTCTGAGAATCATTTATCCTTGTAGATGGAGGATCCAAAGGGATCCTGCATTGAGGATCCTCTAAATGTGAAGGATCCTTGAGAGAAGGTTGACGATCTTGGTTGCGATCCATGTTGAGACATTCCCACCGATCCATGTTGGAATGTTGTCGGCGATAGATGGTTCGAGGATCTTGGAGTGTTGAAATCAAGTTCTTTTGGCATATAGGGACTTATCTCCTCCACATGCTTCTTGGCCTTCTTGATATCTTCAATTTCTCGTAGGATCCTCTACTTGGTCATGTTTTGTTGCTCCATATAAGCTTTTATCTGCTAACACAACATAGAAACATCATTGTTAGAAGTTACCGTAGGGGTAGTAGCAGGAGGTTTTTATCATTGGAAGAGTGCAATCGACTTCTTATGAGTAACATCCTTTATATTCACCGGTCCCAAAGACGAACTAGACACCGGCATAGAAGATGATGGCGACATGCTTGTTGAAACTGAATTTGCTTGAGAAGCCATTGGGAAATAGTATAGGTTTGAGAAATTGATAGAGTGAGACAAATTCAGATATGATTAAAGCACTACTGTCCCCATGGTGGGCGCTAAATTGTTTTGATCGAAAAACAATAAAACCAAATTAGTAATTGTGAGATTGAGTGTTTCATTTTTTATGATTATGGTATTGAAATATAAGATAAACACGGAGATTTATACGAGGAAAATCCCTTGATCAATGAATGATTGTCGGCATAAAAACCTCGGGTGATGACAATCGTCTATCACCGATTATATAAGTGATAAAATGAAGATTACAACTCGAGAACTATGGCCGCTAATACATTAGTGTAAGCAGATAAAACAGTCGAAGAGAGCAGAGAGAAGTGTTATCTGTGATAGCATAGCCTTATTTATATAACATAAAAGAAATTTATGGTCTTTATTAATCTCCAAATTTTATGCCACGAGCCATTAGAGAGTGTTGACCATGATTCCAGCAGATTTCGTAACTCCATTGACAGAGATTTATGGTGGACTTGGTCATCTAGCCGTTACCTGCATTAATACACATAAAACACGCGGAGAACAAATGTTAGTTGATCGACAGTTATAAGCATCAAGGATCCTTAATATTTCGAACGATAGGAATACTTGATCCTGCATGTCTAGGATACTATATCCACGATGTTTAAAATCTGAGCCCTAACAAGTTCTTGACCCAAATTACCAACAGTTAACCTTTAGCATAGGCTTCATTTGTTCAAAGTAACGTCTAATCTATTACAAGATGTTGTCACAAAACTAATAACCAACAAGGCTTAAAAGTTCGCATACCAAGGTGTCACAAGACACCTTGGTGCAAAACCTTGACAGGACACCTTTAGGTGTCTTGTAAGCCATACCATATGTAACAAATGGTGTACATTGTTTTAGTTAATCGTCCAACAAAAAGTTTTAGCGTTTTCTCTATAAGAAGTTGTTACGTTTGATAGTGAATCTGTTGTTTGGGTGTTCGTGTTAGTATCTCTAGCATATGTGTGTTTATATTCGTCCTCTTAAGGCGTTTCTCGACATATTCATGTCTATAAACATTGATATCGTCTATTGCTTCGATTCACAAAGAAACCAGGACCTATAGTAGAGATGCTTCACCAAACGATACTACTATGTTTCATCATTTGAAACAAAACAAAGCAGAAAGCTAGATAACAAGAAATTAGATGTTGAATACTTGAATGTATGAACAATTCAATAGTTAGGTTTCTTTCGTAGATTTCATAAATATTATGTAAAAAAATGGGTTTATTTTGTTTAAAAACTAACAAAGATCAAGAGCATGAGACTCTTTTATCATAATATATCAACCATTTGAAATTTGAAATATAATTTACTAAGAATATGTAAATATTATCAACTATACCATAGAATTGATGAGATAATTTTACTAATTTGAACCGAAAATAAAAATAGACTTGTGAAATGAAGCTACTTACCTTTAATGATATATTAGCTATTGGACTAACAACATCAACAAGGCAGAAAAACTATACCACGAAACAAAAGGAATGAAGTAACTGAAAACAAAGAACAATAATGTAATAATTTTTTTGCTCGAAAAAGAGCAAAACCACTCTATGATGTTAGACAAGGTAGGTAGCGAGAGGATACACAGGAATGCACTAGCTCAACCAACCAACAGAGTTTTAGTTGTGACCGTAAAACTTACTACGAGCTCAAACATCTATATCTATATATATAATAAAAGAACATAATTTGGGGTGGTGTGGCAAGCAAAGAGGGTGGCCACGTTAGTAAAAGGCGACGTGTTCAATAGGGAGGTTGTCTACGTTGCTTGCTGGTTTTTACGCGGGTTATACCCGTTTACCATTTCATGACCCATTTTGACAATGGTGAAACAAAACCCTCTTTTCCTCTCATACTTTTCATTTACTCACTCTCTCAATCCGTTCTCTCTCCTCTGATTCCTTTCTTCTTCAACCAAATCAACATCTCTTCTCTCATCTTCACAAACTTTCATTTTCCTCACAGATTAAAGTTCCAGGAAGGTTAGATTGTTCCTAATTTATGTTTTTCATGTTTTTCTATTCCAAATCTTTTAAATATTTGTTTATCTTTAAGAAACCCTAATTTGAGAATGTTTTTGTGTTTCTTCTTCCATTTTACAGATCTGTTGTTCCATTGTAGGTTTGGTTGTTATTTTTTCGTGTTTCATGTTTGTTTCTTCGGAATCTATGATAAACCCTAATTTGTTCACTGTTGTATTTGGTCTTCAGTTCACTTAGCGTCACTGCTTTTCATCTACATCTATTGGTGTTGTTGCATCTTTGCTATGTTTCTTCTCAATCAGCTACGCCACCTTTCATCTACCGAACATTGCAAGGTTTGTTTCTTTCGTGTTCGGTAAGTTTTTTTTTTTTGTTCTTTCGATCTGTTTAAACCCTAGCTTATGTAGTTATGTTGATGTTTTTCCAGATCTTTCATACATACCTTCAACTACAGAAGATTATAAGGTATTTTTCTTGATTTGTTTTGTAAATTTTTTACTTCAGATCTGTTTTTTCCTATGTTCTAACTTTGTTGGATTGATATGGTCTAGAAAATCAAACTCTAACAAGCAAGTTTAACCTTTATATTTTAAGTTTTGAGCAAGATTGTGTTTACAAATCAATTTTGAGTTTTTGATACCATTCAAACGGTGAAGCTTAGGTTTTTGCTAAAATATAGTTTTAGTTTTTCCTTTTTGTTTTAAGGATCTTCTAATCTTTACTATCAACATATTTTAGTGCTTTTGTTATATTTTCTTATGCTTAAAATGGGATTTTAAACTGATTTTCTTCTACTAACTATATTATGGCTGGAGGTTAGATGATTTTGCAATAATATAATAGATTTTATTATATATTGGTTGAATTACAGGACTTTATCGAGATCATATATACTTTTATGAAATTGTGACATCATATATACTTATGAAGTTGGTGATGAACATGTTAGGTTATCAAGTCCAATTAGTGGTCATTACTTTCGATATGGTTTTACCATAGAAAGGCAAATATAGTTTATTTAAACATTAAAATACTTACTCAAAGTTCTCTCTTCAAAGTAAAAGTTGTGTATTTTAATAGTTTGCACCAAATAGGTATCAAATCCTATATCCAAGACCTGAAACCACTTTTACTTTTTCAGCTTTCCTAAAACTGACTTCTTACTATTTCAAATCAGAAAATACTTATTCAAACACTTTTGGGTCAACTATAAAGACACACTCCATTGGCTTGAAAACATGATCCAAATTTTTACATGTAAGGGAACTGGCATATGGAAGTTTCCTACTGGAGTAGTTGATGAGGTATGTCTATTGTGGTTAATTACCAATCTTATACCCAAAAATATTTTGATTATATTTTAAAACGTACGTTTTTATAGGGTGAAGATATTTGTGATGCAGCGGTTAGAGAGGTAAAAGAAGAGACCGGGGTAAGCTTTAATCACTTCATCTCTTTTTGTTGATTGGTTGTATAGGTGCCAATTTTGATCTGTTTACTTATGAATGATCAATTTGAGTTATGTTCATCTCAAATGATCAAGTTGAAGGCTGCCCAAAATCTAAATCGTTTTTTAGATAATGATCCCACCTTTAATTAATGTATGAATATTATTATCATTCTTTACCCCTGAATAAGGTGATCAGTTTCACCTTTTAGGATCAAGTTAAATAAACTCCATGTTAAAAATTAACTGTTAAAGAGCTGAATTTGTCTCAGTCTTATCAACTTTTAATCTAAAAAATGCGAGATCTCGCCTCAAAAGTCAAAATTCATGATGTTGAACTTGCGATTAATAAATGGCTGTTTTTGATGGTTCAGATCGACGCCAAATTCATGGAAGTATTAGCATTCAGGTAAGGAAATGACTGAAATCTATTTGGAAATCATTAGATTTACCTTGGTGTGGTAATTTTTACAACTAATAATCAGGTTTTGGGATGTCATATTTAACCCGTTTAATAAATGATGTTTGGGTTGACCTGTTAACCCGTTTAGTTATTAATTCATCTATGTAACCTATTTATTACAACCCTCCAACCCGTTAACACATTTGCAACTTGAGTACGGCCTGTTTAGAATCCGTTGACCCATGTAGATAAGTGGGTTTGCTGGTCGTGTTTGGTTTACATAATCTTTGACATGAAGCCAATAATGTTACCTGCCAACCTGACATGATTGACACCCCGAGATCTATTATGGAAAACATTTTTCAAAAGAAAATTTTGAACAATGATCATATCATGATGTGCTCATTCGTTGCTTCTTTTACAGACAAAGCCACAAATCATTCTTTGACAAATCGGATTTATTCTTCATGTGTATGTTGCAACCATTATCCTTCGACATCCAAAAGCAAGAAAGAGAAATAGAGGCAGCCCAGGTTAGCTTCTATGGAAACAAGCGCAAATAAGTCATGATGAATGAAAGCGTCTTTAATATTGTTAAACTGTTTGGTTATTTTACGTGCAGTGGATGGCATTCGAGGATTATGCCGCCCAATCATTTGTTCAAAAGCATGATCTTCTTAGGTATATGGTGAAGATATGCACCGCGAAGAGAGAGGGAAAGTATACTGGTTTCTCTCCTGTGCCTACAATCACAAGTTTCCTCAGTAAACAAAGCAACATTTACTTCAATACCAAGGCTCTTAAGTCATAGTTTACGTCCCATATTGTGCATTGTCTTTGTTATCAACACGACTTGATACCTAACAAATATTCTTTTCGAGACATGTCAGCCCGTTTGTTTGAAATAGCATCGAAAGATCATTTTCATCTCATTATAGAGGTGTGCGTCAACAGTTGAAACTGAATGCATCGAAAGATCATTTTCATCTCATTATAGAGGTGTGTGTCAACTGTTGAAATTGAATGACTATCTAAGCTAAAATAAGTCTACGTGCTAGGCTAGTTTGACAATTTACTTATGAACTATGAGGCCTTCTTTCCAGGAATCTCACAATTGATCATACACAATATAAAACATTTCATAAACACCTACATTTAATTTACATAACCACATCAGAATACATAACCACATCAGAAGTCTTAAAACATTAATACGTCATTACATATCATTAAATGTTTAACATTGTCTTTAAAATTAATATAATAGTCTTAAAAGTCTTCTTTAAATGGATGTAAGTCTTCAGTTGTCAAGTAGCTTACAATCCATATCATCCTGTTTATTCATCAGCTCAAATGCCAAACTAACATGCATACAAAAGTCAGCTTTGTTGAGTGAGTTTCAGTTTTATATCTTTATCTTGAATCTTATAAAACATCATTTTGTATATATAGTAAGATAGTCGAGAATCACATAGTTCACATTATGTATATCATCTTTATGATTTTTTGCTTTATTCTTCTTTATCTTTCTTTATCCGTTAATTTTTAGTTTGCCAAAGGGTCAGGCTTATATTTTCTCATCTCATGTCAAGTGAACTTATTCGTGGCTAGCTAGGCCATTGAAAATTGCCCACTTGTTTCACTGGTTCCTCTAGATGGCTCCAACCAGTATAAGGTCTATTTGTTTCTCTTTAACTCACTATTATCAATGGTTTCTCCGATTGGCCTTATTTTACGTTGTAAAGTGAAATATTTGTATGGTTCTTGCAAGACTTTTCTTTCGGATGAGCCCTTTTGATGGACCCTCAACTTGGGTCCTCTTGATGGTCCCATTTTACTATTATTTTAGTTTCTCTGTCATCTTTTGTTATACATAGTATAATGCAACACATATCATGCATCTAACTCATAAGTTACACATAGTAATCTAAACATTTGCATCAATGTCATAAAACAGTTTAGAAAATCACGTCTCAGGTCCATAAAAGTAGTCGGTCCAAGGCCGACAACCCTTGGCTGGGGTCGCATTGAAATCTTGTCATTCGGTATGCATATCGCCCCACAACAGTTAAAACAGTATAATTAGAGGATCTAGAACTCACATGGTTTAACCACACGACCCACATAATGATTAACATGTAATTTGGTCATTTTCTATTATATTTTCCCATTAAATTCGCTAGGGGCGAATTTATTATAGCCGCTGGAATTTAGCAGCATTTTCGCTCACAGATTCGCTTAGTAACTTTGAACTGTAGTTCAGATAAATTCGCTAATTATGTTTGCTCGGTCTCATTAGTCACACATACACACCCCCAAAATTTGATGTCAGTGAACTTATAATTTCACTGGTCCGAATTTAATTAAATTCGCTCATTGAAGGTTTAAATTCACTATTAGAACATTAAGTTCGTTGGACAAGGTTTAACGACTAATCATCTCATTTTTCACTCAAAATCATTATTTTTAAACAAAATCTATACTTTTTATGTCCAAATCCTTAGGTTATCACCCAAGATGATAGATGTATGCTTTTTGTATATTTCTAGCATCAAAATGTGACTTTTTGTGATTGTTTGCAACTTTTCAAAAACTCAAAACCATTTATTCAATTCAGATATAAAGAGGTGTTTGGAAGATCTTACATAGATTTCTTGTTCTCTTCTTGATGATTTAAGGCACAAACAATTAAATCTTAATTCCTTAATCCACAAGTCTACAAATCTTCAAGTTTTTCTACTTTCTCTTTCTTAGATGAAATAAAAATGGTGAAGGTGGGAGCCAGTTAAGGCTGCTTAAGGGATGATTATGGACATTTAAACCTCTAATTTTAGGCCCATGAACTCTTTAAGTCCATAATTTCTCTTTCTTTTTACAACAATATGTATTTATGGGGTGTTTATAGGGGTAAATATGCAATTGAATCTTATATTAAATACTCGATTTGACTTTTGAGATGTTACATGAACGGGCGTATGTATATAAGTTATTTTATGTCATTCAAATAATTTACGCATGACTAATGATTTAAAAGTGATCATCTAATAAAGACTTCAACTTAGGGACCTGAGTTCAGATCTTAGATAAATGTTTTACATGGTATGGTTAAAGGTTTATACATTGTTTTTTTTTGCTGGAACGGTTGATTAACGAGTTTTTAACTCCGACCAACTTGGCTCCAAAAGGAAGTGGGCAGGCCAAGGTTTTGAACTCGTTCATTGCACATCACCTGAGTACAACGGTCTTTCCGTAGTGCCAACAACCGTTTTAAATAAAAAAAAAATCTAATGTTCACTTTGGAACTAGAAAACTAAAAATATGGAAATGAACATCCCAATCTAAACGATTAAGGTGAGGTATTTAAAAGTTCATTAAAATGAAAATGTTTTGTGTTTAAGTCTAACATGCAATAAAATAGTGTTTCAACAAGTTAGACTAAAGGAGTAAAGGGGTTTTCATACTGCTTTGGAATTGACGAGGACGGACTAATATACACACTTCCCTTTGTAAACATGTCAAACTAGAGCCCTAAAATTCCGTACTTAAAGAATGAAGGTGAGCGGACAAGTCAGTGACTCCTTAGCGATCTAATAGTAAATTGTTGTTAAAAAAACTAAAAAAAGTATACATCATGATATCATTATGCTAGAAGGCCATTCGTTAAACACTGGTAGGTTTGACCTAAAAGTTTTGTGAAAGTCAACTAAACTAAAGCTTAGAACATATATTGACAAGTGGATAAAAACTGAATATTGAGCAACATAAATACGGTTGGAGTAGGCTTGACTATGAGAAACTGCAATATGACTAAGGTTGGTTGGCTACCTAACTGCGCCTCCTTTTCTGGTTATCCTCCTCTCCAACTCATTGTGCTCATGTATCCTCTTTTTGCTTACAAAATTTCTATACCTAAAATAAAAGTTAATTACACCAAAAGACCAAAATACCCTTCTCACATACCTATGGTCAGTCAACATGTTCCTACATTTTTTAATTTTAAGCAAAATAGGTTGCTTATGGTTTAACTGTTATATTGGAAAATTTTACTAGTTCACCATGGTGTTTTGTTTTAACAGTTTAAACAACAGTTTGTATGTTTAAAAGAACATTTAAGACGTGTTCATGGAATTATGGAAAATAATGTAAATAAAATATAAAAGCTCGGTTTGGTTAACATTAAGACATGTTTGGATAGAACGACAAGTGTGAAGCTTAAAAGTTAAATCGAATGACACGCCCTAAACCATCAAAAATAATTAAATAAAAACATTTTGAAATTCTGATATAATATTCTTCATTTATGAAACCATTTAATATAATATAATACAAGTACATTCTTTTAATATTTATTTACTTATGAGTAAAAAGAAAGGAACAACAAATGATCACAACCTTTTTGATTCTCCTAAAAAACTTGACAACCCAACTCTCTTTATTTCTTTCTTTCTTTCTTTGTTTCTCTCTCATGGGCAGCTAGATTGTATTTGTCATGAGATACATTTACCTATCTAAATTGGGTGCAAGGCACTGGTCAAAGGTTATAGTAGGTATACAACCACAAGAATGTTGACAATAAATATTTATTTATAATTCCTACATATACATAAACATGTATGTGTATATATGTATATATAAGCCTTCAAGGCAGTCTGGTAGCTTTTCATTGTCTAACCCATTGCTTTGATCCTAAGTTTTTTCTAATGTATTCACAAAAGCAAAAGATGACCATTAGTTTTCAACAATACACTATGATCATGAAAATCATGTTCTTCATCTTCTTCGGTTTTCTCAGGGCTCATAAAACGCTTGCTAGACATATTGTTGAAAACCCGTTGGTGGAATTTTCTACCGGTGATGAGTTGAGAAGGGTGGCGGGATATGGTGATGAGAAGCTCTCGACGGTTGTTGTCAGCGGCTCGATTCTCTGTGATGTTTGTTCAGATAATGGTGCTCTTCTTCAATCCCATCCCATCCCTGGTATGTATTTGTATTTGTGTTTGCAACTGTTAAAGTTGGCAGTTTTGATCCATTTACTTATGACCTGACCGGGTGTATTTATATGTTGAAAGTGACAACTTATATTGTTTTTTAGGAGCGTCGATGGCGGTTTCATGTGATACTAACATGAAGATGAGCAAGTCAGATTGGGTAACAGGCTTAACCGATGAATATGGTGACTTCCTCATTGATCTTCCTTCTCATCTCCATGCAATTCCTGATATGGAAAAGAAATGCATAGCGAGAATCATCGAGCTACCAAAAAGCTCACCATGTCACCAAGCTTTTACGGGTGAACACAGAAAGATAGCACTTTCATCAATGGAGAACGGTGTTCGCACATACACTTCCCAGGAGTTTCACCTGACACCTGAATATGCACATCCATGCATGAATGAACAAGAAACATGATAAATACTCATCATCAGCAGCAGCAGCAGCAATGTAACGGCCACTGCTCATTCAAGGAGGCGCTTTCAGTCAGTAACAATGAGCTCTGGAGCTTGATCATGTTTCATATTCTTGTATTTTCTTTTTTCTTCTTTTTTTTTTGTGTCTGCAGGCAAGTCCTGTCAAATGGAGAGGGTGTACATATTATAATGTTGGTTATAATGAAAGTATGAAACAATTTATATGTATTCGACAAAAAATACGATCTTTGTACATAGAAACAACATCTAACAAGATTTCAAGATTTTAAATTGTAATGAGATGAAACAATTCATCAGGTATCCTTAGATTTAGGGGCTGACTGGATGTAGTTGGCCACATCAGCACAGCATTTCAGTTTATCTGCTTCCTCATCTGAAATTTCGATGGAGAATTCTTGCTCAAACGCCATCACAAGCTCCACCCTGTCCAGGCTGTCAAGGCTCAAATCTTTCTGAAAATCGGCTGATTCAGTAACCTGTTCAAGGTTACATACAAGATTAACATATAGCTTATAGAGGTAACCAACTTTGTTCTAATTTCGGTTTTGGGTAATAATCTTTTTTTCAATCGTAAAAAGTAATCAACTTTGATATTTGTTTGATAAAACCCCCAAAATTTTCGGACGTAAGGTTACTAGGTCATGATTATGATGTGGTAGTTGACGTGCTGGTAAGTTTAATCATGTTGCAAATCACCATACATAAAAAATTTATAACATTAAGGTTTTTTATGTATGAAACAAAAAAAAAATTCTTGGTAAATTTAGAACGGAAAACTCTCGGGGCCAACCAGTATCCTGCTAACAAGCGGGACTAGCTAGATTGTGTAAGCTAGAGGGGAATTAGACGCTTACCACTATGCCACTCCTTTGAAGGTTAAAATCAAACCAAACTTCTTTTTTATGAGAAAAAATCCTGTAACTTTGGTTCCAAAAATACTTGCTTTCATTCTAACAGCCACTTTAAATTGGTATGGATTTTGTTTCAAATTTTATCTATTAAACCTTATGAATGTGTGTAAGCGTCGCATTTTTCCCAAAATGTTTCACCAGCTAAATTTCTTCAAAAGGACGGAGTAACAAAACAGCAATCTTGAAACAAAATCAAATCATACAAAATTGATATGTAAGATTTAAATATCATAAGTACCTTAGTGGCATCAATTTTGTCAAATTTCTTGACCAGCCCAATCACTCGAGCCATAACCTGGTCAGGATTGGACCCAGTTGATGTGCAAAGTAGCCGGTGAAGGCTTGTTGTCGAACACACGTCTTGCAATAACACAAGTTGTCTTATAGAAACCGTAACCCTCAAATGTCTCAACATAGAATCTCTTAAGCTTTGCATATTGATCTGAATGAAGCCAAGATGCAAAGAAAAACAATAACTAAATTGTAATAATTCCATATATTTACATTTATTCATACTGAAAATCAGTCAAGAAGCTCAGGATCATTTTTACCCTTTAACCTAATACTCAAACTGATAATATATCAATGTTAACTAATGGAACAAGAAATTGTGTACAAACCAGATATTTAATCATTATTATTAACAACATTAATTAAGAAACTGAGGTCATATTGCTTAAAGTGGAAGCGATGCTTTATTAGTAACAATATCAATTCGAATTTAATAACATTGATATTAATCAATGGAATTGGACCATGAATTGATAGCATAACATTCAAATTGTATTGGAAGAGTGAGTGAAGTTGTTGGAAATGAATGAAAACAGTAAGCAAGCAAATAAGAGGGAAACGTGACCTTTGTTGTTTGTGCGTATACGACGGTGACAGCGGAAGCTAAACCCTGGCTGGTGTGATTGTGATGTAGAGATCCGAGTGCGAATGGGCCTTTTAAATGGATCGAATCTTTTTTTAATTAACGAGGTTTGAAACTCCTCTCAATATCCAAATGAGTTTTCGTGAGACAAGATGCCAACCTTCCATACTGATTTTGACACTCCAGATCTGACTTACTCGGAAATACCATTAAGGAGGAAATCCACAACTTGGAAAAACCTTCTTGAGTAAGACATGAACTTAAGCATGTAGGATCTGAAGTTTTTATCTATCACTCTTATGTTATTGGACCAGAAGGCCAATTGCATCTAATTACCCAATTTGAGACCATACTTGGTATTAGGTGGAACTTATCCTTACTCGAAAAGCTATGCAGCTTTCTAACCGATTTCAGTCTGAATTAGTTCATTCCAAATCGGTTTCGAATTGTAGCTTGTTTTACTCTGACCCAATTTATGATTAAAGAGAGCTGATCTAGAGTCCGAGCAAACAATTGGTGGTGGTGGAATATTTACTTATGACGTGAATGTGGTTTCGGATAGAATGACGAAGTTTGTGATTAAAGAAGGTTCGTTGTTCGACAACCCTCGCAGGCAAAAATGATTCGAGATACGCTTCAATCCGTTTACACCCGCGTATGTCACACTACTCTCAATTGTTATTGTTTAAAAATGTGAAAACTTTCAAAACAAAGGTTAACTCTTTAGTTTGAAAATTTACAAACCCGATGTAAACCTAACCACCGATGATTGGTTGGCTCTACACGGCAAATACTGAAAGGTATGACTGTGTTTGGAATGTTTGCATATCCACAAAGAGGAAAAAGTTTATTTTAATTTTTAGATTATGTAATAAAACAATTAAATTAGAAAACACCATATTTTCAAGAGTAAACTGCAATTTGTACCCGTATGGTTTGCACTATGTTAGAACTTGTACCCGTGATGCTGAAAAACCCTCGCTGCACCCCTTTGCTTTACATTTTTCGTCACCTACACCCTTTTTGCTAGTTCATCATGAGTTACGCATTGAGAGAAAATGGCATAATTGTCCACATTCCTAGCTTCTATCCTTAACTCCAATTGATCTCCAAGTTTTCCCCTCTTCAAAAATCATCCAAGTTGATCGTTATTGTGGTTGGAATGTGATAATTTTCATATGAGATGCTTTAAGTTGTTTAAATACTCCAAAATAGGTTTTTCTAGTAAAACCACTTTTTTGCACGCCGCAAACACTAAACTTTCACATTTCACGTGTTGCGTAAAACAAAATAGTCGATTTCCAATTTTTGGTTTTTTGGATCTTCTCGTGTTGCGAACATTTAAACCCATTTCTTTATGTGGTGCGAAGAACAACTTTTCTAAAAATACCGCCTCGTTTTGTCTCGTGATGTTTTCTCTTATGCTTGTTTCTCCAATATTTTTTTGGCTAACATGCCATTTGCACACAAACACCTATTAAACACATGAACACGTAAATATAAAATAAAACTAATAGAACAAAGCAAATAAAGAACTGAAACATATAAACACGTTAAGATAAAAGGATGTGTTTTGCAACACATCACCATGATTTACTGTCTGACCTTTTACGGCAACTCTGAAATTTGTATTTTCTCATTTTTGCAAGGTATTATTGATACAAAGAACAAGACTCACTTTGTCGATGATAGAGATGTGTGTTTGTTTAAAGGGACCCTTTGACGCGGCCATGGTGTCTCATAGTGTAAGGAAAACAGGAAAATGTCTCAAGCCACCAAATTCTAACAGGCCACCAAATTCTAAGGTCCAATACTCTATAAAGAAAAATTATACAAAAGCCATAAAATCCTGGATTTTTAATAGCTTATGACTTTTTGAATACAGATTTACTATTCTACCCTTATAATACACATTTTATATATATGAATAAGCTAAGCTAAACACTTTTTAAACTTAACTTATTGACTTTTTCACTACATAAGCTAATCCAAACATTTTTAAAAAAACTTCTTTTGAAAAAGTCATTAATCAATAAATATTTTTGACAAAAAACATTTTTTAAGTTAAATAAGCAATCTGAAACACTCTCTAAAAACACTTTTCATTTTGGCTTTTTGAAATAGTTAAAAAGCTATTTTTCATAATGTTTCAAAACTAGACCAGACATCGAACCGGTCTCCTTACTGGTCTGACCGGTTGAACCGGATGATTTCAGAAATATTTTATATATAAAAATGTAAAATATAGAAAAAATTTTCTAAATTTCCGGTCCAACCTCTTTTTCCACCGGTTCAACCACATAGTTTTCCGGCTTGACCACTTCTTTCCGATCCGACTGGTCGGGTCACTTCCAAAGAGGTTCAACCCCCTAAACCGGATCGAATCCATGCCCGGTTCCTGATTCAATCGGTACGACCAGCTCGTCCGATCCAGTTATTAAAATAGTGATGTTCCATAAGCCATATAAAACCTGACTTTTTGAATATTATTTTTGCTTTTTGACTACCGATTTACCAATATACCCCTTTTACAATATAAACATAACAAATACTAGCGTTCCATATTGGATCCATAGCCTACAATCTGCATCTAGATCGAACTCCAAACAAAAATCTATCGCCTACCACAAACAAACACGAATAAATGGGGACATATGTTCAGGTGCATCACTTACGATTGAATCTGCCACTTGTTGGCATTGCCATAGTATAGTAGGGTGGGTAATCGCATATCGAGTCCCTATAATACCATCAAAGACTAGTTGATGAACTTTATGACGATGATTAGCATCACCCATTGTATTAGTAGAAGGATCAGATGTCTTAATTGCAAGGATGATACGTAGGCGCTCACAAAGCTTGCTTAGATGCGTGTAAAAATCTCGCTCAGGATTTAAGGAAACAATAAACTCGGGCTCCTGATAGTTTATCTCAATCACCGTCTAGTTTGATATTTAAAAATGGGGTATTGTGCGGAACAGTAAAATTCTAGATAATGGATACGTTAACAAGTAGTTATGCTTAAAACAAAGTAAATAATAGTTATAACAATTCACAAGTAGCCACCTACTTTGAATCGATTCCTTGATTAAGGTTATCTAATACCTAACATATTAATAATATATTGGACCACTCTTTTCGTAATAACATGACGTGTTTGTGCATAAGTGAAGTTGTTGCGATTCTTTTTAGGGACAACTCAACACTCAGTTGGTATAAGGATATCTAGTGGCAGATCGACAGAGCTACCCAAGGAACCAGAATAAAGGATAAACTAAAGTAATAACAATGAAGCATTTCTCAAAACCACCCCTTAGTGCACTGTCACTATGCAACTAAGATTAAGAAACTCGAGAGACTTAAACTTAATTACTCTGGAAATGTGTCACTTAAATTCGAAACACCAACTCAGAGCTCCAAGTTAGAGCCTTAAACTTAGTTACTTGTGACACCTCACCTGGTGGCAGAAACACCGGGTTGTCATAGAAATTAGATATCGATAGTAAACAAAGCACATGGTATTTATTTATTAAGTCTAATAATGATATAATAAGTTTGAAACATGAGTCTTAAATAGAAACGCCAAAAAGTATAAAACCAAAACAGTAAATGCAATTGTCTTTATTAATATAACTAGGTCTAAGGCAATCATATATCCTGACAAAAGCAGCAAAACAATATCAAGCACCACTTGAAATATGTGAAAATAAAGTTAGCTAATGAAAGCTAGTGAGAAACCACAACTGATAAATAATAATTTAGAAATCCGAGATCATCATAAATATACTGCGCAATCTTACATGTATAACTATTTCATATTATTCTCAACCATGACCCCTTGCACACACATTGAAAACCATCATTGTAATATAACTTGTAGCCATTTATCATGAGGAACCAACTCATGTATTAATTAAAGATAACTTTTCAAGCAACCGTCACCTAACCGTCTCGATATCTTAGTTATCAATAGTTATTTAGCAACTTAGGGATATGGCATAGCAACATAGTATAACAACTTGTATCATCGTATAACAACTTGTAACATTGAATAGCAACTTGTAACATTGTAATTGTAATTGAATGGCCGGGGTTTAATCACCTATCGTTGTTGTATAAGTAGGTGGGTTTGTCAAACCATTAGCGCTAACATTGTACCGGTGGGAATACCAAGTAATAACACTACTATAAACTACCACATAAGTTTGAATCTTGTCGTGAGTCAAGACTAACACATTTTATGATCTCTTTTGAAAAATATAAATAAAATAGAAAACATGGATTGGTAATAGTACACATATTTCAACCCCAAAACTTAGTAAAAGTAAAAACGGGAGTGAGTTTACTCACCTTGAAACTTGGGTCGAAATAAATAGTAAATAGTCTAAATAGAACTGAGGATCGTCCAAATATTAGAATCACCTAATTAAATGACAATCCTAACTTAGTAAAACATATTGTATAGAAAACTAGAATATAAACAATAGGAATCTAAGGACATTGGAAATCTAGGGTTTCAAATTAAGATTTGGGGATTTCTCGTTAAACGACTACAATATATATAAACTCGTTTTTGGAAACGATAGCATAGTAATAATAATTATTTTGTTAAACAATAGATATTCTAATAGTATATTTTTTTACAACAAGTATATAATATAAAAAAAAATATGTTACATTTATTAGAAATACTTTTAAACAGTTGCACAATTTTTAAAGTATATAAATTTCCATACAAAAGTCTTATTTGTAAAACCTATTTTTTATATAACTTTGTATAGGTTTTATAAATATTTAAAATACATTTTTGTAGTATTTTTATAGTATTAAAAATATTTGTAATAAATAAATTTATAAAAATAAGTTTATAAAAATCATGGCTTTGATATTTTTATACATTTTTAACATTTGTAATATATATGGTTTTGTATTAGTATTTAGATTTAAGATATTTGATAAAAATGATTAGTAATACAATTAAACAAAATAATAAAAATGTATATAGGACCCTAGTTTCGAACCTGGGTCCTGTGATTCATCACACAACAATAAACTAGTAGACCAGCAGCTTTGTTTTGATTTGAATACAATAAATATTGGTTTTAACACATTTCCAACAAAACCCCAAATTGCATATAAACCCTAGAATACGAATTCCTAAATTACTACGGATTAGATCAATGGAATTAGAAATTGATAGAGGGTTTTGATCTACACATCATAAGGAGCATTTTATATAGAATCACTTACTTGATTTCGCACGAACTAGATCGACTGAACACGAAGAACAAGTATGTGAGATCGTTAAAATGAAATTCCTCTTGCAGATTTACTTCTTGTGATGCGTCAAACAAAAGCCCCTATACAGTTTTCGATTATCTTAAGGATTTGGAGATGATTGAATGAAGAACACAATGAAAAAAAGTGAAATCACTTACAGATTTTAGGTTGATGATTCGTGAAATTGAAGTTGGAGGGAGTGAGAGCGAGCAAGGAAGATTGAGAATGTCGAATGAATTGAATTACTTTGATCAGAAACTATGCGGATGGGTTCGAGTTGAATGACGAGTTAATTTGATTAATTAGGTGTTTAATTTGTTGAGTTCAATCCAATTGAATGCTACCAACGGATTCTAAACATTGAAATCGTCGTTTTAGTTGGTTCATGTTACTGGATTTATGCGTTTTGGTCGATTTAGTTATAGTGGGTTTTGTTTTCTGTTTTGAAACAGGAATTTAAGAGGCCATATGGTGTTTAGATAAAGATTAAGGGTTCGAAACATGCTTAGAACGAAGTTAGGACGGTTTTATATACATTTAATTTGGTTAAAAATGTTAAAAACCAGTGTTTTGAAACCCGGACCGGACCGGCCGGTTGAACCGGACGGACCGGGAACCGGTGATGTAAGCGGTCCGGTTCAAGAGCGATTTCCGGCTGGTTCCGTTAGTGTGGTGGTTGAACCGGTGACCGGAACCGGCGGTCAAACCGGATCTGAACAAAATCAAACCAAAAATCTGACTCAATAATCTGAATCAAATCCTCACTCACCGTTGCCTGAGTTTACTGACGCGAGTATTAGGGTCCTCGGTGGTCCATTGCGACAGAGAACAATGCCAACAGCTCGTGATTTGGTCTGGTTTTCTCTATGTGTTTCAAGAACTTGAGAGATTGAATGAGAAAGAAGTTGATCAAAACTCAAATGGGTGAGTGGGAGAGTGACGGCTGATGTTCTTTGATTTAAGTCATAACATACAGTTTAGATTTATGGTAGATTTAACTTTCAATATAACCCCTTAAGTATGAGTATTTGTTGTGTTATTGATATGTTTTATAAATATACATTTATAGCCTCATATTATTACAATATGTCATAATTTAATACATAAAGAAATTTGTATATATTTGAAGGTAAATAAATTATTTATAAAGTTACCCCGTTTGTGAACCCGGTCCGACCGGTCCGACCATCGGACCAGTAAAGTGTCCGATTCACTGTCCGGTCCGGTTTTTAAAACATTGTTAAAAACACGTTTAAAGACCTCGCCGGAGATGGAGGTTTTCTGGCCAAGGTGGCCGGATTTGTGGTCATCGAAAATGCGGAGAGTGCGACCAAGGGGGGATTGGTTAATTACAGGTTTAGTCCCCGGATTTTGATTTACTTTCAATTCATTAATTAAAACTTTAATATGAGTTTCAAACTTGTCACTTTTGACCCAAATTTAATCAATACTTATTTTAACTAACCAAATTAACCACGTTAAATTGTAACGTTGACGTTTTTGAATGATTATTGCGATTGACGTTAAATGGTTCTTTGAGACTTTAATAATACTTATCTCTAATGATCTTTATTTAAATCTCTTTTATGAATTCAAATATAAAGATATTTGAGACTTATTTATTATAAATAGAATTAACTACTAAACGTTAGATATTACACATAGAGAATTCGTTCGGTTTATTAGAGACGGAAAAAATAACATAACGGTCCGATATATTTATTTATATTAATAAAGATACGTTACATTTTTGAGATAAATAAATATGAATACAATAAAGATAGATAACTTCGGGTTCGGGTTTGGGTTTGAGGCAGATGTCACATTACTAACCTCTTTTCCAAGGTGATTACCAAGGGTTGTACCACATAGACATGGTCGTCTTGGATGGAGCGTTACATACACAAAGAGTCAATGGGACATGGCTTCTCTAACTTAAAACTAACAATCGTAAAACTAAACTTGACTCATATACACACAACCTAAATAAAATCAAAACATTACTTATATTAAAATAACATAAACAAGTTATCTCACCAAAGTAAAGCAAAGAACATCAACTCATGGTTATAACAACAACAAGAATCAATCTCGAAAAAACGTTGGAAAACATCATTACAAGATTTAATAATTGTTGAAATAGTTCAAGCTACATGGAATGATCTAATATACTACCAACTAAGCTAAAAGACAGTACAAACATTGAAAAACATGATTGGAGTCTCTAGAGACTAGAGGTGTTCTATTTACAAATAAGCCAAGGCAACTATTTATAAGCTACTCAGTGGTCTAGACATGGGCCGTGTATGTGAGACACGTGGCCATGTACTCGCCAGTTTCTACTCCATGATCTTGTGTCGGTACAGATCTAACACTCTAATGCGTGCTAAACTACTTATATTTTAATTAACTATTTAGATACCCTAATTTTTAAATTTATAACTTAGACTCTTTATACTAACCTAAACACACCGCCAGTGGCGAACCGGTCGAATGCCCTATAGCTTAAGTAAGTCCGAGATTGAACCACATGTGACATCTATGCTAAACCTAAGCCTAAATGCCCGACTCGAACGCGAAGCTATCTATCTTTTAGTGTATTTGTATTAATTCTTAAGATGTAACGTTTCATTATTATTAATATGAATGAATATGTCGGATTCCATGTTATTTCCAGTCATTAATAAACCGATCGGTTTCATTGCGTGTAATATCTAAGTTTACTAAATAATACTATTTATAATACATAGATATCCAAAATTATATAATTTTGTATTTTATAAAAGAGATTTTTAATAATATTATCAAAGGTAACTTTTATTACGTTTAAAAATAACCATTCATTGTAAAAAACGAAGTAAATATATATAAACGTCAATTTTATAAAAGTTACGAGTTAACTCGGTTAAGTTAGCTGGTTAAAATAAGTATTTATTTAACTTTGGGCTAACTATGTCAATTTATAAACTTATATTAAAGTTAAATTCAAATTAATAATCAATCAAAAGTCGAGGGACTTAAAGTGTAATTACCCAAACACAAATCTCCCCACTATGAGACCCATGTTTCTGATCACCAGGATTCCGACCACTTTGGCCGGAATTTGCGAGTCTCCAGCGAGGTCCAACTAGTGTTTTTTAGCCACTTTTAATTCAATCCAACTAATGTAAAATTATCCTAAGCTTAACTCGAACTGATGGTCTATGTTAATTGCATTTCAAGACTCGAATCATCTTGTTGAATTCTGGTTTTGTAATTGTGGTCGACTTTATCAATACCCATTAATCAAAATCGATCAAATCCCTCAATAGAAATAAACCAAGTTAACCAAAACTGTCCTTTTGTCGATTAGAGTCCGTCCATATCATTAAATTGGATTTAAAACATCAAACTAATCACCAATTAATCCAAAATAACTCGTAATCAATCTCTAACCCACTCGACTTTATTCCAAAGCAATTGACACAATTCAATCGTCCATCCCATTCCCCTTTGCTCCCTTTCACTATCTGGCATCTCAACTTAGTGCAACAATCTTCAAAAATCTGTAAGTGATTCATATTTTGTTCGAACTTGTTCATCATTAATTAAGCATCTAAAATCTTATAAAATATATCAAAACCATGAGTTTATATAAATTTAGTTTTATAAATTTAACTATTACAAATACTTTTAATACTTTAAAAATGATATAAAATGTATTTTAATACGTCTAAAATATACATACAAGTTTTATAAATAATAGTTTATAAGCATAAGACTTTTATATGGACTTATGATACATTAAAAATATGGTAAAGGTTTTAAATTATTCCTAAATATATAATATTTTTTTGACGTTAAATAGTTTTCATTAAAAAATATATTATTTGAATTGCTAATGGTTATCAACAAATATTGTTATTTCTATTACTTTTATTTTCCGTGTTATGGTTAAATAATTTTATATATTTTTAATCATTTATCGAAAAACCCCCGAATCCCAATTTGAAACCCTAGAATTCCAAATTACCTTAGATTTCTATTGCTCGTATTTTAGTTTTCTATACTATATGTTTACTAAGTCTGGATCGCCATTTACTTAGGTAATTCTAGTATTTGGGCAATCCTCGGTTCTATCTAAGTTATTGCTATTTTTTCGTGCTTGTGTTTCAAGGTGAGTAAACTCACTCCCCTTTTTTCCTTTTACATTTTGGGGCTAAAATGCGTATTTTTACCATACTACGTTTTTTTATTTTTTTCTATTTTTTCAAAGAGAGCATACAAATGTGTTAATCAAGTTCGCGGCTTGATACAACCTTATGTGTTGGTTTAAAGTAGTTTTATTACATGGAAATCTCACCGGTACAATGTTAGCTCTAATTGTTTGACAAACCCACCTGTCTGTACAACATCGATAGGTGATTTAAACCCGGTCATTCTAATTCCATGTTTATTATGTTGCTATGCTCAGTGGCGTACCCAGAATTTTTTTTCAAGGGGGTCGAAAATTTGGTAGAAATCATTTGAATATCGATATATAACATTTTTTCAATCCGGTTCGACTCGGTTCGGGTTAAACCGGGTCGGGTGAACGAAAAAATGACAAAAAACTAAATTTGAGGGGTTAAAATTGAATTTTTTTCATTTCCCTCCACTTATATTTAAAATTGAAAATATTAATTTCCCTCCACTTAACTAACTTATTTAATGTCAAACCCTAGTTTTTATCTATAAATACTAACCAAAATCTTTCTAATCATCTTTATCACTCTAAAGTATTTCTCAAACTCTCTCTAATCACCATTATCATTCTAAACTCTTTTCTCAAACTCTTTCAATCTATCTAAAAACTTCATATTTTTACAACAAATTTTCTATACAAACTTAAGTTTTTTTTTTCTTTCTTTCATCCTTTTTTTTTCATTCACTTTTTGACATTATTTTTCTTCATAAATACTCGAAACACTTGAAACATCCTCTAGGAATTTACCATATATTTACCAAGGTAAATAAAGTTAAATCACCAATTTGAGGTTCAAGTTAATATTATTTTTCTTAAACCTTATAAAATGAATTTTTTATTTTGTTTCTTAAACCTCATATGTTTACATTCTACATCTTTCTTAAGTCATTAGTTAATATACAAATAAGTGAATGAAACCAAACCATGTTTCCAAACAAGACTATGTTGGAGGACTTGTGTTATGGTATAAAAATGGTGATGTTGAGAACCTTGGTTTACAACTAAAATTTCCACCATTTCTCACTTCTCACTTGATTACTTAGTTAATATAGTTAATTTATTTATGTATTTCCTTTCTTGTACTTATGACCATCCGAATCATCAACTATGTTGATGGTTTTGTGCAATGGTGAAACACTTGAGGTTATAATACCTCAATGCTTGACTATACATGACAATATAAATAAATATATATTACTATTCTTCTAACCATAATTTAACCCAATACATGGTTAAATATTATGTTTCTCAAATGGGTTGTGGACTGGGCATTAAACTGAGTTTTCAAGACTGGATAGGGGTTCGAGGGTTAAATTTTATGGGGGTCGATCGAGAATTTAACGTATAAAAACAAAAAAAAAAATTTCACAGGGGGAGCGGACGCCCCCAGCCCACGTAAGTGGGTCCGCCCCTGGCTATGCTATGACATTGGTTGCTAACTTGCTATACTATGATGCTAGTTGTTATGCCATGTCCCTAAGTTACTAAATAAATATTGATAACTTATAGATCGAGACGGTTAAATGACGGTTGGTTAAAAGTTATCTTTAATTGATACATGAGTGGTTCCCCATGACAAATGGCTTAAAAACATTTTGTGAGGTTTCTATGCTATTCTAGGGGTCATGGTTGAGAATATTACGAATTTTCTATACATGTAAGATTTCGTAGCAAGTTTATGATGATCTCGGATTTTCTATACTATTATTTATCAATTGTGTGTATTCACTAGCTTTTGTAGCTAACTTTATTTTCACATATTTCGTGTGCTGCTTGATGTTGATTTATTGCTATTTATTAAGGCATATGGATGCCTTAGACTTCGAAATAAAAGTAAAGACTATTGCAATTATTGTTTTGTTTATTACTTTTGTTTTCCATTGACTTATGTTCCAATACTCATGTTAATAATTATTAGACTTTAATAAAAGAATACCATGTGCTTTGTTTACTATTGAGATCTATTTCTATGACAACCCGATGTTCCCACCATCGGGTGGGTGTCACAGTTTGGGATCAGAGCCATGGTTATAGGAAACTAGGATAGAGTATTAGAAACACGCCGACCTAGACTATAACCTAAGAGTCCTTAGTGCAAATAGTTGTGCTTAGAAAACTCTTCTAAAAACTTATTCCTTTTTCCTTCTACGAACATTTCTATGGATTTCTTAATCTCATTTCTAATTCGATTTTGCGAAGGAGCTACAAGAGACTCGTCTGCAAGATTAAGATCTTTTCTCTTTATGGAATCTCGTCATTGTCTTAAGTAAGTTTGAAACGTGGGACACGTGTGCAATATGGAAGGAGGAACACCTGTGTCACAGACATCCTATCTAAGGAAAAACATTTCGTATAAGTCCCTTTAAGGGACCTGTATGCTTACCTAGGGATGGATGAGATGATTGTGACCCTATAGGCTAAAGCACGCCTTTCTTGAATACATTGAGAACGAACTTAACACTTTGATAAGTCATAAGTGTCCAAAACCAAGACACATTCCTAAGCCTTCAAATTCTGTTTATCTATTTTTCTGAATGATTCTATGGGTTTCTGTATTATTTCAAATTTTATTCCTGTGACACCCCACCCGGCGGTAGAAACACCGGGTTGTCCTAGAAATTGGATATCAATAGTAACAAAGCACATGGCACAATTTTTATTAAATTCTAATAATTGTCATAACATAAGTTTTGGAACATGAGTCTTAAACATAAACGACAAAAGTAATAAAACCGAAACAGTAAATGCAATTGTCATTATTATTTTAACTAAGTCCAAGGCAATCCTATGTCTTGGTAAAACAACGAAATAATATCAAACACCACCTGAAGTATGTGAAAATAAAGTTAGCTAGTGAAAGCTAGTGAGTAAACCACAATTGATAAATAATAGTATAGAAATCCGAGATCATCATAATATGCTGCGCAATCTTATGTGTATAGTCATTTCGTAAATATTTCTCAACCATGACCATAAAAACGTACATAGAAACATCAACCATAGACCCCGCATGGTAACCTTTAGCAACAAGTAATGAGGAACCACTCATGTTACAATTAGTGATAACTGTCATTTAACCGTCTCGATGTATAAGTTATCAAAAATTGTTTTAGCATCGAAGAGACATAGCAGCATAGCAACAAGCATCACAGTATAGTAACTAGTAACCAACGTATAGAATCAAACATATAGAATCGTCGGGTTTAAATCACGTATCGCTGTTGTATAAGTAGGTGGGTTTGTCAGACCATTAGCGCTAACATTGTACTGGTGAAAATTACATAGCAATAAACTACTTTAAACTATCACATAAGATTACATCTTGTCGCGAGTCAAGAGTAACTCATTTTATGATCTCTTTTAGAAAACAAATTGGAAAATGGAAAAAAACATAGTATAGTAAAAGAACACATATTTCAGCCCCAAAACGTAAAAGTAAAAAGGGGAGTGAGTTTACTTACCTTGAAACTTGGGCACAAAACAATTAGTAAATAGTCTAAATAGAACCAAGGATCGTCCAAATATTAGAATCACCTAATTAAATGACAATCATAACTTAGTAAAACATATTATATAGAAAACTATAATTCAAACAATAGGAGTCTTAGGAAATTGAAATTCTAGGGTTTCAAATTGGGATTTGTGGGTTTCTCGTTAAACGACTAAAATATATAAACTCATTTATTCGTAACTGTAGCAATTGTAATAATAGTTATTTTTGATAACCGATTGGAATACAAATAATATATATTCTTTTAACGCAAACTATTTAACGTCGCAAACATATATTATATATAGAGAAATTCTTTAAAACCTTTTACATACTTTTAAATGTATTTAGAAGTCTTATAAAAGTCCATCTTTGTAAACTATTGCTTATAAAACTTGTATGTATTTTAGGAGCATTAAAATACATTTTTATAGTACTTTTAAAGTATTAAAAGATATTTATGGAAGTAAAGTTTATAAAGTTTATTTTATAAAAATCATGATTTTATATATAATTTAAAAGATTTTAATATTTTTACGATACATATGATTAAGTATTAGTATTAGATTAGATTAATTAGTAAAATTGGTAAGCAATGTAGTAAAAATATAAAGATAAAATACATGATCACCCCTGGTTTCGAACCACGGACCTCGTAGCAACAAACAAGACACTCAGACTGATAGTGCTAGAGAGAACCGAGCTTGGATCTAGATCTGAGATTGTTTTGTGATGTTGTTTGCAATCAGTGATGCGGAATCTCACTGATCACGTATTGATGCTTGAATGTTCATGAAGATCAATGCAAAGTATGATGAAGATTATGATAATATGAATAGGTGAATTGTATTAGATCAAAGGATGTTACAAGAGAATATGACTAATAAGAATAGGCAACTCCCTTAACAAATGACCTAGGTGATGGTATTTATAGTCCATACCATTCACCTTACAAAGTAACCTAAAAGACGTGCAATTAAGCACAAAACGATTACACAAATATTCTAAGACAAATACAAATTATTAACGTCTTCACCCGTGCTTGCTCGTGATGATGCTCGATATCTTCACTCGCTTATATTTGGAAAGTGACATCTTCAAATAACCCCAACAGTACTCCCCCTAAGATGACACTTTACAAATCCGACATATCAGCTTAAATCTTCATGTGGCGAGCATAAAGAGCAACTTAAAGTTTTGGTATGCACTATCTTCAAGAGGACCCAACAGTACTCCCCCTAAGATGATGCTGCCAAAACTCTGTCTTTCAACAAGCAATCTGCATCCTTCTCTCCCTTTTGAGTTACATCAGAGGCTATGGAAAGAAATTAGCAGAGAGTAGATTCCGGTGAATCTATATATCAGCAACGGGATCTTCTTCAACGGTTGAAGTAGAATGCGAAGACTTCTTTGACTTAGAATACTCCCCCTCAACTTTTTCTTTAGAGGTTAACGGGATCTGTGTATGAGATATTAAGAGGAGGATTCTTAACACTCAACAATCTGACTTGGAGATCTTTGGACTGGAATCAGGCTTGAACAGGAACATCTTCAAGTCGCGTGGAAGCTTGTTCTGCAATGGAAACTGTTCCTGCAACTCAAAGAAAAACATTAAAACTCAGGCAATAATGTGCATTTATCATCAATGTAAAGATTAAGTTCTCAATCGGATGAGATATTGCTTAATGAACAACTTCTACATCAATAACACATGTTAAACTTCCAAAACAGAAGAAAAATAAAAAAGAAAATCTTTTTGTTCTTTTTTGAATTTTTCAATGTTTTTGATATTTTTGGAATTTTCTCTTTACATTCTGAATCTTTAACCTGCAATGAGATCATACCAGCAATTATCCAACACATGTTTTGCAGTTTTGAGAATAGACATTTGAATTGTGAAGTAATTGAGTGATGAATTGTTGAACAAATCAATTAGCTCGAAGTGACACACTTACTTTTTCTATTCTTGATGATCAATTAGGTTGATTAGGAATAAGTTTTGAGTGACCCATACTTTGCACATTAGAAAGTTATACACCTCATCTAAATATCCTGAGAACAACTCAACACGTCAGGTCACTTACAATCATAAACAGTGTGGAATTTGGGTTCTATTTGGATTTGGTCCACTTTGGGACTTCTTTTGAATTCCTTTTTGGAATTTTTCTTTTTCCTATTGTTCCCCTTGGGAATCTTCTGAATTCCTTTTTGGAATTTGTTTGGTGACGGTCCACATTTGGGACTCTTTTTGTTCCATTTTGGAATCTTTTGCTGCATCTTGAAGCTCAAAAGAGACTTCATGTGAGACTTTAGGTCTGTGGGTACCACAACAAAGAAGCTCACGATGCGGTTCATCACACTGAATAGATTGCATCATTACCCGATGTATATCGTTGCGTCACAAGATATCTATTTGATTTGTATAAACGTTTCACATGCACTAAGATGTTTCAACCACAAAAACTCATTAGAATTTAGTTAAATCATCAAAGAATATACTTGTTCAGTATAATTGTCTGAGCTGTCTCGCACATCAATTTTCACGCTTCAGTCTTTATTTTTTAAAATGATGCGTTGAATAACTCTAGTGTACTATCATTTCTCATGTACGTGCAAGTAGATTCAACATATTTTTTTTTTTTGGATTTTTCTGGTTTTATCATTTTTTTTTATTTTTTTTATTTTTTTTTTAATAATGATTTCTCCTCCTAAACTTTTAAATTTCTAGGAAAATTGAAAGTTTAATGAAAAGAAAATGGCAAATATGTTATCAACGTATGAAGAGTGCATGCAATATACTTAATCTAAACAGACGAAATGAAACATCGGTTGTTTCTTGCACTGCCATCATTGTTTGATTTTTGAAAATGTTTTTAAAATTCCTGCAATGATTCCTTTTTGTTTCCAACTCCATTTGGCGTCAGTTGCATCGAAAACATCATGAACAATATTCGGTATCTTGTCATGATAAGGGATCAGCCACGGTCTTCTTTTCTTTGTTTGATCGGCCTCCATAACTGTCCCTAACACACTAAAAAATCAGTTAGAGGTAATGACCCAAACCATTTCGGTTTTGGGTCGTCCAAATTCATCAACATAAGAGATATTCTCATAAGTGCAAGGAATACCTTCAGGTGGTGGTTCTGATGATACAATGTAATTTGTACCTTCATCTTCTTTCATGGATTGTTTGTCAAAAGAGTAATTGTAGTCATTTTCAAACAAATTGTTAATTTCATTTAAAAACAGGTTTTGTTGACTATATTTCTTATTCAAAGATTGATTCACTATCGGAATCATTTTATCATTTAAATCATGATTTCTCTTTTTGTTTTTGACAAACTTTGGTTTCCATGAATCATTGACATGTTGATTTTCATCAAACGAATGTCTATGATTAGATCTGTTAAAGTTAGAAAAATACCTGGAAGGGTATGCACATGATAAACTTCTTTGGACTGACCTTCTCGGCTTGTAGTAGCATTCGGATGTGTTGTGATTTACCATGTCACAGAAGGAACAGTACTTGTTGTAGTAACATTCCATTGTATCGTGGTTGTACATCTGACAGTTGATGCAGTACTTGTTGTAGTAGCATTCTGATGTCATGTGATTGTACATCTCACATATCTCGCAGTACTTCTGATGAGCCTTGAAGGGAGACTTCTTTCCTTTCTTCTGAGAAGTCTTTGCTGTTGAAGATTGTTGTTTCTGAGAAGCTTTGACCTCTGAATCTTGTTGAATCTTTCTTGAAGGAGCAGGAGTCTTGAACTTGTCACCTTTTGACCCAAAAGGAAAGACACCTTGACTGTAAATACAATCTGAGATATGATGAGTTTCAGAGTCACAGATTAAACAGTATAAGTCACTGTTTGAATCACTCGGGGATTCGGAATCTTGAGACTTTGAAGTAGAAGGAGTCTGTGGTGTAGAATCAGATGAAGCGCCCTTTGTCTTGTTCTTCTTGGCTTTGCTCTTCTTTCTTCTAACCTTCTTCTTCTTCTTTGACTGAAACTCTTTTGTCTTTTCTTCTTCTTCTTGAGAAGATAGTGATCCAACAATTCCGGTTGGCACTAATCTCTCATCTTTCTTTTCAGCTTCTTCTTTGATAAGCACCAGATCAGATTGTGATCTGTTCAGTTTGTCAGTAAGCTCCATGATTTGAACATTCAGATTATGCTTTTCGATAAGCATTGAATCAACATTCAGTGTAAGAGATTTGAGTCTATCTTCACACAATTGGTGATCTTTTTGTAGACTTGCATGCTTCTCTTGTTCTTCTTGCAGTTTGTTTTTCAGAGTGTTGTTCTCTGAATTGAATATCTCAGACAACTTCTTCAACTTTAGAATCTCTTCTTGCAAATCTTTGATCACACTGGATGAGTGTTCATTTGATTTTGCAACTTCATTCTTTATATTTGTAACTTCTTGTTCACTTTTCTTGAGTGACACTTCGAGAGATGTGATTCTGTGCTCTGATGTCTTGTGTTGTTCTTGGAGATTCTTGTGCCTTTTCTCTTCATCCTGGAATTTATCCCAAATCCTGTAAGAATATGTTCTTTAGTGTTCACATTGTTGAAAACATTCTTTGGTGCACATCTTTTCTCTTACATTGACAGGCATTTCAACAAATGAACTCTGAACATCTTTCTCGGATTCCTTCTCAGACATCAATTTCTCCATTTCTGATTTCAATTGAGCAAATTTCTCCATTTCTGATTTCAATTGAGCAATTGTCTCATCTTGCTTTGCAATAGTTTCTGACAAGTTGCTAATTTCTTTATCTTTCTTTTCAATCTCTTGAATGGAAACAACAT
Organism: Tagetes erecta; assembly: GCA_030867185.1. Lineage (NCBI taxonomy): Eukaryota > Viridiplantae > Streptophyta > Magnoliopsida > Asterales > Asteraceae > Tagetes > Tagetes erecta. Next base: position 38,174,124 of record CM061489.1, on the reverse strand, counting down.
CATTGTTTTCACTCCAATCATATTCTTCTTCATCTTCCTGATTGTCATGAGAATTTGCTTCACTCACAAGAGCAAGTTTTGTGTGTTCATTAAAGTCTCTTCTCTTTTGATCACAAGCTTTGGCAACTTGAAGGTAAGTTGTTTCAAACATGTGATTGAATTCTGTAATAAATTCATTGATATCTTCTCTTTTATTTTCTTCTCGGATCACGGTAAACATGCCCGTTGACATTTTTCTTGAATTTTCAAAGTCATTTTCATGATTTTTCTGGGAAGTCATGGTGTCTAAAAATGACTAATTTGAAATTTTGGAAAAATGAAATTTTCGATTTTCCAGACTCGGGTCACTGTTGGGACGGGTAAACAACTTGGGACGGCTGAACAGTGCTTCACCCGGCAGAACAGTGCTTCACCCGGCTGAACAGTACTTCACCCGGCTGAACAGTTCTTCACCCGGCTGAACAGTGTCAAACTTCACCCGGCTGAACACTTCACGCGGCTGAACAGTTCTTCACCCGGCTGAACAGTACCTTCCCCGGCTGAACAGTGTTTTCACCCGGCTGAACAGTGTTTTTCTTCTTTCACCCGGCTGAATCAGTGATTTCTTCTACTTCACCCGGCTGAACAGTGTTCGCACGGCTAAATAGTGTTTTTCACTTCTTCACACGGCTGAATAGTATCTCACCCGGCTGAAAACTTCTTCAAATCTTCATATCAGATTCACTTTTCAAAGTCAAAATTGTGATGAACACAAGATCAATTCTTCAATTTTTGATGTTTTTGTTAAATTCAACACTTGTATTAGCTGAGGAATGATGTTTCTAACACTCCTTCAGAGTTTTTCTACCTTGAATCAAGCTAAATCTCATTCAGATCTGGATTTTTGATGAAGAACACAACAAGTGGGTTTTGAGACAAATTGACAAAATATGGATCGAAATAAACAAATCAGTGATGTTTGATCATGAACGAAGCTTAGGATAGTGATTTCTAACATATCTCAATCAACAATTTCTCAATATCAACAACAAATTCCAGATTTCAATTTTTGAGCAGTGAAGAACACGAACTTGAACAATTTCTTCAAAAACTCAATCAAATCTTCACCAGTTGATCTCAAACTTTGCAGTTCTTTACACAAACATGAATCAAAGCTAATGGTAGCTAAAATTCCATCAATAACAACAACAATCAAAGATCACCCAACAGCTCTGATACCAATTGATAGTGCTAGAGAGAACCGAGCTTGGATCTAGATCTGAGATTGTTTTGTGATGTTGTTTGCAATCAGTGATGCGGAATCTCACTGATCACGTATTGATGCTTGAATGTTCATGAAGATCAATGCAAAGTATGATGAAGATTATGATAATATGAATAGGTGAATTGTATTAGATCAAAGGATGTTACAAGAGAATATGACTAATAAGAATAGGCAACTCCCTTAACAAATGACCTAGGTGATGGTATTTATAGTCCATACCATTCACCTTACAAAGTAACCTAAAAGACGTGCAATTAAGCACAAAACGATTACACAAATATTCTAAGACAAATACAAATTATTAACGTCTTCACCCGTGCTTGCTCGTGATGATGCTCGATATCTTCACTCGCTTATATTTGGAAAGTGACATCTTCAAATAACCCCAACACAGACCAGTTACTCTAAGTCTCAATTTTGTTTAAAATTGGTTTGGAAATGGTTTTAACTTTCGTTAAACAAAACCCAATTTTTCTATAAACCCAAGAACACATAAACTTAAATTACTTTGGATTGGGCATCGAAAAAAGAAATTGATATAGGGTTTATGATCTAGGCATGGTAAGGATCATTTTAACATAATGGACTTACGTGATTACTGCTGAAATCGATCAAAGGATGAGAAGAACATAGGAGCGACGACTTAAGAATCAAAATTGCATCAGGAGGTTGTTAAAATTCGATTCCATTTGTAGGTTTACTCTTGATGATGCGAAAAGCAAATGCCCTACAGTTTTTCTTGATGAAAACAACGATTTGATGGCCGATTGATGAGTTGCCGGATTCGAACAAAGACGGAATCAAATAACAAGTTCTTGTGATTATTGATTGAAATTGGGAATTCAGAAAGTGAAAGAGAGATCCAGAGACTAAATTGGTCAATTGAATTTGATTAATTGGTTTGGGAAAACAATCGAACGAGTTTGGAGTTGAATACGAGTAAAGAAGTTTAATTGGGTGTTTAATTCGGTGATTAAAGCTCAATTAAACGCCATTAGCAAATTCTAATCAATGTTATGATCGGTTTGGTTGATTCAATTTGATCAACACAAGCGTTTTGAATTGATCGAGTGAAATGGGTTTTGTGACTAAGGTTTTAGAACCAATTAAAACACGGTTTGATCGACTAAATGAGGTTTAAATGATGGCAACAGATTCGAATCATGCTCACCAAAATTTTATATAGCTTCTTTTTTGTTTAAAGTGGTTAAAATGTATAAAATCGATCTCGCCACAGTTCCGGCCGGCGCCGGCGTGCATATTTGCCGGAAAAACCGTAGGGGCTGCTTCTCTTGTTTGATTTAATTAGAATTTTCATTTTTGGCCCCTTTTTGGAATATTTATTAATATGGGTAATAACTTAATTATAAGTTTAATAGTTTACACTTTTAGCTCAAAGTTAAATATAAATCTATTTTAACTAACTAACTTAACCGAGTTAACCCGTAACATTTATAAGATTGACGTTTTTATATATTTACGTTATCTTTTACGTTGAGTGGTCGTTTTAAACTTATTAGTAACAAATTTGCTATTATTTATAAAATCTCTTTTATAAATTATAGATTTATATATTTGGGAATTAATCTCTATAAATAGTAATTATATAGATGTACTTTAGATTTTAACTCACTTTATTAAAGACCAAAAACAAAAAGTAGAATTGACATATTCATTTATATTACTAATGAACGTTAAAACTCGAGGAATTTAAATACGAACGAATACAAACAAAACATGGATTCGGGTTCAAGTCGGGCATTCGGGTTCGGGTTTGGGGCAGATGTCACAATTCCAAGTTTATTTATTTATATTTCTAAGGTTCTAAGTGATTTACTATAATGTGTTTTTCTAATAACTCCATGATTATTCTAAGTACTATTGCTATTCCATTTAATCAAAATTTTGTTACAACTTATGTTATCTTCAATTTTGATCCATGTCTCATGAAATTCATTTTCTATCTTATCTTGTAGAATGACAACAAGACGTGAACGACTTGCTAATACCATCGCAACCCAAATGATCGGCATTTTGCCTGAACTTGTGAACCAACACAACAATGCTAATCAAAACAATGAGCCTAAGACTCCCCATTGTACTCTTAAGTATTTCAATTCTTGCGCTCTAACGAAATTCTTGGGCAATGGAGGGGCTACTGATCTTCTTCAATGGTATGAAAGCATGGACAGTACCTTTGTTAACTGTGAATGTCTTGAAAGTCTTAAGGTCCGCTATGCCACAAGTATCCTTCAAAAGGGTGCTTTGACTTGGTGGAACGATGAAAAACGTAGGCTCGGTGAAGCTGTTGTGACTGATTTGACTTGGGCTGAATTCAAAACCGCTATGACAAATAAGTATTGTCCTTCTAGTGAAATTCGTAAGCACGAGGATGAAATCCAGGGGCCTCAAGCAAGAGAATGGTGAAATGTGGCTTATAATGATCGTTGTTCTTAGCTCACTACTCTATGCCATAACATGGTTACTCCTGATTCTCGGGGTATGGAACAATATATTGGGGGTTTACCAATGACTATCCCATATGTTGTTTGGGGTAGTAAGCCAACTACTGTAGGTGAGGCAATGACTTTATCCAGTCATCTTACTAAAAATCATGTGAAGGCTGGTACTTTGGTTCATAAGGGTAACAAAAAGTTCAAGGGTTCTTCTAGCAATGATTCTAAACCATCCAAGGGAGGTTCTTATAAGGGTTTTAATCCCGAATATTCATCTGATTCTAAGAAGCGAAAGAATAATGCCACCAACTATGCTATTGCCGATCCTACTCCTCCTACGGCACCGCAAAGGGGTAATGTGAACCGAAAGCCTTACATGGGAAACTTGCCCAAATGCAAAAAGTGTCATCTTCATCATGCTCCTAATACTCCATGCCAAAAGTATTTGGTCTGTAAGCGTTTCGGGCACGTGGCTAAAGATTTTTGGAATGCACCGAATGTTGCTAATAATAACCGAGGTAATCAGGGTCGTGCTTGTTTCAGTTGTGGCGATCCAACTCATTTCCGCAACAATTGTCCTCAGCCTATCAATGTGAACTTGAATACTAATGCTAATGCCAATCAAGCGGGTCGTGCTAGAACTTTCAATATCAATGCCAATCAAACACAGGCAAACAATAACATGGTGAAAGGTATGTTTCTCGTTAATGATCGTTATGCTTCATTTTAATTTCACTAGGGTGCCGATAAGAGTTTTGTTTCCCTAGATTTTGCTTCACTATTTACTGTTAGTCATATTAGCCTTGATAATCCTTATGTGGTAGAAGTAGCGAACGAGAAAAGTGTTTCTATTAGTTCATCATTTATGGGGTGCGTACTTAATCTTTAGGGGCATGTCTTTCATGTTGATCTTTTGCATATGACTCTCGGTAGTTTTGACGATATTATGGTGACACCCGAGAATTTCGGATTAACTCCGTTACCCTACATTAAATTAGTTGAATTATATGTGCTACTTGTTACGCAGACAGTTACAAGTAACCGTAATTTAGGGACTTACAAAATCAAACGAGTTAATACCTGAACGTTGGTGAATTGATAAAATAATAATTCCAAACAACTAACTAAATATAAATTTAGCAAATTTATATGTTATGTGACTTATGTGTTTAATTTCTTGACCTTTCGTGAAATCGCGTATTTTACCGGTTTTAACGTTTTAACAAGTTCGGCATGTTTTATGGCAAAATTTATTAATCAAGTTTTTTTTTATAAAATACCTAAAGGATTTTTCTTATATTTTAGCAAACTTCAACTAATAGATGGTCCATGGATCATCTAGGTGATCCATGGGTGATCCAAACCCACCATTTTAATTAATTTAATTATATTAAAACAAAAGAATATATCTCAAACCCTTTCACCTTTAAAAAAACATATTACCCTCTTCCCCTCTAACCCTAGCTATAGATGATGGCAACCAAGGGTGATTTTGGCATTTTTGTGAAACTGGTGATCAATCTTGGTGTTATTTGAAGTTCTAAAGCATATTACAAGTAAGTAATTTGATCAATCCATTATAGATTCTTGTTTTCTTCATGTTACATAAACCCTAGTTCATCCAAGTTTCTCAATTGATAATCTATATGTGAAGTTGGGTATTGATTATAGGTTATTTGATGTTTTGATAAATTGGTAATCAATAGAATCCATGTTTGTGTTTTTGTGAAACTAGGGTGATTATGAAGGCATGAGAACATGGAATTTTATACATGATCGTGATTGAATGAAGTAAGATACGAACTTGTATGATGATTAGAATGAAATTTTGAGACTAATCATTGACAAAACTGGTAATGATAGATGTTGGTAGATTCGTAACCTGATTTTACATGGACTACAACTTGCTGAAAACAGAACCAAAATGAGTCATTCTTGAGGCTAGATTGTAGTTTAAGAAGTCTAGTTTCCAGAAAACTAAACCAATGAATTTTTAGAGATGAATAAGTTAGACTTTTTGATTTTATAAAAACTGATGTCAAATCTGAAAATCTGGACAGAAAATGGGTCAAATTCAAAAGTTCATAACTTTATATTTACAACGTGTTCTTGGATGATTCCTACACCAACATAAAACTTGATGTCTTATCTTTCATATTGGTAAGATTTGTATTCTTATTCCAATGTATGGTCATTCAAAATTTATAAAACTTTATAGTTTGCAATCAGATGTGTTTTCTGACCTTTATGTAAAGATGTGTTTTTAAAAAATAGTTGATTTTGGTTTCAAGTAATGTTTATAAAATAAGAAATGAAGTCCAGACATTATTGCAACTCTAGTTAAAATTTGGGACTTGTACATGTTTGTTTGAGTTGGTTTCTGTACAACATAAAAACGATTAACAAAGCTGAAAAATCTGAAAAAATGAACTTGCAATGTGTTTCACCTATATCATGTGTGGAAGTTATAAATTGGATGTAATGATGAACTCAGAGTAATACTAACAAGCTTTTTTATAAGTATTGTGATGATCATTGACTGATCATGATTATTAGGACTCGGTTTGATTAATTACTATCAATACTAACTTCTGTACATGAGAAATTGCTAGACATATGTTTTAAACATGATCATGGGTACATGAGGTTGCAAGTATGTATATAATGGTGACATATTCATGTTTTAAAAGTGATATGTATGCTTGTTTTAGAGAGTGGATATTAATACTAACTTTGATTACAAAGATGTTGAATATTTATACACGGGTCATGGTTGATGAGTTATATGCATGCCAAAACTAATTGTTGAGCTAGTGTATGTGGTTTACATGTGTGGCTTCGTAGTAATATATTTTAGCTATGCCGATTTCCATTAATGGAAACTTTATTGAAAGTATGATTTGTGTTTTGAGTTTAGACAACTAGGATGCCTTAAGATGATGTTACTATGTTATTAGAGATGTAATAACATGTTATGAACTATGCTTACGTTGAAAGTGGCCTTGTATGATATGTTTTACTCAAAGTAGAAAGCTTATGTGCAAATATATATACATGCTATGATTATGACATGTAAGAAGTTATGTGTGGGCATGAAACATGTGTAGTTAAGAATGTACATCTATTAACGAGTTTGTGTAATGAGAACATGTCTTAGAACACATCTTTCCTATAAAGGAAACTTTAATAGAAATCAAATTTGGTTTCGTTGCATATGTGTATTGTAATGTGATTTATGAACTTAAGGTGAACAACTGAACCTAACTGAACATAACTACACTTATTAAATCACCATGTGATCGTCGGGTCAACTCGGGTCAACAAAAGTCAACTTTGGTCAAGGTTGGTCAAGAGTCAAACTTTTCAATCACAAGTAAACAATTGAATTGTTTGGATGCTTAGGGTTTTACATACCTGCACAAACACACACTTATAGACTTATCATGTAGTAGGAATGCTGTGTTTGCTTTTACCTTGCTGATGCTTGTAGCTGTGCACCCGAAGGTGAGTTCACTGAACCTTTTTCTATTGCTATTACCCTTTATGGAAAAGAAGCGCGTACAACAACTTTTTACAGATTGGGAAATATTGTATGTCACATGTCTAGTTAGAGTTGCTTTTCTTGTTCATGAAAGTCCTCATGGATTGGAAAAAAAATGTCATCAAGGCAAAGTAACCTATTTGGGGAAATAGCTGAGGAATTTTGAGTAGTATCCCACCCGGGCTAGTCACACTAGCACGACAAATGGACTTGTCGAACGGGTGTTGAATTGGCCTAACAGACTTACACGTGCATCCTGCTGGGATGTACTGCATGCAAACTATACACTATTGTGTACACATGCCAGCTTCGGTCAGATACATTTGACTCTAAGGGACATGCACTGTAGACTAGCTACCTACACCGACATCCTTTATTGATATTTCTGCCTGAATACATAATTGCTGGTTTTATATCTATTATTTGAACTCACCAACCGTCGTGTTGACACTTGTTAGTATATCTTTTTCTCAGGTTTATGAGGTACACATCACGCTAGGGCATGGCATGGCATGGCATTTAGTTTCCATTTAATATTTTGACATTACATTTCGATTACGCTTCCACAAACTTTTAAACGTTAACTCTGTATTAAATTTTCTCATTTAATGAGACACGTATGTTTTAAATTCATATAGTGTCGTTTGGTGTAACTAATGACTGAGATCCTGGTTTGTCACACACTTAACGGTAAGACTCCGTTAGTGGATTTTGAGGGTGTGACAATTATCGGTATTAATTGGTTATCTGCTAATGATGCATAAATTTTATGTCGGAAAAAGATTGTTCGTGTTCCTCTTCCATGAGGTCCAATTCTGAATATTGTGGGGACAAATCTCATGTCGGTTTAAAGCTCATGTCTTGCGTTCAATCTCAAAAATATATGCGTAAGGGTTATTTTGCGTTCTTGGTTCGTAATGATGTAAAGAAAAAGGAAGAAAAGAAACTCAAAGATATTCCCGTTGTGCAGGATTTTCCCGAGGACGGAACGTGTCTTACACCCGCATGACAAGTTGAATTCTGTATTGCAAAAGCTCCTTATCGTCTTGCGCCTTTTGAACTTCAAGAGTTAGCCAGTCAACTTCAAAAATTATCCGATAAAGGTTTCATTCGTCCGAGTTCTTCACCGTGGGGTGCTCCAATTTTGTTTCTCAAAAAGAAAGATGAATCGTTCCGTATGTGTATCAATTATCACGAGCTTCATAAACTTAGTATAAAAAATCGTTATCCTTTGCCACGTATCGACGATCTTTTCGATCAAATCCTAGGAGTAACTTGTTTCTCAAAATATGATCATCGTTCGGGTTACCATCATTTGCGTGTTTATGAAGTTGACATACCAAAAACTACGTTTCGTATGTGGTATGGTCACTTTGAGTTCACGGTCATGCCTTTTGGCTTAACTAATGCACCTGCCATTTTTATGGATTTAATGAATCGAGTATGCCGACCATATTTGGACAAGTTCGGCATTGTGTTTATCGATGGTATTTTTATCTATTCTAAATGCAAAACCAATCATGAGCAACATCTCTGTACCATTATTCAAATGTAAGCAAGATCAACTCTATGCCAAGTTTTCTAAGTGTGAGTTTTGGCTAAAAGAAGTTCAACATTTGGGTCATATTGTCAATGAAAATAGGGTTCAAGTGGATTCTGCAAAAATTGAAACCGTCAAAAATTGGTCAGCGTCTCCAACTCCAACCGAAATCCGTTCTTTTCTTGGTCTAACGGGTTATTATCGTCGGTTCATTGCTAAGTTTTCTAAGACTGTTGTTTCTTTGACGACTTTAACTTGCAAGAATGTACCTTTTGTGTGGGGACCCGAGCAAGAAAAAGCATTTGATATTGTAAAGGAAAAATTGTGTAACACTCCAGTTCTTACTCTTCTCGACGGTCATGTAGATCTTGTTTTTTATTGCGATGCTTCAAAACAGGGTCTTGGTTGTGTTCTTATGCAACGAGGTAAGGTGATAGCTTATGCCTCGAGGCAAATCAAAATTCATGAAAAGAACTACGCCACTCACGATCTTGAATTGGGTGCTGTGGTTTTTAATTTCAAAATATGGAGGCATTATCTTTATGGCACGAAATGTCTTGTTTATACTGATCATAAAAGTCTTGAGCATATTCTAAATCAGAAAGAGCTTACTATGAGGCAAAGGAGTTGGGTTGAATTGTTAAATGATTACGATTGTGAAATCCATTACCATCCTGGCAAAGCTAATGTCGTCGCTGATGCTCTTAGTTGTAAAGAGCACGTCATGTTTTCTTGTGTTTCTCTTCGTGTTGATCTAAAGTCTCAAATTCTTGAATCTCAGCATGACGTTGTTTCTAAGTGTACCTTTTGTGATGAGATAACTATTGGAACTGATTTGCATTTGGAAACTAAATCCGATGGTCTACTCTATTTTATGTAAATAGGGATTTTTCATATTGTGACACCCACCTGATGGCGGAATGTCACACCCTGACCAAGGGGATTGGTCATGATGATTGAATATCCAACAAAACACAACGGAAACTATGTATGCATTAATAATGGGCCATAGGTTTACACGAAATATTATTATATTCTAAGTATAAATCAAAGGGCACAAAAGTAATCTCTAATAAAAGCAGTGAAGCCATTTGGTATACTATTCCCATGTAGTCTTCTTCTATAGTTTGTCTATAACCCTTGTGTGTTTCTTCTAGTCAAGGTCTTCTAAGGCTATTAGCCAAGTGTTTAAATGCATATCCAATGTTTATAAAGTCTAACTGTATACAATCGATAAATCGTCTAAATACCTGAAATACATACCCAATAATACGTCAGCATAAAGTTGGTGAGCTCATGGTTTAACAAAATGGACAATGCCATAAAAGTTTAATATACAAAATGTTGGACATTAAATAAGTGCGTTTTTGGTGTACGGTTGACAATATATGTAGCCAAACCTGTTCGGATTATACCCAACCCGAATATCATAAATAACAATCCCCTAACCCAAAGTGGGCTAACGTGCTCTGCTAAGCACCAACGTATCATTGAACAAGTGGCGTAACGGTTTTCAACCTCAGTGGGGGTATGCCACTGCAAGCGGGGATTCCCAAATAGTACTATTCACATTTCAAAGGGCTTCTGTAAGAAGTTAATGGCTACCGAAAGTTGTACCAACATTCGGGGACAAGAGTAGCAGATGTATTACACCATAAATAATTTATAAAAGTAAATTTGAGTAGGTATGTATCCACCCCAAAAGCGTTTTGTTAAAAAGGGTTCATGAACTTACCTAGTGTCCGGCTTGCTCAAGGTTTCTAAAGATATTGTACATTCAGCGTGAGAGTTCTACCTCCTAGCAGGCTTCCTATGTTTTCTTTAGTCATGTTAGACCCCAAAATAGTAAGTCTATGTGTTTCGTTATGTCGGTGTCGTGTGTGTACGATTTTGGTTACATTCGTGTAATATCATGGTGTTATTTGTTTGCGTTGACTTATACGTCTAAGTATGCATATACTTATGTTATTATAGGTTATATAGGTAGGTATTAAGTGCACTTTGATGTTAAATCAATGAATTTTGGCACTTGTCACTTTTAGTCCCTAGACTTTGTTAAATCGTCGAATTCGTACTAAAGTTGGGTTTTTAACTAAGGGTTGATATTAATAAGTACTATACATTATACTTATGGTATGTATAGCATTTTAGGTATGAATCTACTGATAAAAATATATCTAAGTATTAGATTCATGAAAGTTAGTTTCCACCGGTTTACCGAGTACGATGCGCTACCGCACATTAAGTTACGTTTTAGGTTTAAGTCAAATACTTCAATATAATTGTACCCATGTGTTAAGAGGTCATATGTTACTGTAAAATTTACTTTCTACTATCTTTAGATATTTCTAAAATTACTATATTTTATTTATGAAATTAGTCGGTTAATGTAGTTTATACATAAATTAGTCGGTTAAATGGAAAACGACAAAAGTCATAAACAAAATAGTAAATGCAGTAGAGAGTCTGTATGATTATTATTCTATGTCCAAGACATCCATATGTCTTGGCAAAAAGCAATAAATCACAATCAAGCACCAACTGAAATATATGAAAAATAAAGTTAGTTACACATGTTAGTGAGTAAAAACACAATTTGGTAATAATAGTATTGAAATTTGAAATCAACAAGATATGTTGTGCAATCTTACATGTATAGCCATTTCGTAAGTATGACTCAACCATGACCCTTAGAATAGAACACAACCACTTAGAAATCCACAACATTTCGTTTAGCCATTTTAACATGAGGAACCACCCATGTGTCAATTAAAGATAACTTTTTAACAAGCTGTCTTTTAACCGTCTCGATCTATAAGTTATCAATAATCAATTAGCAACTTAGGGACATGGCATAGCAACTAGCATCTTAGTATAGAAACAACCGATATAGCATAGCAACATAGTAAACATGGAATTAGAATGACCGGATTTAAATCACCTAATAATGTTGTCCAAGCAGGTGGGTTTCTCAAACCATTAGGGCTAACATTCACCTGCTGGGATTACCAAGCAATAAACTACTTTAAACTACCACATAAGGTTGCATCAAGACGCGAACTAGATTAACATATTTGTATGAGCTCTTTTGAAAAATAGAAAAATAGAAACGTGGTATAGTATAAACACATATTTCAACTCCAAAACGTAAAAGTAAAAAGGGAGTGAGTTTACTCACCTTGAAATATGATTGCATATAAATTAGAAATATCCAACAGATAGAATTCAGGATTGCCCAAAAACTAGAATCACCTAGTTAATTAAGCAAACCTAACTTAGTAACATAGTCCAAAATATATAGCATAGCAACCAGAATTAGAAATTAGTAATCTAGGTTTGAAATTTTGGAATTAGGGTTCCAAAATGGAATTTGAGAATTAGGGTTTGAAATTTGAGATTTTGACATAAATGTTTTTGATAAAAAGATCAAATAAATAATAGCTAATTAATAATATTGTAATGGGTAGTTACTAGATAATTTGTAGAAATAGTATTTGGGTAATAAAGTAAATAATTACGTCCAGTAAGTTACTCGAGAATTAGTTTATGAAATGACATTTTGGAGTCTAGCATTTATAAACTTATTTATAAACTCATTTATAAAATCTACTTTTATAATTTAGTAGTAATAAAATCTAGTATGTATAAACTCTTTTTATAAAACCTACTTTTATACATTTAGTAGTAATAATAGGTAATGAAGTCAAGACTATAGATCATTAGTATTTTTGGGGTTTGTGGATGCATTTTATAAATGTTTCAAGTATTGGGTTAATTGAAAAAAATAGTGCACTACACCCACTAGAAATCAACGCAGTCGCTAAACCAGTCTCGTTTTTGTTTATAACTCTTGAATTGGATTTCTTTTATTCATTTATAGGCAAAAACCCCCAAATCACGTATGAACCCTAGAAACAAGTGTGACACCCCGCTAGGCGGCGGAAAACACCGGGCTGTCAAGTGAATTAGATATCAATAGTACAAAGCACATGGCACACTAAAAACATATTTTAATATCATTAAAGCAGTAATTGTTGTGACATAAATGAGGAATAAATAATCATAAATTCAGAAATAAAGACCGGCAATTTTTTTTTGTTCAATAATTTGAAGTCCGAAGGCATCCTATGTCTTGAAGGCATAAAACGCTCAAACACCACCTGAAATATGTAAAAATAAAGTTAGCTCGTGAGTAAACCACAATTTGAATACATAATAATATAGAAATCCGAGATCATCTGTTGGGGTTATTTGAAGATGTCACTTTCCAAATATAAGCGAGTGAAGATATCGAGCATCATCACGAGCAAGCACGGGTGAAGACGTTAATAATTTGTATTTGTCTTAGAATATTTGTGTAATCGTTTTGTGCTTAATTGCACGTCTTTTAGGTTACTTTGTAAGGTGAATGGTATGGACTATAAATACCATCACCTAGGTCATTTGTTGAGAGAGTTGCCTATTCTTGTTAGTCATATTCTCTTGTAACATCCTTTGATCTAATACAATTCACCTATTCTAATTATCATCATCTTCATCATACTTTGCATTGATCTTCATGAACATTCAAGCATCAATACGTGATCAGTGAGATTCCGCATCACTGATTGCAAACAACATCACCAAACAATCTCAGATCTAGATCCAAGCTCGCTCCCTCTAGCACTATCAATTGGTATCAGAGCTGTTGGGTGATCTCTGATTGTTGTTGTTATTGATGGAATTTTAGCTACCATTAGCTTTGATTCATGTTTGTGTAAAGAACTGCAAAGTTTGAGATCAATTGGTGAAGATTTGACTGAGTTTTTGAAGAAATTGTTCATGTTCGTCATTTCACTGCTCAAAATTTGAAATCTGGAATTTGTTGCTGATATTGAGAAATTGATGATTGAGATGTGTTAGAAATCACTATCCTAAGCTTCGTTCATAATCAAACATCACTGATTTGTTGATTTCGATCCATATTTTGTCAATTTTGTCAAAACCCACTTATTGTGTTCTTCATCAAAAACCCAGATCTGAGTGAGTTTTAGCTTGATTCAAGGTAGGAAAACTTTGAAGGAGTGTTAGAAACATCATTCCTAAGCTAATACTAGCATTGAATTGAACAAAAAAAACAAAAATTGAAGAATTGATCTTGTGTTCATCACAATTTTGACTTTGAAAAGTCAATCTGATATGAAGATTTGAAGAAGTTGTCAGCCGGGTGATACACTATTCAGCCGTGTCAAGTGTTAGTCGGGTGAAGTTTGACACTGTTCAGCCGGGTGAAGATACTATTCAGCCGTGTGAAGAAGTGAAAAACACTGTTCAGCCGTGTGAACACTGTTCAGCCGGGTGAAGTAGAAGAAATCACTGTTCAGCCGGGTGAAAAACACTGTTCAGCCGGGTGAAGCACTGTTCAGCCAGGTGAAAGACACTATCAGCCGGGTGAAGCACTGTACAGCCGGGTGAAACACTGTTCTGCCGGGTGAAGCACTGTTCAGCCGTCCCAAGTTGTTTACCCGTCCCAACAGTGACCAGTCTCTAAAAAAAAAAAAAAAAGTCTGGAAAATCGAAAAATTCATTTTTCCAAAATTTCAAATTAGTCATTTTTAGCCACCATGACTTCCCAGAAAAATCATGAAAATGACTTTGAAAATTCAAGAAAATTGTCAACGGGCATGTTAACCGTGATCCGAGAAGAAAATAAAAGAGAAGATATCAATGAATTTATTACAGAATTCAATCACATGTTTGAAACAACATATCTTCAAGTTGCCAAAGCTTGTGATCAAAAGAGAAGAGACTTTCATGAACGCACAAAACTCGCTCTTGTGAGTGAAACAAATTCTCATGAAAATCATGATGAAGAAGAATATGATTGGAGTGAAAACAATGATGTTTTCATTCAAGAGATTGAAAAGAAAGATAAAGAAATTAGCAACTTGTCAGAAACCATTGCAAAGCAAGATGAGACAATTGCTCAATTGAAATCAGAAATGGAGAAATTGATGTCTGAAAAGGAATCCGAGAAAGATGTTCAGAGTTCATTTGTTGAAATGCCTGTCAATGTAAGAGAAAAGATGTGCACCAAAGAATGTTTTCAACAATGTGAACACTACAGAACATATTCTTACAGGATTTGGGATAAATTCCAGGATGAAGAGAAAAGGCACAAGAATCTCCAAGAGCGACACAAGACATCAGAGCACAGAATCACATCTCTCCAAGAGTCACTCAAGAAAAGTGAAAGAGAAGCAATGAATGTCAAGAATGAAGCTGCAAAATCAAATGAACACTCATCCAGTGTGATCAAAGATTTGCAAGAAGAGATTCTAAAGTTGAAGAAGTTGTCTGAGATGTTCAATTCAGAGAACAACACTCTGAAAAACAAATTGCAAGAAGAACAAGAGAAGCATGCAAGTCTACAAAAAGATCACCAATTGTGTGAAGATAGACTCAAATCTCTTACACAGAATGTTAATTCAATGCTTACCGAAAAGCATAATTTGAACGTTGAACTCATGGAGCTCACTGATAAACTCAACAGATCACAATCTGATCTTGTGTTTATCAAAGAAGAAGTCGAAAAAGGAAAGTCTGTTGAAAAGAAAGATGAGAGATCAGTGCCAGCCGGAATTGTTGGATCACTATCTTCTCAAGAAGAAGAAGAAAAGACACAAGAGTTTCAGTCAAAGAAGAAGAAGAAGAAGGTTAGAAGAAAGAAAAGCAAAGCCAAGAAGAACAAGACAAAGGCCACTTCATCTGATTCTACACCACAGACTCCTTCTACTTCAAAGTCTCAAGATTCCGAATCCCCGAGTGATTCAAACAGTGACGTATACTGTTTAATCTGTGACTCTGAAACTCATCATATCTCAGATTGTATTTACAGTCAAGATGTCTTTCCTTTTGGGTCAAAAGGTGACAAGTTCAAGACTCCTGCTCCTTCAAGAAAGATTCAACAAGATTCAGAGGTCAAAGCTTCTCAGAAACAACAATCTTCAACAGCAAAGACTTCTCAGAAGAAAGGAAAGAAGTCTCCCTTCAAGGCTCATCAGAAGTACTGCGAGATATGTGAGATGTACAATCACATGACATCAGAATGCTACTACAACAAGTACTGCATCAACTGTCAGATGTACAACCACGATACAATGGAATGTTACTACAACAAGTATTGTTCCTTCTGTGACATGGTAAATCACAACACATCCGAATGCTACTACAAGCCGAGAAGGTCAGTCCAAAGAAGTTCATCATGTGCATACCCTTCCAGGTATTTTTCTAACTTTAACAGATCTAATCATAGACATTCGTTTGATGAAAATCAACATGTCAATGATTCATGGAAACCAAAGTTTGTCAAAAACAAAAAGAGAAATCATGATTTAAATGATAAAATGATTCCAATAGTGAATCAATCTTTGAATAAGAAATATAGTCAACAAAACCTGTTTTTAAATGAAATTCACAATTTGTTTGAAAATGACTATAATTACTCTTTTGACAAACAATCCATGAAAGAAGATGAAGGTACAAATTACATTGTATCATCTGAACCACCACCTGAAGGTATTCCTTGCACTTATGAGAATATCTCTTATGTTGATAAATTTGGACGATCCAAAACCGAAATGGTTTGGGTCATTACCTCTAACTGATTTGTTAGTATGTTAGGGACAGTTATGGAGGCCGGTCAAACAAAGAAAAGAAGACCGTGGCTGATCCCTTATCATGACAAGATACCGAATCTTGTTCATGATGTTTTCGATGCAACTGACACCAAATGGAGTTGGAAACAAAAAGGAATCATTGCAGGAATTTTTTAAAAACATTTTCAAAACACAAACAATGATGGCAGTGCAAGAAACAACCGATGTTTCATTTCGTCTGTTTAGATTAAGTATATTGCATGCACTCTTCATATGTTGATAACATATCTGCCATTTTCTTTTCATTAAACTTTCAATTTTTCGAAGAAATTTAAAAGTTTAGGGGGAGAAATCATTATTAAAAAAATAAAAAGAATGATAAAATCAGAAAAATCCAAAAATATGTTGAATCTACTTGCACGTACATGAGAAATGATAGCTACACTAGAGTTATTCAACGCATCATTTTAAATAATAAAGACTGAAGCATGAAAATTGATGTGCGAGACAGCTCAGACAAGTATACTGAACAAGTACATTCCATGATGATTTAACTAAATTCTAATGAGTTTTTGTGGTTGAAACGTCTTAGTGCATGTGAAACGTTTATACAAATCAAATAGATATCTTGTGATGCAACGATATACATCGGGTAATGATGCAATCTATTCAGTGTGATGAACCGCATCGTGAGCTTCTTTGTTGTGGTACCCACAGACCTGAAGTCTCACACGAAGTCTCTTTTGAGCTTCAAGATGCAGCAAAAGATTCCAAAATGGAACAAAAAGAGTCCCAAATGTGGACCGTCACCAATCAAATTCCAAAATGGAATTCAGAAGATTCCCAAGGGGAACAATAGGAAAAAGAAAAATTCCAAAAAGGAATTCAAAAGAAGTCCCAAAGTGGACCAAATCCAAATAGAACCCAAATTCCACACTGTTTATGATTGTAAGTGACCTGACGTGTTGATTTGTTCTCAGGATATTTAGATGAGGTGTATAACTTTCTAATGTGCAAAGTATGGGTCACTCAAAACTTATTCCTAATCAACCTAATTGATCATCAAGAATAGAAAAAGTAAGTGTGTCACTTCGAGCTAATTGATTTGTTCAACAATTCATCACTCAATTACTTCACAATTCAAATGTCTATTCTCAAAAACTGCAAAACATGTGTTGGATAAATTGCTAGTATGATCTCATTGCAGGTTAAAGATTCAGAATGTAAAGAGAAAATTCCAAAAATATCAAAAACATTGAAAAATTCAAAAAGAACAAAAAGATTGTCATTTTAATCTTTTTCTTTTGTGTTGGCAGATTAACATATGTTATTGATGTAGGAGTTGTTCATCGAGCAATATCTCATCTGGTTGAGAACTTAATCTTTACATTGATGATAAATGCACATTATTGCCTGAGTTTTAATGTTTTTCTTTGAGTTGCAGGAACAAGTTTCCATTTGCAGAACAAGTTTCCACGCGACTTGAAGATGTTCCTGTTCAAGCCTGATTCCAGTCCAAAGATCTCCAAGTCAGATTGCTGAGTGTTAAGAATCCTCCTCTTAATATCTCATACACAGATCCCGCTAACCTCTAAAGAAAAAGTTGAGGGGGAGTATTCTAAGTCAAAGAAGTCTTCGCATTCTACTTCAACCGTTGAAGAAGATCCCGTTGCTGATATATAGATTCACCGGAATCTACTCTCTACTTATTTCTTTCCATAGCCTCTGATGTTACTCAAAAGGGAGAGAAGGATGTAGATTGCTTATTGAAAGACAGAGTTTTGACAGCATCATCTTAGGGGGAGTACTGTTGGGTCCTCTTGAAGATAATGCATACCAAAACTTTAAGCTGCTCTCTATACTCGTCACATGAAGATTTAAGCTGATATGTCTGATTTGTAAAGTGTCATCTTAGGGGGAGTACTGTTGGGGTTATTTGAAGATGTCACTTTCCAAATATAAGCGAGTGAAGATATCGAGCATCATCACGAGCAAGCACGGGTGAAGACGTTAATAATTTGTATTTGTCTTAGAATATTTGTGTAATCGTTTTGTGCTTAATTGCACGTCTTTTAGGTTACTTTGTAAGGTGAATGGTATGGACTATAAATACCATCACCTAGGTCATTTGTTGAGAGAGTTGCCTATTCTTGTTAGTCATATTCTCTTGTAACATCCTTTGATCTAATACAATTCACCTATTCTAATTATCATCATCTTCATCATACTTTGCATTGATCTTCATGAACATTCAAGCATCAATACGTGATCAGTGAGATTCCGCATCACTGATTGCAAACAACATCACCAAACAATCTCAGATCTAGATCCAAGCTCGCTCCCTCTAGCACTATCATCATCATAATATGTTTCGCAATCTTACATGCATAGCTATTTCATATCATTCTCGACCATGACACCTTGAACACACATTGAACACCATCATTGTATAGCAATTTGTAACCATTTGTCATGAGTAACCAACTCATGTTATTAATTAAAAATAACTTTTTTAGCAACCGTCACGTAACCGTCTTGATATAAGTTATCAATAATTGTTTAATCATCTAAGGGACGTAGCAACATAGCATAGCAGCTAGTATCATCGTATAGCAACTTGTAACATTGAACAACAACTAGAAACATTGAAATTGAATGGCCGGGTTTAAATCACCTGTTTTGAAATACATGCAGGTGGGTTTGTCAAACCATTAGCGCTAACATTGTACCGAAGGGATTACTAAGTAAGAATACTACTTTAAACTACCACATAAGGATTGCATCTTACCCGGAACAAGATTAACATATTTAGTGATCTCATTTGAAAAACAAATAGAAAGTTGAAAACATTGTATAGTAATTGAACATATTTCAGCCCTAAAACGTAAAAGTAAAAGGGGAGTGAATTTACTCACCTTGAAAAGCAATAGATAAACGAAAATAGAAATGCAGCTATAATGAACCGAGGGTTGCCCAAATATTAGTATCACCTAATTAATTGGGGAAAACCCTAACTTAGAAAGGAAACAATAATACAGCAACCAGAATCAAAATAAGAATATCTAGGGTTTCGGATTTGGGATTTTAGGGTTTTATATTACAAATTGGAAATTAGGGTTTTAAAATATAAATTGGGAATTAGGGTTTTGAAATACAGATTAGTAATTAGGGTTTTGAAATACAAATTAGGAATTAGGGTTTTGAAATACAGTTTGGGAATTTATACGAAGCGCTATAGTATTTTCGTATTGAATATATTTATATTTTATGAATATATCTTTTTTTTGTATTTTTCTTTAAACTAGATTAGTACCCGTGTACTACACGGATTTTAGTTTATATGTTTTAACTCAATTTAGATATCAAATTTATTTTTAACTTATCTCTTACTAAATCGATTTGGATATTTACAAATATATTTATATAAAAAATCATATGTTACAATAAAGAATATGATTTATAATAGTTGGTAAATTTTTATTTGAACATATCGGGTTAGTGATAATTCATGATAATTGTTAATTTATTATTTGAGCATATCGAGTTAGGAGATAATTAATGATAATTGATAAAACTTTAATTTGAACATATCGGGTTAGGATAGATCACAATAATTGATAAGTTTTTTATTTGAACATATCAGGTTAGGAAATAATTTATGATAAATGGTACATATCGGGTTAAGATATAAATAATAATAATTGGTAAATTTTGTATTTGAACATATCGGGTTAGGAGATAATTGATGATAATTTGTGAATTTTTAATTTAAACATATTGGGTTATTTCGAATATGGAGCATACCATGACCCGTCTAAAAATTCTCCATCAAATTAATTTAGAACATGACACCAAAGCAAAATCCTATGTGGAGTAGTTAAAATGGTGACATGTGAACGAGTTACTCAATTATTAGAATAGGTAGATATTTGTACAATGTGTAACATTATAATTTGTATATATGTAATAAAACTTGTGTTTTAAATCCTTAGAAAATATATTTAACTTAAATGTGTTATTTAAGTTATTAGAGAATATAGTTAAATGTTTAAAGTGTATAAAATGTGAAAATTAAAAGAAAAAGGGCCAGTGGGATCGAACCCACGACCACCAACTTCAAACCATTGAACCATAGACAAATTTGTTAATTACATTCGACTTTTAAAACTTTTAACCTTTATTAAATAACAAAACCCATTTCAATATAAACCCTAGAATCAAGAAACCATCCAATCCATCCAAATCTGTTAATCTCATCCAAATTAAACATGGGGCTTTTAATCCCCATGAATCCACGAGTATTTTGATATATCGAACTTACATTTTGGTGAAGATTGGATACGGATTTTGATTAGGATGAACAACTCGACTGTTTAATCAATTGTTTTGAATCTGGAACAGAAATGAGATGTAATAGATGTGTTAGGAAGATATAGATGATCAAGAGGATTGAAATGAAACCAAAATTACCCGCAATGATGCTTTGAAGGTGATGAATGATGAAGTCACCAGAAAAATGTTTTGGTTTGTTTGATTCGGTAATTGTAGAAAGAAACGATGGTGTTTGGTGATTTAGAAATGTTTCTCGAGTGAATAGGAGTATAATGGAATGCATCAATCGTTGATTACGGGCTTATTTAAGGTAATTGCGATTTCAATTGGTACTCACGATGAAACCACACCTACACGGCTCTAAAAAAACGCGTTATTGGATATTAAGGAGGGTTCGTACGGGTTAGAAATGGAATTAGAATGTTTTTGGAAAGTTTTGGTGATTGATTCGATAAAAAACGTGCAAAAAGCACTTCGCCGGAGCTTGGCGGAGGGCGGCCGGAGGTGGCGCCGGAATTGCGGGGTTCAAAAAAGGGGGGGCTGGGTCAATGATAAATTTACACAAATGGCCCCTGAGGTTTTGGGTTTGTTTTAATTAAAGTTTTAAACTCTTAATTCAAGTTTGGCCCAAAGTTAGTTTTATACCTTATATTAACTAATTAACTTAACTACGTTAACTTATAACGTTTTAGGATTGACGTTTTTGTAACTTTAGCTCATTTATGACGCTGGAGGATTATTTTAAGACTTAAAACAATTTCCTTTAGTAATTTATATAAATTCTCTTTTGTAAAATACGATTTATATATTTTTGAGATTCATGCGGTATAAATAATAATTATTTAGTACACTTAGATGTATTTCTCGACATAACATGATTGTTCAATTAAAACGGGAATAACGTAAACTCGGATATATTTATTCATAATAATAATAACGAACGTTACATCCTTTTGAAGTTAAATACGATTACAAATAAAGGTAGATAATCTCGGGTTTAAAACGGGCATTCGGGTTCGGGTTTTGGGGCAGATGTCACAACAAGATCACCAAATTGAACCCAAATTTGTTAATCTAATCCTAATCCAGGTCAGGGCTTTTGATCCGTGTTGAATCACGAGCATTTTTATTATTTTACGTACCCGATTGATGACTAAATAAAAAAAACGATGAAGAAGAGATGAACGGCTTGCTTGAGAATCGAATTGGATGACTGAAGGTTTTACAATCTAACTGAACTTTCAGAATCACTCTTAATGGTATCATGAGTAAAACCCAATGATCAGTTGCAGCAACCAGGGACAAATTAACGATGAAACAAGGTGTTGCATGCTATGAAAGAGATGAAGAAAATACTGCGATTCCTTGGGTATTCGATAAAATTGACTTGCCATAGAGTTTCAGCGATTGGTGGAGAGTGTTTTGAATGCATTGTTTGCATTTCATTAAGAATAAAAACTGCCAAATAGATATGGGTTTTGCATCAAGAACATTGAATTGATTGATTGGCATAAAATGAATTAATCTTCTTTTGATTAGTATATAAGTTTGCAATGATTAATGAAAGTCATTTTGGGTTGATCTAACTCTAGATGTAACAGATGTTTCAATTGAATCCGATTTTTTTAGAAGTTTTAATTCAACAAATTTTCTTGATTTGATATTGTTATGCTCAAGGGTTCGAAACTAGTTTCTACACATTTTACCATTGATTAATTGTGTTAAAAACGACCAGACCATGATCTTATGGACTCGCCCGAGTTGTTTTGGGTGGCCGGAAAGTTTGCCGGAGTGAATGCTGGAAAAACGGGGCATCGAGTACAAGGGACCGGGGGGTTAAAGTATTACATATTGGCCCTTGATGTTTGAGTTGATTTCAGTTTTCCATTAACACTTTGTATCAAGTTTCAAACTTGTCACTTTTGACCCAAACTTAATTTAAATATTTATTTTAACTAACCAACTTAACCTCGTTGACTTGTACGTTTTATAAACTTGACGTTTTAATATATTTACATTGTCTTTGGCGTTAAAAGGTTATCGGACTTAAAATTAGTGAACTTGCTATTATTTATAAGAGTAAAACTCTATTTTGGTACCTGAGTTTTACAAATTGTTTCCACTTTTACCCTGGGTTTTGAAATCTATTTCCATTTCAATACAATTCGGTTAAAAATCTTAGTTTCCACCGTTAATAGCACCTCACGTGTTGGCATGTGAGGGCAATTTCGTCACATCCCCATCTCTATGATTATATATCTTTTCTACTACTGTTCTAACGTATAAAAAATAAAACCCTAGTTTTACTTATAAACCAACTTCTTCATGATAGTTCGTCTTCTCCTTTTGCCACCCCAGAATTAAAACCTAGACATTACTCAAAAATACCTAATTTCGTTAGCTTAATCTTTGGTCAAAAAGAAATTTTTGCAAAATGTGGAATGCTTGTGATGCAGGCGAAAGCTAGTATGATACGATTGAAGTATACAGTAAGTTGTTATTCTCGTTTTATTGATTATTTTGGTGTTTGATATTGTTTATTAACATTGTTGTATCATTTCTTTTGTTAATAACAGGTTAAGAACCGACCTTATTTTCTTTATAAATCTTATATTGTGGAGAGTTTATGGACTTCCCAGGAAGGAGGTACATGCATGGGAAGGTGAATTGGGTTGACATGGTGGATGCTGATATGTTCTCTATCCATAAGATGAATTCAATCATCCAAATTTAGGTTATCCTAAAGATGAGGTATTTTTCTACCAGTTTAAGATTCCAGGACTTGACTTGGATGTCGGTTTAAGAGCTCTTGGGAATGATAAGGATGTTAATAACATGTTGAAGTATGTGAACATGTTTAAGTTCATTGAAATATATACTGAGCATAGGTATGCAAAGCTTAGCACATACTTTCAATCACCTGACAACGCTTGTAAAGTTGTGATTTAGGAGATTGATGATATTGGTCCATCAAATGCTAGACGACAATTATCATTAGAGTGGCATACCGATAACCCATGGTCTAGTGATGAAGATGTTATAGAGCATGCTGGACAAGTGAACATGTGTGCACAAGAGATTTTGAATGTTCAAAACCATGTTGTTGTTGAGCCTGCTGGACAAGTTGAACATGTAGTGGATACGAGGAAAGAGCAGATTCATGACTTAATGGATGATATAGCATTTACAAATTATTTTTTAAGTGGAAGGGATGTTGAAGAAACTAGAATTGATGTTAATGATATTAGAAAAGATGCTGATGAAACTGGAAGGGATGTTGATGAAGATACTGGAAGTGGTGATGATGATGTTACTAGAAGTGATGATGATACTGGAAGTGATTCTGATTATATAGTAGATAAAGATAATATGGTAAAGGATGTAGATGTGGACATGGATGAATATTGAGTTGCTATTGAAATGGGTGTAGAAGTTGATATTGAGCATGAAGATGGAGCACTGAATGAAACTACAGAATTAGACATAGATGCCTTTGATAGTGTTAGTGAAGATGACAATGATACTCCATTGCAGAGAGGATTAAAGAAGTTGAGATAACAGAAAAAAAAATTGGAATGCAGTTGCATCATCCCCATTTTATGTTGGGCATACTATTGGTGATAAAAAGAGATCAAATTGGCAGTCCAGAATAATGCAAAACAAACTAGAAGGAAACTTAAAATAGTGAGCAATGATAAATGCAGATTTAGGGTTGTTTGTCATGGACATAACCCAAACTATGTGTGTAACCAAGAGAAAATTAGGCTATCTTTAAAGAGTGGCAGGTCCCAAAGCTGTGGGTAATCTTCAAAAGGTGGTGGTTCAAGGTCATTTACTACTAAAAAATCCACATTTTGTAGTTCTTGGACAAATCGAAGGGTTTGCCCAACTCACAAACCTACATTTTGTAACCTGTATATAGGATTAGGTCAAGAAACAAAATTGATGAAGAATTTACAAATAATATTTTTAGGGCTTACACTGTTAGCACAACAATGAAAGCGTCGTCAAGGGTTCGCCGGAGTCCATGAGGTGACGATTTTGGTAGGAGATCCACATGAACATATCACATCCATTCCGGAGGATTTTTCTTTTTTGAGTGTTGGAGAGTTGGTTAATTGCATCTAGGGTTCATATGGGTTTAAATAGGGAGCAAGGAAGAAACATAATGGGGATGTGACGAAATTTACCTCAGGTGCCAAGCACGTGAGGTGCTTTTAACGGTGGAAACTAACGATTTGACCGAATTGTATTGAAAAGGAAACAGATTTCAAAACTCAGGGCAAAAGTGGAAACAAATTAAAAGTTGCTATAAAAATGGAGAAAATTTGTAAAACTCAGGTATGAAAATAGAGATTTACTCTATTTATAAAATATCTTTTAAAATATACAATTTAAATATTTTTGAGATTTATTCATTATAAATAGTAATTAAATAGTATACTTAGCTAATATCTCATAATAAAATCGATCGTTTTATTAAAGACGGGAAAATGTAGGATTGGAAATATTCATTTATATTATAAACAAAGCGTTATAATTTGATGAATTTAAAATACGAATAAATGAAACAAAACAACGGATTCGGGTTCAAGTTGGGCATTCGGGTTCGGGTTTGGGGCAGATGTCACACATATTCCCTTTCCTAACCTTCTTAATTATAGATATCCCTAACCCTTAGTTTTTGTTTCATATTTTCCCTTCCATTAAAAATTGACACAATTACCATTTTCTGTCAATACCTAGTCATGTACGTACATCCACCAAAAATAGAATTTCAATCTATGATTAGGTTAGGGTTCAGTACTATCTTCTTTTGAACGTGAGAAAGAATCATGGAGAAAAGAACATCAATCCAGACTTCAAATCTCTTCCTAACAAGTAACAAACTAATTACACACATGGTTAATTTATGCATAAAAAATTATGGTTCAATAAAGTCTTAGCGACATTGGTTAGTCTTATCGTTATTGTGACACCCCACCCGATGGCGGAAACACCGCGTTGTCATAGAAATGGATATGAATAGTAAACAAAGCACATGGTAAACTTTTATTAAAGTCTAATAATAATACTCATAAGTTTTGGAATATTTTTCTAAAGAAAACCGACAAAAACATTAAATACGAAACAGTAATTTCAATAGTCTTCATTATTTATTCTAAGTCCAAGACATCCCTATGTCTTGATTGTTGATAAGTTTTGATCATCACACTTGAAGTTTTCAGAAAAAGATGTGTGAACAAAAAGATATGCGGACAACACTTGGATGGATATGCGGACACATAGTTACTTAGAGATGTGCGGACAGACTGTCATCCGCACATCAACTTAAGTTTTGTTCTTTTTGATTGTAAAACACGCGTATGGTCGTGAGTAGTATAAATAGGTGTTCTTATGTATGTTTTAAAGACTTTGGTAGATTTACACCTTTTGTACACATATATTCTCTCGATCAATACAACTTGCATTTATAAGTTATTTCTTGTGTTGAATTGTTTGTTCGTTGATAATACTTGTGATTGTAATCATGTTTGTTGAATAGTTATTAACAGATTAACAAGCTCTAGACCTGATCCACAATTGGTATCAGAGCCGTTGGTTGAGTAGTTCGAACTTCGTTTGAATCTGCTTGAATCTGTTAGTTCAACAACATTTTCGATCTTCGAACCGATTCAATCTGTTTTGATTGTTCTATTGCTAAATCGTTTCAACTTTTGAATCGAATTCAACGTGAAAATTACTCGAATTATGGATTTGAATTTTCAAAGATTGTGTTGGTGATATTACGAACTGTTCATCGCATATTCAACTAATTTCTGAGATTTAATTCTGTTTTTGATAAAATAGAGATTCAACGAACATTCCTAATGAATTCATACATCTTTTACGTTTGATTTCTATCAAATTCAGAATCAAATCATCGAAATTATGATTTCACTGTTGTTCGTATATCTTTGATATTTGAGAAAAGATGATGTTCACTGAAGTCAATCAAATTGCTATTCAAATTCCGTTCGTCTTCTTGATAATCATCTACATTCAAGCTTATTTTGATCAGTTGGATTAATTTTTCTTCAAAATTGATCAAAAATGTTGTCCGCAAATCAATTTGAAGATTACTGTCATTCGCAGATCTCATTAATCAATCAATTAAGTTGAAGAAAGCTGATAGAGATATTTAAGTAATTGCTCTGAATTTCATCTCTGTGAAAAAGTTTGATTTTCAAACTGTTCGCAGATCAATACTGCAGCACACAGATCAACACTGTCATCTGCAGATCGACACTGTAGTTCGCAGATCGATACTATCATTCGCAGATCAAGTTTCAAAGTATTAAAAATGGCAAATAACAACAACAATTCTGATTATGCATCCAAAGTTCCTTTGCTCAAAACCAGAGCTGATTTCAAAGGCTAGGAAATACGTTTTAGAAATCATTTGAACACAGTTGATCACAACTTGTGGAGATCAATAGCTAATGGTCCTCATATTCCAAAACCATAAGCTAATCCTGATAAGTATAAAGACAATGTACAGAGATGGTATGAAGTTCATTCCTCTGGAAGAATTGAAAGGGGATGAATTCAAAGAGGACTTAAGAAAATGTGCAATTGATCAGGCATATTCATTTCTAACCATGGCAGTCCCACTGGCTTTCTTGACAAGAACTAAGAAGTATGTTACTTGAGACTCATTGTATAAAATCTTACAGAAAATGTGTGAAGGAGGAACTGAAATTCAGAGTATGAAGAAACAAAAACTCAAAAGACAACTAGAGATGTTTTCTGCATTACCTGGTGGATCTATCAACTCACACTTGAATAGATTTGTACAACTGGTGACTGAAATGGAAGCAATGGAAATTCCTACAAATACTGAAGATATAAATTTTAGGTTGTTGCATTCACTACCTGAAAGTTGGAAACACACTGCTACTACTCTTAAGCAAACTCTTTCATTGGATGTTCAAGATCTGGATTACATTGTTACTAAAATTGAGTCATTGGCTGTGGATGAACAATCAAGAAACTTGATGTCTAAGAAAGAAATGGAACAGTATGTGTTCAAAGGTGAAAAAAAGGACAACAAGCTCATGCATTTGTATCTACAGATGTTGACACAGTTGATGAACATTTTCAAGGGGATTGTTTCTTTGCAAGTTTCACTGAAACAGCCAGTTTGAATGATTTATGTGAAGAAGCTGCTGAAACTCCCAAAGGAAAGAGTCAAAACAATGAATGTTGAAAAAGCTCAAGATGTTGTTAATATTGTGCTGAAATCAGAAGAACACAAAGCTGCATATGCTGCTTTTACTGCAAGTTTTCAAGCTTATCTGGGTAGTCAATTAATGTGACACCCCACCCGGCGGCGGAAACACCGGGCTGTCAAGTAAATTGGACATCAATAGTACAAAGCACATGGCACACTAAAAGCATATTTTAATATCATTAAGCACTAATTGTTGTGACATAAATGAGAAATAAATAGCATTAAAACAGAAGTAAAATCCAACAATTAATAGCGTTTAATTCCGATTTATTCTAGGTCCAATAAGCATCCTAAATGTCTCGAAAGCATAAACGCTCAACATCACCTGAAATATGTAAAAATAAAGTTAGCTATTTAAAGCTAGTGAGTAAACCACAGTTGATAACTAATAATATAGAAAATCCGAGATCATCATAATATGTTGCGCAATCTTACATGCATAGCTATTTCATCATATTACTCAACCTTTGACCATCGAACACATGAACACATTAAACACACATTGAACACCATCATTGTATAGCAACTTGTAATCATTTGTCATGAGGAACCAACTCATGGTGCAATTAGTGATAACTGTCATTTAACCGTCTCGAATGTAAGTTACCAAAAATTGTTTTAGCATCGCAGGGACATAGTAACATAGCAACAAGTATCATCGTATAGTAACTAGTAACCATTGAATAGAATCGCCGGGTTTAAATCACTTATCGATGTTGTAAAGTGTAGGTGGGTTTGTCAGACCATTAGCGCTAACATTGTACCGGTGGAAATTACAAGTAATATACTACTTTAAACTACCACATAAGATTGCATCAAGCCGCGAACTAGATTAGCATATTTAATGATCTCATTTGAAAATAGAAACAAAGAAACGAAAACCGAAAGCATTGTATAGTAATTGAACATATTTCAGCCCCAAAAGGTAAAAGTAAAAAGGGGAGTGAATTTACTCACCTTGAAATGCAAATGAAATCGAACCGATAGAAACGCAGCTAAAGAGAACCGAGAGTTGCCCAAATATTAGTACCACCTAATTAATTGGGAAAAACCCTAACTTAGAAAAGAAACAATAGTAACAATAATCAAAATCCGAGATCTAGGGTATCGGATTTGGGTTTAGGGTTTTAGGTTATAAAATTGGGAATTTATACGATATAGTATTTTCGTATTGAATACATTTTATACAGCTTTTAAAAATATATTTAACTTAAAATATGTCGTTTAGGTTATTTAGAAAATATAGATTTATGTGTAAATGTTTAAAAATAATAAAATTAATCAAAAGTGGTTGTGGGACTCGAACCCACGACCTAACTATATACAACATTAAGAACAAACCAGCAGACCAGAAGATATTTTGTTAAACAATTTCAACTTTTAATAGTTTTAACCTTTATTAAACAACAAAACCCATTTCCAATTCAAGCCCTAGAAACAAGATCCATCCAATTCGTTTCAATCAGATAATCTAATCCCAAACGAACATAGGGCTTTTAATCCCCATGATCGCATGATCATTTTGATGTATTATACTTACTTAATAGTGATGTTTTGATACGGATTGAGAAGGAGAAAGAAGCACGACTGTTTTTGATTCATTCGCGCTGATTCTGTAATGAAATGGTGAAATTGATGATTGGTGAAGATGTAGATAATCAAAAGGATCAAAAAAAGTATAGAAATTACCAGAATCGATGCTTTGAAGGTGAAGAAGAACAATGTCGCCGGAAAAGTATTCTTGAAGCTTTCGATTTGATTAATGCAGAAAGAACAAAGATGGTTTGGTGTTTGATATGTATTAATCGAGTGTAAAAGGGTATTATGGTATAATTTAATTGTCGAATGCAGATCCATATACGGAAATGAGATTTTTGAGTTGAAGACACGAAATCAAACGGGTTAATTGAGTTGTAATCACGCGTCTAGTATACCGAGGAAGGTTCGAAACTTGTTAAGGAAAGTTTGGGATGATTCTCGGCTGACACCGGGCGGGGTGTCACAATTAACTCCAATGGAACTGATGGTCAAAGATTTGAATGATACGCATCCTGATGATGTGGAAGAAATGGATATACAATGGAATATGGTCATGATGGCTTATAGAACTCAGAGGCAAGAAGTTCAGTAAGCCAAGTTTGAATAAGAAGATTGGTTTTGATAAATCTAAAGTGAGGTGTTTCAAGTGTAATATGTATGGGCATTTCTCCAGAGAATGTAATAATCCTGCTGCAAAGGTAACACAAAACACTTTGACTTCAAATCAAGCTTTCACTTCTAATAGCAAACTTGAGGAAAATAAGGCAATGTGTGTGACTTATGATGGAGAAGTTGACTGGAGTGCATATTGTGCAGAAATAGAAAAGGAATTTGCATTGATGGCTCAAAGTGCAGATGATGACAAAATAAAAGAAGATGAAATTGATGCAAGCAAGTATCCAGCGCTTCTTGATGATGTTAAGGAAAATGTGTGTTCCAAAGCATGCCTGAACGAGGTAACTCATTACAGAACCCAATCTTTTGTTGTGAATGACAGGTTACAGGCTGAAATTAAAAGTCATAAGAAAACTAAAGAAAATCAAAAGGAATTTGAAAATCAAATCAAATCTTTAACAGAAGATCTTAAAGAATAAAAAAATCAAGAATCAATTTTAAAAAACTCTTTGAAAATTCTTGAAGAATCATTTGTTAAAAGTCAGTTGGAAGCATCCACATATAAACTGAAGGATGAACAGTTCATGTCAACCAAAGAACAAATGGAAAACTGGATTTCTAGTCAAAATGAAGGAAAAAATGGTAATGGGTTAGGATTTTCTCAAGTGCATATAAAACCACACCTCCTCCTGTGAACTATGAGAAATTTCCAAGTGTAATGACCAACACATTACCAAATGACTTTAATCCTCATGATTACTCAACTGAAGCTCAATGTAAACTGAAATCACTGGTTCAAAATTCAGATTCTTCTGATGATTTTGAAATGATTTATAATGACCAACAAGGTGATGTATGTGAAGGGTTTGGGTTTGATAATCCACATTTTAAAAGATACTCGAAACAACAAGAATTAAAGAAATCTTCAATTAAGTTCAAATCTGTCTTTGATCTGACAACAGGTCATGATCCTGAAAATTCCACTGCTCAATCTGAACTTAAGAAGAAAAACAAAAAGAAACAAAAGAAGAAAAAGAAGTCAAACTTTAATGTTTCAGTTGTTTCTGATTCTAATGAAGTTGCAACTGTTGGTCAAAGTTCTTCAAATGCTAATCTAAAAGTCAAACAAGTTTTCAAACCAAAACTCACATTTCAATCATCTCAAGAACCAAAGCTATCACAAAGTTTGAAAACTGAATTTTATGAAAAGAACACAACATTTTGGTGTGAAAAGTGCAAAATGACAAATCATAATACCAAAGAGTGTTATTTTTCAAAGTACTGTCAACTTTGTGATATGACCAATCACTCCATTGATGAATGCTACTTCAATAAGTGGTGTGAGATTTGTGGTAGAGTGAATTACAACTCTGATGAGTGTTACTACAAAGAGAGATCTAAATCTCACAAGAAGGTGATATCTAAGAAATCAGTGTCACGTGAAAATGATGAGGGTTTCTATGATACATGGACTCCAAGGAACATGAAAATGAGTGGTTCATCACAAATTCCTAATAAACAATTTGTGAAATCTAAAATGAACATGATTTCTAGAATTGCATCTCATCCTCATTCTAAGGACAGTGTTAAAAGAAATTTGATCAAACAATTTCTTGATGAACCTGGTCATTCTCATGCTGTTCCTTTTCATGTCGTGTCAAAACAAATGAAGTCAACATATGATTCAGCTAAACAACTTTCAAAACCTTATGTTCACAAAACTACATCTAATGACCTTCCAAGAGAATTGAACGATATGTTTGAAGTGTTAATGAATCAATATGCTAAACTCAAATCTGATATATTGACTAAATTTGGTTTGCAATGTGCACAACAAACTAATATAGATGAATTTGGAAAACCCAAAACCACTATGGTTTGGGTTGATCGTGCTAATTGATTTTCTTGTTGGTGCAGGCACATCCACCTAGAGCTAAAGATAGTTTATGGATTGTGGATAGTGGTTGCTCAAGACACATGACAGGAAATCAACAGTTGCTCGATAAATACAAAACAAAGAAAGGATCTTATGTTGCATTTGGTGATGGTGGAGGTTGGATCACTGATGAAGGAACTGTCACCAATGGATCACTAAGTTTTGACAATGTCAGTTACTATGAACAACTAAAGTACAATCTACTTAGTGTTACACAAATTTGTGACAAGTCATACAAAACAATGTTTGATGACAGTTTCTGTTACATTCTGAAACCTGGATTTCAAATACCTGAAGAGTGGATCCAAATAAAGCTCCAAGACATAATAATATCTACATGATGGATATGAGTACTATGTCTGATAACAATCAAGAAACATGTCTTCTTTCAAAAGCATCTAAGGATGAATCAGTTCTTCGGCACAGACGTCTGGGACATACTCACTACAACAATATGAACAACTTGGTTAAACTTGAACATGTTGTGGGAATTCCACAAAAGATGTTTTCTGTCATTGATAAATGTCTTGTATGCTTAAAAGGAAAACAACATCAAAAATCACACAAGCCAAAAATTGTCAATTCAAATGATACACCTCTTAAACTTTTGCACCAGGAACTCTTTGGCCCAACAAATGTTTTGAGTCATTCAAAGAAACAATTTTGTCTTGTGGTGATTGATGATTTTTCTAGATTCACTTGGGTATTTTTTATGCACAAAAAGAG
Source organism: Tagetes erecta (assembly GCA_030867185.1). Taxonomy (NCBI): domain Eukaryota; kingdom Viridiplantae; phylum Streptophyta; class Magnoliopsida; order Asterales; family Asteraceae; genus Tagetes; species Tagetes erecta. The sequence continues at coordinate 38,141,265 of CM061489.1, read as the reverse complement.
TGAAACTGCAGATATCTTAAAAAACTTTCATTACTAAAATTGAAAATCAATTTGATTTAACAGTCAAAGTAATAAGAAGTGACAATGGTACAAAATTCAAAAATGAAGTGTTTCAGTCTTTCTGTGCAGGTAAAGGAATTGATAGACAGTTCAGTGTTGCTAGAACTCCACAACAAAATGGAGTTGTAGAACGCAAGAACAGGACATTAATTGAAGCTTCAAGAACAATGCTAGCTGATTCAAAACTGCCTATTACTTTTTGGGCAGAAGCTGTGTCAACTACTTGTAAAACAGAAGTCTCATTGTCAAAGATCATAACAAAACACCATATGAATTGTTGTTTAAAAGAAAAACTCAAATTGGTTTATTTAGATCATTTGGTTGTCCAATTTCTATGTTAAATACCTCTGACCAATTAGCTAAATTTGATGCAAAAGCTTGTGATGGTTTCTTTGTAGGATACTCATCTCAATCTATTGCATATAGAGTTTACATTTCGAAACACAACATTATTGAGGAATCAATGAATGTTGAGTTTCATGAAAACTCTTTTTCAACAATCATAAATGGTCCAGCTTGGTTATTTGACATAGATGCTTTGACAAATTCATTGAATTCTAACTCAGATGATGGTTTTGCAGGTTCAACTCAGGAGAAGACTCAGATGATGAATTTATTCTACCTTTTCCTACAAAATATCCAGATTTATCAAATCCAGATATTCATGCAAATTTTGATGAATGTGTTCCACCGCCTGATCCACCAACCATCTCAAATAATACCATTAATGCAATTGATGATCTCATTGAACATGATGAATTGATAGCTGATGACGGATACAACTATTTTCATAATTCACCTCATGAATCTGATCCATCCATCCAAACCACAACCATTCAAGACTTCAATTATACAAACTTGGAAGATGAGGTTGTTGTTGAATCTGTTCCTACTTCAAGGATTCATAAATACCATCCTCAATCAAATATAATTGGAAGTGTGAATGAAAGGATCACAAGAAGTAAGAGTGATAATGCTAATGTTTGTCTATTCTCATGCTTCTTATCTCAAACTGTACCAAACAACATATCTGAAGCACTTAAAGATTCAAGTTGGATTGAGGCTATGCAAAAAGAGCTTCTTCAATTTCAAATTCAGAATGTTTGGTCATTGTTTGGCTTACCTGATGGACAATATGCCATTGGTACCCGTTGGTTATATCGAAATAAATCATATGAACGTGGCATTGTCATCAGAAACAAAGCTAGATTAATAGCTCAAGGATACACACAAGAGGAGGGTATTGATTATGAAGATGTGTTTGCACCTGTGTCTGACTGAAACAAGGGGCGGGTCTTTACCAACTGAAAAATCTGCTATTTTAGGGAAGCCAAAAAACGTGAGCGCCTAGCGCGAGCCTTATTGAAAAGGCCCTTTACTAAAAACATAGAAGGTAAGGCCGGCTTTCGAGCTGTAGCTTTACAACCATAGGGCTTAGATAGGCCCTTAGTTATTCTATTAGTAAGATAGGTTGCTTGAGCGCAAGACTTGAAGCTATCAGATTATTTCTTGCATATTCTGCATACATGAGTTTTACTATGTACCAAATGGATGTCAAGTGTGCTTTCCTATATGGTGTCATTAATGAAGAAGTGTATATTCAACAGCCTCCTTGGTTTGAAGACAAGGAATTTCCTCACAAAGTGATGAAACTTGACAAAGCTCTTTATGGCTTACATCAAGCACCAAGAAAGTGGTATGAAACCTTGTCATCTCATCTTATGCAAAATGGTTTCAAAAGGGTCAGAATTGATCAAACTCTCTTCCTTAAACGAAAGAACAAAGATCTTCTCTTAGTTCAAATTTATGTTGATGACATCATTTTTGGATCCACAAGCAAAGAGCTTTGCACAGAGTTTGAATCTATCATGCAATCAAAATTTCAAATGAGCTCTATGGGTGAAATGAATTTTTTTCTTGGGTTACAAGTTACTCAAGCAAAAGAAGGAATTTTATAAATCAAGAGAAGTATATCAAGAAGATTCTTAAAAAATTCTCTTTTGAAGATGTTCAATCCATACGAACCCCACTTGACAAAGCTCACAAATTGGAGCCGGATGAAAGTGGAAAATCTATGGATCAGACATACTATCGATCATTAATTGGCCCTTGATGTCCTTGACTGCATGTAGACCGGATATCATGTTTGTTGTTTGTTGTTTGTTTGTGTGCACGATATCAAGCAAATCCCAAAGAATCTCACCTTCAAGCTGTCAAGCGTATATTCAGATATCTCACAGGGAAAACTGCACTAGGTTTGTGGTATCCTAAAGATGGAAATTTTGAATCACATGCTTACACTAACCGTGATTATGGGGGATGTAATCTAAACAGAAAATCAACATCTGGGGGATGTCAATTTTTGGGACCAAGGTTAATTTCATGGCAGTGTAAGAAACAAACCAATGTTTCTGTATCAACTACAGAGGTTGAATACATTGCTGCATCAGCATGTTGATGACGAAGAATTGGAGTATTTATTAAGTAATGAAAGTCAACATAGCCAGTATAATACGGATAATGAACTTGTGGAGGAGGATTCTCAAATGGTAATTTATCAAAACATAAGTCCAACCATGAAAGTGAAGTCAACATTTCAAAATGTGAAAGAATTTAGAAGAGCGTTGGCCCATTATGCAATCATGAATGAATTTGCGTACAATAATGAGAAAAGTGAACCTGCACGAGTCACGGCAAGATGTGTTTGTTGGGAAATCCCGGGTATCATTTAACTTTTGTAAAATCCAATTTTATAATAATGATTATTAATATGTCATATTAATGACAACGGAGCGATTTATGACAATAAAAAACCCGAGATACAAACCCGTCAGTGATCCATATGCAAACCAATTAAATAATTAACACAACCATAGGGGGTTTAGGTTATACCCTGACGAATACGAAGGATTCACAATATGGATGAGGCATAGATTCCGCTAGAAAACCGAGACACGAGCGGGATCCAATTCGCGAACCAAACAACCCGATGGCAGCGGCGACGGTGGTTTCCGGCTATGTCACCGGCCGAAACAAGGAGAAAGGAGAGAGGGTGGCGGCGACTATGTGTTTCCTACACTTAGGGTTAGGGTTTATTGATCAATAGTTTTTTTTGTAACTATAAATTATACACTCTAAGCCCTTAATCTTTTAAACCCTTTCACAAGTAATTAACTTTTAAGCACTAATTAACCTCTATCGTTATTTAACTCTTTAAATAACAAATAATTATTTCCACAAAACTCATGTCAGGTATTTAACTAATTAAATACATATTTAAATTATGTCCTCCAAAGTGTAACTAATTGGATCGTATCTTAACAATAGCGTTATTAATTGAGCGTCGGACATCCTATTCCAACAATGTTGACATGGAATGAAAAGGGAGAATACCATGCTTTTATCATGCAAGACAAAATTTCATTCGAGGTAAGTGTATTAATGTAATAAAGATTACCCATTTTAATGTAGTTAATAACTTTTAAGTTCTATTAAAATCTTGTAAGTTAAGACATTGAAACAACCAAATTCTTGCACTCGAAGGAACAAAGGTGCTAATAAGGTCGCAACACAAGGATCGATTGCAAGTGTGGTTAGAGATAAGCTAAAATCCGATGGGAATGTTTCACCTAATGATCTCCGGAATTAGGTTAAGAAAAAGTATAATGTTGACGTCCCTTACATGAAAGTCTTTTGAGGGAAAAGAACAAGATATGCATGGGAAGTAGGAAGACTCATTAGTGAAGACGAACGATTTCAAAGGAAAACTACTAATGCGAAACCCTGGGAAGCGTTGTTGAGGTTGACTTTGAGAGTAAAGGTAACAAGAAACGATTTCTATGATTTTTTATTTCGTTCCTAGCTTATTAGAAGGGTTTCTTGATGGTTGTCATCCCTACATTTCCTTGATGCATGTCATCTAAAAGGGAAGTTTAATGGGGTACTAGCCACTACCACAAGTGTTGACGGTAACAGTTTTATTTTTCATGTGGCTTATGATGTACTTGAATCTAAAAACAAAAATTTATGGATATGGTTGCTTGAATTACTTAAGAAAGCAATCGGTACATATAATAGACTAGTTATATCATCCGATATACAACAAGGGATAAACATTGCAATTACACAAGTTTATCATAGCGTTGAGCATAGAGAATGAGTTAGGCACTTATATAGTAATTTCAGGAGACATTTTCATGGTGAATTCTTTACTAGAAAGCTTATGGCATGCTGCAAGGACCTATCATTTAACTGAGCATGAACGATTATTAAATGAAATTGCTGGAGTGAATATGGATGCACTTACTTATCTTAATGAGAATCACAATACGATATGGAGTCGTGCCAAGTTTGGTACAATATCAAAGTGTGATTATATCATCAATAATATTTCAGAGGCATTCAATTCGTGAATAGGTGAGGTGCATTATCATATAGTATTTGGCCTACTTGACTTCATTAGGGAGCAGATTATGGTACGTATGGATAAGAAAATGAGGGTTCTTAAAAAACGGAAGGGTAACTTAGTACCTAATACTAAGAGTTATCTCGTTAAAATCTCTAAGGTTAGTGTAATGTTTTTAAATATTTTTTTTAAGTGTTTTGGGTGAACTTTTTTTAACATTTTTAAATGTTTTATGTACAATTTGGGTGAGTATGAAGTTTGCAGAAGTGGCAAAAACCGAGCTAAAGTAAAATACATGGACAAGCGTTGGGAGGTCAATATTGATAAAAGAAAATGCACTTGTCGGTGTTGGAAAGTTAAAGGTATCACGTGTGTGCATACAATAGCTTTTATCATTTTCACAAGGGATGAAAACATATTTTTCTATTGAGAAGTTAAAACTAGCTTATGCTTTAGAAGTTACTCCAATGCCTACGAATGCTTAATTGATGCATATAGACACCAAAGAGAAGATACACCCACCTACAGTTAAACATCCACCTAGAAAACCAAGAAATAATATAATTAAACCGAATGACGAGACTAAAAGGAGACAACAATGTCAATGTTGTCGCAAGTATTGACACCGTCAACAGACTTGAAAAATGTAGAATCTCAAGATCAAGCGTCAACAAGTACAAATAAACAAGGAAAAAAAGAATAATATTCTTAGTCATTTCAGAATTTTCGATATTTTGACAATGTTGGAATATTTTGAATTAAGCTACTATATGTTCAACTTTATTTTGATTGTTTTGTTAAAACTTGAAAGCTACTGTTTGATAGCTACTGGATGACTATTGTTTTAATTTTTAATTTTTGGTATTTTGAGATAGCTACACTATTTTTATTGTTTAGTTACAACTTGAAAGTTACTCTTTGATGACAATGTTGGAATGTTTTATTATAAGTGTTTGATTTGTTCATGTTAAAACTGATTCGATTTGGATTGAAATTGAGGGAAATATGTAATTGATGTTTTTTAAGAAGATGATATATGTAAATTATCATTTAAGTAGTTCATTAAGGGTAAATAGTAATTCAATTAATTAATTTTAATGAAATGGGTAAATATGTAATATATGTGTTTTAGAAAGGAGAAATATGTAATTGATTTCTAGGGTTGGGTGAATATGTAATAAAAGAACTTAGGAAGGAAGGAGATATATGTAAATGTCTCAATTAAACAAAGCACTATATGTGCTTATACAAGTCCCCCTTGTTCCAGTATCTCAGCACATTTGTACTCGAACATGATTTCACATGCAGTCGGGATAATACTTCGCCTTTTATGTTCAAGTTTGACTTTTGTATCATGTACTTTTTAGTTTATGTAGATGATATAATATTGACATATAATCGGGAAGAAGTTATCAAGGCATTCACCACCTTGTTACAACGTGAATTTGCAATCAAATACGTCGGGAAACTCAACTATTTTCTTGGGCTATAAGTTACTCATACCTCGAATGAGGGCTATTCTTGAGCTAGTCCAAATATGCGAACGAAATTTAGAACATGCAAGGATGTTGGATGCCAAACCGGCTCATACATCACTGGCCGCCAATGTATTCTTTTTTACTTTCAAGGAGAACGATATTCTGATCCCACACACTACCGGTCCATAGTGGGTGCACTCCAATACTTACCCATCACATTCACATAACTGGACATCTCGTATGCAGTAAACCAAGGAAGTCAATTGTTTAATGCTCCAACTGTTTCCCACTTTCATAAAATTAAACGCATCATTTGTCATATTAAAGGAACCTTAATGCTTGGACTAACTCTTTCCAAACTTTCGCACTCCAATATCCTTGGATACTCTGATGCCAATTGAGATCGATGCCTTGAAACTCGTAGATCCACATATAAGTACTCTAAATTTTTAAGTGGTAACCTTGTCTCTTGAAGCGTTAAAAAATAGCCTACGATGTCCCATTCGAGTTATGAATCAGAATATAAAGCCATGGCTATAACATTGTTGAGATTATTTGGATAGCTGATGAGCGGTTGATTTGTATGGCATAATGGTATTTAATTAGGGGATGATTCATACGAGAAGAATAAATATTACAAGAACAAAAGGAAGTAACTAAATTCTTTATTTTTTCAACCAAAAACTTTTTAAACATATAAAAATAATTGAAATGCACTATTTATTTATCAATTTTGAAATTCAAAAAATAAAATTTAATAAATTTCGTTTATTTGTTAAACCTGTAAATGTGGAAATCACGTGTATGTTATGTTACATACTCACGTGTATGTAAACTTAAAGCTAATAAATAAACACACGAAAAAAAATTTCATTTTTGTATATACCATACATATTTATGTGTAGGAAATGAATATAAAAAAACCATCAATAAGTTTTTTTTTTTTTTTTTTTTTTCTGATTTAAGCTTCTTCTTCTTTTTCTTCACGTAGTATATTAGTCTTTTCAATGAACTTCGAGGGATAATGTGAGAGAAGACTAAATATTGCGAGAACAAAAATAAGTAACTAAATTTTTCAATTTTTTCAACCGAAAACCATATAGAAAAAAACTTAAAATACAATATTTGTTAAACCTACACATGTGAAAGGCATATCTAGATTATGTTACACATATGCAGGTAAATATAGAACGTTAAAAATACATAAAAAATTATTTTAATAATTTTTTTATATTCATCGTGAATTCATCGTAAGATGTTTCAAAACTTCATAATACAAGAAGGTATATTGGTTTTCATTGGTCCCAACTATCACATGTTGTCTTCTACCGGTCCCAACTATTGAATTGGCTGTTAACGGTCCCAACTTTTATCACATTGGTAACCACTGGTCCCGTCGTTAAATTTTTTTAACGCCGTTAAGTTTTTTCCAAATTCAATACCGAAGTTATAAGCCTTTTGATCGGAACGATAATATAAGTCGATTGATGGAAAAGTTACCTCAAAACGGCGCTCCGAACAACGAAATAGTGCTTCAATCGGGTGTTTAAACCTAACGGTGTTTCAATCGGATGTAAAATTTTTATCGTTCAGAGAGCCTTTTCGAGAAAACTTTTACATCAATCGACACGTATTATCCTTTTGATCAAAAGGTCTAAAACATCGGTCTTGAATTTGGAAAAAACTTAACGACGTTAAAAAAATTTAACGACGGGACCAATGGTTACTAAAGTGATAAAAGTTGGGACCGTTGACAACCAAATTAAAAGTTGGGACCGGTAAAAGACAAAAGGTGATAGTTGGGACCAGTGAAAACCAATATACCATACAAGAAAACTTTGACTGCTTATGTATATCCCAAAACTCCAAATAGCAATACAAATACAAATACAAAACACAAACAAATCAGAGTCTACTTAAACAATGTACATAATTAGCCCAAACTTAATGTTTTTAACATGTTTGTTCCCCTTATTTTCTCCCTTGTAACTACACCTAGAAAATCGGGCACCCGGTCACATTGATTCCTGGAGCCGTGGGGCAAGTAGCCAAAGGACAGTGATCTGGCTTCGCACCCCACCACTTCAAATCCACACCCTCATTTTGTAGAGCAAAAAACAACAACACGCCCATGAAGGCGGTCCCTGCATCAAGTGCAGCTGACAATACATAGTTGTACTTCTGCCACCACTGTTTCCGGTACTTGAACACAAAATAGTTAAAGATCATTCCGGTGATAAGCCAACTAGCTATGTTTGTCGGGGTTGCAGGTGGCATTCCAGCAAAACCATAAGATATGACAGGTATGTTGATCAACGGGATCCATTTCTTTTCTGGGAATATCTTGCTCATTATCCAAACGGGTACCGGCAAAAGTGCTCCAATTAGGAACAACCATACGAGGTTTCTATACAAGCCGCCTGGTCCAAACAGTCTTTCGGGTCCAATGAGTCCCCATATCACAGAAGCATCAAATGTAACCTTGAATTTGGGGCACGTCCACGGGCTCTCAGGATGAAGTCCATCAATGTCACACAAGTTTTCGATATTCTCCAACATCCACCAAGATACCGCAAGATTTACAGTCCCAGCAACAAGAGTTCCAACTAACTGACAAATTGACAATACATAAACACAAACATTAAATTATCAACCAAAATCAATCAGTTGGTGACTTATTAGCAGCATTGCAAACAAATAGTGAAACAAAAGATTAAAGAAACCTGGGCAGTGAACATGCATCGCGGTGGGATTTTCATGTAGTGCCCAAGCTTCAGATCAGATAAGAAAGAAAGCGCATGAATCGTGCTGATTCGTCCATAGATCTTGAAAAGCAAATTGGCAATGGGTTTTCCGGGTAAAATATATCCAAATATGAACTGTGCTATGATGTCATATCCCGGTTGCTGCATCACATTATTGACTAAACTGTTATTTGAACGCTTAATAGCTCTGTAAGTGGCGGAAAAGACATTATTATGGCAATACCTGGTTGGTGGTAGCTTGAATGACACCAATGGGGAGAGTGACAATGAAAGCTAGAGCAAAAGCAAACAGAAAACCCCACCATGGAAGCTGCACATCTTCCTTGTAGACAAAGCACATGAGCAGTGATAGCACGATGCTACCGATCAGTAAAACCAGATACCACCATTGTGGCACTTGTTTATAACTCTTCATCAACTTTGCATGAATGTCAAGTTTGGCATTTTGAACAGCAGATCTACTCTGCTTCCATATATCCCTGCCAGAGTCACAAAATGCCATAAACAAAAATGAGAAACTGATCAAGCTTTAAAAATACGATATTCGTTAGTTATATGATGAATTACCCGCCATGAAACAAGGCAACATGGGTGAGTGTGGCGGTAAATCTAGCAAACCCTGATCCAATCGAGAGAGCGAACAATGGGCTCAGGTACAGTTTGCTGTAACTCTCGTATGCAGCGACGTTTAGGTCAAACTGTGGGGTTAATATACGAGTGGTATCGTACTCATGACCGGTTCTGGTGAACAGCTTGTTGGAGAATATTGGGAATTTACGTGCATCGAATGTGTCATATTTCCAGTAGCAAATGGGGACAATGATGTAGATGAACATGATGAAACCAACCCCGACATTGACGATGGAGGACCATGGTGTGACTAATGGGCTTCCGTGGTAGGCCGAGATGCCTGCCCAATCAAGAGTGAATGCACCCACACCAAGACCGTGGTAACCGGAGCCGATTTGCTGGGCGGTTATGTTGTGTGGCCAGACCCAACAGACCCATGAGAAGAAGGTCAAGATGGGGAAAAGATAGCCGGGAAGTGCATAATATGCAAAACTTAAGATTAAGAAGATCATGAAAAATCGCATCCTTGTCATGCCTTGTGCTTTTGTTTCCTTTTCATGCAATGCTCTGAAATTATTTATTTAAAACATGTTAGCAATCAACAACTTTGTAAACGGACAACAAGTTGTGTTGTATCTGACAACTGTTTTATTAACGGTTTTAATCTCTTTAAGTCGAAATTAAATCTACCTTTATGTATAGCTTCAAGCCTTCAACTATGAACTAACTTGACCGTTAAAAAAACCAAAGCTATTAGTAAGATTTGTGTTGTATCGTTTGACCCACTTGACACTAATAATATTATTCTTTGTATACAATAGAGAAATCGATAACACTAATATTATTCTTTACATACAAGTTGGCATGTACAGATTTAATTAAAAAGAACAAATTTAAAAAAAAAAAATTTGATTTGATATATAAAACTTTTACAACTTTATGAAATTATTAAAGTTTAGTACACTGCAGGTTTAGTCCCTTTGTTTTGATATCATTAACAGTTTCAGTACCACCATAATAGTTTTGGTCCTTGTGATTTTATTTTCTAACAAAAATGGTCTGGAATACTAACTCTATTCAAACTTTTGTTAGATTTCTCACACGCGCCTCACATCTGAGGGGTAAAAATGTCATTTTCCCCTTATTTTATACAGGCCATCATGTAGGTTAAAATTTTTATTCAATTGCGTGTCAAAAAGAGTTAGAGAGATCACATAATTACTTTGCATGTGAGGGAGACTTAACAGAAAATTGGATGAAGTTAGTGTTCGGGACCATTTCTGTTAGAAAATATAAAACCACAAGAACGAAAAATGTTAAGACAGAACTGAAATTGTTAATGTTATCAAAACAAATGAACCAAAACTACAGTTTACTCTTTATAGTTGTGTTGTATCATTTGTATAATTGTGAAGGATAAAAAAACCGGTTTGAAAAAGTAAAAAAGAAGCACAAGTGAAACTAAGCCATCAACCGGTTTGAGTTGTTAAGAGCCGGATCCGAAACACATTAGTCTTAATGAGTGGATAGAATATGACATTTGACAACAAGTGGATGGCAAAAAAAAAACCAATGGTTATTATTCCAATCTTGTTTTTATGCTTACTTTCAAAAGGTTTCAAAATTCTATGAATTGTAAACGAATATATGACACAAAAATGTAGTCAACTTTTCAATTATTCCAAAAGGTCACCCCACCTAAAAAAATGGAATTTATACCAACACCAAATTTATAAATCTTTTATTTTTCTAATCTAAATTAGTTCACATATTTATGCAAATAAATATATTTGTTTCTTATGTTTTTGATATTATTAATAAGTTTAGTCTTACTTTAACATAGGTTCTTGTAATTTTTATTTATGAGACATTTACATATATCTAATGCATAAGATTATTTATTATATATTTACTCACTCCTTAATTCATTTACATGTTTTCACTTCATAAACCATATATATTACATATTTATCCATTTTATTTAAAGATTTTTACATGTTTCCTCTTCCTAAGCTCATCAATTACATATTTACCAAAGCCTAAAGTTTAATTACACATTCCCTTTAGCATATTAAATTACCCATTACCATTTCTTTTACACAAACCATAAGAACAAACCATATTGAGAATCAAAAGTCACCTTCATTATGTTGTTCGGTTATGAATTCTCCAAACGAACACATACAAAGTAGTCAATAAAATAATAAAAGTCGATAACAACATAAAATTGATAACAATAAAAATACATTTATCAGTATCAGTCATGGTAAAATAGTAATTCAAAAAGTTATTTTAAAGAAAAATTGGTAAATATGTAATATATATGGTTTAGGAAGGAGAAATATGTAACTGAATTTAAGAAGTTGATAAATATGTAATAAATAATCTTATGAAGAAGATATATGTAAATGCCCCTTTATTTATAACAGAAATGGTACCAAACAGTAACATTATCCAATTTTCTGTTAAGTCTCTCTCATATGAGGGATGAAAATCAGAATACTGTCATTTCTTCCATTGTTTCTTTGACATACGATTGTATAAAAATGTTAATCTAGATGTTGATCTAAATAAAATATAGAGAAATGACATTTTTACCCCTTACGTGTGGAACGATTAACAGAAAGTTGGATGAAGTTATCGTTCGAGACCATTTCTGTTAGAAATAAAAACCACAAAGACTTAAAGTGTTAAAGTAAGACTAAACGTGTTAAAAGAAACAAAAAATATGAGGATCAAAAATGCAGTTTACTCGATGTGTGCCGTAAACCTAAACTAATAAATTACCTTACTTGTAAACTATTCTATTCGCCATGTTAGAATCTTGGTTTTGATAAAAAGTGACCTCTGTTTTACCACTCAGCAAAAGTAATAGGGTACAACATGTGGTTGTTAACGTCTTTCAATAAAACCAAAACATCCATACATATATAGACAGAGAGATAGAGACACACACCTAAACAGAGACACTTGAGCAAGGTTTGAAGGCCACCACATCTCCACCGGATCAACTAGATACCTTCTCAACATCCCCGCCCATCCATACCCCAATATCTATCATAAAAACAACCACAATCAAACCACCATTCAAAATCAATTTCCTGTATCCTCATAGTTTCAATTCAATCAACCAGGGGCGTACCCACCCTTAGAGGGTGGGTGGCGTCCGCTCCCCCTGTGAAATTTTTTTTTTTTGGTTTTTATATGTTAAATTCTCGATCGACCCCCGTAAAGTTTAGCCCTCGACCCCCATACAGTCTTGAAAACTCAGTTTAATGCCCAGTTAACAGCCTATATGAGACACATAATATTTAACCATGAATTAGGTTAAATAATGGTTAGAAAAGAGTAATATATATATATATATATATATATATTTATATTGTCATGTAGAGTCAAGCATTAATGGTCATGAGTACAAGAAAGGAAATACATAAATAAACTAACTACTTTTGCTAAGTAATCAAGTGAGAAGTGAGGGATGGTGGAAAAATTAGTTGTAGAACCAAGGTTCACAACATCACCATTTTTATACCATAACACAAGTACTCCAACATAATCTTGTTTGGAGACATGATTTGGTTTCATTCACTTCTTATTTGTATTAATTAGTAGCTTAAGAAAGATGTAGAATGGATGCATATGAAGTTTAAGAAACAAAATAAAAGATTTATTTTATAAAGTTTGAAAAAAATAATCCTAACTTGAAACTCAAAATGGTGATTTACCAAACTTTATTTACATTGTTGGTAAGTATATGGTAAAATTCATAGATGATGTTTCAAGTATTTAGAAATAAAAATAAAGAAAAAAAATGAAAGAAAAAGAAAAAAATGAAAGAGAGAGTTTGAGAGAAAGTTTAGAGTGATGAAAGTGATTAGAGAGATTTGGTTTGGTATTTATAAATAAAAATTAGGGTTAGACATTAAATAAGTTAGGTAAGTGGGGGGAAATTGAAAATTTTTAATTTTAAATATAGGTGGAGGGAAATGAAACTTTTTTAATTTTGACCTCTCAAATTTAGTTGTTGTCATTTTTTTAATTTAATCCGACTCGGTTCGATCCGAACCGAATCGAAACGGATTGGAAAAAATATTATATATCGATACTCAAAAGATTACTATCAAATTTCCGACCCCCATGAAAAAAATTCCTGGGTACGCCACTGCAATCAACAGAGATAATAACAACAATAAATGCCACTTGCGGTTTGTTTAGAACAGTTACAACTCATTTATCGTCTTAGTATAACTACATTAAAAATCACTACATTTTTCTATCTCATTTTAATTTAATAATAATTTTTTACATCGTTATCATCATAATTTCTCTTTCCTCCACTCATAACTATTTTCAAAATATATAAAAATATCAAAGGTTCAACAATAATTTTTTAAATATATAGTTTTTTTTCACCATTAAATTTTATTCCTCCTAAGCTCGTAGTCATCCTTTTAAAATTTAAAAACACAATCACATGTATTTGATTAGCTGTGTTGTGAATGCATTTGGACCCATCCTAATAGGACATTTCTTTTCAAAAAATCAAAATAATAACATATATTGGTTTTAAACAGTCTTAACTATTACCTTTTAATTGCTATTGGTCCCAACTTTTACATCAATCGATTCAATCGATTCGTATTTTATTTCCGATCAAAAGCTTACAATTTTAGTTTTGAATTCGAAAAAAACTTAATATCATTAAAACTTTTTAACAACGACATGTTTGTTGCTAAAGTGATAAAATTAGGACCGTTACCGACCAATTCGACAGCTAAAACAGGTAAAAACCAAAATATAAAATTTGTTGGGACCAAACAAAACAACTCAACCCAAAACACTAGTCTCGAGTGAGAGGGTCCATTTGATCTATAAATCAATCGTCACTTATCCATAAAAATTATCCAAAACAAGTATCCTAATTCACTAATTGCAATAGTTTTGGTCCTCAACAAAAATTAACGAAACCCAAACACATACCTGAGTAGTGAGCACAATAATCAAACCACATACGAAACTCAAGCTCTGTCTGTAATAAGCTTTCATAACCGTAATTGCTCCGATCGAATAAGCATCACCACCACCAGTAGACACACCACAGTTAGCAAAAACCGTAATAATCACATGCTCCTTCATGTTAAACGGACATGGATTGAGGCTAAAACTCCGACCAAATAAACTATACTCCTTCGTCGGCAACGTGGCCGCCATGAATTTTCCGATGGGCAAAACTGCAATTTGCATCAAAATAGCGGATATGGCTAATGGCTGAGTTCGGTATATGAAGAACGTGTTGAGGAAAATTAAAACGACGCATGATCCGATGCCTAGTGTCCATGCTCGGAATGTCATTACCGGAAGTGATGTGTCGTCGGTCTCCGGCACCACCAACGCCACCTCCTCCACCGTGCACTCGGCGGTGGCTTGTTTCTCGCCGGTGTCAGTGTCAGTGCTGGTCTTGGTAGCCATTGTTGTTGTATGATTGATTATTGGTGGTGCTAGACCTTGGGTTTTATAAGAGAGAGGAATTTCTCAAGTTACCTAAATACCCTCGTCATTAGATATTTTTATATTTTTTTTTATTTTCATGTTTTTATTAGTACTAAGTTTAATACTTGTGTGTTACACACGGGTTAAATAATAATATTTATAAAGAAATTATAACATTATTTGAAGTATTTATAAATATTTAACATTTATTGTTTTGCCTCCATCAACTTATGCATGATAAATTATTCCATACAATTTTTACCTCCTAAACTTCCAATTATAAAACAAACATTTTCCCCAAAAAATAACCCATAAAACCTTGATTTATTAGATAGATTGGATTTGGTTATTCAAACTTTATTCTGCAAAATCTAAATAATTAAGTACTAAACTATTAAGTGGTTTGAAATATTAAGAGGGTTTTTCGAAGAAACAAAAGTTGTGATGAAAGTGAAGATGTAAGTAAAGTTGGTATATTATTCATTAAGTTTCATTCAGCATCCTTATATCTCTTAAGAATTTAACACTGAACTAAACCATAAAGAACTTATTTTTAAATGAAACAAGCGTTCTGAATGCTGAATAATTCAGCACTAAACTAAACCATTTAAATGTGAAATTGCATTTTAGATGGTCATTTGAACACTCACATTCTCTGTCTATATATATATAAAGATGGGGATGAATAGAGGTGAGTGTTCAAATAACGTGCAACTAAGTTTTTTAATAACAATATCCTTTATACTTAGGTATAAAAAGTAGGTTAAGCAAAAAGAAATATGCTTGTGGTTAGACATTAGCAAATTTTTTTTAATCACATAACAACGTTATAAAAAATCTGAAACTAAAATTAGTCGGTGCACTTAGCAACCGACCAAAGCTTTAGTCTTATGTGGCTGATGATTTTAACGCTAACTCCCTTTTTAAGTTAACGTTAACTCCCTTCAAGTATCATATGGGCATGCATACACAATGTTTTATTATTAATAATTTATTTACTAAAATAAATTAGATGGAGTTAAACATGTTTTTGGGGGTGAGAAGAGATAGTAGGAGAATAAAATTAGTGATGTGATAGTAACGTTAAGGAACATGACACCACACATTTTATATAGATGTATGTAACTAAAGTACTAAACTAAATAAATATAGAATTATTTCTTTCTGTATAGTTTGTAATGTTAGACGAAATAAGATGAGAGGAACATGAAACAGTAAATGAGATTTTTTAAGGAAAAAAAATATATTGTTAATTTGGTTTAGTTTTAACTTAGGTTTGTTGGTTCAACTAGTCCCCGTCTTGTAAAGACAAGGCAGTACCATAGTCCCATCCAAACTGATTTTATAGTGTTTCCGGTGTATTCTATTCGGTTTGGTTTTGGGGGATTTTGTTAGAAAAATTTTTTAATTAGAAAAACAAGTAAATTTAATAGAAGGCAAGGGCAAAAAAGACTTTCTTGCAATGGTCAACAGTGTCAAACATGGTAATAAATAATTAAGAAATAAAGATTAAAGTGGGTGGGTATGTGTTGTTACTTTCCAAAGGTATGAGAAAATCACACGATTTAGGCCGATATAACACACTCTCTCGCACTAATTCAAAAAAGAGCATCCTACGTGTCCACATGGGACTCACTTGCTCTCATTCCACGTAAGATTTTTCTGCCGCGTAGACTTAGTCGCGTAGGACATGCATGGGTATCACCATGCGTGTTTTTTGTGTACCGCATTATGTGTGTGTGAAGGGCAATCCGCACTCACAACTAAATGCAATATTTAACTTTTGAAGTGCTAAAAGGTGTTTGTAATAACATTGTATGTACACAAATAAACGCTTTTGTTTTATTGTTTATATTAGTGGAGATTATTATAATCACTTTATCAAAAAAAGAAATAGTTAGTTTGTATTATATACTATGATTATTGGAGATTACATATGACAATTTTTTTTAATGTTATGATAAGTGCCGGTGAAGAGAATTATTAAACTTCGCTGGACTCAGCTTTGAACTCTAAACGAGTAAAATTCAAGGGCCCTTTAGTGTGTATATAAGCAACTTTATTTATAACTATTAATCGGTTAGTGAGGTATTATTATCTAATGAGATGTTTAAATTGGTAAAATAGACTTTTATATAAATTAACATCTAACTCTTTTTATTAGGCAATAACATTTTTTTAAATGTTTTAATTTTATATATTTAATTATAATATATATATAGAGAGATCAAATTTTCTGGGTCCCATGAGAGACCGGGCCTTGGATGCTCACCCGCCTTACCATCTTTTGAGCCGGCTCCGGTTACGGCTAGATACTTTCTAGTAAGAAAGAAAGATAGTAAAAATGGTGTAGGGTCCTTACAAACATAGAATCATGTATAAGATCTCGATTATAAGATTTCGTATATTGATAAAGGGGACAAAAGTAACCCAAAGATTAAATTATAAGTTTGTTTATACTATAAAATTAAGGTTGTGTTGTTTTGGGTAATGCATAAATCCTTATATAATATAGAAAAAGCTATTTTGATTAATTATTATCATTAGAAATGGTTTTTTGCTTATTTGACATCATAAGAGAGTTTGTATCACAATAATATTTTTATATTTTAAGTATGCATAGTTTATAATAATAGTAATACATTATAATAACTAGGTTTAACACCCGTGTGTGAGTCGTAGGAGTCTAAAGTTTGTGTCTTTATTTCTAGTTTGTCGTGTTTATTACTCGTTCATTTCTTTATTTTCTATGTTTGATTTACTTTGTTGGTTTCAAGCAGTTTTATGCCACACTTGAGATCGCACGGGCCAGTAAAGCCTACGTTTGAAGCTGCTGATTCAAAACTAGGGACTGTTGCTGTCTCGTATGCGGAGGACAAGGTAAGTACCATTAATTTTGATTTCACCCGGTACCCGACACAGCACAACACACCACCTAGCAGTCCTAGGTCACAGATGGCAGCGAACCGTACTGGCCATCAACAGACGTTCGACGGTTTCACCGGGAACCGTTCGTTTATTTTAACGCATGCGATCACGAACACAAATTCATGGCAGATCCAGTCATACATCATGACCACCATTGCTAACAATCAATTTCACGGGCGAGATGATGAAGATGCACCTGCTCACTTGTCGCGCCTCGCGTACATTGTGAGCTCTTTTAAACTTCAAGGTGCATCCGATGACGCGATCTATCTGCATCTGTTTCCATTCTCACTTGCAGATCAGCTATCGTCTTGCTCGATTCGCAAGCAGAGGGGATGTTCACCATGTGGGAAGCACTTCGATCAGCTTTTCTGAAGAAGTATTTCCCACTTGCTAAGGCATCTCGCCTTCGTGATCAGATCCACTCTTTCAGGATGGAACTGGACGAGCCCTACTATCTTGCTTAGGAGCGATTCCAAAATTTGTTATCTCGCTGCTCCCAACATGGGCTTACACCTCAGGCCTTACTTATGAAACTAGGGTGTGGTTTGATACATCTGCGAGTGGGCATCTTATGGGTAAATTGAATGTCGATCAATGTAATGAGCTTTTTGAGAGTTTTGCCCAAGCTGAACATGAACATCGATCCACTAACAGGAATTCCAGTCCTGTCGCTGGCACACCTACTTCTTCCACTCGAGGTGTACACCAAGTTAGCATGGAAACCAGTGTGGCCGCTACGTTAGAGAACCTAACTCGCGAAATGAAAGACCTTAGGGCTAGTATATAGATGTGAAATGTGTCGTAGAGGCCATAGTACGTTAGAGTGCCCTTTTAATGTCGAGAGAGGAACAAGTAGAGTTTGTGGCTAATCAGAGTAGGTTCCCTAGTAATAACAATGGTAATTCAAATTGGAACCGTAATTCAAATTTCAATAATAACTCTAATTGGCATTCTTTAGGTGCCCCACCTAGTTATCAATCTAATTATAATAATAATAATCATAATCAGGGGGTGGGTAATTCATTTGGTGGAGGTAGTGGTGAACAAGCTAGTGGGCAGGGGTCTAGTGTTAGCAATGATATGATTGAGCAGTTGTTAATGCAGTTGATAGCTAAGGATAAGGCCACTCAGGAAACTTTACCTAATAATGATTTTATGCTGAAGAAGCAGGACCTTACACTGCAAAATCAGCAATCTATCATCCTAGACATCTAGAGGACCATAGGTGTGTTAGTGTAGCAATCACTTAGTTAGAGGTCACCAGGTCAGTTCTCGGGTTCGACTTAAACGAACCCATCTGTTCAGTTGAATGCTATCTCAACCCGTAGTGGTAGAGTCTTAGAGCCGGTTAGGAAGAAGGTATAGTTTAGTGAGCCCTTAGTGACTGAGAGGGTAGTTAGTGAAGAATGTGATGATGAGTTAGTGGATGAGGAGTTAGTGTTAGAGGGTCCAGGTTGTGAACATGCTGAGTTTAGAAATCCAAAACTCGTGAGTGATCCTGAGTTAGAGTTAAGTGTGGGGAGAAAGCCGGTGGATGTTAGGCCTTCCCCCTCATTGATCATGCTCGCATCCCATACCCCGCTCGCTTTAAGCAGCAAAAATACAAGAGTATGGGCATTTCTTAGATCTTTTTAAGCGACTTAAGATCAATCTTCCGTTCATAAAGGTTCTCCAGTATATGCCTAAATATGCTAAGTTCTTGAAGGACATCCTTAAGAACAAATGTAAGTTGGGAGACCTCTCTTCCGTTCCTTTAAGTGGTGAGTGCTCGGCTATCGTCACGAATACACTACCGGAGAAGCTTTTTGATCCAGGAGTCTTCACGATTCCTTGCTTATTCGGTAGTAACATTTAGAGCTGAGCGTTAGTGGACTTAGGTGCTAGTATAAATTTGATGCCCTATGCGTTGTATGAGAAGCTAGGCCTAGGTGAGTTGACTCCCACTAGGATGTCGTTGTCCTTAGCCGACAAATCTGTTAAGTATCTACTGAGGATAGTGGAAAATCTGTTAGTGAAGATGGATAAGTTTTTTTTCCTCATGGATTTTTCCATGCTCGATATGGAGGCTGATGCAAAAGTACCCATTATCCTTGGTCTTCCTTTCCTACGCACTGCTCATGCAAATATAGATGTCTTTAAGGGACAGATTACTTTTCAAGTAGGAGAGGATGTTGCTGTGTTTAAGATTCCTGAACCAATAGAAGAGGTTAAGCGTTAGGATAATCGAGCTCAGGTAATAGATGCTGAGCATAGATGGGTAGAGGGCAACGAGAGCGGCAGTGTGTTTTTTTACTGAGTATTGGGTTGAGGTTAAGCGGTTGGTCAGGCTTAAGTGTGGGGATCCTTGTAGGTTTGAGGATGCCCCACAAGGTGTAGGTTAAGATGATTTGAGTTTGGTTTTGTAGAGTTTGTATAGTTTAGTTTTATCTTATATTTGCTTTTACTTTTGTTTTTATTTTTATTTCTATCGGTTAGTTGTGTCAAGTCAGTTTTATGCTTGGGTATCTTGTGTTTGTTTTTGCAGGTTTAAATCATTCTCACACGTACTCAATCTCCATTCGGGTGAGTTTGTATTTGTGAAGATGAAGTGGGAGCTCGAGAGTGTCGGTGGCAAGGTTGACCGCAACCGAAATGCTATAAGGTCAACACTTGAAGATTGGAATGAAGGCTAGGAGCTTACGCGTTCTGCAAATTATCAGCTAAGTCTTTTCCAATTCACCTCTTTATCTTTTTTTGTTTTGCATTTTTATTTTTAGATATTTTTCATTTCTATATTAGGGACAATGTAGAACTTAAGCGTGGGGATGGGAAATGGTCATTTCTGTCTTTGGTTGTCTGTTTTGAGTCTTATATGTCTTAAAATCCAAAAAAATTGAAAATTTTTGAAAAATGTCTTTGTTTAAGTTGTGCACTTTAAATGGAAAATGATAGTAAATTAATTTTGGCTTTCAAATTGGTTGTAGTTTTTAAACAAAGATGAGTCAATTGGAATACATTTGGTAACCCAGTTAGCTAAGATAGAATCCCTAAGTGTTTTTAGTTGAATTTTAATGATCTTGAATCTCATGGGTTGTCATCTTAGGGGAAATAGGAAGGCCTTACACTAAATAATATTAGGCACTAGTTTAGGATTTAGAACTTAAATAGGTGGAATTATAGCACGCTTCTTGTGAGAGAAGTGGCGCTCCGCAAATCAATGTCCACAGGGTATAGACTGAAAGCGCTCAAAGTAGCTGCTGAAATAAAAGAGCTCAATGAAGTCAAATCAAATGAAAAAAAAAAGAAAAGAAAACAATAAAGCAAATGATCCAAGACCTCATGTGCTCTACATCTGGGATAACGACTTGGAGCCGACACCCCTGGGTGAGGTGATCTTGTTTTATGAAAAAAAAGAATAAATAGTCTATACCCGTAAATATCATCCTTCCAAAGTTCACCCTAATATGGCACTAGTTCCTTACTTAGTTAAGTTGTTTAGGTTATTCTGGTAGGAAAATCTTTATGATTTTGCCTGTGCCTCGTCAGCAACAGTTTTATCGGGCTGACTTGTTTTTCCTATGTGTGAGACCTTGTAGATAAATGATCTAATTGAACTAAATTAAACACGCGAGGAAACTTAATTGGCTAATGTTATGGTGTTTATTTAAACACACCACTGTTTATCTGATTCATTTCTTGGTTGTGGTATTCTACTTAAATTATACATAATTTCCTTGTTAATTTTGTTTGTGTTTTTAAGTCGTTTGAGACGGTTTTCATAAGGTTTTATATACTACTGATGTTTTATTGTTTTTTATGTCTCATGATGATAAAGAAATTAAAAGCTTGTGAAAAACGGAGTTCGTAGGCGAAAACGGGACGCGAAACTGAGTTACGAGCGAGCGGGAACGCGAAAACGAACGAAACCGAAACGAAAATCGCACGGAATGGGCTAACCACGCCATGCGGTGACAAGTGGGTGCCTTGGCCGTGCGATATGGCGTGTAAGGCTAGTGGTTGGGGTGTGGTGACGTGTACCACGCGTCCATGGCTTGATTTCGTCGTAGCGCGACGTGACGACGCGTTTTCTGCAGAAAGTTTTGACTATTTTTGGCCCTGCACACTATATATTGATATGTTATGAAACCCTAGCCTCTTAGACTCGTTTGGAGCAGATTGGAGGCGATTTTGAGGCTAGATAGACGAAAACGAAGTGCAAGAAGTCGGTTGGATCGAGGATTGCTTCTCAGTTACATCGGGTTTCATTGTTTCTTCTTTTTCATCTTTTCTATTCATGTTTATTACATCCAAACTTGTGTTTTTTTATGATTATGATTGGCTAAACATTTAGAACTACCTAGGCTTTATGATGAATCGTGAACAGATTTTTGATTTCGTGTTTGGGTTACTTTTGTTTTATGGATATTATGCTTGATTAAAGTTTCAACTTTTTTGCCTTTTGATGCGTATTGCATGTTTATATTGGTTTGATTGGTATTATTAATCCACGTGACTCTTGATTGTCTATGTCATAGAATAGGGTTTTGTTACGATCATTGACTTCATGTTGTGATTTTTTGGTTAAACTGCAGTAAAACCATAGGATTAACTTTATTAGTTGAATTGGTAGAAACGTGTAGCCAACTTAGAAATCCGTGTGGTGATGAGTTGTTAACCAGTAAAGTTGATTAATTTGCTAGGTTTAGGTCTTTGTGAGAGGTCCGACTTAGTTTCTATTATTAAACTTGCTTGTTAAATCATTTGGTTAGGTTGAAATGATTTTAGAGTCCGATCGTGAGATAGGTCTTTAATTTAGGTCAATTAAGCATAATTAGATTAGGTGACCGTGAGGAAACTTAATCCTGTAAATGGTGTGATAATAACTTGATAGTAACACTTTAGATGTCTTCTCGAAAAGAGTCGAGGGTCTTAACTAGCGTTGCCTTTAAGTGAATATTTTTAGATCCTGATTTCATAAGACATTAGTCAAAACATGAGTGATAACTAAAGTTAACAAGGATTCTAGCCTAGGTGGTTTGTCTTCACTCTTCTGTTTTAAATCCGTCTTTTCATTATGTTTGTCATTATTTTATGCCAGTTACTATTTTTAGCAAAAACCCACCGTCAAATACATTTTCATTAAAAGTTCGTGTCTTGTCAATCGAGTCTTAATTTAGTTTAATTAACGTGGTATATAGAGTCTGTGGGTCCAGACCCGGACTTACATTTCACTTTATTACATCTGATCGGTCCACTGCCGGTTGTGTGGTTTAGTAGGTTTGTCTAGGTTTTTAAGAAATTAAAACTAGGTGTTTTTAGTCATTTATTTTATATATATATATATATATATATATATATATATATATATATATATATATATATTGCACGCATCAGTGTATTATGAAAGTGTTATGGTGATCGCATGCTTAAAAACCATAGGAAAGATAATAGAAGTCAACCTAATGAAAATGTGCTAGCTTTTCTAAGATATCCGTGAGGTGATTAGATTCATTGTTATATCTTGTTTGTTTAATGGATAGGATTAGACATTCGTGAGAATTCGATCTAGGCTAACTTTAGCAAACATGTTTAACAAATCAATTGAATGTATTGAATTGGCTTTGAGTTTTTGGCTGCTGAGGGTAGAATTCATTTAAGGTCCCTTAATCAAAATTAGGTTTAACAACCGCGAGGGCATTTAATTGATAAACTAGTGTTCATAATAACTTGTTAAAAATCTGTAGGTTTCTTTTCGAAAAGAGTCGAGGGTCCTAATTGTGGTGTCTTCAAGCGAATATCTTTATTGCGGGTTCTATAGTTAAAGAATCCATTTTTAAGTGATAATTGCAACATAGAGAAGTCGGGTCTAGGTTGTTCACCTTTCGTGTCATTTGTTTACTTCATGCAATTTAATATTTTAGGAAACCCCCCCTTTTTAAATAATCTTATTTTACAAAGTCGTGTCTAGTTAGTTAGTCTTAATTTAGATAATTATAGCGTAATATATAGAGTCTGTGGGTCGACACCCGGACTTGCTTTAGCTATATTACATTCGACCGGTCCACTGCAGGTTGTGTGTGAAATACTCAGTTTGTCTTGGTTATATAAATTAAAAAATTAGGTGTTTATTTGTTATTTATTATATACATATATATATATATGTATATATATATATATATATATATATATATATATATATATATATATATATATATATATATATATATTTGCACGAATTAAGTTTTGGCGCCGTTGCCGGGGACTATTGGTAATTGTGTTAATAAACTTTGTTGAGTCTTAACTGCTATTCACGTGCTTTTTGTTTTGTTTGTTTGAGTCGTAGGAGTCGATAATTGTCTTCTTTGCTGCTAGTTGATTTTGTCATGTCGTTTTTACTTTGTCATTTTTAGTTTAATTTCTTTCTGTTTAATTTGTGACTTCGGGGTTCTTGCAGTTATATGCCGCATCTGCGTTCACAAGGACCAATCAATTTGAAATTTGGAGCTGTTGAGTCGGAGTCGGAAGTTGTAGCTGTCTCGTCTGCGGAGGTTAAGGCAAGTACAATAAAATTTGATTTCACCCCGCACCCCATATCGCTTAACTCATCACCTAGCAGTCCTAGGTTTACGATGGTAGATAATAGAATTGTCCATTAGTAGGCGTTCCACGGTTTCACCAGAAGCCGTTCATCCATCGCAGTGCCTGAGATCATGAATCCAAATTCGTGGCAGATCCCGTCATACATTATGACCGCCCTCGCGAATAGTAAATTTCACGGGCGGGATGATGAAGATGCACCTACTCACTTGGCGCGCCTCACGTGCATTTTGAGCACTTTTAAACTGCAAGGTGCGTCTAATAACGTGATCAATCTTCATTAGTTTCCTCTCTCACTCGCAGATCGAGCTATCACCTGGCTCGACTTGCAAGCAGAGGGGACGTTCACCATGTGGGAAACACTTTGTTCAGGTTTTTTGAACAAGTATTTTCCACCCGCTAAGGCATCTCGCCTTCGTGATCAGATCCACTATTTAGAATGGAACCGGATGAGCCCTATTACCAAGCTTGGGAACGGTTCCAAAATCTGATATCTCGCTGCTCCCAACATGGGCTTTCACCATGGGCTCTAGTCGACAAGTTTTATAATGGGTTAACATGTGATACTTCTGCGGGTGGGCATTTGATGGGTTAAATGAATATGAACCAATGTAACGAGCTATTGGAGAGTTTTTCCCAGGTCGAGCATGAACAGCGATTCGCTAACAGGAATTTCATTCATGTCACTAGTACGTCCTCATCCACTCGAGGTGTGCACAATGTTAGCAAGGAAACTAGTGTGGCTGCTGCTTTAGAAAACCTGACTCGTGAGATGAAAGACCTTAGGGCTAAGGTAGATAAATGTGAACTGTGTCGTGGTGGTCATAGTACCTTAGAGTGCCATTTGATGTCTAAAGAAGAACAAGTAGAGTTCGTGGCAAATCAGAATAGGTTCCCGGGTAACAATAATAATAAATCTAATTGGAACCGAAATTCAAATTCTAATAACAACTCTAATAGGCGTTCTTCGGGTGCCCCACCCGGTTGTAATTCTAACTTTAATAACAATCAAAACTAGGGTACCCCACAGGAAAGAGACCCGATTGGGTATTTGATTATAAGCGATTATTTGAATCTTATGTTTTTCTTGATGTGCCCACAAATGACTTGGAAAAACTAATTAGCTCAAGAGATGATGATGCTGATTTCTCACCAAGAATAATATTATCTCTGGCTACTTTAGAGACCACTCCAATTCTCAATGAATCTCATGCAACAGAAAATACAGTTCAAGAAAGTGATAATACCACACAAGTGATTCAGACACCAACACGCGCACCAACGACAACACCAAAAACCATCCAAACCCGACCACCTAACCCAAAACCAAAACAGACTCTAACAACCACACCCATACCAATGACAAAAAAACCCAACATAATGGTTTCAAACATTTTGAAGGAAGCGATGAAACTAGTGTTTGCAAGGATGAATTAAGATTGACAAGGGATGCAACTGAGGTGTCCACCATGGCGTCCCACTAACACGACCACGAATGCCATCGAACATTTCGAATGGCGTCCACCGTGGATCAAATCGAACTGCAGAGCCTATTGCAAACTTTTTTTTTTTTTTTGAGGTAAAAAATCTTGAAGTGTGGAGCATTGTTACGTGATTATTATTATTATTAATTAATAAATAAAGGGTATATTTTATTTTAGATAGTTGTGGGTGCTTATTGTAATTGATATTTCTATATATGTATTGTTTACCTGTGGAATAGATATGCTAGAATTTTGAATTGATATTATTTCCCATCTCTCGATATCTTTCTCTTAAATTATCTTTCTACCTCTTGAATTCACGTTTCTTCTTCTCACAACAGTTATAACCCAATCACTCGTCTTACCTAACTGGTTCTAGTGGTGCTAGTGGTTTCTCCATGAAAACAATGGTGGTGGTGGCGTTTGGCTATGAAATAGTGGCGCCTAGGGTTTATAAAGATTTTTCTTTGTGTCTTCAATGACCAGACTAAAGAAACACGACATTGATTATAGTGATATGGTCTGTGATAGAGAGTGCTCACACATGATAACACAAGTGGTGGTTCACGACAATAAAAATAACAATATCGTGATCCAGAGCCGTCTCCATTGTTTCCGGTAGGTTTTTTCCTTTTTTGTCAATGATTGACGGCTATGTTTTTTTATGGTGATATTAGAAGTGATGCGATGATGATAGTAGTCGAAGTTGTCAGCTGCGTAAGGTTTTCTTAGAATATGGTGGTCAATGGTGGTTTGAGATGAGGGTGTGGCAGTGGTGGTGAGGTATAATGGTGTTATGGTTGTTTTTGGTGAATGTTGGTGATGAATCGTGACAGATTAAAGTTGTTGGCAACAGAAGATTTATCCATTTAAGTGCAGAACGGGGATGTCAGTGGTGGTTGTAGGTGGTTTTGAACGGGTTTGACAATGTTGCAAGGAGGGAAACGATAGTGGTGATGGCTTTGTGTTGGTTTATGGTGGTAGCTTAGATACTTGGTGATGTAAGTGGTAGTTTTGTGGTGTTTATGGGTTGATGATGGTGATGGGTACCTTAATGGGTCATTTGGTGGTATTCTATTCGTCGTTATGCATTGTAGTTATGATTAGTGTTTTGAAATGATAAAGTGGTGCAATTAACGAAACTCAAAGAGGTTCAAACATGGGAACGAGCCGAATGAGAGGGTGTTGAGAACATTAACCGAATTAAAGGTATAATCAAGTTAACAAATTATATAAATTTTAATACAATGTTTTGCGAGTTGAGCTCTAGATAAAAATCACAATAACACAATAATAGTAGAACAAAAACATGAATTATAAAAGTAGTACACAATATTAATACGAGGTACAAGTTTATTATTATTATTGACACTGGAACATGAGTACCCCTCGTATATGGATTTGTAGAGATATATAACAAACATATTTATAAAGAATAGCTACGTTGCAAGATTAGTTAAACATTTTATTATGTGAACTTCACTTTGTTTTATTATTATTATTATTATTATTATTATTATTATTATTATTATTATTATTAATTTGGTATATAACTAAACTAAGATGAACTCGATTTGATGATGTTTAAAACATACTAAATAATATGTATAGCACGGGGATTTATATGCATATACATTTGGATACATATGT
Organism: Tagetes erecta; assembly: GCA_030867185.1. NCBI lineage: Eukaryota > Viridiplantae > Streptophyta > Magnoliopsida > Asterales > Asteraceae > Tagetes > Tagetes erecta. The sequence goes on along the minus strand of CM061489.1, from coordinate 38,113,853 downwards.
ATACACTAGTTCTAGTGAGGATACGAATCTAATGGCATAATATTATTCCTACTAATATATTTATAATTGTTATAAATAAATAAATATGTATAAGACTCTATACATGTAATGTGCATATACTAATGTCCTTCCCATATAGAGTCTAATGGCATAAAAATCCTTATAGATGCATTTTATGATAACATATAACTAGTCGATGTGGAAAACAGTGCAGGGGATTCTCTACAATGAGACTGTAGACAAATTGAAAGGACTTCTTATACATGTAATGTGCATATACAATTATAGTGTAGAAACTATGATTATTCAAAAGATACTAATACTTGAACAAGAAACATGGATACAAGCAAATTGTAATAATAAATAATCACATTACACTATAATCAACACCAAGAGCTCAACCGCGCGTGTATAATAACACTGCTAACATTACAGATTATTTGCATGTGTACAATAGGGATTTTATTGGTGAATATACTTTAGCTTTCAACGTGGATGCACAGACGTAACTTGTTGTATTTTGTAGCAACGCACGTTAAAGTGAGTTCAGTGCCCGCTTTTAAACACTTTTTCGGGGAGAAAACATACACAACACTGTTTTTGGGATGTTGTACTTACTTTTATCTCGCACGTTTATTTTCTTTGCATGAAATATAATACATACTAAAGTTCTTTACTTTTCGAGTCGTTAATATACGAGTTACAACAGAGAAATTTGAGTAGTACTACGGGTTGTGACAGATCCCACCCATGGCTGAGAGCCAAGTGGTGAAAATTGCCCTTTAACATGGCCATTGTTATTATAATAGTAACATGGTATAACGGTAAATAGTCAGCTTGGTCTCGACATGCACAAGTAATAAGTAAACTAGTCTTGCAAACCCACCGGACAAAAGTAGTTGTTTACTTTATCAGATGCTTACTTGTATTTAAATACTAGATAAGTAAACATTTTGAACTCACCAACCTCGTGTTGACACTTTTTAGTATGTTTTCTCATGTCACCAAGGATAGCTGCACGACTAGGGCATGCATCATTGGGTCTACATGTTTTTCAAACTATGTTATTTATTGCACATCATTGTATTATCTATATTTTAGGTGCATGTTTTTAATGCGATTATTTTTCCCAAAAGTTTTTGGCATTCACTTGTTTGATTTCTTTGATGTTTTTAAAGCCTTTATTAATCTTGCACAAACACAATTCTCATGCAAGGTAAAAGCCTTCCAAAGTGATGGGGTACCAAATTCTTAAACGATAATGTTAGAAATCTACTACGTGAAAATTGTACCCTTCATCGCATCTCATGCCCTTACACCCAACAACAAAATGGTCGGGTTGAACAGAAACACTGACACTCAAAAAGACGAAATGGAAATAAAAATTCTAGATGAAACCTTGTAGAAACCGGTCTTTCTATGTTATTCGACGGTCGTATTCTGCCACTTATTGGGTACATTTACTTTTGCACTACTACCTCATCATCAATAGACTTCCCAGCTTAACATTGAAAAATCAATCTCCCTTTGAAATCCTATTCCACCAGCCCCCAACATACCAAACTTTTGTCCCTTTGCATGTCGTGTCTATCCCATCTCTGGGATTATGCGGAAAACAAACTTGCTCCTGGTATCCTTTGTATTTTTATCGGATACTCCTCTCAATACAAAGGCTATTAATGCCTCAACCCGACCACCTCTCGTATTTACATTACTAGTGACTTAAAGTTTGATGAAAAACGTTTTCCCTTCCATAATGACACATCTCAACCATCTTCATCCATGCTCATACTAACCCATTTTTTGGATGACACCAACACCCACATATCTCAACCATCGTCACCTGCCAACCATCTCTCCAAATCTCCTTCTCAAACCCCTCAACAAAACATGCCTTCCCCACCCGGCCAGTCCTTGTAACCATTATGATGACTCTTCACCACTATCAACAAATCATGATATCAGAGACTGGCTTTTAGTACCTGAAACATAGTATCAAAGACTAATTTTCAGTCCTTAATATATTGATATCAAATACCGGTTTTTAGTCATAAACATAAGGTATTCGAGACTGAATTGACATTGTATTGAAGGATACATTAAGAACTGAATTTATGTGTTTTGAAAAATGATTTTCAGTCCTTAAAAAACAAGGTATTAATGACTGATTTTCAGTCTCAGGAAATGTGTATTCGAGACTGAAACAATTTGGTACAGGTAGAAAGATTAAGGACTGAATTTTTATGTTATTGGGACTGAATGTTAATCCTAATTGGAGCCAAACGACTAGTACTGATTTTCAGTTACGAAAAACACTATCTGCGACTAGGAATAGGTGACTGGCTCGTGACTGGCATAATCAGTCCCCAATAACCATTTGGGGCTGACTTCTAAGTATCAAGGACTGATTTTTTAGACCTTAATTGCCTTTTTTCTTGTAGTGCTAGTCCTTGTAACCATTATGATGACTCTTCACCACTATCGACAAACTTATTGAATATCTACCACCTCAAAGACATAATACACCACTAACTCTTCTTCCATACCGACTCCATCAATTAATCCCAACATCACAAGCACTCCCACACCCACCTAGCAACCTTCCATCACTACCAACATTTCTATCAACCAACATGATAACAATTCTCAACCTACTAGTTTTATATCTACACCACATGACAACAATAGCCAAAGCCAACATTTTTAAGCAAAAATAGCGTGAAGAGTTAGCCTTCACGCATAGTCATCAACTTCATTAATCACTCTTCGCTTTACAACTTCCGAACATTACCAAACCGCGACCCAAGATCTTGAATGGGTTGCTGCAATGCATAACTAAATGGATGCATTATATTCAAATCACATTTAGACACTCATCCCCCGAACCCCCAATCATAATGTTGTGGGATGCAAATGGCTTTACCGAATGAAATATCATGCCGATGGAACCACTGCTAGAAATAAAGCTAATCTTGTCGGCCAAGGCTTTCGCCAAATCGCCCACTTGGGTTTTTTACATTCATTTAGCCTTGTGGTGAACGCCACCACTATTTGTACCATTTTATTTTTAGTTGTGATTAATCAATGGAACTTATATCAACTAGCTCGACGTCAACAATGCATTTCTACATGGTAAATTAAACGAAATCGTTTACATGCAGCAACCTCTTGGTTCGTTCGTAAACTCCACCCATCCTAACTATGTTTGTCAATTGCATGAAGACATTTACGGTCTCAAACAATCCTCATGTGCCTGGTTCCATTGTTTAAAAAAGTTTCTTGTACAAAATTTGTTCATTTATAGTCGCCTTGAGATATCCTTATTTGTGTTTAAACAAGGCTCATGTATTAAAAGTTTCCTTCTTTATGTTGTTGATCTCATTCTTACGGGTAATCAAGATCAAATTATGCGTTCATTCACAACTAAACTAAACCATGAATTCGGCATTAAAGATCTTAGTCGATTAAATCATTTTCTTGTCCTCGAGGTTGCTCACACAAAAAATGATATATATTCTTTTACTAATCAATGTATGTCTGTGATTAAGTTAAACGAGCTAAATTCTTGTACTCCAAAAATGTTCCTACACCACTTGCCTCTAACATCGATTTCACCTCCATTAGTGACCCATATCACGACCCTACTCATTATCGTTCCCTCGTTGGTGCCCTCCAATAATTTATAATTACTAAACCAAACATCTCCTATGTTGTAAATCAAGTAAGCCCATTCCTCTAACCTCCCACCATCCACCGTTATCAATGTATTAAACGTCTCATTCTATATGCTAAAGGAACCTTTTCTTATGGCATAACCTTCTCGCAACCAGAAATCATCATCATCATTGGCTATGCTGACACCGATTAGGTTCGATGCATCGAGACAAGAAGATCCACTTATGGTTACTCGATCTATCCAGGAGGCGATATCATTTCTTGGAGTGCCAAGAAACAACCCACTATAGCGCGTTCCAGCTACGAATCAAAATACCGTGACATGGCAAATATTGCGGCCAGAATTATATGGATTATACACTTATTGCAAGAATTACATGCCATCCCACCAACTTGCCCAACTCTGCTTTGTGATAATAAAAGTGCCTCGTTACTGACACTAAACCCAGTTTCAAAAAAGGATCTAATTCCAGCGTAACCGCACCATGATACTGTCCGCTTTGGCCGGGTGAAACCCAGATGCCTCACGGTTTTAAAACGCATCATGATGGTGATGATATCAAACCTCTTTATAAGGAAGCATTCGTTCCCCCTCACCACTAGTGTGGGATGTTACAATCTATCCCTTTTAAGAAGCCCATTGTCCTCGTAGGCACATCGGTCCGATCCCTGGCTCCTAATACCATCTATAACAGCCTAACAGAATCGTACTATGATATTGTCCGCTTTGACCAGGACGAAACCCAAATGCCTCATGGTTTTAAAATGCGCCATTGTGGTGAGGGTATCAAGCCCCGTATAAGGAAGCATTCGTTCGCCCTCACTACCAATGTGGGATGTTACACTAAGCACATTGCACTTGATTAGCATTTTATTCGGGAATTTGTATATTCTAAGAAACTCTACGCTACTTTTATGCCAACCAAGCTTCAAATGGTGGATACCTTCACCAAAAGTCTCCCATGTCAACAATGTGAGTTCTTTTCGGACCATCTAAGCCTTGGATCGCCACCGTTTCGCCTGAGGGGGATAACAAAATTACTTTGAGTCTATTTTATATACTTCATATTATTACATTTTATGTCTGTATATATTTTATTCTTGATGGACTTATTCTGTAACAATTAGATTTATTTATAGTGTTATCTCCTACTCATGTGTATAGGAGTACCATAGTTCTTACCATGATAATTTTTGCTTAATGCTAATCACTCATGTTGGTTTTTTGAAGAGATGTCCCTCAACTAGTCCAATCCAGAACATAATTAGGCCTAAAGCCTAATGAAAATAATAGCAAACGGCCCAAGGTGCGACCTGAGTCCACCAAAATAAAATATCTACCCTCAACAAGAACATGGATTATAGTTCATCCATGCTTAATAACCAAGAAAACAAAGACACAACAGATGTAGGGGGAATCGAAAGGTTAGAGCTACCATTGAAAGTCCGTTTTCCATAAATGAAGTATTCCCTTACACTGAATAAAGGTATTTACCTCGAGGGTCTAAACGACACGTTCCTGGACAACGCCAGGAGCCAGTCCAAAATTCACTTACCTAAAGGTCGGAAGTACAAGGCAAAAGGTAGTTTCAGCTCTATGTAAGAAGTCCTGATCAAGGATCTTCATCTTATCATCTCTTACTCCTTAATACATTTACTCACCATCCTCATTTACACATAATAATATTCATTTACTACCATGTTCATTGAATGCACTTGCATTGACTTTCTAACTCATTCAATGTTAACCGAGTATTGATTGCCACACCCGAGCTTGATCATAGTGGCACCCTCTGGGGCCCATTGTGACGAGTAACAGTTGTTCGTTGTGCAAGGAGATACATTCCAGAGAGTATTTCTAGTATAGATCAAGCGGGTTAATTATCATTACCATATGAGTGAAGATTTTGAACTTGACATTGGTGCCATCCGTGGGACGTAAGGTCTCAAAAAAACATTATAGAACGGTCTAGTAACTTGAAAATCAGTTGGATAAGGTCTAAACTTTGGAAATGACTGACATTGGTCCTTCCACGGGCTCGCTTGAGTCACCAGGCTTGCCAAAGCCCAACGGAATGTCCGGCAAAACAACTTTCTCAATGTCCTCTACGGTCTTAACTATCATCAGTCTAGGCGCTGATAGGTTACAGATACCCCCGGATTTTGGGGGCAGCACAACCAAGGTGACCTGCTATGGAACATCCTTACCTAGTAGGGATGAACATAAGTAAAAACCAAGTGTTCGTAAGTGATGATGTTAGATTAGCGAAGGAAGATCTACATGATCTGGGCATAACACCAGAGTTCCTAAAAAGGAATAGAGAAGAGCTGCAAAGTTAGTGTTGGTCCAGATAATCGTTAGATCTGTGCTATGATGATTTAGATCGGATCACAAACAATTGTTACCACTAGATCTAGCAACAATTGATTATGAATAATGACCAGAACTCAAATAAACCATAATAACCCATTAAGAACAAGTTAATTAAGAAGGTAATTAGATGAAGTAGAATTAGATTGATGCAACAAAGATGTAAACTAAACAATTCCTTGCAAATAACAATCCGAATCGAACTCAAGATCAAAGTCTGAAATGTATTCAATAAAGTTCCAAGAGTTCTGTACAAAATAGCCCTAATCAACTCTATATACAGTGCCTAGTGTCGCAAGAAGTTTCGCAAATGCGAAACTGCCTGGTCGTTAGGCACAGACAAGCTGCATGCGACACTGAGTGTCGCATGCAGTGTCGCAAGATCAAACACAACAAAAGCACAAATATAAACTAACTATTACATCGAAATCAAAATACGACTAATCTGTTACAATAAAACAAAATACAAATAACGACAAGGTGAAGCGCCACCCTACATGTGATCATCAATACTCCCCCTAGGGTGCTACTTCACCTGTCAGATCTTCGGGTTCAGCTCCAGCTTCGTCGCTTCCAATAAATCTGTCAATTCACGTACATCTTCTTTCAGGTCCACCTGCTTTTGCACACTCTCAGCGAGTTGCTTAACCTCCGGCCTAATACCTCGAGCCTTGTTAGCTACCCTTTCAAATAGGGTAGCTTCCTTCTTAGTCTCCGCTCCGGCTCCAGATTTGATTGGGTTCTCGCATAATATCTTCAAATCATCATCTGAAAAACCAAATACCTCCATCGGATCAACAACCTCCACTCAGTTCCATCCTTCACACGAACTACGGCCTCCCCCGTCTGATTATCATAAAACCATTTGTCAAACTCCTGCAATCTTGACGGGCTAGGATCTGGAACCCTCAGTCTCAAAACGATCTTGATCGGCTTTAGCTTTAATACAATCTTCCCTTTCCCGGTTACCCAATCTAGGTCCTTCTTCGACCTCTTTCTTTCTAGCTTGTTATAACCGAACTCTGTAAAATTATCCTTCAAACCAGCCTGGATCTCCTCCTCAAGCAATTTCGCACGATCACCTTGATCTGCGTTAATCAGTGGACGTACAGCCAACCGCCTCAACTCCCATTTTGGGAAAGTCTTGAAATGCTTGCGATGGCTGACGTAACTTATACCGCCCCCTCTCCTCTTGATCATAAATTTCTTTAATTCCAAGCTAAACTTCCAACTAAATATCTTATTATTAGTATCCTTTGAGGTCGGGGCTTTGATGTTTTGGAATAAAGGGGTAACGTGTTCTGGTTCTTCAACCTTCTTGAACCAATCAGATTTGTCCAGCTCGATCACGTCACCCTCTATCCCACTCCTCTGAGCCACGTACACCATTTCCTTCTCATCAGTTTCATAAAACTCTAGCTCAGAGTCATAATCTACAAGCTACTCTTCTATTTCTTCATCCACTAGTTTCATCTCAACATTCTTTTCCTTCTCAGAAACAACTTCATAACTTCCTAAATCAGTTTCAATATCGAAACAAAAATCATCAATAACTTCTGTTTCTTTGACAGTTCCACTCCCACCTGCAGCACTAAAACCACCGAAATCTTTTCAGCTGGTCCCAGTCTAAACCATCTCCCTCAATGTTGGATATTTTGATATATTCACCATATCATGTATCTCAGCATCCGTCTCTGTTCTCCCAACCTTAACTTCTTTCTTTACTTCATTCAGCTCTGTCAGAAGCTTCCTGATCAAGTACTGTTGATCTAGCACAATCTTCCGTAAATCCCCCATCTCTATTTCTCTGTGCCTCTCACGTTCCTCAAAATTCATCAACTTTGTCTTTACCATACTCAATTCGTTTGCGAGCGACGTATTCAATCCATGAATAACGTCCTCGTCAAATCCAGCAACTCCCTTCTTTTCCGGATTCCTTTTATGTGTTTCAGGTGCATGTTCAGGACCCATCGGTTGCTTACCCGTTGCTTTCTTTGCTCTGACATCAGTATCAGACTCTGTGTTTGATGGTGAACGATCAACTGCCTTCCTCTTTTTCTTGCCTTTTGGTTTGAATATTTCAGCCTCTATTTCGTCTAATTCTTCCTCAAAAGGCACCGGCTTCTTCCCCACATACTGCTTTCTCTTTCTAATATCATCCTTTATCTTTTCCCTCAGTTCCTCAAATCTCTTTTCTTCACTAACTTTCAGCTTCTCTATATATGTCCACCTATCGTCAGTATACATATTTCGGAAAAGATAGGTGATCTTTCCCGAAACATCGTGTCGAGGAGCAGCACAATCAGCAAAGATCCTGACGTTCATTGGTGTCAGTACCAATACGTCCCCAAGTTTTTGAAGGTTCGGCTTCAGATGGTTAATAAAGGTCTGCAACAACCTTGGATATAAGAACCACTTATCCTTCCGGGAAGATGAAATATTCTCAATCATGTATCCAAAAATCATCTGTGGGATATTCGCTTGGTCCCCTCGGCATAGGTTCAGCATAGCCCTAGCCCACTCAAAGTTTAATCCATCGGTCCCACCCTTTCGGTGATCTAAGCATACAATGATCACGTGGGCAATAAACCTCCACTCATTAGACAGAAACGACTTCTTGATCTCCCGTCTATCCGAGAAATCCGTGCCTTCCCGTCTATCTAAGAAATCCGTGCCTTCATACCCATCTCCAAAAATCCATTGTGCATGTCGGTCAAACTTAGCAAAACGGGAGACCCGACGTCATGCTCCATCTTTAGAATATCCGCTACCAAATCAGCAGTAATAACAATCCTCTCCCCCATAACCACAGCACTGATCTCACCAGGTTGTGTGTTCAGGTTGTATGTGGTAGTCTCCCAAAAATCTCGAATATGCTGTTGATCCATCACCGGATCATTCGTAACAGCATAAAAAATTGGCGAACTCTTCAGCCATGAAATCGCATCCCTATATCCAACTGACTTGGGGTCCTTAACATTGAGATAAGCGACCACGTTTGATCGACAATCAAACTTCATCGGTGGAGGAGGTTTTCGTTCCATATATAAACCTGAAACATAAACAAGAGTTGATTAGATTAAGCGAATTAATAAAGAAGATAAACATAAAAAAAGATATAAAGGATGAAATATTTAATAATAATAGATAAAAGTAAAAGAAATAAACAAAATAATAAAAAAATGAAATTAAAAAAATAGTTTCACAAAATTGCGACACAGCAGTGTCGCATATTCATCGACATTGCTGTTTCGCAACAACACGGCTTCCGACACTATCATCTATGCATGGGCCGCACAACATTGGTAGTGTCGCAAGCATAGTTTTGAACTTTCGTTCAGTTTCGCAAAAAGGACAGGTAGTGTCGCAAAAAAAAGAACACAACAGTCAGCAAACCCAAAATCATATTAGATCAACACCATAATCAAATACATTAAAGACGAAGGTTCAAAACAAAAATGACCACAAAACTTACCGATTAGATTCACTTGAAAACGGTTTAAAATCGCGGATTAAGGTTTTGTGAACTTAGGGTTTAGTGTCGGGTTAAGAAGTATTTTGAAAGTGGAAGTGAATTGTGACCCAAAACGACCCAGATCAGATGTCATAGACACCATAGTTTCGCAAACCCGAAACTATAGTGTCGCAAAAACCTTAAAATGAAAAAATATTTTTTTTAAGGAATTTGAAGTCAAATCACATAATTATTACTAATATTTTAAAATAAAATCACACTCATCCACTAGAGACAATTCCAATACCAAGACTCGTTTGTAGTACAAATTTTGAGTAAAAAAAATCGAGATGGTAAATATAACGAATCTCAAGGAATTCAGATAGTATATTTCGAGTATTCATCCGGAAAGACATAGATTTGAAAAGATCGTCAATATTATTGTCCATTTAAACCCATGCCATGTTCCGTTCAACAAACAATTCTGTGACGGCTTTATCATGTTTTGATTCGATTTGAAGAAACTCATATGACTAGGTTTCCACAGACATTCAGCAAAGTGACTTGTTTTGACATCATGGCTTATTGAGTTTAGAAGATTCAGCGAGATTTATAATTTGGGTGGGCATAGACCAAGCTCAAATAATGATCAAGGTGAATGTTCTTGGGAGTGAATTGGAGTTGGGTTTAATGTATGAAGCGTCAAACAATAATCTTGATGTAGAAACATTGTGAGCTTAGCTTTACATTTGAGCATATTTTGTGTATGAAGCGTCAAACAATGAACTTGATGTAGAAATATTGTGAGCTTAGCTTTACATGAGGGTTGCAGATGATGAGCGCTCCAGGTTTATACCGACGTATAACAGAGGAGATGATCATCTGAGCGTGCTGATGAGAGCTTCATGTTATATTTATATATAACAGAGAAGATCATCACTTCAGGTCAATGCTTCCGCATAGCAGAGGAGATAAGCACGAGGTTAAATTATGAAGAGCTAACGAGAAGCATCATTTAGGGCTACGGCTAATGGGTTTGGATTTGGGAAAAATCAAGCTCAAATCAAATACTCTCAGCCCCTTTTTGTCAAAACTTATCACTTTGTACAGGCCAAGTGTCTGTGAAAATGATCCTTATCACCGAGCTCTTTTTGAACATTAGTTTGATCACAGAATTGTCGTTTACTTGTATTCCAGCTGAGCCTATTGACACATCAGAATACAAACCAATGTCCTCCTTCAAATGCTTTCCACACGTGTCTGAACCCTGCAAGAAACAAACAATATTTACATACAATGAAGTCCAAACATTTTGATAATAATAATACTCCCCCAAAATTTCAAGTTTGCAGCATAAACTGAAATTTTCAACATTTATCAGAAAAATACTCAAAGGATGGTGAATTTTATCATAAAATAGTAGTGATAAAAATTTTATTTTCCCTTCTCATTCCCCCTCTTTTTTTAATTATAAAAAGACAGACTTTTAAAGAGAATTTAAAAAGAAATCAACCCAAGCATATTGATTAATTCATAAAAACGCGGTTTATCAAACGTTTTAGTGAACATATCTGCTTTTTTATTTTTGGTGTCGATCGAAATGATATTGATAAAACCCTTCTCCTGTGCATCCCGAATGGCATGCATTCGAGTTTCAATGTGCTTCGTTCGAGTGTGGTGAACAGGATTCTTGGTAATGCCAATGGCAGCCTCATTATCACAGAAGATCGGAGTGTGAAGAAAATTGATTCCGTAATCGATCATCTGATGTTGGATCCATAGTACTTGACAGCAGCAGCTGGAGGCAGCAGTGTATTCTGCTTCACCAGTAGATAAAGAGACGGTGGTGTTTTTCTTGCTCTGTTAAGAAACTAAACACTCCCCTAGATACTGACACCCACCAGAAACAGATTTCCGATCAAGTTTGCGACCGCCATAGTCACTGTCAGAATAAGCATGAAGATCGAAACTTCCCACTTTTGGATACCACAAGCCTAGACGCGGAGTTCCCTTTAGGTAACGAAAAATGCGCTTCACGGCCTTCTCATGTGACTCCTTAGGATTTGCTTGGTACCTGGAACAATAACCCACAACAAAAGCAATGTCTGGACGACTTGCAGTTAAGTACATTAATGATCCAATCATCGACCTGTAACGGTGAGCATCAACAGACTTTCCGGATTCATCAGGAGTGAGGCATGTCTGTGCTGTGAATGGAGACAATTCTGAAGAACAGTCGTCCATCTTGTATTTTACCAAAATCTCCTGAATATACTTCTCTTGATGAATAAGTAGACCATCGGGTTTTTGTACCACCTGCAAACCGAGAAAGAAACACATCTCTCCCATCATACTCATCTCGAACCTCTCCTTCATTACCTCCTCAAATTCTCTGCACACAAACTTTCATTTGACGAACCAAAGATGATGTCATCTACACACACTTGAACCAATAGGACGTCATCACCATTACTTTCTTAAAGAGAGTCATGTCGATGGTTCCTCTTGTAAAACCTTTGCTCAACAAATATTGTGTCAACGTTTCGTACCAAATTCGAGGGGCTTGATGTAGTCCATATAGCGACTTGTCCAATTTGTAGACTTTATTTGGGAAATCCGGATCCTCGAAACCTGGAGGTTGACAAACATATATCTCTTCATCGATATCCCCATATAAGAATGCACACTTCACATCCATTTGATAAACTTTAAAGTTCCTGTGTGCGGCATGGGCAAGAATGATTCGGATGGCTTCAATTCTAGCAGCAGAAGCAAAAAACATCTGTGTCTGTGTAATCAATGCCTTCCTCTTGTGCGAACCCTTGAACGACCAACCGAGCTTTGTTACGAAAAACGACTCCTCTATCATCAGGTTTATTTTTGTAGACCCACTTTGTGCCAATTGGGTACTTGTTTGGTGGAAGATCGACCAATTCCTAAACCTTGAGCTTTCTGAACTGTTGAAGTTCTAATTGCATTGATTCCACCCAGCTCGGATCTTGTAATTCCATGTTAATGTTCTTTGGGATGGTTTGTGACAGGATACAAGAGAATAAACAAACGTTGATGAGACATGATTGATGATGTGTACGAACACCGTCAGAAATGGATCCTATGACCAAGTCATGAGCATGATTTTTCAGTTTCTTGTAAAGAGAATTTGAAGTAGAGATTTCCGTAGGTGGTATTGTAGATGAATCGAGAGGAATGTCTTGATTGGAAGATGATTGGAAGTTTTGATTCAATTAACATAGTCCTTGCAGCTTCCACTAATGTTCTATTTTTGCGTTCCGCCACTCCATTCTGCTGTGGAGTTCTAGCTGCACTATACTGTCTCAATATCCCTCGTTCTTCACAAAAAGAGTCAAAAATATGAATTCTGAACTCTGTCCCATTATCACTCCGAATAGCCTTCACCTTCTTTCCACTAATTGTCTCGATCTTTAAAATAAGACTCTTCAAAGCACCTGCAGTCTCTCCTTTGTTTGCTAGAAATCTAACCCATGAATATCTTAAAAAATCATCTGTAACAACCAAACAATAAGATTTCTTAGCTATGCTTTTGACACTGATTGGTCTAAACAAATCTGCATGTAACAATTCAAGGGGACAAGAAATTGAGTTTATCGATTTGGATTTATGAGACTTTTTGTGTTGTTTCCCCTTAGCATACGCCATACACTTCTCCACCACAGAAAAATCTTTTATAGGCAAGCCACGAACTAGGTTATGTTTAACCAGTTTATTAATATTATAAAAATTAACATGGCCAAATTTTTTGTGCCATAGAAAAGCTTCTGAAGAGGATGCTTTTGACAATAAACACATGACTGTAGAAGTGGACTCCTTTGAGTTCATGTCAAGCAGATAGGTGTCATTTTTCCTTGGTGCACGCATCACAATCAAGTCTTCAGGTACAGAAAAATCCGGCTTCGGAAACAAACATTCATCGGATTTGAAGTGAACCGGGATATTCTTATCACAGATTTGAGATACGCTCAGGAAATTGAAAGTGCAGCTCTGGGACATAGTTAACTTTTTCCAACGTCAATGATCCATTGGTGTTAGGTTGAAGGCTTTTGGGTTTTTGGGTTTGGTCCGGTTTGGGCTTGGGCCCATTGTGATTAACCCTAATTAGGTTTACTAGTTGCCTTATTTACTAACCCTAATCATAGACTTATATATACCCATGATTGTAATTGTATCTTGTGAGCACCTAATAATATAAACCCTAGTTGCAAAGTGGACGTAGGTCAATTGGGACCGAACCACTATAAATCTCGTGTCTCTAAATCTCTGCGTGATATTCGTTTGTGCGTGTGTGTTGTTTTGCTTCCGCGTACCGCTTGTTCCCAACAACTGGTATCAGAGCTTGGGCTCGTTGAACACACGGTTTGTTGCACGAAAACGATTCGCAGTTTGGTTAATTCCGTTTGAAGATTAAAGATCCGGGTCGGTTAGTTTTTTTTGGTCGAATTAAACCTTGGAGCCGTGTGTGACTTTATTGGAGTTCGGAATTGCAATCAACAAAACAATAAAGGTTATTTGTTTACTTGGAATTCGTGCGAAGAAAGAAACAAGTAGTTTGTTTTGTGTACAATCTTGGGTAAACGGGTTATAACTTTTTTTATTTGTGGCTGTTGTTGGCGTACGAAAGAAAAAGAAAAGAGACCGGTAAAGGTTTAGGGTTTGATTATTATTGAAGGTTGCTTGGCTTCAAGCTCTTATTTTTCTTGGTTTTCTCTGGTTCTCGTTTGCGATGTCTGAAGACGGGAAGGTGAAGATGGGAAGGTTCGAGTCGACAAGTTTAACGGTACTGATTTTGTATGGTGGCGAATGCAAATAGAGGCGTTACTTGGTGAGTGCGACTTGGAGATGGTATTGGAGGAAAAACCTGTGGGAATGAGTAAGGCTGATGAAGCGGTATGGGACTCAAATGACAGAAAGGCAAGGGGTAAGATTACATTGGCTTTGACAAGAAACGTATCTTTTAATATCATGAAAGAGAAAACTGCTCGTGGTATGATAACAACTTTGTCAAATATGTATGAAAAACCGTCTGCCGGGAATAGAGTGTTCTTGATGAGGGAGTTATTCACGATGAGAATGCGTGAGAGCGGTTCAGTTACTGATCACATTAACGAAATCAACTCAATTTTGTCTAGATTATCGTCTGTAGGCATGAAGTTGGATGATGATACTCAAGCTGTGATTCTGTTATCTTCTTTGCCTGAAAGTTGGTCTGGTTTTGTGACAACGGTCACTGAAACAACGGGGACCGGAAACTTCAAGTTTGATCGGATCCGCGATAGTGTTTCGGGTGAAGACGTTCGCCGAAGAAACTCTAGTGGAGGATCATCTTCTGGTATATTCAGTGTTGGCAGGGGAAGGGACAATAACAGGAACAATGGGAGTCGTGGAAGAAGTTCGTCTAGAGCTCAGAAGAATGTGAGGTGTTGGAACTGTGGTGAAAAAGGGCATGTTAAAAACGAGTGTTCTGGTCCAAATAAAAAGGATGAAAGGTCAGTGAATAATGTTCATTCAGATGAAGATTCTGGAGATGATGCATTGGTTTGCTGTGTAGAGTCTGCAAACTCTTGGGTCATGGATTCTGGTTCGTCGTTTCATGCTACGCACAGCGGGGAGACGATGGTGAATTTAAAAACTGGTAACTTTGGGAAGGTACGAATAGCTAATGGTGAGGTCCTTGATGTTACGGGCATGGGTGATGTTAATTTAGTTACTCCATTGGGTACCACATGGAATTTGAAAGACGTCAAGGTTATTCCGGCTTTGAAGAGTAAACTTATCTCTGTCGGTCAGCTAGATAAACAAGGTCTGGAAGTCAAATTTGGTGGAGGCAAATGGAGGGTAACTAAAGGTAATCTGGTAATTGCTCGTGCAAACAGGCGTGGATCGTTATACATGGTGGACGTATCTGCTGAGGAAAGTATGACCGTTCCTCAAAACAAAGTTAGGCTCGCTGAATCTAAGGGGCAAAAGAATGTTCAATTTGCAAGAGGTGAACCTTGTGCAAAGGTGATTCAAGCTGAGTGGGTCCGGAGGTTTAAACCGAGTCGGGGGTTTGGTGACAGTTGGAGCGCGCGACGTGTTCCGGGTACAGTTACAAAACAACGATGGGTTTTGAAGACCGCTAATCCGGATGTTAAAATCTCTCCTATGGAAGTCTTGCTAAATGAGGAGAGTGGTTCTCGGGTTATCTCTGGAGCTGGGGGATTGTGCGAACCAGTTGAGATAGAGAATGAGTTGGAACTCGGTGGAGTTTCAACTGCCCCTTCATGTAATTGATGAGTGGGGGTGGCAACTAGGGATGATCATGAAGTCTTAGCTAATCTATGAAGATTGAGGCTTGGAAGACTTGAATTCTGAAGATACTGAAGTTACTGAATCTGGGTCACTTGGATAGGCACTTATGGACTGCATAAAGCCTTCAAGTGGGAGATTGTTGGGTTGAAGGCTTTTGGGTTTTTGGGTTTGGTCCGATTTGGGCCTGGGGCCCATTGTGATTAACCCTAATTAGGTTTACTAGTTGCCTTATTTACTAACCCTAATCATAGGCTTATATATACCCATGATTGTAATTGTATCTTGTGAGCACCTAATAATATAAACCCTAGTTGCAAAGTGGACGTAGGTCAATTGGGACCGAACCACTATAAATCTCGTGTCTCTAACTCTCTGCGTGATATTCGTTTGTGCGTGTGTGCTGTTTTGCTTCTGCGTACCGCTTGTTCCTAACAATTGGATACGTCGCCTTGACCGATCATTTTCCCTCCTTTCTTATCTCCAGCGAAAGCCATATACCCACCAATTATTATACGGAAATTTGTAAGTAGATCTTTCAACCCGGTCATATGTCGTGAACATCCACTATCTACATGCCACAGACTATTTGGCTTCCTCGGACGTTCCTGACATGACAAAAAAGAAAATTAATTAGAAACAGGAACCCATGCCTTAGAAGACTTGGGTTTAAACAATGAAAAGTTAACATAAAAATGATTATTTACAAACCTATTGAATCTATTTGTTAAACTAGAATTATTTACACCCTTTCGAACAAGTTCCGGACAATTTTTAACGATATGAGTGTCCTTACCGCAACGGAAACAATGTGACTTGAAACATTTCTTTCAGGAATTACCAGTAGAAATGGGATCAATCACAATTTCTTCGTCACATTCAGACATGTTAGTGTCTAAATCACTAAAAGAAACATACATTTCTTTTGTTTTATCTTTTGATGTGCTAGCTTCATTACCTGTGTCTTTAACATCATTTATCTTTGAATTGTTTGTCTCAACAGGTTTGGTTATACGAATTGGAACAAAGGTCGGTATTGGTGTTGAGACAAACTTCTCAAAACAGTTCTTATGTGACAACATATCATTAAGTTCAGCAAAAGAAACATGATCATCATGAACATCATTCAAAACACACACATCATAGTCATTGTTTAATATAGACGGTTTAGTGTTTAAACTACTTGAATCATTTTACAAAACATCTGAACTACTACTATTGTCTAAAGTAGACTTCTTTGAATTTAAACTAAAACTTGAAACAAAGCATCCTAGTCCAGTCGAAGCACCATATCCGTAATCCTCCCGTACCTCCTAACGATTAACTCCCTCTAAACCTGCAAATAAATTGTTAGTGTGTTCTGCAATTAAATCATTAGTGGGATGAGGTTTGGGTGTAGGAGAATAACAAAAGGTACTGGGTGGAGGATAAACATGAGGAATCTCATCATATCCTAAACCAGATTTGATTCGAGCTCCTCTTTGTCTACAATTTAATTCCTCTCTTTTCTTTCCAGCAATGGTTCATCTATCAAGTTTAGTTTGAAGTTTACTGCTTTCGAATTCAGCAATTTTAACACGTTCATCAAGCAAGTTAACCTCAACATTCTTTTCAAGAAGTTTTCTATTTAAGTGATCTATTTCTTATAAGCTTCGTTAAGTTTCACATAATAGTTCACTTCATTCTTTTTAAGATCCGAGTTAATAGTATTTAGTTCAGCCTGATTTGTTAATAACAATTAATTAGCTTTATATACACCAAAGAGACGAACCCGACAAGCTGATGAGCACATGTCCTGTATTACCTCATATGGAAGACCCATGATGATCTTCTCTGTTGCAAGAGCCTTTTCATAGTTACATGCTAGTGTATTTCTCTTCCTTTCTTCCTCCTTCTTGTCTTCAACCTCCTTGCTTTCTTTCTCAACCTTCACAGTTTCTTCCCTTTTGATCTCTTCAGTTGCCTTATTGATAGCTTTCTCAGATTCACTACCAGCATTCAGTATGGTCTCAGCAACAAGATCATGATTGATTTCTTCTTGAACTCCTGCAATCTCAGCACTCCAGTTGAAATTTCTCAACAAAGCAGTCTATCTTGTGTTACTGTTGTTCTCTCTTTCATTAATAGCATCATCTCTTGTGTTGGGAGACGGTGGTTCAAAATCAGTTGGGGATGTACAATCTCTCTTAAAGTGTCTGAGTTGCTTGCAATTGAAGCATCTGAGTTTAAATTTGTCGAAACCAACCTTTGCATTCTGATTCCCGAAGCTTCTCTTTCCAGTTCTTTCCATAAAGCGTCTGGCCCTAACAGTCAACATTGCCATTTTGCCACTGAATATCTACTTCCTCAAGGTCATCTGGGTCAACTTGCAAAATATCCTCCATTGTGATATCTCCACCAATCAAAGCTTCATAGTTGTTTACGAACATTCCAAACAAAGCCATCATATCATTCGGAACTTGAGGTGCAACATGAGCCTTTTCGACATTCTTTCGTTCAGATGGAACGTTTCCTGAGATATATGAAAAACCAGAGTTGTTCATTGATTTTTCAGATGTGGATGAGAGCAATGCAGCATTCTGGGTTTGCATTGGAGGATACACAGCCTGATTGTACTTTCTCCTTTTAATGTCGAGCTCAAACGACTTCAGTTTGTTGATCACATCCATGAGCTTATATTCCGTAAGCCTCCTTTCCTGCTTTAGCGTTCTGACCTGCAAACTCCACTCAAGAGGGAGTGAGTCCAGTAATTTTGTCATTTGTTCAACAGTAGTCAACTCATCATCATACTTCTTTAAGTTGCTAGTGACTGTAAGGAAACTGTTTGTGAGATCTGAAAATTTTCATTTCTAAGACCCATAAATGAGTTGAACTCCTTTTGCGCTTGAATCCCCTTATCTTTCTGAAGATCAGCGTTTCCATCATAAAACTCGCATAAAGCATCATACAAATCCTTGGCATTTTTCTGTTCTCCAAAACGGTTGTGAATCTCGGAACTCAGACATAGAATTAAAGCACCAAAAGCTTTGTTGTCACGGTCTATCAATTTTTTATCTCTTTCATTGTAAGTTTTGGGATTTGTGTTTCTAACAGTCACATCACCAACAGTTGTGACAGGAAGATGTGGGCGTTTTTCAATTGAATCCCATTGAGTGTGATCGGTGTACAGATAAAACGCTTTTAACCTTCTTTTCCAGTCCTCAAAGTTATCCCCATTGATCAGTTTCGGTGGTCTGTTCGGTGATCCACTCTCCAAGTAAGCAAGGGTAAAAGACATAGACATCTTGTTCAGAATATAGTTTCCCAAAAATTCTAATGTCGCAGAAATGGTAGTGTCGCAAACTTGCTAGTGTCGCAGAATAGTGTCGCAAGAAGTTATGCAAACAATATCGAAAAAGCAATTTGAACTTTCGTTCAGGGTAGTGTCAGGTGTAGTGTCGGGGTAACAAGCACACAAGTAGTGTCGAGTTCAATGTCATGGTCGAGTCACAAACACAGCCAAGCGATTACTTTCGCAAGATCAGTCACTCAGATGAACTTTCGTTCAGATAGGTTCGCAAAGCAGCCACAAACTTTTGATCAACAGCAATTAACAAGTAGTGTCGCAAACAAAACCTAGTGTCATAAGATGAACACTAGTGTCGCAATATGAATCTGAAAACCCCTTTTCCACGAAAAATACACAAAAATCCCCACAAAAAACACAAATCCGATCCAATTGATGATCTGATGATTCCGATTCAATCACAATGCAAAATAGGTCAATCCCAAACCAAATTCAATCCATAACAACAACAATTAAGATCCAATTTGATTGAAAAAGGCTTTTTGTCCAAAACTTATGAGAAATACCCCAAAATCACACCTAGATCTCAGATCTATATGATGATGATAGATCTGTAGATTTAGAATGATTCCAATACCAAAAACACACAATTCTAAATCCAATTCCATAACAATTATCAACAGATCAGACC
Source organism: Tagetes erecta (assembly GCA_030867185.1). Lineage (NCBI taxonomy): Eukaryota > Viridiplantae > Streptophyta > Magnoliopsida > Asterales > Asteraceae > Tagetes > Tagetes erecta. The sequence continues at coordinate 38,094,052 of CM061489.1, read as the reverse complement.
CAGAATTGATGAAAAGTGAAATATATCTAAAATCCCTCAAAAACCACAAATCATGAGCACAATGGCTCTGATACCATATTGTTGGTCCAGATAATCGTTAGATCCGTGCTAAGATGATTTAGATCGGATCACAAACAATTGTTACCACTAGATCTAGCAACAATTGATTATGATTAATGACTAAAACTCAAATAAACCATAATAAACCATTAAGAACAAGTTAATTAAGAAGGTAATTAGATGAAGTAGAATTAGATTGATGCAACAAAGATGTAAACTAAACAATTCCTTGCAAATAACAATCAGAATCGAACTCAAGATCAAAGTGTAAAATGTATTCAATAAAGTTCCAAGAGTTCTGTACAAAATAGCCCTAATCAACTATATATATAGTGCCTAATGTCGCAAGTAGTTTCGCAAATGCGAAACTGCCTGGTCGCTAGGCACATACAAGCTGCATGCGACACTCAGTGTCGCATGTAGTGTCGCAAGATCAAACACAACAAAAGCACAAATATAAACTAACTATTACATCGAAATCAAAATACAAAGAATCTATTACAACAAAACAAAGTACAAATAACACAAGGTGAATCGCCACCCTACATGTGATCATCAGTTAGTTAGAAGGTCTAGAAAGACTAGAAAGGTTGGAAGGAGTACAGGCCGCCTATGATTCGGCAACACTGCTAAGGGGCTGGAAATAACAGGAGATCTAGGACATGTTGAAATTGGCCAAACCAACCCACAACGCTATTGAGAGCACTGATAGCAGCTATGAAATCTTCACTCGGACAAAGTACATGGTTTGTTCCAGGGGTCACTACTACCACTGCGGGAACAATATCACATGCTACCCCGGGAGGTGCGGACGACCCACTCTTACTCCCCTACCAACTCGAGGACACCGCAGAAAGCTCCAAATTCACCAGGAGAATCTCGAGAGCATCACTCCCAGATAAGCTGAACGTCCCATCTAATGTGGAAAAATACGATGTAACCCAAGACCCTATGGACGACTTACACGCCTTTAGAGGCGCAAGCAAGGTAGGAAAGTGGAACACCCCTACGTGGTGCCATATGTTTTCTCAAACACTCACCGGGAGTGCCAGAAAATGGTACAACAGCTTGCCCACGGGCTTAATCGATTCATATGAAGACTTAAAGGACAAGTTCCTAAGGCATTTCAGCTAATAGAAGAAAACAATCAAGAATCCAAGAGAAATATGACACATTCGCAGAAGAAGAGATGAATCATTGGAAGAATTCATGGAATGTTTCATTGTCGAGTCAATGAGAATCAGAGTTGTCCCCGAATTAATGAAGATCAACAGTTTCTTAAATGGTGTCAACAACGTACAGCTATGTGATAAGTTGGAGGAAGACTTCCCAGAAAAATTCGACGTACTCATGGACAAAGTGAGGGAGTTCGTAAGAGGAATATTGGTCGGAAAAAGAGTCAGAGACTTCGGAAAGAAACCGAGATTGCTGCCCTACAAAAGAAAAGATCATAAGGAAGGGAGCCCGTACCCCAAATACAAGCACACATGCGACAAACACAAGGAGTCTTACTACCCGTACAAAGGCAACAAATCTAGCCCTGGAAGGTATTTTGACTCCTCTCGCTTTAACTTTACTCCATTAACAAAAACACCTAGTGAGATATTGACAACAGAAAAGGTAAAAAACTATTTTTCTAAACCACCTACTCGAAAAAACAAGATGAAAGGCAAGTTGAATGAGTTCTGTGAGTTCCATTCAGTCCATGGTCATTGCATTGATAATTGTTTTCAGCTAAAAAGGAAATTGAAATGAGGTCGAAAATGAGAAATTATCTCACATGGTGCCATAAAAAATGTGGGGGAGTTGCGAAAGGGAAAGGATAGGGATAAACCATTAAACTTCGAATATGCTGATATGATAAGGAGAAGAGAAGATTATGGCGGAAAGCTGTTAGGGTTTATTCCTTGTAAAGATTTACTTAGTTCTTTATTTTGTAGAAAGTATTAGTTTAGGGTAAATTTTGTATTTACCTAAATGTATTGAGGTATAAATAGAAAGTAGTGAGTGTGAGTGCAAGAGAGAGAGAATAGAACCAGAGAATAGTGTGTGTGTTCACTGTACTAGTTTTCTCTCGGCATAATTTGTACTACAACTCTTCCATCATCAATACAAGTGAATTGTTAAGTATGAATTCTGTGTTGATTGATTGTTATACTACATAGATCCGTGATAGATAGTCTGATTTGTAGCAGTATCGATCTAATTGATCCTATCAATTGGTATCAGAGCTGTTGGTATTGTGTGTTCTTCGCTATTCATCAAGCAAAAACACTCAAAACTGCTCTAATCATGATTTTCACGATCTGATTGTGTTTTCTAATTCGTTTTAACCATCAAAACGTTTTTGATTCACATCATTAAGGTCAATTCAGAATTGATCAGATCTGAAGAATTAAGAAGAAAATTTAGAACACTGTTCGATCGAAAATTTCATTAAAATTCATAATCAAAGATGTTGTTTGAGATTGATTGATATTGAGGGTTGATAGTCGAGTGATTATACAGCTTGTGTGTGATTTCTGGACAAATTCAACAAGTTTTGAAGAATTATTGAAAATTGAATGATGATGTTCATGAATCTGTTGAATATGTTCTTGCCGTGTGAGTTGCGAATTTGATGATCTAGTCGTGGCAGGACTTAGTTGTTCAACGAAAACTAGGTTACTGTAGAGACGTGTGAAGGCTTATTGTTCTAGTCGGGTGAAAATTTGTGTACTGTTGAGCCATGTGATCATACTCAGTCGTGTTACTGTGTAGTTGTGTTAACATATTTCAAGTCATTTGCCGTGTGAACTATTCAGCCGGGTCATCCTGGTTAACTTGGGTGGATACTATTCAGTCGGGTGAAAATAATTAGACCGGTGAAAAACAATTTATATCGTGTAACTGTTCAGCCGGGTGAAGTACTGTTCAGCCGTGTCAAGTTTGTCAACCGAGTCATGATTTTTGTCGTTATTCAGTTGTGTGAAGTTTTACTGTTCAGTCGTGTGACTATTTAGTCGTGTCATCTTCAAGCATCATTATCTAAATCACTATTCAGACGTCTCAACTGTTTAAAAACTTAGATTTATTTTTAAATCATTTAGATTAATTTTCTTTGTCAAAAATAAAAAAAAAACAAAAATATTTCCTTTTATTAACAAATTTAAAATGGCTCCCAGTGATGATTCAGATAATCGTGTTCCAAGGTTGGTTAACCGTGCAGATTTTCAGAATTGGACAATCAGATTGAAACATTATTTATGTGCTATTGATACTGATATATGGAAGTCAATCGAAAAGGGTCCACATATTCCTACTCAAATTGCACCTGATAGTGGAAGCACTTATACCAAAGATTCAACCTAACCTTATATAGAGGATAACTTACAAGGAGAAGACTTACGAAATGTGAAAAATGATAGTAAGGCTTATTCCTTAATGTGTAAGGGGTTACCACTACAAGTGTTGTCAAGGATGGATGCTTATCAGACTGGCTATACTTTGTTCAAAGCACTGAAGAAATTGTGTGAAGGAGGAGAACAACTCAAGAATCTTAGAAAACAGAAATTGAAGAGACAACTGGAATTATTTGAGCATATTTCTGGAGAGACTGTTCACCAGATGATGAATAGATTTGTACATCTAACTACTAAGATGACAAATGTCGGTGCAAAAATAGATCTTCAAGATTTGAACGACAGACTGTTAGGTGCTCTTCCATCTTCATGGAAACAAACAGTTACTCTTTTGAAACATACTGAGAAATTTCCAATGGATTTAGATCTTCACATTGCAAAAATAGAAGAAGTGGAAGTTGATGAAAGTTCCAGAAATACAGATCGATCTGCTTCTCAAGCTCAGTATAAATTCGTTGTGAATCCTTCAAATACTGTAGACAATGCATTTCTTTCTCAAGAACATGTGAAACAAGAAGATGAGGATGATATGTTTGTTGGCGCAAGTTTTTATACGGATTCTACATATCATTCAAGCTCACCAATTTACATGCAGCCTCAATCACCACCAAAAGTTCAAACTCAACCAATGAAAGCTCAATCTGATGCTCAATGTTCAAATCCAACGATTCCATGCAAAGTAAAAGATGTGATGAATATACTGTTGCAAGATGATGAAACAAAAACTGCATTCACTGCATTCATGGCATGTTTTGAAGCTTATCAAGGCAGCCATCTAACTCAAATGGATATTGTACTTCAAGACCTTCATCGGATGAATCCAGATGATGTAGAAGAAATGGATCTAAATTGGCAGATGCTTATGATTGCATATCGAGCAGAAAGACATGGTTATGTAAATCGTACTTTCAAACCAAATGTTCATAAACCTGTTGGTTTTGATAAATCAAAGGCAATATGTTTCATTTGCAATGCTCCAAAGACTCAGAACTATAATGGGCAGTCAAGTTCAAGAAATCAGAATCAGACTAAGAGTTCAAGTCAACAATCCTCGAATTATAAGTCAGAATTCACGTTTTCAATAGAAACCATATTAGAGTTTGCCCTTGCCTGAATTGAAAGATGAAGGCAAAACACCAAAAGCTCAGAATCAGGCACTCATAGTCAGTATTAAAGATGGTTATGACTGGAGTGCATTTGCTGACCAATCCAATAATGACTTTATTGGTAATTTGGCACTAGTATGTGAAGTTGAAGAAGAAGACTGGTCTGAGGAAGGAGATTTGTAATTTCTGAAAGCTCAAGTTGAAGAATCTGATGCAGAAATTGCACTTATGGCTACATCTCAAGAATCATTCGCATCTGCTGAATCTGAACAAGCAAAGGTTAGTTCTTATTTACCTTCGAATTATGTACCGATTCCAGATGATGTGCAAAACAGGTTGTGTTCCGAAGAATGCATTAAACAAGTAGAGCATTATCGAAATCACTCATTTAAAGTTGGTGACAAATTAAGTAAACATAAAAAACTTCATGAACAACTTAAACTTGATCACAAAAGTTCAGATGATAAGATAATCTCACTTCAGAATTCTTGGAACAAAACAATTAAAGAACTTGAAATTGTTACAAAACAACTTGAAGAAATGACAAAAGCACTTGAATTGGAAAAGATTGCTCATGCAGCAACTCAAGTTGATTTAACGAAAATGAAAAGTTCAAAGGATATTTTAGCTAAACTAATCAGTGAAAGAAAAGATAACAAAACAGGATTGAGTTTCACTCATGAACCAATGCCTAAATCAATCACTAACACTTTACCTGAGAACTTTAATGAATTTGATCATTCACCGGAAAATGAAGAAAAATTCAAAGAAATTCAAAGAAGTAAATCTGAATCTGAAAGTAAGTGTTGGCCGAGAGTTTGAAAGAAGATGAAAGTGTGATTGTTGAATCTGATGATGAAGCAAGTGACAAGTCTGATCCTATTCTTGTGGAAGTTGTTGAATATCCAGCATTGATTCAAGAAACAACAAAGACTGTGAAGGATGATGAAAAAGTTTCAGGATACAACGATCTAGAATATCTTAAATGGAAGCAAGAGAAGAAAGATCTTGTTGCTGCCAAGCTTTGTCAGAGTTAAAAAGTGAAGAATGATGGTGCTTCTACTTCTAAGTCAAATAAATCAAAGAAGTCACCCAATCAATCTAAAACAAAGAAAAATAAAGGAAAAAGTGTCATGACATCAAATCACAACTTGAAAACCAACAATGCTCAATCTGTTAAATCTGTACCAAAGAATGTCTCAAAGTTAAAACCAGTGAAGTTTGTGTCAGCCGGAATATTTGATATGAATTCATCTAAAAGTAACCAAACAAATTCTAAGATCAAATCTCTCTCTGATCTAAAAACAGGTTCAAGTCATAAGACTTCCGCTGTTAATCGATTTGAAACTAAGAAGGGAACTAAGCAAGATGTTTCACATTCAAAAACTATTCCGAAAACAAAATCACAATCTAGTAATAACAAACCAATTTCACAAACACAATCTCCGAAGAACAATCACATGTTGGTTCAAATTCAAAAGTTAACAATCGGCTCTTCAAAATCAGTAAAAGACACTGTGAGATTTGTGATCGTTATAATCATGCAACTGCTGAGTGTTTCTTCAATAGGTACTGCGATTACTGCAACAAAAGAAACCACTCATTAGAGAAATGTTATTATAACAAGTTTTGTGAAATTTGTGAAAGACGTAATCATGACACGTCAGATTGTTTCTTCCGAAAAACCATCAAGAGAAATGATTCGTTTTCCAAAAATTTAACGAAATCAATCATTTGGATTTCAAAATACAAACTGTGACATCTGCCCCAAACCCGAACCCGAAATGCCCGACTCGAACCCGAGATTATCTATCTTAACGTATCTGTATTTATTTTCTTTCAGTGTAACGCTTTATTATTAAAGTCATATATATAAATGTGTCGAACGTTACGCTATTTCCCGTCGCTATTATCTATCGATTCAATTATAATTCAACGGATGCCAATCAATTACTAAAGTTATGCCTCGAAACTATGTATACAATATATATAAAAAAAATGATTTTGTAAAAATATTGTCAAAGAAGACTGATTCCAAGTGCAAATATAACTCCCAAACGTTAAAACCGAGCTAAGGTTATAAAAACGTCACGTATATAATTATTACGTTTCAAATTAGTTTTAGTTAGTTAGTTAAAATACATATATAATTAACTTTGGGCTAAAACTGTCAATTTACAAACTATTATTAAAAACTTATAACAACTAGTTTAAACAACCTGAAAGTACAGGGACCAGTTGTGTAATTTACAGATTTACCCAGCCCCCACCCCTGTGTCCCGTGTTTCCGGCTGCAATGGGCTCGCCGGCGCCGGAGTTGTTTTCGGCCAACACACAGATTCCGGCAACCCCTTTATTTACATAAATTTTCACCTTTTAATCTAATTCGACCTATATAACATGACTAATTCCATGTTTCGAATGTGTTACCATGCTCTAATTCCATGTTAATCAACCATAACCACTTCAACTTCACAAATCAAAACCGTAACTCAAAACCCACTTCAATCACGCAGTAAATTCATGCGTTTCCATCGAAACGAATCGTCTCAGGACATCACCACATCAATTAGAAACTTATTTCTGTAATCAATTGTAAAATGATTAACGAATTATCACCCAAATTAATTCCAAATAACTCGCAACCAATCTCTAACCTTCTCGTCTGTTTTCGAAAGCAATTACCACAATTCAATTCACCAGTTCACTCTCTTATACTCGCATTCTCTCTCTATGATCTCAATTTTATCAAAGCAACATCAAGAACACAAGCTTTGATCCGTGTTTACTCGTAACCTGCAACTCAGAATTTGAGCATCAAGCATTGTTATTCGCTGCAATTTACCTTGGGGCTTCTATTAGACTCATCATCAGGAATGTTTCTGAAGAGTTAATTGAAATAAAACAGCCTCTAAGTATCAGATTTATTTCCCACGTTGTCGTGTTCTTGTTCTTCACCTTCATCGTTCAATCTGATCAAATCCAAGTAAGTACAATATGTCAAAATGCTCGAAATACAGAGGGGATTAAAAGCCCTCTCTTTAAAACGGGTTTGATTATCTGTGTTAAACGAATTTGGGGGTTTCTTGATCTAGGGCTTGTAGTATGAAATGGGTGTTGTGTATTAAAGAAATAAAACCAATTTCTGTCGGGTTAAAAACCAAAAAGGCGCGTCTGGTTCAGTGGTAATGCAAATGGTTGTGACGCGTTAGGTCGTGGGTTCGAGTCCCACTGACCCCCTTTATTTAATTTTTACCTTTTAACCCCTTTTCTTCCAAGTTAAATATATATTTCTCAAAATTGGGTATAAATATTATTTCAAATCATAAAACTAGAAAGGGATTATTATAAAAATATATATTTACATCTCGTAACTAAATCCCCAAATTGGACTTTAAAACCCTAAATTGGATTTTGAAACACTAAATCCCCAAATTGGACTTTAAAACCCTAAATTGGATTTTGAAACCCTAAATCCCCAAATTGGACTTTAAAACCCTAAATTGGATTTTGAAACCCTAAATCCCCAAATTGGACTTTAAAACCCTAAATTCCCAAATTATATTTTGAAACCCTAATTTTCAACTTATAATTTAAAACCCTAAAACCCCAAATCCAAAACCCTAAAATTTCTAAGTTCTTGATTCTAGTTACTATATTATTTGTCTCGTTTCTAAATTAGGTTTTCCCGGTTAATTAGGTGATTCTAATATCTGGGCGATCCTCGATTCTATTTAGTTACTTTCTTACGTTTGCTAGTATTTATATTTAGGTGAGTAAACTCACTCCCCTTTTTTCCATTTTACTATTTTTGGGGCTGAAATACGTCTTTTACTATATTGCGGTTTCTATTCGTTTTCTAAAAGAGATCATACAAATATGTTAATCTAGTTTGGCCGCTGGATGCAATCTTATGTGTTAGTTAAAAGTAGTTTTATTGCCTTGTAAACCCACCGGTACAATGTTAGCGCTAATGGTTTGACAAACCCACCTGCTTGTACAACATCGATAGGTGATTTAAACCCGGCCTTTCTAATTCCATGTTTACTATGTCGGGATGCTATGTTGCTATACTATGTTGCTATACTATGTTGCTATGCTATGATGCTATACTATGCCATGTCCCTAAATTGCTAAATGATGACTTATATATCGAGACGGTAAACGACGGTTATTAAAAGTCATCATTATTTATTACATGAGTGGTTCTCATGACAAATGGCTAGACGAGATACTATGGTTTCTATTGTGGTTGGTGTGCTATTCTATTCTAGGGGTCCTGGTCGAGTAATATTACAAAATTACTATACATATGGGATTGCGCAGCATATCTTGTTGATCTCGGATTTCAATACTATTACTATTCAATTGGGTTTTACTCACTAGCTTGTGTAGCTAACTTTAATTTCGCGTATTTCAGGTGGCGCGTGATTTTGGCTTGTTTCTTTGCTATTCAAGACATAGGGACTTGGACCTAGAAATAATACTAAACTTGACTATTTCATTTACTGCTGTTATGAATTTGTCGTTTCGCATTTAAGACTTGGGTTTTGCCAAATTTATGACAATAACTATTAGACTTTAATAAAAGTAATACCATGCGCTTTGTTTACTACGGATATCCAATTCTATGACAGCCCGGTGTTTTCCGCCGCCGGGCGGGGTGTCACAGTTGGTATCAGAGCCATGGTTATAGAGAACTAGGATAGGGTATTAGAAACACACCGACCTAGACTATAACCTAAGAGTCCTTAGTGCAAATTAATGTGCTTAGAGAACTCTTCAGAATTTATTTATTCATTTATTTATTATTTCTATGAACTATTCTATGTCTTTTCTTTATCTCAATTCTTAACCGATTTCGCGAAGGAGCTACAAGAGACTCGTCTGTAAGATTAGGATCTTTCTCTTTGTGGAATCTCGTCATCGTCTTAAGTGAGTTTGAAAACGTGGGAAACGTGTGCAATCTGGAAGGGGGAACGCCTGTATCACGGACATCCTGTCTAAGGCAAGCATTTCGTATAAATCTCTTTAAGAGACCTGTATGCTTACCTGGGGATGTTCGAGATGAGTGTGAACCTATAGGCTAAAGCACGCTTTCTCGAATACGTTGAGAACGAACTTAACACTTTGATAAGTCTTGAGTGTCCAAACCCAGACACATTCCTAAGCCTTCAAATTCCATTTAATCATTTTTCTAATACTATCATTTTTCTATAAATTCTAATTATTTCTATGAGTTCTTTGTGATTTTAAAATGTCACCCTAAACTATTTGATTGTGTTTCTATGGTTTCTAAATGTTTACTATGAAGTGTTTTCTAAGGAGATTCTATGATATTTCTAAATACCATTCAAATTCAATAAGTGTTTACTATGAACTATGTTTTAAAAAGAATGTTCCATGTCTCACGAAATCGTTTTCTATCTTGTAGAATGGCGGGTAGAAATCAACGACTTGCTAATGTTATCGCGACCCAAATGGCTAATATTTTGCCTAATCTCGTGAACCAACTTAATAATGCTAATCAAAACAATGAGCCTAAGTGTACTCTTAAATACTTCAACTCGTGTGGTCCAACCAAATTTATCGGTAACGAAGGGGCTACGGGACTTCTCCAATGGTTTGAAAGCATGGAGAGTACTTTTGTTAATTGTGATTGCCCTGAAAATCTCAAAGTCCGATATGCAACAAGTGTTCTTCAAAAGGGTGCTTTGACTTGGTGGAATGATGAAAAGCGTAGGCTCGGTGAAGCCGCTGTAACAGCTTTAACCTGGACCGTGTTCAAAACCAACATGACTAATAAGTATTGTCCTCCTAGCGAGATTCGTAAACTCGAGGGCGAATTCTGGGGTCTTAAGCAAGATAGTGGTGATAATGTGGCTTATAATGATCGTTTCTCCCAGCTCAGTACTTTGTGTCCTAATATGGTTACTCCTGATTCTCGTGGCATTGAGCAATATATCGGAGGTCTGCCAATGACTATCCAAGATGCTGTTTGGAGTAGTAAGCCAGCTACTGTAGGTGAGGCAATGACTTTAGCCGGTCGTCTTACTGAAAATCATGTGCAAGCTGGCTCTCTGTCTCGTAAGGGTAACAAAAAGTCTAAAGGTTCTTCTAGTGATGACTCTAAATCATCTGAGGATGATTCTTATAAGGGTTTTAAGCCCGAATCCTCATTCAATTCCAAGAAGCGTAAGAACAATGCCACCAACTATGCTATTGCTGCCCCTGCTCCTCCTATGGCACCGCAAAGGGGTAATGATAACCGTAAGCCTTATACGGGGTTCTTGCCCAAATGCAACCAATGTCCTTTTCATCATGCTCCCGAAACTCCATGTTTTAAATGTTCTGTTTGTCAACGTTATGGGCATCTGGCTAAAGATTGTTGGAATAATAATAATCGGGGTAATCAAGGTCGTGCTTGTTTCAACTGTGGTGATCCAACTCATTTCCGCAACGATTGTCCTCAACCTATCAATGTCAACGTGAACACCAACGCTAATGCTAACCAAGCTGGTCGTGCTAGAACCTTCAATATCATCGCTAATCAAGCTCAAGCTAACAATGACGTGGTGAACGATATGATTCCCAAATGATTTCTACGTTTCTATTTTATTTGGAGGCCGATAAGACTTTTGTTTCATTGGATTGTGTTTCATCATTTGCTATTAATTGTGTTAGACTCGATAATCTTTATGTGGTAGTCGAAGCGAAAAAAAAAATGTTTCTATTGGTTTTTATATTTATGGTGCGAACTTACATTTCAAGGTCACATTTCCTCCATGTTTATCTTTTGTCTATGACTCTCAGTAGTTTCGACGGTTGAAACTTTTGCCTTGCGTTGAAACTCAAAAGCATATGCGTTAGAGTTATGTCGCGTTTTGGCTCGTGCTGACGTAAAGAAAAAGAAAGATGACCCATTCCGTATATGTCCCGATTATCGCGAATTCGATGAAACTTTCAGTAAAAATAAATAAAATAAAAATCGTTATCTTTTGCCGCCTAACGATGATCTCTTCGCTTCAACTTCTTCTACTTCGGTTTGAGCAAATTTCGGGACGAAATTTCTATAAGGAGGGGAGACTGTGACATCTGCCCCAAACCCGAACCCGAAATGCCCGACTCGAACCCGAGATTATCTATCTTAACGTATCTGTATTTATTTTCTTTCAGTGTAACGCTTTATTATTAAAGTCATATATATAAATGTGTCGAACGTTACGCTATTTCCCGTCGCTATTATCTATCGATTCAATTATAATTCAACGGATGCCAATCAATTACTAAAGTTATGCCTCGAAACTATGTATACAATATATATAAAAAAAAATGATTTTGTAAAAATATTGTCAAAGAAGACTGATTCCAAGTGCAAATATAACTCCCAAACGTTAAAACCGAGCTAAGGTTATAAAAACGTCACGTATATAATTATTACGTTTCAAATTAGTTTTAGTTAGTTAGTTAAAATACATATATAATTAACTTTGGGCTAAAACTGTCAATTTACAAACTATTATTAAAAACTTATAACAACTAGTTTAAACAACCTGAAAGTACAGGGACCAGTTGTGTAATTTACAGATTTACCCAGCCCCCACCCCTGTGTCCCGTGTTTCCGGCTGCAATGGGCTCGCCGGCGCCGGAGTTGTTTCCGGCCAACACACAGATTCCGGCAACCCCTTTATTTACATAAATTTTCACCTTTTAATCTAATTCGACCTATATAACATGACTAATTCCATGTTTCGAATGTGTTACCGTGCTCTAATTCCATGTTAATCAACCATAACCACTTCAACTTCACAAATCAAAACCGTAACTCAAAACCCACTTCAATCACGCAGTAAATTCATGCGTTTCCATCGAAACGAATCGTCTCAGGACATCACCACATCAATTAGAAACTTATTTCTGTAATCAATTGTAAAATGATTAACGAATTATCACCCAAATTAATTCCAAATAACTCGCAACCAATCTCTAACCTTCTCGTCTGTTTTCGAAAGCAATTACCACAATTCAATTCACCAGTTCACTCTCTTATACTCGCATTCTCTCTCTATGATCTCAATTTTATCAAAGCAACATCAAGAACACAAGCTTTGATCCGTGTTTACTCGTAACCTGCAACTCAGAATTTGAGCATCAAGCATTGTTATTCGCTGCAATTTACCTTGGGGCTTCTATTAGACTCATCGTCAGGAATGTTTCTGAAGAGTTAATTGAAATAAAACAGCCTCTAAGTATCAGATTTATTTCCCACGTTGTCGTGTTCTTGTTCTTCACCTTCATCGTTCAATCTGATCAAATCCAAGTAAGTACAATATGTCAAAATGCTCGAAATACAGAGGGGATTAAAAGCCCTCTCTTTAAAACGGGTTTGATTATCTGTGTTAAACGAATTTGGGGGTTTCTTGATCTAGGGCTTGTAGTATGAAATGGGTGTTGTGTATTAAAGAAATAAAACCAATTTCTGTCGGGTTAAAAACCAAAAAGGCGCGTCTGGTTCAGTGGTAATGCAAATGGTTGTGACGCGTTAGGTCGTGGGTTCGAGTCCCACTGACCCCCTTTATTTAATTTTTACCTTTTAACCCCTTTTCTTCCAAGTTAAATATATATTTCTCAAAATTGGGTATAAATATTATTTCAAATCATAAAACTAGAAAGGGATTATTATAAAAATATATATTTACATCTCGTAACTAAATCCCCAAATTGGACTTTAAAACCCTAAATTGGATTTTGAAACACTAAATCCCCAAATTGGACTTTAAAACCCTAAATTGGATTTTGAAACCCTAAATCCCCAAATTGGACTTTAAAACCCTAAATTGGATTTTGAAACCCTAAATCCCCAAATTGGACTTTAAAACCCTAAATTCCCAAATTATATTTTGAAACCCTAATTTTCAACTTATAATTTAAAACCCTAAAACCCCAAATCCAAAACCCTAAAATTTCTAAGTTCTTGATTCTAGTTACTATATTATTTGTCTCGTTTCTAAATTAGGTTTTCCCGGTTAATTAGGTGATTCTAATATCTGGGCGATCCTCGATTCTATTTAGTTACTTTCTTACGTTTGCTAGTATTTATATTTAGGTGAGTAAACTCACTCCCCTTTTTTCCATTTTACTATTTTTGGGGCTGAAATACGTCTTTTACTATATTGCGGTTTCTATTCGTTTTCTAAAAGAGATCATACAAATATGTTAATCTAGTTTGGCCGCTGGATGCAATCTTATGTGTTAGTTAAAAGTAGTTTTATTGCCTTGTAAACCCACCGGTACAATGTTAGCGCTAATGGTTTGACAAACCCACCTGCTTGTACAACATCGATAGGTGATTTAAACCCGGCCTTTCTAATTCCATGTTTACTATGTCGGGATGCTATGTTGCTATACTATGTTGCTATACTATGTTGCTATGCTATGATGCTATACTATGCCATGTCCCTAAATTGCTAAATGATGACTTATATATCGAGACGGTAAACGACGGTTATTAAAAGTCATCATTATTTATTACATGAGTGGTTCTCATGACAAATGGCTAGACGAGATACTATGGTTTCTATTGTGGTTGGTGTGCTATTCTATTCTAGGGGTCCTGGTCGAGTAATATTACAAAATTACTATACATATGGGATTGCGCAGCATATCTTGTTGATCTCGGATTTCAATACTATTACTATTCAATTGGGTTTTACTCACTAGCTTGTGTAGCTAACTTTAATTTCGCGTATTTCAGGTGGCGCGTGATTTTGGCTTGTTTCTTTGCTATTCAAGACATAGGGACTTGGACCTAGAAATAATACTAAACTTGACTATTTCATTTACTGCTGTTATGAATTTGTCGTTTCGCATTTAAGACTTGGGTTTTGCCAAATTTATGACAATAACTATTAGACTTTAATAAAAGTAATACCATGCGCTTTGTTTACTACGGATATCCAATTCTATGACAGCCCGGTGTTTTCCGCCGCCGGGCGGGGTGTCACAGTTGGTATCAGAGCCATGGTTATAGAGAACTAGGATAGGGTATTAGAAACACACCGACCTAGACTATAACCTAAGAGTCCTTAGTGCAAATTAATGTGCTTAGAGAACTCTTCAGAATTTATTTATTCATTTATTTATTATTTCTATGAACTATTCTATGTCTTTTCTTTATCTCAATTCTTAACCGATTTCGCGAAGGAGCTACAAGAGACTCGTCTGTAAGATTAGGATCTTTCTCTTTGTGGAATCTCGTCATCGTCTTAAGTGAGTTTGAAAACGTGGGAAACGTGTGCAATCTGGAAGGGGGAACGCCTGTATCACGGACATCCTGTCTAAGGCAAGCATTTCGTATAAATCTCTTTAAGAGACCTGTATGCTTACCTGGGGATGTTCGAGATGAGTGTGAACCTATAGGCTAAAGCACGCTTTCTCGAATACGTTGAGAACGAACTTAACACTTTGATAAGTCTTGAGTGTCCAAACCCAGACACATTCCTAAGCCTTCAAATTCCATTTAATCATTTTTCTAATACTATCATTTTTCTATAAATTCTAATTATTTCTATGAGTTCTTTGTGATTTTAAAATGTCACCCTAAACTATTTGATTGTGTTTCTATGGTTTCTAAATGTTTACTATGAAGTGTTTTCTAAGGAGATTCTATGATATTTCTAAATACCATTCAAATTCAATAAGTGTTTACTATGAACTATGTTTTAAAAAGAATGTTCCATGTCTCACGAAATCGTTTTCTATCTTGTAGAATGGCGGGTAGAAATCAACGACTTGCTAATGTTATCGCGACCCAAATGGCTAATATTTTGCCTAATCTCGTGAACCAACTTAATAATGCTAATCAAAACAATGAGCCTAAGTGTACTCTTAAATACTTCAACTCGTGTGGTCCAACCAAATTTATCGGTAACGAAGGGGCTACGGGACTTCTCCAATGGTTTGAAAGCATGGAGAGTACTTTTGTTAATTGTGATTGCCCTGAAAATCTCAAAGTCCGATATGCAACAAGTGTTCTTCAAAAGGGTGCTTTGACTTGGTGGAATGATGAAAAGCGTAGGCTCGGTGAAGCCGCTGTAACAGCTTTAACCTGGACCGTGTTCAAAACCAACATGACTAATAAGTATTGTCCTCCTAGCGAGATTCGTAAACTCGAGGGCGAATTCTGGGGTCTTAAGCAAGATAGTGGTGATAATGTGGCTTATAATGATCGTTTCTCCCAGCTCAGTACTTTGTGTCCTAATATGGTTACTCCTGATTCTCGTGGCATTGAGCAATATATCGGAGGTCTGCCAATGACTATCCAAGATGCTGTTTGGAGTAGTAAGCCAGCTACTGTAGGTGAGGCAATGACTTTAGCCGGTCGTCTTACTGAAAATCATGTGCAAGCTGGCTCTCTGTCTCGTAAGGGTAACAAAAAGTCTAAAGGTTCTTCTAGTGATGACTCTAAATCATCTGAGGATGATTCTTATAAGGGTTTTAAGCCCGAATCCTCATTCAATTCCAAGAAGCGTAAGAACAATGCCACCAACTATGCTATTGCTGCCCCTGCTCCTCCTATGGCACCGCAAAGGGGTAATGATAACCGTAAGCCTTATACGGGGTTCTTGCCCAAATGCAACCAATGTCCTTTTCATCATGCTCCCGAAACTCCATGTTTTAAATGTTCTGTTTGTCAACGTTATGGGCATCTGGCTAAAGATTGTTGGAATAATAATAATCGGGGTAATCAAGGTCGTGCTTGTTTCAACTGTGGTGATCCAACTCATTTCCGCAACGATTGTCCTCAACCTATCAATGTCAACGTGAACACCAACGCTAATGCTAACCAAGCTGGTCGTGCTAGAACCTTCAATATCATCGCTAATCAAGCTCAAGCTAACAATGACGTGGTGAACGATATGATTCCCAAATGATTTCTACGTTTCTATTTTATTTGGAGGCCGATAAGACTTTTGTTTCATTGGATTGTGTTTCATCATTTGCTATTAATTGTGTTAGACTCGATAATCTTTATGTGGTAGTCGAAGCGAAAAAAAAAATGTTTCTATTGGTTTTTATATTTATGGTGCGAACTTACATTTCAAGGTCACATTTCCTCCATGTTTATCTTTTGTCTATGACTCTCAGTAGTTTCGACGGTTGAAACTTTTGCCTTGCGTTGAAACTCAAAAGCATATGCGTTAGAGTTATGTCGCGTTTTGGCTCGTGCTGACGTAAAGAAAAAGAAAGATGACCCATTCCGTATATGTCCCGATTATCGCGAATTCGATGAAACTTTCAGTAAAAATAAATAAAATAAAAATCGTTATCTTTTGCCGCCTAACGATGATCTCTTCGCTTCAACTTCTTCTACTTCGGTTTGAGCAAATTTCGGGACGAAATTTCTATAAGGAGGGGAGACTGTGACATCTGCCCCAAACCCGAACCCGAAATGCCCGACTCGAACCCGAGATTATCTATCTTAACGTATCTGTATTTATTTTCTTTCAGTGTAACGCTTTATTATTAAAGTCATATATATAAATGTGTCGAACGTTACGCTATTTCCCGTCGCTATTATCTATCGATTCAATTATAATTCAACGGATGCCAATCAATTACTAAAGTTATGCCTCGAAACTATGTATACAATATATATAAAAAAAAATGATTTTGTAAAAATATTGTCAAAGAAGACTGATTCCAAGTGCAAATATAACTCCCAAACGTTAAAACCGAGCTAAGGTTATAAAAACGTCACGTATATAATTATTACGTTTCAAATTAGTTTTAGTTAGTTAGTTAAAATACATATATAATTAACTTTGGGCTAAAACTGTCAATTTACAAACTATTATTAAAAACTTATAACAACTAGTTTAAACAACCTGAAAGTACAGGGACCAGTTGTGTAATTTACAGATTTACCCAGCCCCCACCCCTGTGTCCCGTGTTTCCGGCTGCAATGGGCTCGCCGGCGCCGGAGTTGTTTCCGGCCAACACACAGATTCCGGCAACCCCTTTATTTACATAAATTTTCACCTTTTAATCTAATTCGACCTATATAACATGACTAATTCCATGTTTCGAATGTGTTACCATGCTCTAATTCCATGTTAATCAACCATAACCACTTCAACTTCACAAATCAAAACCGTAACTCAAAACCCACTTCAATCACGCAGTAAATTCATGCGTTTCCATCGAAACGAATCGTCTCAGGACATCACCACATCAATTAGAAACTTATTTCTGTAATCAATTGTAAAATGATTAACGAATTATCACCCAAATTAATTCCAAATAACTCGCAACCAATCTCTAACCTTCTCGTCTGTTTTCGAAAGCAATTACCACAATTCAATTCACCAGTTCACTCTCTTATACTCGCATTCTCTCTCTATGATCTCAATTTTATCAAAGCAACATCAAGAACACAAGCTTTGATCCGTGTTTACTCGTAACCTGCAACTCAGAATTTGAGCATCAAGCATTGTTATTCGCTGCAATTTACCTTGGGGCTTCTATTAGACTCATCATCAGGAATGTTTCTGAAGAGTTAATTGAAATAAAACAGCCTCTAAGTATCAGATTTATTTCCCACGTTGTCGTGTTCTTGTTCTTCACCTTCATCGTTCAATCTGATCAAATCCAAGTAAGTACAATATGTCAAAATGCTCGAAATACAGAGGGGATTAAAAGCCCTCTCTTTAAAACGGGTTTGATTATCTGTGTTAAACGAATTTGGGGGTTTCTTGATCTAGGGCTTGTAGTATGAAATGGGTGTTGTGTATTAAAGAAATAAAACCAATTTCTGTCGGGTTAAAAACCAAAAAGGCGCGTCTGGTTCAGTGGTAATGCAAATGGTTGTGACGCGTTAGGTCGTGGGTTCGAGTCCCACTGACCCCCTTTATTTAATTTTTACCTTTTAACCCCTTTTCTTCCAAGTTAAATATATATTTCTCAAAATTGGGTATAAATATTATTTCAAATCATAAAACTAGAAAGGGATTATTATAAAAATATATATTTACATCTCGTAACTAAATCCCCAAATTGGACTTTAAAACCCTAAATTGGATTTTGAAACACTAAATCCCCAAATTGGACTTTAAAACCCTAAATTGGATTTTGAAACCCTAAATCCCCAAATTGGACTTTAAAACCCTAAATTGGATTTTGAAACCCTAAATCCCCAAATTGGACTTTAAAACCCTAAATTCCCAAATTATATTTTGAAACCCTAATTTTCAACTTATAATTTAAAACCCTAAAACCCCAAATCCAAAACCCTAAAATTTCTAAGTTCTTGATTCTAGTTACTATATTATTTGTCTCGTTTCTAAATTAGGTTTTCCCGGTTAATTAGGTGATTCTAATATCTGGGCGATCCTCGATTCTATTTAGTTACTTTCTTACGTTTGCTAGTATTTATATTCAGGTGAGTAAACTCACTCCCCTTTTTTCCATTTTACTATTTTTGGGGCTGAAATACGTCTTTTACTATATTGCGGTTTCTATTCGTTTTCTAAAAGAGATCATACAAATATGTTAATCTAGTTTGGCCGCTGGATGCAATCTTATGTGTTAGTTAAAAGTAGTTTTATTGCCTTGTAAACCCACCGGTACAATGTTAGCGCTAATGGTTTGACAAACCCACCTGCTTGTACAACATCGATAGGTGATTTAAACCCGGCCTTTCTAATTCCATGTTTACTATGTCGGGATGCTATGTTGCTATACTATGTTGCTATACTATGTTGCTATGCTATGATGCTATACTATGCCATGTCCCTAAATTGCTAAATGATGACTTATATATCGAGACGGTAAACGACGGTTATTAAAAGTCATCATTATTTATTACATGAGTGGTTCTCATGACAAATGGCTAGACGAGATACTATGGTTTCTATTGTGGTTGGTGTGCTATTCTATTCTAGGGGTCCTGGTCGAGTAATATTACAAAATTACTATACATATGGGATTGCGCAGCATATCTTGTTGATCTCGGATTTCAATACTATTACTATTCAATTGGGTTTTACTCACTAGCTTGTGTAGCTAACTTTAATTTCGCGTATTTCAGGTGGCGCGTGATTTTGGCTTGTTTCTTTGCTATTCAAGACATAGGGACTTGGACCTAGAAATAATACTAAACTTGACTATTTCATTTACTGCTGTTATGAATTTGTCGTTTCGCATTTAAGACTTGGGTTTTGCCAAATTTATGACAATAACTATTAGACTTTAATAAAAGTAATACCATGCGCTTTGTTTACTACGGATATCCAATTCTATGACAGCCCGGTGTTTTCCGCCGCCGGGCGGGGTGTCACACAAACAAAAATCATTCTCTTGATTCGAGACCTCTCAGAAGAATCAATTCATCATTTAATGACATGCCATCCAGGCAAATTCAGGCAAACGGATTTCTGCCAAGAGCTGTGATGGTTGGTGCTCAACAAAATGAAAACAATCTCAATCCTAATTTAGAGGAGAGATATCATGCTTTAAGAAGAAAGCACTCAAATCAAACCGGTGGAAGAAATAATTTTCAAACCAATCTCCCAAATGAATCAAATTTAAATAAATTACATTACCAGCAAGTTACTGTTGCAAATAGATTTAGAAAACCCAAGACCGTCTGGGCCTGGGTTGACCGCACTAACTGAGTAACTGTTGAAAATGCAGGTGCGCCCAAGAAGACCTATCAACTCCTGGTTTGTTGAAAGTGGGTGCAGCCGGCATATGACAGGCAATCATGCCTTGCTTGAAGATTTCAAGCAGAAATGGTACTCATGTTGCATTTGGAGGAGATTCTGGTGGGAAAATCACCGGTGAAGGAACCGTGTCCAATGGGGTAATTAGCTTTGATAAAGTCAACTACTGTGCTCAGTTGAACTTAAATCTGCTAAGTATATCCCAAATTTGTGACAAATCATATTCAACTCTATTTGATGATTCTTTTTGTTATATACTCAAACCAGGTTTTAAGATTGCCAATGAATGGGTTGTAGTTAAAGCTCCGAGAGATCGTGATGTATACAAGCTTGATATGTCTCAGATCGATGCAGAAATCGAAACAACTTGTCTCATTGCACATGCTTCAAATGATGAGAGTACGCTATGGCATAGACGGCTGTGCCATTAAAATTTCAGAAACATGAATAAACTGGTGTCAAGAAATCATGCTGTGGGAATATCTTCAAAGAAATTCTCTACAACTGATCACTGCTCAACATGTTTGAAAGAAAAACAGCATCGAATGTCTTTTAAGTCCAAGCTAGAAAACTCCATTTCTAAACCCTTACAAATGCTTCATATGGATCTTTTCGGACCGACAAATGTTCAAAGCATTGGAATGAAATCTTATTGTTTAGTCATCATTGATGATTTTACGAGATTTTCTTGGGTTTCTTTCTTGCATGCAAAATCTGGAACTGCTGAGTTATTAACAGAATTTGTTATTAAAGTTGAAAACCAAATGGATGCAAAAGTAAAAATCTTGAGAAGTGATAATGGAACCGAGTTTAAAAATATTAATGTGGATTCGTTTTGTGCAGAAAAGGGGACTGCGCGTCAGTTCAGTGCTTCGTGAACTCCTCAGCAAAATGGAGTTGCAGAACGGAAAAATTGGACACTAATTGAAGCTGCGAGATCCATGCTAGCAGATGCTAACTTCCTATCCCTTTCTAGGATGAAGCAATCGCTACCGCCTACTTTGTGCAAAACAGGACACTACTGGTTCAGGATTCTTACGAGTTTTTATTTGGGAGGAAACCGAATATTTCTTATTTGAAAGCGTTTAGTTGTCCTGTTACTATTTTAAATTCAAGTGATCATCTCGGTAAATTTGAGTCAAAATCTGATGACGGTTTCTTTCTTGGATACTCATCAATGTCTAAAGCATATTGTGTGTTAAATAGATGTACTAATGTTCTTGAATCCATAAACGTTAAGTTTTCAGAACACTCTTTTCCATCAGTGGCTCATGGTCCCGACTGGTTATTTGATTTAGATTCGTTATCCAAATCTTTCAACTCTAACCTGTTTGACTTTTCAAGAAAATCAATGAAGGAACCAGGAGATCTAGGATCTTTCAGTGGCAATTTAGACAATGATGACGATGAAGATCTCACTTCTGAGTATCCGCTCATGTCTTTTCGTGATCCGCATGTTGAATTCTCAAATCATTCACAAAGTTCATCTGTTTCTCAAGAAGCTCAAGAATCAAACAATGAAGCAGATCTTTCAAATCAGCAAAACTCTCCTAATGATGATGGATCTGTTCATAATCAACCATCATCAGATCCGAATGGTGAAGTTACACCGGAATCTCTTGATTACTTCATCGATTCACCTGTAATAAGTTCTAATTTTACTCCGCACACTTCTACACTCCTGCAAGATCTACCGAATCTGAATGAATCTAATCTAGAGACACTGATACAAGGTGAAAACATTTCAACTCACCGTGTTCACAGGAATCATCCCATCTCTTAGATTATAGATCCTTTGAATCAAAGAACGATGAGAAGTCAGACCGAACAAGCCAACATATGTCTCTACTCATGTTTTCTTTCTCAAGTGGTACCGAAAAACATTTCAGAAGCGTTACAAGATAATAGCTGGATAGAAGCAATGCAAGAGGAGTTACTTCAGTTCAGAAAGCAAGAAGTATGGAAATTAGTGGACTTACCTGAAGGAGAAAATGCTATTGGCATAAGATGGTTGTACAAGAACAAGCCAGATGAACGTGGCATTGTTGTGAGAAATAAAGCCAGACTAGTTGCACAGGGTTACACTCAAGAAGAGGGTATTGATTACGAAGAAGTGTTTGCTCAAGTCGCTCGACTAGAAGCAATTCGTGTTTTTCTAGCATATGCCTCTTTCATGAATTTCAAAGTGTACCAAATGGATGTCAAATGCGCAATTTTGTATGGACCAATCACCGATGATGTGTACGTCAGACAACCACCAGGATTTGAAGACCCTGTGTATCCTCATCGTGTATACAAACTGAGCAAAGCTTTATAAAGTCTACGTCAAGCTCCAAGGATTCGGTACGAGACGTTATCAAAACATCTACTCGAACATGGTTTTACTAGAGGTCAGATTGATCCAACTTTATTCATGAAGCGGGATAATGCGGATCTTTTGTGTGTTCAAGTGTATGTGGATGATATCATCTTCGGATCAACAAGTTCGTCCATGTGCAATGAATTCGAGGAAATCATGAAAGCCAGATTTTAGATGAGTTCTATGGGGGAGATCAATTTCTTCCTTAGATTGCAAGTAAAACCGTCTGCAGATGGAATCTTCATCAACCAATCAAAGTTTGTTGACAAACTGTTGAAGAAATTCAAGATGCAAGATTGTCAGACTATTAGAACTTCATCTGATGTAAGCTGCAAGATCCAACCTGATCCAAAAGGCAAATCTGTTGATCAAACAGTTGATCAAACACTTTACAGATCAATGATCGGTTCGCTGATTTATCTTACCGCATCAAGACCAGAAATCATGTATGATGTATGTGTATGTGCCTGATATCAATTAGATCCTAAAGAGTCGCACCTGATCGCTGTCAAACGTATATTCAGATATCTCAAAGGGAAACCTAATCTTGGTTTATGGTATCCTTATGAAGGAAATTTTGGACTATATAGTTATTCTGATAATGCCTTTGGTGGTTGTGCTCTTGACAGGAAATCAACCACAGGTGGATGTCAGTTTCTGGGTCCTCGTCTAGTCTCTTGGCAATGCAAAAAGTAGACCAATGTTTATGTATCCACTGCTGAAGCAGAGTACATTGCTGCATCTGCGGGATGTTCTCAAGTTTTATGGTTACAAAATCAATTGCTTACTACGGGTTTAACTTTCTCAAAACTCCCATTTACGTAGACAATATTGCTGCAATGTTTGTTACTACTAATCCTGTTCAACACTCAAAAACAAAGAATATCGAAATTCGATATCATTTTCTCAGAGACTACTCTGAAAAAGGTTTAATAATTTTGATTAAATTTCATACTGACAAACAACTGACAGATCTTTTCAAAAAATCTTTTTTGTCAGGACGGTTTGAATATTTAATTCAATCTATAGGATTAATTAACCATGATTAATTCTTGTTTCAAGAAAACAAAATACAAAATCTGAAAATATAAAATCCAAAAATATAATAAGTCGTTGTCATTTAGTGTTTCCCATGTCATTTTGTTTATGCATTGTATGTGTGCATGAAAAAGAAAAATAAAAAGAAATATCATGTCATAAGAATCTAATTTGCAAAAAATGAGAAATGATAAATACACTAAGTATTATCGGATTCATCATTTTCAATAATAAAAACTAATAAGTGTTAATTGATGTGCGAGACAGTTCAGGCAATATAACTAAACAAGTAGGTTCATTGTTGACAAACTTAAAACTTAATGTTATTCGTGTTAAATTCCATTGTGAAACATGTTTAAATATATCTCTTTTGATGAACTGCTAGTGGTGTTACTTTAACCATAATCGGGTAATGATGCAATATAATTCAGTTTGATGAACCGCATCGTGAGCTTCTTTAACCATAATCGGGTAATGATGCAATATAATTCACATAAAGTCTCTCTTGAGCTTCAAGGTGCAGCAAAAGATTCCCAAAGTGGAATAGAAAAGAGTCCCAAAGATGGACCATTACCAAAAATTCCAAAATGGAATTCAGAAGATTCCCAAAGGGAACGCAAGCAAAAGATAATTCCAAAAATGAATTCCAAAAGAAGTCCCAAAGTGGACCAAATCCCAATAAGATAGAATAACTCAATCCCACACTGATTATGTTGTAAGTAACCTGGTTTTGTTATAAGTGCATTCTGGTTTGTTGTTGATAAGGAAATAGATTGATATATGTATACATGTGGGTCACATAAGTCATTTTAATCGAACCTTAATCTCATCATGTTACTGAAAAAGTAAGTGTGCCAACTCGAGCTAATTGGTATGTTTTCATATCATCACTCAACCAAACACAAGTCAAATGTCTATTCTAAAAATCTCTAAAAACGTGCTTCAGATAATGTTTGGTATGATCTCATTGCAAATTATAGATTCATTGCATTGCATTTGTATTTATTTTATGTGTGCTTTGTGTGTGCAGGCATGTGGATTCATTAATGACACAACGACATCCTTTTTTTAAAACTTAAGAATTTCAAGAAATTTCGATTTTAGGGGAGAAATAAAGTTTGGAAAGTCAAAAACAAAAAGAAAAACAAAAATTGATAAATACTAAAAAATCATGTGTTGAATGAAAGGATCAAGTAATTAATGAATGAATGCAAAAGCTTTGTTCATGATAAAAACGAACCCAAGGTCTTGTGATTTATTTTCAAATTAAAAATGCTTCGGGATATTGAAATATTGGTGATGCAAAAATTTTCGTAACAACCGAAAATAAATTGTGAAATGAAAAACAAAAAAAAGGGTGAAAATGAATGTTTTGATGTGCGTTAATGATAATTAATTTGTTACCCTAACTCATGATTGAAAATTAATTACAAAACCCTAATTAAGGTTTTCTTGTCTAATTAATTTGTCAAGAATGTGCAGGTGCAATAAATGCAGTTGAAAAAGTCAACAGTCGAAGAAAGTGGAAAATATGTTAAGTGTTGAAACTGTTCAAGCTATTGTGCAACCGGGTTAAGAGAATTCACCAAGTCAAGGTGTAGTCATTTCAAGTTGTTTGTGCTTAATGCTACAATGTTTGGCACGTCTCAGATGCTGACACGACTCAACAGTGACACGTCCAAACAGTGTTACATCCTTACTTGTGATTGTTGAACCGACTAAGTATTGTGAAATGTTGTTGAGTTTCAAGTTTGACACGACTAGAAGTGTATGACCCGACCCAATAGTGTATCACATGACCAAACCTTGACCCGTCTCAAATTTCATCTGATGAACTTGTATGAACAAATGTTGACACGTCTCAAGAGTGGTTGACACGTCCCAACAGTTGTTGACACAACCAAGTGTTCTCTTAACACTATGACCCGTCTCAACAGTGTTTGTGTTTTTAGGTTGTTTGTTTGACATGTCCACACTTTTTCACCCGTCCCAACAGTGGATGACCCGTCCAAGTGTTTTGGGCTAGGGTTGACCTCTCTGAAATTTTTACCCGTCCCAAATTTTAACCCTAATTCAGCCGACTCAACATATTCATATAAATACCATGTTCACAAACACTTAACATTCTTTTTTTCACAAAACACCATTCGATCATACTTGTTTCACGTAAATCCTCAAATCTGTTTCAATCTTGTGATCTATATCAAGTGTTTGAGATTGAAAAAGGTATTTACACCATAATCGATCATCATCTTCATCACAGTTCATCATTCAGACAATCAATTTCACTACTGATGATGAACAATAACAAAGAACTGAAACGACACTTTGATCTTTTGCTTAAAAACTGAAATCAATTTGTTATATAGGTTAATTTGATTGTTAATCACTCACAATCATCTGGTGAATTGTCTCAAATCACCACAAATGACCATATTCAAGGATAAAGTTTTGAAAATGTGAAACCGCCATTGTTGATCATGAACGACAAGAACTTCATTGTGTATCAAATGTCATGAAACAAGTTCTAAGTGTCAATCGAATGCTAAAACATGTTTTCAATCTGTCAAATTCATCAAAAGATAAAATCATTCCATGATTCAATTTGTGACAAAAAGTAATAAGTGTTGACATGTTAAAACTTGGCATAACTATTAAGTGTAATATTGATGTACAATGTTTTTAAACAAATGATGTTATCAAATTGTTTGTAATCAAAGTATTAAAATACACTACTCTTAATTGTTACATTAAGATCACTACACTTAAAATTACTTGTTACTTATCAATTCTGATTTCTAACACATTTGTAACTGATTTCAGATGAACATTCTTAAGTATGAGCCAAATCACAACATCATGGCTATGCTTAATGAATCCATTCCAGAAGCAGCCGGATATCAGGAAATGATACGCTTTCTTCTCAGAACCAAATACGTATATTCCATGTGCGCAAAGCCAATTGTGTACATGAGGCAGATCAAACTTTCTGGAAGACTGCTGAAGTTATCACAAATGAACAATGTGTTTCTGTTGTTCGTGGGCATATTACAAAACAGTTGCAAGTAATTGTATCTAAAGAATCCATCAGAGATGCTCTATTTCTGGATGAGAATGAAGCCGAAGATCTTAATGAATTCACGACTGCTGAATGTCAAGAATATTTTATGAATATGGGACACCCTCCTTTATTTCCCAAACAGCAGTTCGTCAGCGCACGATTGAGCAAACAATGGAAATTACTATGCTATGTCATTCAACACTGTCTATCACGAAGAAGTGTTGGATTCGACACATTTCCATCTGACATTGCTTCTCTAATCGTTGCCATAGCCATGAATAGGAGGTTCAATATGGCTAAGTGGATTATGAAGGGGTTTATCTTCAATCTTGTGAAGGGTAGAAGATTCAAATTTTTCATGTATTCGAGATTTTTGCAACTGATAATCAATGAAGCCTATCGATTGATCAAAGAAAATGGTGTGCCAGGTGGTATGTTTGAGACAAAAGACAAGAATGCTGCATCTTACCGAAAGATGAGCATGGGAGGTGTAGCAGATGTTGAAATATTCGACTATATGCGATATATAGCGAATAATGAGGAAGATATTGGAGTTGAGTATCATCATATTACTCAAGGAGAAGTATTTGATCCTCTTGATATTGTTGATGATATTCCACAGGCTTTAAAGTCTGATGATAGTGAAGAAGACACTGATGAAGATTCGGGTGATAATTCTGACGATGATAATGAATCGGGTAGTGATAGTTCTGATGATGATGATGGTAATGAATGAGATGATATAAGAAATGTATCTGATTTGAATGAGAAAGAGGTTGTCGCTGAAGAGATAGTTGATGAACATCTTGATGATGTCATTGAAGATATGATTGTGCCAGAGTTTGTAGTTGAAGAAGAATTGGAGCCAATTGATGTTGTACATATTACACAAGAGGTTATTGCAACTGAAGCCGAATCTGAGGCACAGTCAGATAAGGAAGCAGATGTTGTTATATCTATCCCTGATCCAGTCGAAGTTCCTGTTGTATCGTCCCCGTTGCAACACAACTGTCTGAACAAACCAAGGAGTCTTCACTAAAAGTTGATCCAGAAGTTGAGATAGACTTTAATGAAGAAGACAATGAAATATTTCATTTGAAACGAATGGTTACCAAGCTGTTGGATGAAAATGAGAAGCTCAAAGCTTCTAATGAAAGGAAAAAAGATGAGGTTGAAAGAATACTGGGAAACGCAATTGAGAAACACTGAAGTTTTCAACAATTTGGATGCTGAATATGAGAAACTGAAAGCTTGGTTATATTTCATCCTGTATGATTGGTAATGAGAAGGAATTTGTAGTGGAGCCTGGTGAATGGATACCACTACAAGAGAGCTTAAATGTTGATAATCTTCCTCCTGAAGAACTCTATCATCAAAATCCAGAGGACATGACGACCAGTGATATGAGATCATGGTTACAATCGAGAAATTATCGATATAAAGGTTTAAAGAGGTTGAAATCAGAGTCATTGAGGAAATCGGTAAAAAGCTTTCAAGCATCTGAAAAGATGCAGAACCGTATGCTTTTTCTTGACTACAACAATCCACAATATTATGAACTTACAAAGAAGTTCAGGGAGTTGGAGCCCAAAGAAATTCCCCGCATGTCATTACCTCTTGATGCTCACAATAAACAAAAAGATTTGATTGATATGTTTCTGAGCGAAATGAAGGCATACAATGTTCCAGTGGAAAATAGAGAATTGTGGAATAAGGCTTCTACAGCAGGTGATGTTGTGAGATCTCTGCTAAGCAAAGGACAGTCAGTTGTTGACTTACTGGACTCTATGATCGTGCCTGATAAATCCAAAGATGTCAAGATTATTGCATGGAAATATGATGAAGTCTTCGACGCTTTCTTAATCAAAAGAGTAAATAGATTGTGTGACGTATATCACTAGTATACGAGTATCTTTAAGCTGCTAGTTCAAGATCTGAAGGAGCTTCACAAGTTGCAGTTGATCAATCACTCGAAAGCAGAAAGAGGAAATAAGTTGGTGATTTTGTTGGATGCTGGTATAAGTAGAATGCCAAGTTATTTACAAATCTGAGGTCAACAAGAAGATAATGCTTATCTCAAGAATAAGAAGAAGAAACAGAAGAAGATTATCATGAGGGACATGTACTTGGAAGAATTCTTGTGATGAATTCTTTGACAAGGTGACGGATCCTGGATTGAAAGTGTTTGATGGTTCTTGGAAAACAAAGCCAATTCTGAAAGTATTTTATCATGAAGAAACCTTTGAGTTGAAGCTTGTTCGTGATTTAAATGACTGGGACAATGAGATGATTACCATCTTCTGTACATTCGAACTCAAGTTGCCACATCCATCTTATATCAATTATCTGAGAAGTCAAAAGATGGAAAAGCTGAAAAATCAAGTTGCTGAAGATGACAGAAAACTATTCGAAATCATGTTTGAAGTTATCGGTGCTGCGACAGAAAAGATAAGGCCGAGGAAAGCATTGTTGTTTGCCAATCTTGTGAAGATAGAAATGAAAGATATTGAGTTCATGCAAATAACTTCCAAAGGGACACTTGAAGTATGTGTAAGAGGTGTGAAGAAACCGTAACAATTTTATGCTAATGTTGATCTTGCAGGTGTGTCTTTGGAAACACTGAAAAGAATGGCAGCATGCGACATACTGACAAATGAGTCGAAGCCAAAACAAGCAAAGATAGCAGCGAAGTTTAAAGAATGTATTGTTGAAGTCATCAAAGATCAAGAAGAACATGCTGTGGCCGTTGCTTGATATCAAAGATGAACCTGAAGAATTTTAATGACCGGATTGGATTCGAGAACGAAAGAAAAAGAATGTTTTTGAACAGTTCAAAGTTAAATCTTAGGGGGAGTAATGTTAGGGTTTATTCCTTGTAAAGATTTACTTTGTTCTTTAGTTTGTAGAAAGTGTTAGTTTAGGGTAAATTTTTGAGTGTGAGTGTGAGTGTATTTAGGGTAATTTCCCTAAATGTATTGATGTATAAATAGAAATTTGTGAGTGTGAGTGCAAGAGAGAAAGAATAGATCCAGAGAATAGTGTGTGTGTCCATTGTACTAGTTTTCTCTCTGCATAATTTGTATTACAAATCTTCCATCATCAATACAAGTGAATTATTAAGTAGGAATTCTACGTTAATTGATTGTTGTACTACATAGATCCGTGATAGATAGTCTGATTTGTAACAGTATCGATCTAATTGAACCTATCAAAATCCGGAACTAGTAGTCAGGGTTCGCTCCAGCATTCCTGACTTATTACAGGTCCCTATTACATTCCCCAATGTGGGGGAAGGAAATGGCCAACAGACACCCCTCAACATCACCGCTAATATCGTAGGGTACAAAATTGCCAGAATTCAAGTTGATGGGGAAGCGGGGCCGATGTCATGTATGAACATTATATCAACAGATTGAAAAGGGAGGTTAGAGATGGACTGGTTGAAGATTCGCTTGAATTAGTAGGATTCTCGAGAGAATCGGTCAGAACCATGGGAAAAATTCTTCTTCCATTTACCAAAAATGAAGGTCAGAAAGCTCGAACGGTGGAATTGAAATTTTCAGTGGTCAGGGCATACTCAAAATACAACTCCATCCTAGGATGGGAAGGAATTCCAGTCCTGCAAGAAGTTCCATCCACCCTGCATGGGGCAATTTGTAACATCTCATTTTCGAGTATAATTTATAAATTAACTAAAACTGATTAATAGTTTATGTTAAGTGGAGAGAAGAGCAATTCTTTCCTAACTAGAGGGACTAGTTTTGCCAAGTTTCATAACTTGGATTAAAAGAGTCAAATGGAAGAAAACTCTTCCATTTTGGTCAAAATCAAGTGGTGTATGTGTGTGTCGTGAATAGAAGAGAGAAATCAAGATGAAGCTCTGATTCATTCAATTTCTAGGTTCAATCATGCATTTGATGATTGCATGATACGTATTTCTCATAATCTAAGCTAATGACACAACAAGTAAGTGTTGGATTCTTGATTTCATGAAATATGCCCTAATATGAAGAAAGTAGGTATTAATGTGTGATGAACCCTAAATTAATGCTATGTTGCAATTGATGCTTGATTATTGATAGAAAATGTTAGTAAAATGGTTATGTTTTGTAGAGATACACATTGGTGTATGAATTTGATTGTTGTGAGAATCATGGGTGGTGACACCTATGTCTTAAGAACTATGAATTGTGGATTTTTAGCATGATATGATGATATTATGTGTATAATGAGGTTTGCATTAGTTATGTTGATATGTTAGTGTTGACGTTATGATAGATGCTAAAAATAAGAGTCATCCTTGGTTATGTAGGATGAACTATGAATGACTTGCTAGTGTGAAGTTGCATATTATGCATAAATGGTTGATTGTAGTTTATGCCCACCAAGTGTTTGATGAAATGCCTAAACCAAAATAAAATAAAAAAATAAAATGAAAGTTGAAGGATTGTCATATTTAGTCGGTTAACATGATTTGTTAATAAACAAGATTTAATTGGTATGCATAAGTCTATGAGACACCTAGTTGGTGAATTGGATAAGTATATTGTGTTTGTTATGACAAAATGAGCTAATCATCCAAACGGGTCATTTGGGTGTATGGATATAAATGGTTTGAGTTATTACCATAACTTATGTGTCATTTTTATTTGATGAATTAAAGTATGGTTTTGTATTTTGATATGATAGTATTAACCCATAGCTTGTGGTTATACAAAACGAGTGATAACGGGTCAAATGAATGGTGATAACCAAATTACAAGTTTGGGTAAAAGAGTGATTTAGAACACATAATTGTATATGGGTGAATAAATACTTAAGAATTAAAGGATGAATGCCCTTGTTATGTGTTCTAATGGTTTGCAAGTTTGAATTGTTATCATGATAGGCGAGACAAAGCTTGGATGGCAACGGGTCAAACGAGTGATTAAGAGACAACAATCCTACAGGCGAAGGAGAGTGATTACTACTCCTAAATTGCAAGATATTAGGGTATAGTATCTAAAATTGTGAATAAGTAACTTGATTATAAAGTAGTACGTCTATGAATTTAATAAGGCCGTATGGCCAAATTGTCTATATCTTCTAGTTGTTAGAAGACTTACAATGATCGTATTAAAAATAGAGCAATGCAAGACCATAAAATGATATAACTGGAAGAACTATGTTCAATTTAACTATTAATAACAAAAAGATGAATAAAGCATTAGTTATAGTGTAATGGATGTGATTTATTACACAATTCTTATGTATGCAATGATTTGTTAAATCTCTTAAATGAGCAATGATATAAACAAGGAAAGATAAATTTCTAAGGAATATGTTGATAAGAATGTATAAGATATATGAAATGGTAAGGCGGTATGACTTTTTATGGGCTAAAGCTACTTACAATAATGGTATATTGCATATTTGCTGATGCCAAAGTATCATACTCCGGGCAGAGTATAATATGCTGGAGGGGCAGAGTATCATACGCTAGTATGAGTCTGAATACGCTGACCCATACGCCAGAAATCAATTTTTGAACATTTCTCATATAATGATTCATACGCTATCATTTACATTATCATTAATCCTATCAAACCTTGGGTGTCATGTATCCTTGGGATATTCAAGGTACACACGTTTATAGCCGAAAGGCGTTTTCTTATATTAATTAATTGTGACTATGTTTACAATGATGGTATGTCTAATGAGCTATGTTCGCTAATTCGTGATAATGATTTAATATTGGGTACTTAAGGTTGCAGGTGCTACTGCATATAACAAGTGGAAGGACTGGGATGTATATTAAAAATGTAGTTAAGCTTCCTTCGTTGGAGGCTAGAATAACTTCCCATGATTTGTATAGCATATGCTAATAGCTTTATTAAGTGTATTTTGTTCTAACAGTGGAATATTTGGTGCCAATAGGTGCAAATGGGATTGGAACCTATCGACTAAACGAGGAGATTTAGTTGAACCAATCATGAAGGCTAATGAGATAGCTTGGAACGTTAGCTACAAGATTAAGGTTTGTGTTTGAGGGATTCGCTTGCGAATAACCGGGTACGAATCTTATATTAAGTGATTATCATAACACCTTAAAGAAAGTAAGATGTTTGGATTTATGTATAATGTTTGGTGATGTTATATAATAGAAGTATGAAGTAAAAGACAATGATGATCAAGTCTTGGAAGCGGGTCAACGAAAGGAAGCTTGGTGACAATTGTTACTATCTAAAAATATATAGTTTTTGATGTTGATTAATAACAATTAATTGTTTATTTGGTATATGATTTTATTATCAATCTAATAGTGAATCAAAGTAAATACGTTTATGGTGTCATGTGTAAGTTACTAGAATCTTTGATTTGTAAACAGGTTTTGTTTCACCGTAAGGGTTATATGAGCATCTCATGTCCAACTTTTTTGTAAGAAAGTTGGTGCGTGTCACATGTGTTCGATTTGTTATATTTTGTTGTTAAAGCAAAACGAAACAATGAGTACTTTTATAAGTAATGTTTTTGTTAAAAAAATTTGGGACTATTTCCGCAATAATGTAAATAATAATGTTTATTAAAGTAAGGGTGTTACACAATTAAATTCCCCATACCCTTGGGAATAGCTACAGTCAGATCCTCAACCGAATTAGTAAGTAGCATAGTTAGTAACCATCCAACCACAAAACCAGGTCCAGTCGTGGAATGGGTCCTCAACACCCGTTTCCCAGATCAAACCATCAAAGTTGGTTCACAGTTACCCGAGAGGTGGAAAACCACCCTTAAAGAGCTTTTGATCAGATATAAAGATGTGTTCGCATGGCAACATAGTGATATGCAGAGTGTCCCAGAGACCAAACATAACATAAAATAAATGTCAGGGAATGGATTGAACCGGTAAAACAGAAAATGTGAAGCATGATTTTAGAAGCAGAGCAGCTTGTGAAAAAGCAATTAAATTACTAAGAGCAAGAATAGTCAAAGAAATCCATTATCCTACCTGGATATCGAACCTAGTAATGGTGAAAAATTCTGACGAGAGTTGGAGGAATTGAAGGATATGAACAAAGCATGTCCCAAAGACAGTCACACACTCCAAGAAATAGACAAAAAAAAAGTCGACTCAATAGCCAAATTTCCACTAAAGTGCTTCCTATACGCTTACAAGGGCTATCATCAAATCCAATTGACACCCAATATGAAGCAAAGACAATGTTTTACACTGACGAATGGACATTATGTTACACTACAATGACCTTTGGGTAGAAGAAGGGAAGTTCTTGGGAGTGTAGGTGACCAAAAACGGCATCAGGGCCAAAAAATCAAAACAATAGCAGAAATGAAATCCCAAAGACACTAAAAACGGTCCAAACATTGAATGGACAGTTGGTTGCACTAAACCGTTTCTTGTCCAAAATAGCAGAAAAATCACTCCCAGTGTTAAACACTCAACAGAAATGCATTAAGAAAAACCATTTCTCCTAGAATCCGAAGGCGAAGGAAATGTTTTAGAAGCTAAAGCAAAACCTATGCGAGTTACCCACATTGGTAACTACACTGGAAAGGAAGCTGCTGGTGGCTTACTTATCCGTATCAGAAGAAGCAATCAGTGTCGTCCTAATGGTCAATAGAAAGGGGATCCAGACATCCATTTACTTTATTAGCTGAACATTAAAAGGGGTTGAGGAAAGGTACTCGCCTATGAGCAGTTGAATTGAGGATCACACCATCGAATATTGTCAGGCCCCCAAATTTCACTAACAGAGTTTTACCGTTACAAGTGTGACAAACCAGGATCTCATTCATTAGCTACACAAACGACCCTATATGAAATTTTAAAACCATATGTGTCTCCTAAATGAGAAAAAACTTTTTCAGAGTAAATGTAAACTGCGGAAGCATAAATAATGTAAATCCAAACCAACCATGGATTAAAGAAAGTAAATGCGCAAAACACGCGCCCAAACCAATGCAAAAGGAAAACTTTTGAAAACATAAGTTTAAAGTATGCACATGCAGTAATGCACGCTATGCCCTACTAATGCTCAAATCTTCAACGACCTGAGAATGCAAGCTAAAGTGTATCAACATAAAGTTGGTGAGTTCACATGCTTATAAATCTAGAAATTAAGTTTTAAAAGAAGATTTAGTAATCCAATAGTATATCAAGTAGCTAGCTAGACTACCATGCAGCTACACTAGTGTATGAAAGTGTTTACGACCGAAGCTGATAGTAATGTAAGAAATGAATACTCAAGCCAATGTCTCCCAGAAACGGTAAATGATAGGACAATTATACAACCGTTTGACTTCTAGTCATGCTGGCGCGACCAGCCTAGATGGGGTTTGTCAAACCCAGTAGTACTACTCAAACTTTTCTAGTTTTTCTATATAACTAATGTCAAAATGTAAGGCAAAAGTACTGACATTAGGTACCTATGTGATCATACTATCTTACTAATCCATGAAAAGAAAAAGTACAACTTGCCTCTCCCTCAAAAAGAGTAAGTAAAAGTAAAAGGGGCAGTAAAACTCACCTTAGAGTGCGCAACTACTAATAACAGCAAAAATAGAAAATCCTAAGTCGACCAACAACCTGATTAAGTTTTGCTAGTCAGAGACTAATTCATCTAACAAGATTACGTTCGGTTTCGCGTTCCTGGTTCAGTTTTGTATAATAATAATCCACCACACTAGATTACGCATATATTGCACGTTGTAATTATATACTTAGCTTATAAGATTATTTTATCTAGTTCATGTTCCATGCAATGTAAACAACGTATTACATTATCACTTATCATATTTACACATTATTTCACATATTTCAAAAATCATACACACTACAACTATTACACATATGACAAAACTCTTGCATATTACTAACCTATTGCATATTACTATTGCCACGTATAAACATACATATATTTACCAAATTATAATGCCTTCACAAATCATCATACCGTTAACTATCACCTAACATTAGTTATCATTTTATTATCATTCCATCTTCTATATTAAACCTCACACACACACACACACATATATATATATATATATATATAATCCCCTACATACATATGCATACTACATAATTTACACAAACCATATACTATTACATGTTTAATATGTATACACCCATATACACATACCATCATATACATACACATACTATTATTCATGCATTTTATTACACCATCAACTTGCACCATCCTACACCCGATCCATAACCGCGAATCCGTAAGCAAAACGAAACGAGAAAAAGTGATTAACGACCGAAACGACACATACCGGAGGTTATAGTGATTAACAACGAGGAACACGGTGAAAAGTGACGATGAAGGTGGTTGCCGGAGTTGCAGGTCTGCCGGAATCAAGGGTAATGATCGGTGCTTGCAGGTGGAGATACGCTGGCATGCGATAGTGGCAGAGACGAAATGTGAAGCTGCAGTAGTAATGGTGACTATTGATTGTGGTGGTGGTGGCTGCTTGCAAAGGAGGGGCGGTTATGACTTTAGGGTTTGTGGTGTTTGTGTCGAGTAGAAGAAGGAGACGGCAGTATATGAGGGATGGTTTGGGTTAATTATATTAGATTCTAATTTTACAAATTAGACCTTGAAGTTTCTAAATCTATTAACTTGTACCCAAAGTTATTTAATTTAGCTTTTAATATTTACAAAACGAATCCCAAATTTCGATAAGTTATGTTTACGAAAAGACAAAACCGAAAGACAAAACGAGGAAAATAACGAACGTCTCTCGTTTAATCCACAAGATAAATAAAATAATAATTAATTAGTTTATTATTAAGTTACTAGCAATTTAGTTTTACAATTAAAATGTACCATTAATTACTACTCCCTCTGTCCCAATTTAAATGTCATGGGACCCACAACACAAATGTTAAGAAAAAGTGGATTATAATATTAATTTAACCTATAAAATGACAAAAATGCCATTAAAGTATTTTGTCATTTAGTCATAAAGTAGATTTTATGTTAAATAATTAGGGTAAAATTGGAAATGATATTTTTATTTTTGGAATGGACATTTAAATTGGGACAACCAAAAAAGAAAATTTAGACATTTAAAATGGGACGGAGGGAGTATAAAATTAATGAGAACTAACGGAACGAGTTAACGGCATTAACTCGAAATGTCGGGTGTCACAAATACCATCCCAAATCTTCCTACAAGGGATCAAGTGCTAGCAGACTTCTTATTGGAAATTCCCCTAAAGACAAACAATTAGCATTACCAGAAATATATGTTTCGGATAAGAAAGTCGATCAAATCTTGAAACTTCACACAGATGAGGCTTCCAATGAAGGTATTGAACTTACTTATCCAGTAAGACCTCTAACACCAACAACGTAGCAGAATACGAGGCCCTAATTGCCAGACTAAGGTTAGCACGAAGTGTCAAAGCAGAAAATGTGGAAGCTTTTGTGGATTCATTACTGGTGGACAATCAAGTCAACGGGGGTTTGATGCCAAAGACCCCACAATGGTATCGTACCTAAGTCTAGTTCAAACTCTAGCCTCGGGTTTCAAAACGTTCAAGATAATACATATACCAAGAGGAGAAAACAGAAAGGCTAACGCTCTAAGCAAACTAGCTTCAGTCGCGTTCGATCACCTTGCCAAAGAAATCAGAGTGGAAGTTCTGGCATCCCCATCCATCGAAAAGGAAGATGCCCTATGCATCATAATGAACCCCAGTGGGTTCCAAAGTTGTTGGATCACTCCCATCGTCATATACTTTACAATGGGGGAAGTCCTAGAAAACAAGGTGTTGGCAAGGAAATTAAGGGTCAAGGCCCTACAATATGAGATGATTAAAGGGGATTTATACAGATCCTATCCATGACCCTCCCTCAAATGTGTTGACCTAGAGGGAGCCAAATATGTGATAAGGTAATCCATGAGGGGGTTTGTCGGTTACATGTTGGACCAAAAACAGTGGTAACAATGGCAATGAGCGCCCGCTAATTTTGGCTAGCAAGTACCAATCAGCGGTAGAAAAAAACAGAAAATGTGATTTGGTGCTACGCTTCAATAAAGCTAACAACCAGATACCTAAGGAAAACTTGCTCTAAAATGGAAGGGCCCTACCGAATCGTGACTGTACCCAAGAAGGGCTCTTGAAAAATAGCAAAGTTGGATGGGGTGGAAATCCCACACACATGGAACATACAACAGCTAAGGAATTATTACATCTAATACTTCCTAGAATTACATTTTGAAAGAACACTTAACCAATAGTTTCATCTTTTGTGTAATCAAAATCTCTATGAGTGGATAACTACTTGTATGCCCCATTAGGGGACAAGGCATGAATAAAACTGTGGCTCTATTGCTTCTGCATGAATAAAATCCCAATACATGAAAATCATAGCGAATGGTACATAAAACATAAATTACCAATACATGCTCATTAGAAACATTTAAAAGGAAAAACATGATAAAAGAAAGAGAGTTTGTGCGTAACTCTTACTACTACGAAATCTCCCGGATTTACATTATACGCAACAGACGCACCTGAAGTGCTAAACGGAATAGGTGTTAGTTTGGTAATGGTTGAAGCAGCAAACTCGGATTCGGCAAGAATCTCATTTTTGGTAGTACGAAGGGGGAATTGGCCCAAAAATTGGATAGGGCTCAAGACGTTGTTGGGCGCCGGCAGCTGACTTAAGTGCTCCCCGAACCGCGCGAAATGGTCACCTATTACACGGCTCACTAACTCTGCCTAGAGTGGTGGTACCTATTATTCGTGGGCGGGGGCGGTCCGGCGATACGTAGATGACTTTTGGCTGGAGCAACCACTGAATTGTCCAGTTCTAATAAATGTAATTGTGCCAATTCCAATTTTGAACTACCGTAGACTTGTTTCATAGTTTTCAACTGAGCGGCTAACCCAACACGACTAACAAATCAGCCGATGTTATTGAAGCTCCAAAACATGACGATAGACTATCGAACCACGAAGATGATGTACATCATACTAAAAACAAAGACAAACAAGGATGCTAAATTAAAGAAAAAGTTGGAAACAAGCTTAAAGATGGTAGCTAAAAAGTTTATTGGCTTGGATATTTCGACAATCCAAATACCTAGTCCGACAGAAAGAAGTCAAGACTCCTAGGGGAATGGTAATAAACCTAGGGGTGTTCAAAAATATCCGCACCCGAATACCCGGTCCGAAAACCCTACATTCCGAACCCGAAATACCCGAAATTTCGGATACCCGAACATCGGATACCCGGTAAATTCGGATACGGATACTGATTTTGAAAAAAATCGGATGTTCGGATACCCGACTATCCGAAATTTAACAATTGATTTTTAAAAATTTTATTACATTTAATAAATTGTATTACACTTTATCATTTGAGTTTAGGGTTTCATAAGTCACAGCCTCCATTTCCAATTCCACCTTCACATAGCTCACAGCCTCCATTTCCATTTTCCAGTTCCACGAGACCATGAGTCCATGAGTTGAAGCCTCCACTTTCACAGCTTCCATTTCCACGATCAAAGCATCATCTTCGACGAAACCAGCCGCGTCTCCGACGAAACCAGCCTCGTCTCCGACCATCTTCTCCGACCATCTTCTCCGACCATCGTCTCCAACGTCTACTCGTCTCCCACGCACCAGGTAGTTTTTTTTATTTCAGTTCACTAGTTCAGCCTCATTGTCGTTTTTTGTTGCAAATCAGCCTCATTTCAGTTCAGTTCAGCCTCATTTCAGTTCAGTAGATCTATGTCGTTTTTATTTGTTTCAGTTCAGCAGGCTGCAGATCTAGTGGTCGTTTTTTGTTTCAGTTCAACAAACTATATTTGACTATTTGTAACAAAACTGGTTTTAGATTTGAATATTAAACTGGACTAAATAGTTTAGACTTTAGAAACAGTAAAATAGTTCAATTCAGCAACTTTATTGTTTTAAATCTGAATATTTGTGGTTGTTTTTATTTCAGCTCTTCAATGGCAGAAGAAGACAACTCAGTTTGTGAGCTAGTTTCTGAAAATGAGGTGGTGTCAAAGACGAAACAGGCGAATCAAAAACAGAAAAAAGATGGTAAACAAACTAAACCCCGCAATGATACTGTAAGTGGATCTTGTCAAACACGTGCAAATAAAAAACGATCTATGTGGTGGGATCATTTTACTGAAAGTGGTACTGTTGATATGGCTGAATGCATATATTGCCATAACAAAGTTGGTTGTGCTACCAAAAATGGTACCACCCCTATGAAAAATCACATTCGTTCGTGCAAAATGTATCCGGCAAATATTGATAAAAAGCAAAAACTAATTGATCTTGAGTCTGGAACACATGTTAGTGATGATGGGTCAATTCAAAAGGTGTCAATTCCTAAGTTATGGGAGCATAATCAAGAGTTAATTAGGAAAGCTTTAGCCAAAATGTTGATTGGTGACGAACTACCATTTTCTCTTGTTGAGCGGGCGAGTTTTCGTGAATTTTGCAAGGTTATGAATCCTCATTTTGTTGTACCATCACGTTCAACTGTAACAAGAGATTGTTATACTTTGTTTATTGAGGAAAGGAGAAAGTTATTGGATATCTTTAAAACTATGTCCTCAAAAGTTTGTTTGACCACAGACACATGGACTTCGGGTCAAAATTTATCTTACATGTGTTTGACTGCCCATTTCATTGATGATGAATGGAATTTGCATAAGAGAATTATTAATTTTTGTCCAATATCTGGTCATTCGGGGGTCTTAATAGGGAGAGCAGTTGAAAAGTGTTTAACTGAATGGGGTTTAAAAAATATTTTGACTGTGACTGTGGATAATGCTAGCTCAAACGATGTAGCCATTCAATATTTGCAAAAAGTTTTTAATCATTGGGAGTGTGGTGTTTTGAAGGGGGAGTTTTTGCATATGAGATGTGCGGCTCATATTTTAAACTTGGTTGTTAAGGATGGGCTTAGTTGTTTAAGTTCATCAATCAGGAAAGTTCGTGCACTTGTGAAATATGTTAGGTCATCTCCCGCTGGACTTGATAAGTTTATTGTATGCATTAAAGAAGAGAAACTTGAAAGTAAGAGTTTAGTTTGCATGGATGTTGACACTCGGTGGAACTCCACCTATTTAATGCTAGAATCTGCCATGAAATTCAAGAAAGCTTTTTATAACTTACTTTTGAAAGATTCTCAACTTGAGAAAGAGTTAAAGAAATGTGAGGGAAGTGTGATTAATGAATGTGATTGGAATAATGTTCATGGTTTGTTGCCTTTTTTGAAGATCTTTTATGAGGCTACCTTAAGATTTTCAGGTTCCCGTTATGTGACATCCAACATGTATGTGAATGAGATATTCGGGATTGGTACGGTGATTGATGGTTTCACAAAAAATGATGACACTTCAGTTAGAAAAATGGCGATTGAGATGAAAAAAAAATATCAAAAGTATTGGGGGGATGTTAATAAGCTTAACCATTTTTTGTTCATTGATAAGGTTCTTGACCCTAGATGGAAATGGCAATACATAGATTTTATTGTTCAAGAAGGTTTTGTAGATGCGAGTATCAAGTTGAGTCTAGATTTAAACTTGCGCACTATGTTTGAGCATTATAAAAATTCTATCCCTCGAAAGGAGAAGGTCTTTGAGGCATCATCATCCGCACCAATTAATGAGGTATGTGGTGGTGACCAACCAATGGACATTGAAGAAATCATGGCGAAGAGATTTGAAATGGCCATGGGTAGTTCGGAAATATCTTCTAGTAGAAATGATATAGACAAATATCTTGGGGAAGAGCAGGAAACTAAGGACCCACATTTTGACATTCTCAAATGCTTGAAGCTTAATCAATGTCGATATCCCATTCT
Source organism: Tagetes erecta (assembly GCA_030867185.1). Taxonomy (NCBI): domain Eukaryota; kingdom Viridiplantae; phylum Streptophyta; class Magnoliopsida; order Asterales; family Asteraceae; genus Tagetes; species Tagetes erecta. The sequence goes on along the minus strand of CM061489.1, from coordinate 38,052,459 downwards.
TGCTAAGATGGCTCGAGATATTCTTGCCATTCCAGTTTCCACGGTTGCTTCCGAGTCCGCCTTTAGCACCGGTGGACGGGTGCTTGATTCTTTCCGAACCTCTTTGACCCCAAAAATGGTGGAAGCGTTGGTGTATGCACAAGATTGGCTACGTGGTTCCAATAATAGAATTATGATTGATGATACTCTACTTGAAATGGAGAATATGGAAGAAGGTTAGTGAAAAATTATCATTTTAACACAAATTGTTCTTATCTTTTATGCTTATATTTTTTATATGTTCTTGTATATCATAGATTTGAAGGACTTAGCCATGGAACAACCAACGATTATCATCGATGAAACACTTGAAGAAACTTCTTAAGGTATTACATGTCAACAATAATTAAATATAGTATACATTCTCTTATATAGGGTCAATATCCTTGTGTATTGTGCCTCATTTGACCCTTTATTATATTACAAGCAAGTTTTTTTTAATAGTTAGGAATTTGTATCCTAAAGGCCTAAAGGATATTCCTAATATGCAATATTATTTGTTTTCTAATTAGTTGTTTTTGTTGTTGATTTATAGGTTGTGGACTTGTGGTGAAGGTGCATTGGTGATGAATTGATGATACAAGTATCCATCTAGTCGGATGTGAAGGGTTGTTTGAACTTTGAATGTTTTGAAACATTTGTTGATGTTTGATTAAGACAATGTGTTATTTTGATATTTGTTGTTGATTTTTTAATATTAAGACTAATACTTGGATGGAATGTAATGCAAGTTAAGTTTTTTTAAAATAAGTTTCGGATAGTTGGATACTATCCGTATCCGTATCCGAACTTTCGGATACCCGAAACTCGGGTATCCGAAAGTTCGGATACGGATACGGATAGTGAAAACAACTATCCGAAAGTTTCGGATATCCGAAATTTCGGGTATCCGAAATCCGGATACCCGACTTTGAACACCCCTAAATAAACCCCCCAAACCAAAAAACTTCCTCTCTAGGAAAACAATCAAATGTACATCGGATTCTGAGAGGCATTCCAGCCATTCTAAAGGCCCAGGTCTAAAGTCTTCTGTGTAGTCAAGAACCATGATCCAGAGAAAATTACCACCTGGACAAAAATAACACCTATCTAAAACACCGAACATGTAGCAGATATGCGTAAAATACTAACATTCGCCCAAGGGAATCCGAACAAGCCACAAAACTGTAAGTAAGAAACAATAAAATCATTTACCATATAAACTATTCCTAGAAATGAACAAACAACCATCATACCATTCACGAAGGAAGTCAAAACGGGTCATAAACCCATAAATTTCCTGATGACACCTAGTGCCTACCTATCTTAGATTATAGACCAAAAGAATTCATAAAGAAGCCTAAAAAATATATTGTTAAAAATAGAACCACAATGTCGGAACCATTTTTTTCAAACACAAACGAGATCAAGGAGCGAGAATCTCAAGTTCTAGGATGGCCAACAGGGATTGGAGTTCAGCAATAGACATAGCAGGGTTAGAGGCAACCTAATCAAGCAATGATGGGCGAAAAGTAGACAAGGCTGCATCAGCATCTAACACCCTTTGATCAACATCCTCCCTATAAAGGGGAGAATCAGTCAAAGATTCCCCATCAACTCCCATCTAGTGACGGGTCTCCAAACCTTTCAAAAATCCTGGTTTTTTGGCTGCCTCATGCATCTCCCCAACATGCAAGGCAAATTCAAGACCATTCTTGATCCTCTAAGAGAGTTGACCCAAACCCTTAGTCATAAGCCAGTTCCGGTCAGATGCAAGACCTTCATTATCCCTAGAGACCATGTCAAGCTTTGTTTACGTCTAGTGATGATTGGTGTCAACATCCTTCAACACTGATTTAACATGGGTCAAGTCTATAACAAAATCGTCCTTCTTAATAAATAGGTCCTCCACAATCTCTTCCAGATGACCCTAGCTTCTTTCGTCTTTTTCAACTGACCCCGAGACATAATAAAACTGACAAAAATCGTCATAATCAAAGAGGAAAACATAGGAAAAAGTGAAAAAAAGTTACCTGTAGCATCTCCACCTCATACTCCAATCCTTGGAACTAATATTCTAGTTCAGCAGGCATAGTGGCATCTTTAACCAGCAAACAACCTTCTTAGTTGATAAGTTCTCAATCTGGCATCTTAAACGTTGAACTTCCTCCTGAATCTGGGATGAGAATTTTGTCAAACCTTTTGAAGCGCTGCACCAACTCAATACCCCGAAAGACAGTATGACACAATTTGATAGCAAAATGGCTAACCAAGGACTTGGAGGAGGTAGATTGGTGGAAGGAACGCTGGCCGTCAGGAGCAGCATCTTTAAGAAAGTCCATACAAATTTCGAAAATTCTCCAAAACGGTCCACGAGTAAGGGATCATGTGACAACTCGTAAAGTCAGGTTAGCACGGTTAACTGCTCTCTTATTATTTTCATTTAATTATATAAAGTATTGGTAAAAATGGCAAATAAAATAAACTTAGCTACTAAAGTTTAAAACCTAAATTAATAACTTAAATAAAGATCAAGGGGCAATGTGTAAATGTTAATATAAATACCCCAACCCTAATCCCATCCCCTTGTCGCCGATCATCCAAAGAAAACACACACACACACCCACGCAGAATACAACCCCCCTTCTCTGCTCGTCTTTCTCCTCTCTGTTACTCTCTCTATCGTCTTCGCCATCTACCAGCAATATCTAGATATAGTCGGAACCACCATCTCCCTCCTTCCTCACTCGTCGCCATTGTTGTATCAGAAACATGGCAGCCCCCCTCTCGCATGGTTTCATTCTGGTAAGCCTTAATATCACAGAGCAATCGAGTAGGGTTCCGGGTTTGGTTCGATCATATGTAATATGTGTGTTTGTGTGTATGTAGTTTGTGTGTATATGTAATATGTATGAGATTTATACATGTTACTGTTATGTATGTAAATATGTAATATGGTTGTATGACAATAGCAAAATGTAGGTGTATGCAAGTAAAACATGGACAACATGTATGTGTGTATTGATTATTGAATGTAAAAATATATTCATGGTATGTATATATGATTGTGGTACAACGGGTTTAGTAGCAGCAAAACATATATATGAGATTGATTCACATGAGTAACAAATTGTTTGTATGTGTGCGGTTGATTCATGTGTAATTATGTGTACGTGGGTGTTACTACAGCAAGATTATGGAGAGGATGGTACTAATGATATATCTAAGTTCAGGGTATAATTTGGTTATGACTCTAAGTGTTTAAGGTTAGAGAAATGTTAAGTAAAAATAAGAGATAAGAGGAGTGAGTGTGTGTGTGTGTTTTGAGAGTGGAGTGCAAGAGCCAATGTGGATGAGAGTGTGTTTGTCTTAAGATTGCAGCAATATATATACACAAGTTATTGTGTATTGCCCAAGAAAATCTGAATCAAATCTGAAAGGTTCAGGAGCTCCTGGCTCGAGGCTGCCCCTCGATCAGTGCACCTTCTATTCTTGGCAACCTGCAGCACCTCAGGTTTGAATAGTGGATTATGTTTTTAGCCATTTTCGTGTAAAGGCTTTTCTCTTGCATTAATTTTGTTCAGTTTGCTTTTCCCATGATATCTTTTGAAGATATTATGGGATATGTTTGAATGCTTGTTGTGGAAGCAAATGTCAGACTACTGTAGCACTACTGTTCACGTGCCAGGCTCCTGGCTCCTGGCTGCTGGCTTCCGGCTGCCCAACCATGTGGTTATATGACCTACGTCATCAGCCCCCCAGTCATAAGCGCTTGTGATGTTTATCATAAGTAGTTGTGACTTATAGTTGTTTTTATTTTTCTCGAGCTTCTAGCTTCTGGCTGCCCGGTCCCTCGTATTACTCAGCAGGTGAAGTAATGTGTTCTGGCTGATGGGACGTGACAAGACCTTGTAGGTCTGCTGCGCCTGATGAGATGGGCTTCTAGCTCCCATCTGACCATCCATTTTTACTTCCCCTTTTTTAGGGATTTGTGATAACCCCTTTTTACTTTCATAACTTCCCTTCTTCCTCTAATCTCTTTTCTCTTTTACCTTCATCACCGATTTCTTCCAGACACCATTGCTACCTTCATTGTTGCTTCAACCATGGCTAAAAATGACATAAACTCTGAATTTTCTCGATTATCTCAAAAAGAGGTCGACGAGTTATGCACTCAGTTTGGCATTCCTTTGCCGCTTGATACCACACTTCCTTCTCCCATATCGCCGATCAGCAAAGTAGTTCCGGAAAAGTGATGCTTTACACTCGTCACTTTGAACATTCTAACTTGAGGTATCCTTTTTCCAAGTTTTTTCTCAATGTTATCGAATATTACCGTTTATCTATCTGCCAATTGGCTTTGGTTGGAGTTCAACGCATTATGCATTTCTAGATTACTTGTCGTGCCCTGGGCCATGAACCAGATCTGTTGGTTTTTCATCGATTTTTTCAACTGGCGAAAAATGGTAATTGGTTTACCATCAAGAAGACACAAGTGGAGAATGCGTTGGTGTCGTCTCAAATCAGTCTTTCAGCGTCTTGGAAGGATAGATTTTATTGTTTCTGACGAGATTGTTCCTTTTGCCATGCCATGGAGAAAGCCTGAGGATCCCTTGAATGAGAAGGTTCTATCGGTTGGTCAAGTTAATGATGTCTTGCTGGAGAAACTTCAATCTTCTGCTTCTCGCCTAAGGACTTTTCTAGAGGAGTTTTTGGTGAAACTCGGTTTGAGCGATAGATGGTCTGATCCACATACGGAACCGTCTATGTTTGTTGATGATGAAGGTATGTTTTTGTAGATTCTTTCTTTTGTTACTTGTTTTTTGCTTTGACTTCCACTTATTTTGCCTTTTTTCGTATTCTTTGTAGTTGTTCGGGTGTTTGACTGTATGCTTTTGGAGGATTTTTCAGTTGTGAAGTTTAAGTCTTCGATTGTTCCACCCGGCGTTAATGGTGTTGTTTTGCGAACAAAGGCGTATAGGCATTACTTGGGGGATGTTTATGAAAGTGTTCTTTGTGGGTCATCTTCAAAGACCGTGGTTAAGCCTAGTGTTTCGGTCCGTCGATCGAGTAGGAAACAGTTGACCCTCCATGGTCTTCAGGGCCTTTCATCTTCTAACCCTGCCGATGTTGATGACTACAACTTTGTGGCCTCTCTCATTGGCATTGATCCCTTGGTCAAGGTCGAGGGGGTTAATGATGTGGACCTTACTGTTAAGATGGACCCTTTGCTTGAAATTTCAGGTTCTGTTGTTGAGGGTGCTGCTGAGGTGGGTGAGTTACCAAGCGTGAAGAAGGTTGGGACCGGTTCGTCCAAGAAGCCTTTGGTCAAAGGCAAGGGCAAGGGGAAGAATGTTGAAGATACCTCCCCAGCCCCTGTTGATCAAGACCCTGATGTGGATGAACTTTATGTTCCCGATTGGCAGGTTGGTATTCATGATACATTTTCCAAGGCTTCAGTTTGTTGTGAAGCTATTCATAGTTTTGCCCCTCCTGCTGAGAGGGAACGAAACGATTGTTTGGAAAACATTGAATTGTTAAAGAAGTTTTTTACCAACGGGGCACGGTTCATGGTTCTTGTGCTGGAGATAACTGACCGTAGGAGGGATACATATAATGATTTCACCGATTTGTCAGCAGCTAAAGGGGAAGCGGATAAGGTTTCTAATGAGAGGGCTGAATCTATCAGGAAGCTGACCTAGGAAAAGGAGGGTCTTACCTCTAAGCTTTCAGCTCTTCAATCCCAGATAGCTTCCGATCGTGAGGAGCTGGAAGCTGGGAGGAGGGAGCTGGAGGCTGGTAGGTCGAAGCTGGAGCTTCAGGTTGAGGAGCTAGAATTAGGGAAGGCTGAAGTGGCTAGGGCAATGGAGGAGAATAGGCGTCTTGGGGAGACCAATAAATGGTTGATTGAGGAGGGCTTCATGCAGGTTGTGACTTACCTGCTTAACAGCGTTGAATTCAAGGGACCACTTTCGATGATCTACATGAAAGCCCTTGCCTATGGCTGCCATCAGGGATTGCTTTCGGGGTATGTCAACTGTTTGAATGGCGTCCCTAAGGAGGCATGCAAGGAGTACAAGCTGGATGCTGCGGGTGAATTTGCTAACTCTATGAAAGTGCTGGAAACCACTTCTTACCCGTTTTTGCAGGTGCTTTCTGGATGTTCTGGCCAACCCTTGTCTTTTCTCCAAAGTCTTCAACCAAAAGGTTTGAGCAAGGAGGTGGCTGATAGGGTTCTTGGCAAGAAGCGTCCGGCTCCTTCCTTACTATCCCAAGATCAGGCAGATCTCCCCGCTGTTTCCCTGAAAAGGCTAAAGGTCGCAGAAAAGAATGTTGACGAGGTGCTGAAGGATCTTGGTACTCCTTTGAATCCGGCTGGTGACCTGGCTTCTGAAGATCTTACCCTAGTCAAAAGCTCAAGTGAAGCTACTCCCTCCGATCTTGCAGATGACATAGATGCTGACTCTCCCAAAGATGCTGCTGCTCCTGGCTTCCTTGCTCCTGGTGAATCTCTCAACCCCCAGTGATTTTATGGTATGATGTTTTATGGTTCTTAAAGCAATGCTTTTTATTCGTATTTGGCCGTATGTTGGCCTTTAAACAATCTACATTCGATTTGCTTGGTTGTGTGTTGACCTGAAGACAATAGGTTTCTTATTTTGACAGCCCTTCATGGGTTTGCACGGTTATGTTTTACGTCGTGCTACTGGTTTGGTTGACGTTGTTATCAATGACTTTTGTGCTATGATTATCGTGCGTGTTGTTATTTTTGTTGGCTGTTTTCTTAATGTTATGTTGTGATGTGATGCTGCAGACACCAAATCTTACATAAGCGAGAAAGAGTTTTTACCAACTTATCCTATCTATTAGACGCCACAGTATCTTTTTTTTTGTTTGTGGACTTCGTTTTCATAAGTTACTCTTTTCTTTGTGTACTTATGGAGCCGTTTTGATGTAAGGGGCTCACCCTTTTTCATGGGTTGACCTTGTTACAATAATTTCGAACCCATGGAATTTAATTGTTTTAGGAATTGACCCTTTATACAGGAAGGTATAGCGCATTGTCTCCTGTTGAGCAATATGGCCTAGGAGCTCATCCCTTTTTCATGGAGAGGTGTAGTTCCGGACCCCATGGAGTTTTTATTATGAGGGACTCAACCATTGATAGGATAATGTAGAGAGAAAGTTTTTTGAAACAAAAGATTCATTTCGATTTCAACACACGATTACATCAATAATAGGATTTTACAATGTTTCATCACTTAAACGTAGAAGTGTTTGAAGTGCTTTCCATTCCAGTGACGAGGGATCATCTTCCCTTCTTGATCTGTTAACTTGTAGGACCCTCCCTTGTGGGCTTCTTTGACAATGTATGGTCCTTCCCACTAAGGCCCGAGCTCCCCGAGGCCTTCTTGTTTGCTAGCTTCATTATTTCGAAGCACTAGATCTCCTGGTTTAAATCTTTCCTTCTTGACCCTTGAGTTGTAGTAAGCTTCTAGCTTTTGCTTGTACTTGGCTTCTCGGATCACTGCATGGTCTCGAGCTTCTTCCAGGAGGTCTAGGTTTAATAGGATCTCCCTGTCGTTGTCATCCCTGCTTCTTTTCCTGCTGCGTCTTGTGTTGACACCAATCTCAGCTGGGATGACAGCCTCAGAACCGTATACCAAGCTATATGATGTTTTAAGATGACTTGTTTTCTCGGTGGTTCTTATGGCCCATAAGACGCTTGGGAGCTCTTCCAGCCAATTTTTCCCGTACATTCCCAACCTGGCCTTGATACCCTTAACAATACTTCGGTTCATTCGTTCGACTTGGCCGTTTGATTGAGGGTAAGCTACGGAGCTGAACACTTGCTTGATTTCGAATTCCTTGCACCATGAGCTGAATGATTTCTCGGTTATGGATGCGAGTGGCTTGCTTCGGGCCATTTGGTGAAGTAATCGATGGCATAGTGTTCAGCCTTGGACGGGAGCCTGGAGACTTCTGCTTCATTGGGGGGAAGCTTCCCTTCTTTGAGGAAATTGATAATGGGCGTCATCCATGTCTCTTGAACTCCATCAACTATATCTTGCACTTCTATCTCGCTAATGGATGGGACCTTTTGGACCTCGACCAGCACCTTCTTAGTCAGGTGGGTGAAGGTCAAGGATGCGAGTTTGCTTAAGGCATCAGCCTGTTTTTTTTTTTACCTTGAGACTTGTTGGAGGGTGCAGCTTTTGAATTCTTTCATCAAGTCTTTGACTTTGGCTTTGTACTTGATCATTGATGGTTCTTTTGCCGTGTACTCATCATTCACTTGATTAGCTACTAGTTGGGAGTCATTGAAAGCTTCTAGCTCTTCGACCTTCATGCTTCTAGCTATCCGTAGACCAGCTAGAAGCGCTTCGTATTCAGCCTCATTGCTTGTGCATGGGAACTCAAGGTGAAGCGCGTAAGTGTATTCGGTTCCAAAGGGATCAGTTATGATCAATCCAGCTCCGGAACCTTCTACACTGGGCGCTCCATCAGTGAACAAAGTCCATGCTGATCTTGGCTTGAGCTTCTTATCTTCTTCAGCTGCCACTTCGTTTACTTCTTTGGTTTTTTCTGGGATTTCTGATAAGAAATCAGCCAAGATTTGAGCTTTGATGGCTTTCCTTGGGGAGTATTCAATGTTGTGTTCCCCTAGTCCTACTGCCCATTTGGCTAATCTTCCTGAATTTTCTGGCTTCTCGAGCACGGATTTGATAGGCTGGTTAGTCAGCACCCTGATGTGATGAGCCTGAAAGTACCTTCTCAATCGTTTTGAGGTATGTACCAGGGCGAGCACCAACTTTTCCATGGGGTGTAGTTGATCTCAGCGTCCCTGAGAGCCCTGCTGATGAAATAGATTGCCATTTCTACCTTGGCTCGTTCCACCACAAGTACTGTGCTTATAGCCTCCATACCTGCATGAAAGTAAACGAGTGTAAACTTGTAGCTTGTGACTCCTGACCTTAGCTTCTAGTTTGTCAGTATAAGTACCTGCTGAGAGGTAAACAGTGATAAGCTCTCCCACCACAGGAGCGGTGATGGTTGGTAAGAAATCTATTTGTTTTTTGAGATCTTGGAAGGCAGCTTCCGCCTCTATTGTCCACTTGAAATCTTTTTTGTCGACACAATTTTTAAGAGTTTTGAAGAAAGGTAGTGATTTTTCAGCCGAGTTTGGCAAAAGCGCTTTAGTGCAGCGATTTTACCTGCGAGACTTTGCACTTGTTTTTTGGTTTGTGGGGATTTCATGTCAAGCACGGCTTGTATTTGACTAGGGTTAGCTTTGATACCTTGTTTATCTACAATGTGTCCAAGGAACTTACCCTCTTCAAAGCCGAATGAACATTTTGCCGGATTGAGCTTCATGTTGATCTTTCTTAAGTTTCTGAAGGTTTCCTCCATATCATCCACGATATCGTCTTCAGTTTGACTCTTAATCACCAGGTCGTCGACATAGGCTTCCATGTTCTTCCCAATCTGCTCTGCAAAGGCTTGATCTATCAACCTTTGGTATGTTGCCCCCGCATTTTTCAGGCCAAAGGGCATCTTTGTGTAACAAAAGATTCATTTGTCCGTGTAAAATGCAGTTTTCTCTTTATCCTCTTTCTTCATTTGAATCTGGTGATAGCCCTTGTAAGCGTCTAGGAAACACCGGTATGGGAAGCTGGCAAGGAGTCGACCTTCCTATCGATTTCGGGAAGGGGGTAGCAATCTTTTGGAGAAGCATTATTGAGATCTTTGAAATCTATGCACATTCTCCATGATCCGTTAGGCTTTTTGACCAGCATAGGGTTTGCTACCCAAGAGTGATACTTGACTTCTCTTAAAATACCTGCTTGCAAAGTCAACTTTTAATAGTCATGTTATCAAAAGATATGTTAACTATTTTTCTAAAAGAGATGAGGGGGGAGCTAGCAGCCGGGAGGTGGAAGCTGGGAGGTACCTGCTTGTACAAGCTTTTCTACCTCCTCATCTATAGCTGAGCTTCTTTCAGGAGCCATGCTTCTTTTCTTTTGAACAACCGGCTTGTGACCGGGGTAGATGTTCAGTGAATGTTCAGAAGTGTTCCTGGGGACTCCTGTCATATCTTCCGGGCACCATGCAAAGATGTCTTGACTTTCCTGCAACAACTTTATTATTTTTCTCAAAATGTGACTAGAAAGGTTGTTGTTAACCTTGATTGTCTGTTCGGGATATGAAGCATTGAGGCTCACTTCTATGAATTGCTTTTGCTCAGAGTCTGAAGCTTCCTCAGCAGAGGCTTTGAGAAGAGCTTCTGCTGTAGGCTTCAGGGTGGCGACCCCTCCTTCTGTTAAAAAAATCATCATCCTGTGACTTGTCGAGACTATGGCTTGGAAGGCACTTATACCCGGTCTCCCAATTATGATGTTATAATGAGAGGGGTGTCGTACCACAACAAACGTCAGCTCTTCAACCCTAGAGAGGTTCCCGTCCCTAAGGCAAACTTCAAGAGTTATTTCACCTAAGGGGTGGATCCTCTCCCCTATGAATCCAACCAATGGTGTCCCGGACAGTTGTAGTCTCGCCTTTGTTTCTTCACTAAGCTGGAGAAAGCATCTTTCATACATGATTTCAGCTCCTGCCCCACAATCCATATAAACCCGATCTATCAAGGAGCCATCAAGTTCAGCTTTTATGATGATCGGTGTGGTAATGAATGTTTCGGGATCAGTTGGGGGAAGCCAATGCTCTGTCGGGTCCAAGCTTCTGAGCGGGGCCTCCTAAAGAGCCTGGCTGCCGTGTGTACCATATTGCATTCTGCCCCCTTCTTGCTTTCTTTTTTGTCTTTGAACTCCTTCACCAAGTGGGCCAGGTCCCCTGACTTAACAGCTTCTTCGATTCTCTTTTTTAACTGAAAGCAGTCGTTGGTGTGGTGACCAACGTCGTTGTGAAAGACACAAAACTTTCCTGAATCTCGCTTGCTGACTGGCTTGGTGAGAGGTCTGGGAGGTCTAAAGCTGTATCTAGCCTCCTTAGTTGTGAAGACCTCCAAAGGTGTTTTTGTTAGCACAGTAAACACATGTTTCTCTTTGTCTTGACCTTTACTTGAGCGCGGGGATTCTCGCCTGTCATCCCTTCTCTTGTGGTCGTAATGGCGGTGAGATCGCCGTTCCACGAAGGGTTGAAAGTGTGGCTTCTTGTTTGGGGATGAGTTTCCCCTCCAGGGTTGTCGATCTCGCTTTCTGGTTTCTCTATTATCAAGTGCCTCTTCACCTCGAAGGTAGGCTTCAGCACGCTCAAAGGTTTCTTTCATCGTTTGAGGGATGTTTTCATGGAGGTTTCTAAGGAGCTTCTTTTGCCTTATGGCGTTCATGAAGCCGGAAACACACATTTTTTCCATGGGTCTGTTGTAGCTCAGCCCCTCTTTTCTGTACCTCTCCATGAAGCTTCTCAAATCTTCTTTGTCTCTTTGTTGGATCTGGTAAAGCACTGCTGCATCTTTGGTGTACCTTCTTTGTTGTGTGAAGTTCGTTAAGAAGCTTATGTGCAAGTCATCAAAAGAGTGTATGCTCCCTTCTGGGAGGCTACTGAACCAAAGTCATGCAGATCCAACAAGTGTTTGCATGAACATGTGGCAACATTCTGCATTGGTCCATCGTTCTACGGAGGCTGCTCCGGTGAACACTTGGAGGTGGTCCTCTGGATCTTCTATCCCATCGTATGTTTTCACGTTTGATGGCATCTTGATCTTAGTCTGGAACTCGAAGTTAGCAATTTCTTCCGAAAAACAGTACAAGGAGCTCGACCTGTAAGGCTTCGAGGGCTCGCGTGGTGTCGTTTGTCTGGAAGGTCCTTCCTCGTGCGTGACCACCGGATGTGATACTTGTTGGGTGGTCACAGTAGGGTTAGGAGTGGGTTGACCAGTGATGGTCATATTTGAAGCCTGAGGAGCCGTTAGGGGGGAGCCTGTAGGCGAAAACAGCCATGGGTAAGCCCCTCCCCACTGTTGAGCAGCCTGGGCCATCATGAAGGCTGCCATATGTGGATGCATGTAGTTAGGATATGCGAATCCTTGAGGTGTGAACGGTGAAGGACTTGAACAACTTGCCGGGACCGGTATGGGAGAGATCACGCTTTGGAGCAAGCGTAGTGACCTCAAAGCCTCTTCAAAAGATGTGGCTGTAGGAGGTGATACCAAAGGTTGGTGGAACATTTGATCCATAGTGAGCTCTAAGTTTCTTGGAGCCATTGTTGGGTGAAGTCTCTTGGTTCACCCTTTCAACCGGTCTGTTGCGAGTTTCTCTTGGAGTCCAACGAGACGTAGAGGGGGAGGTTGTTGAATCAAAAGGTGGTGGTGGTGGAGTGAGAGTTATGTCCGGCTCATCAGCATACGCAAGTCTAACCCTTACCCCTTTTGCCCGTTCTTCACTAACGTACCCATTCATCAATTCTCTAACTTGCAAAAAATGTCTCCTTACTCCTTCAGGGGTTAGATCTACCTTTTCCACAGGGAAAAACAAATCGTCTCTTGGTGACGACAAACCCATTCGTGAAGGAGATGGAGTGTGAAAAGATTGCAAATCTTGGGGTGACGGTTCGACCTGAGGTCCGTCCGTTGTCGGAGTGGTTTGTCCAGCCATTTCAGAAGATGTATGGATGGAAGCTGACACATGAAACGTCAGAGATGATTTGAACACAGTGGGGTCATTTTCCTCATCCATAAATAAAAAATACTTAGGAACAGCGTCGAGATCTAGTGGAGATCTATTCTAAACAGCGCTGCCCCACGGTGGGCGCCACTTGTTACTACAACAAGATTATGGAGAGGATAGTACTAACGATATATCTAAGTTCAGGGTATAATTTGGTTATGACTCTAAGTGTTTAAGGTTAGGGAAATGTTAAGTAAAAATAGGAGATAAGAGGAGTGAGTGTTTGTGTGTGTTTTGAGAGTGGAGTGCAAGAGCCAATGTGAATGAGAGTGTGTTTGTCGTCAGATTGCAGCAATATATATACACAAGTTATTGTGTATTGCCCAAGAAAATCTTAATCAAATCTGAAAGGTTCAGGAGCTCCTGGCTCGAGGCTGCCCCTCGACCAGTGCACCTTCCATTCTTGGCAGCCTGCAGCACCTCAGGTTTGAATAGTGGATTATGTTTTTAGCCATTTTCGTGTAAAGGCTTTTCTCTTGCATTAATTGTGTTCGGTTTTCTTTTCCCATGATATCTTTTGAAGATATTATGGGATATGTTTGAATGCTTGTTGTGGAAGCAAATGTCAGACTACTGTAGCGCTACTGTTCACGTACCAGGCTCCTGGCTGCTGGCTTCCGGCTGCCCAACCATGTGGTTATATGACCTACGTCATTAGTGGGCATTAATATATCGTTGGTATGTATGGATTGTGAAAACAGAAACAATATGATGCATGTAGAAATGTATATCGAGCGGAATCAGCAGCAAGTATAGAACCAGTTTATGAGTTATATTCCGCTTCGAATCACTCTTTGTATGTATATGTATGTGCGTGTGTTTATATATGTAGTAGCGAATGTTTAGTTATCTGATATAAGTATGTATGTATGTATGTATGTATGTATGTATGCATGCAGACTTGTATGTGTGTATTGGTGCATAAGTGTGTGTCGAATGGATGTGTATGTGGGTATGATCAAATCTAGTAATGAAGTAGATCATATACATGTATTGTATGAGGATGTATGTAGTAAATTATGAGTAAAAGCATGTAAATTGTGTATGAATGTATGTATGAAACGATGTATATAGGGGTGAGTACATAGTAATAAATCTTTGTGTGTTCATATGTGATTATGAATAAGGTTTCATGTTATGAATGTCAATAGATATATTGTCATACGTAAGTATGTAATATTATGATTACATGATGATGTGGGTCGGGTTAATTTAATGATAAGATACATGAATTACGTTGCATGAAAAGTTAGATTAATGCAAGTATAAAATTAAAAGGTATAGCATACGTGAAATCTTGTATGGTGTATTTCTACTGTCGTAAGCGGCCAAACCGAACACACGAAACCCTAGCGGATATTATTATTGATATTATATATATATATACACACATGCAAATTCTTAGCTATTAAATAGTGATAAATCATTATACAGGTCGTAGAGCGATCTAGGATTCTTGTTTGCATTATTCTGATACTTTTGTTGTGCGCTTCAAAGGTGAGTTCTTTGCCCGCTTTTAAATCTTTTTTCAGGGAGAAAACATACGAACATTTTTACTGCGCTTTCGGGCAACTATTTTACAGCGCCTTCGGCCAGGCTGCATTTTTATGCCTTCTGGCGGGGCCTTTGGACAAAACTTTATGCCTTCGGGCGAGGCCAACTAAGGCAAGTTTTCGGTAAAAGTATAAATGCCTACGGGAAAGATTTTATAATGATAGTTTTATTAAGGCTTATAATGCTTTACACGAATTGGAACCACATTCAAGTCCTTATATATATTCGAGGTTGATTAATATATGATAGTGGGGGAATTTGAGTAGTACTATCGGGTTGCGACGGCACCCCACCCTTGAGTGGGCGTCCTATGGTGCAGATTGTCCTTAAAGGTTATGGGTCATCCTGGTTAGATAAAGACAAGGCAAAAGTAACGTTTAGCTTTCATCTCGACATGATGACAAGCAATAAGCATACGGTCTTGCAAACCGCCTAATAAAATAGATTTTTGTTTATCTGTGTTATAAACGGTACCTTTTATTTATATACAAATGTCATTGAACTCACCAACCTTTGTGTAGACACCTTTTAGTATGTTTTCTCAGGTAAGTAGGGAGCACGAGTACGATTAAGACATGCATGCATCATTGTGTCTGCAATGTTTCAAGTAGGATATTGCTTTTTGCACATCTTTGTATTAAATAGTTTTTAGTATGCATTTACTTTACTTAAAATGGTTTTGACATTTGTTGTCGTTATGCTTCCGCAAACTTTTAAACACCAACTCTGCATTAAAGTTTAACATTCAATGAGATACATATATTTTAAATTCATGTAGTATCGTTTGGTGTAACTAATGACTTGGATCCTGGATTTGTCACTCGCCTAACGGATACCCCATTTGTGGAAAATTGAGGGTATGACAAATCAGCCAGGAGCGAAACTTTCATGCGCCTCGTCCTCGGTCAGAGGTTCAGGAGGAGAGGGCACTGAGGTAGATCTATAGGCCTCAAAGTCCATCTTCTTCCCCTTTTCTTTAGCAGCCTTATCCACCTTGGATCTTTTTGGGGGACAGGGAGAATAAGTAGGAAGGGAAGCGTCACCACCCAACTCTTCATAAACCAACTTCCTTTTTACCTTCTTCATCTTCTTCAAATGACCCTCAGAGGGCCTGGCTTCACGTCCAGTCACAGTTTTTAACCCGGAAACTTCACGAGGGTAGGTGGAGCATTCAGGATTCTTTGTTTCAGAGTGCTACCCCGAAGATGGGCACTCACCCCCGCATCAGGCTTCTGGGGATACACTTCCTCCAAGGGACGGTTATCATTATCACTAATGTCAAGAGTAGTAGGAGTTGCAGAGCTAGCTCCCGAAGGAGGACGGTTCATATCAAACTTAGATTTAGACGGAGTAGGATCACTACTAATTACCCTTTTGATAGAAAAATCCAACTTTTGGCTACCTTTGGCAAGAATCTTAGCAAGGCTCATCTATGCAAACAATACACAAGCATTAAAACCCATTATAAACATGGAGAACATAATCATAACAAAAGGAAGAACCAATTTGTCCCCTTTCCTCCAGTTTTTATAAACAATAGGATAATCGAAACTATTGTCCCAAATCGTACTCATCCGAGCCATAACAAGCACCAGCGCTCAAGAAGAGGACATGCAATGGTAGGCTTCTTGATTAAAAGTCGATAAAGGGCTTCTTGATCATAAGGTAAGATGGGAGCAACATCATCAAGTTTCATATAATCACGGGATACCTACTCCTAACAAACTCAGGGGAGATATAGAAAAGCTCGTCCTTCTACTCATTCGGTTTGGTATTTATCAGACAGATATTACAACAAATAGGCAGACCCTAAGCGGAAATATAGACCACTGACCATCACTCCTAATGTGATAGAATCGAAAAAACAAGGTAACAGAGGAAATCCCCCAAGAAATTTCAAAGTGAGAGGCATGAAGAAACCCTAGGGAATGGAAATGAGAAAAGTCAAGTTTATAAAGATCCAACAAATCCCCTAGAAAGGAACTTAACTGATACCACACATTGACAAGAGAAAAGGATTGGAGGTAAAACACAACCAACTCCGGATGACATAACACAGTATCACAATCAGAAGGAGCTATGGGGTTTAAAGAATTAGGGATACAATGCCTCCCACTTGACCATATCAGAATCGAAAAGAAAACAAGCTAACTCAACAGTTCCAGCATTTATGATCTAAAGAAAAAGAAGAAGAACGGTTACTTGTTTGCCGAGTGATCCGAAGAGATAATTTTTCAAAGACGTTAGAAGAAAAGTATGAAAAAACTCTAAGTGTGGGGTTTTAAAGGAAGAAGGGGGAAATGAAAGGTGTGCGTAAGACCAGCAGCCGATGCCCACTCGCTCTCATGCGCCCACTAAAATCAACGGTATAGGTGGCAACCTTATCGAAAACATAAATGATGACCTCTTTGCACACAAAATACCATGCATGTAGAACCATCAACATCAGCGGTCATGTCTATTTATAGAAATACACGAGGGGCGGGGAAGTTTAAAATAGATGGTCAAAAGATTCCTTTCTTATTAGACTTCTAGTTGGAGTAGTCCACTACAACTCCTTCTAGGAACAAATCACAATGGACTAGGGGGACTTGAAGAGATATCCTTCAACTGTCCAATTCGAAACATCACTTGGCCAGAAGCCCAACGAAACTAATAGCGAACGGCCCAAGGTTTGACCCGAGTCCCCCCAAATAAAATATCTACCCTCAATAACAACATGGATGACAGTTCATCCATGCTTAATAACCAAGAAAACAAAGACACAATGGATGTAGGGCAAATCTAAAGGCCAGAGTTCCGGATGACATTCGGGAGATTGACAGAAGCTGACAGACCACATCGCAATTATGGCAAAGATCTGTTTGCCATAAATGAAGTGTTCCCTTACTCTCAACAGGGGTCTTTATCCCGAGGGTCTAAAAGACACGTTCCTGGACAACACAAGGAACCAATCCAAATCACACTTAACCAAAGGTCGAAAGTACAAGGCAAAACTGTAGTTTCAGCCCTATATAAGAAGTCCTGATCAAGGATCTTCATCTTATCATCTCAATCTTCATCGTATCATCTCTTACTCACTACACTTATTACTCCTAAAAACATTTACTCACCGTCCTTACTTACATTTAATCATATACATTTACTACCATGTTTATTGAGTACACTTGCATTTACTTTCTATCTCATTCAATGTTAAACGAGTACTGATTGCCACACCCGAACTTGGTCATAGTGACACTCTCCAGGGTCCGTTGTGACGAGTAACGGTTGTTCATTCTGTAGGGAGATACGTTCTAGAGAGTTTTTCCAGTAGAGATCAGACGTATTGATTATCATTACTAGACGAGTGAAGATTTTGAACCCGACATTCTTCTTTATGGTTTGTTAATAGGAACCAACCTAACCGTAAAGTTTGTGTTGGCTAGGATGAGTGGATTAAAGTTCGCCTCTTATTTTTGATGTTCCGGTTGCCTTAACCGGGACCTTTAGGAGTAATATAGTTTTCTTAGCGTAAAAAAACTATTAATTGAAACAACATCCAAACACAAACTCAACATGTTCATCAAGCTATAACGGGAAACACAACCAGTGGATGTAATGGAGAGCGTCATCATCAGTTGTCTACATAGTTTTGAAAAGTGTATGTGTAAAAGTTTTGAAAATTGTGTATGTGATAATATACCTGAATCAAAGCCATCACAAGTTACTAAAAACTCATAACAAGTAATTCAACCAAAATTAAAATAAAATAAGGGTCTCACTAGTTAACAGGGTTTGTTTGGAGTGCTAGAAAAAAAATATTGGTATGTAAGCTATATCGTAAACGTTAAGTGAAAGTGAAAAATAATGGCAGTGGATGTGTGATGCTAAAAACGTTTCGAATTATTTAAATTAGTGGTGGAGCTAGCCAAAAAAACAGTGTTATCTAAGAATTTTTTAACCGCACATTCACATAATATAAATATATAATGAATTTCTTTTTTGTTGTACATCATATAGTAATGACTTTTTACTATATACTCTAACTATGGATATTTATTAAATAATTTTCTACCAAAGCAACTTATTTTATAATAATTATCGATTTCCTGCATATTTATTAACATTATCTGAAGTTATATCATTATTTTCTTGATTATCATGCCCAGGGGTATACTTTTATTTGTTCAATGGTATCCTAAACATAAAACATATAAAATTTAAAAAAATAACACTACGCATGAAAATTTGAGCCGTAGCCCAGGCTACGGATACGATTCAGACCTTAATAGATCCGTCCTTGATTAAAGTTGCTGACGTGTATAAATATGATAGGTTAAAAAGTTAAAAAAACATACAACCGCTTTAATCACAGATAATAGTGATTACGGTGAGGCCCACAACCCCCCCCCCCCCTATAACGATGAGGGACGGTGTATGGGCGTTATGGTTGGTAGGGTGTTGATGCACCTAGAGTTTTTCCTCTAATGACACTCACTTATCATGACAGGTTCTCATAATTAAAAGAAATTCGACAGCAAAGTAATGGTATCAATTCAGGCATCGGTTATACATACACTCTTTGACCGATATTTGAACACTCTTTATGGTATTATTGGTAGTAATGCAGTGTTTTTTGTTGAAATTTGTATTATTATTCGTAAAGTTAACCATCTCACGGGGTGTAAAAGTATTTCTTGATCAGTTGGTGAACTTTGTGGGGGTTGTTTGGTAGAAATGATCTGTTTTTTTGGTGAAATTTGTGGTATTATATGTAAAGTTAACTATTTCACAGACCGTTGAAGTGTTCTTTATTAATTGGTTAAATTGGTGGTTGAATTTGTAAAGATAACCATTTCACGGACCATAAAGTTTTCTGGATCAAACGATGAAACTGATGCTATAAATTTGTAAAAATGAAGTGTTTCTTGGTGAACTTGGTGGCATTATTGGTAAACTTAATCATTTCATACGCCGTAAAATGTTCTTGATAAATTGGTTAAATTGGTGATATTATTTTTAATATTAACCATTTTATGGGTTTAAAGTTTTCTGGATCAATTATTGAAACTTTTAGAATTTTTTGATAGAAATAATATGTTTGTTGTTGTGAAATTGATGTATCATTTCATAGACCGTAAAATGTTCTTAACAAATTTGTAAATGATGTATTATCGGGATCAATTGTGAAATTTTTTGGTTAGAATGAAGTTTGCGGGTATGCATATTTATAATGAAAAATATATTTTTTGGCTGCTTATTGTTTTTAAAAAACATCTTAAGTACCATTAAGTCTTTAACGAGCCATTATAACAACATTTAACGGACTGTTAAAGGTTAGCGGCCCATTAAAAATCACACGAATGATAGATTTGACGTAGTGCAACAATTGTCCAGCAGCTAACAATTTAACAACTTGTTAAATCTTTTACGAGCGGTTAATTGGATGTTTGGTTATCCAGTTGGGTGTTTGTATAACAAGCTCCTTGGTTTATCACCATTTTTTTGAGTTTTTTTTCAAAAAGGTGTAGATGGAAAAGTATTTACCAATTAGGTGTAGTTGGAAACTTATTTACCAAAAATGGTTTTTCTTATGTTTCTTTATTTTAATTAATTTGTTTTTCCTTCTCACTCATACATTTATTGGGTGGCTTTAAATCATTAAATACATGTTAAATTAGTTTAATATTTTTTCTTGTAACTTTATTAGAAACTTATGTTTCTCTATTTACTCAATGATATACACGCATATATACACATACTAGGTTTAATTTGTGACAACCCCGATTTTGAGTCATGTTTATGGGTTAAGACCCGTTAAGATACTAGGATACTTGTCAGACCAGACCATTGGGCTCAAAGTAGTCCTAAGACACCTAGACTTATACTCAGTTTACCAATATATATCAAGCTTGGTAAATATCTAATCATATAGTGATACTTATAAATATTTATATAAATGAAAATAAAAAAAAAAGTAAATAGTATATATATATTAACGAATCATATAGACAAACACACATATATAATTGATAAACTTGAATTTAAGGGAAACACCCAATTCTCACGTGATCATGCATGAGATATGCATACACACCTTTAAATTGTGATTTAATCTTGACAAATGATAAGGTTTCAACTAATAACAAAAATTCAAATTTTAAATCAACTAAAACCCTAAACTCCCTACTCAAGATCTAATATAAAGAATAGTTCCTCTTCATCTTTGTACCCTCACGTAAAAAAACCAAAACCATTGTTTCAATCATTATCTTCAAGTTCCTTCAAGTTACATGTAAGTATCATATCTTGATCCATGTCTTTTGAGTTCTTGACTCTAGTTTCTTTTGATCTATTATTATTCTTGAAGGATCATGTCATTCTTATTAAATATCTATTAAGATTACACTTACTCTAGATCTAAACTTGGAATAAATTCCAAGTTTAGCTTGAACCTTTTTGTAAACATCATAAGAACCAGAAACGTCAGATTTTTACATTCAGATTGTTCAGGTCATAACTCGACCAAAACGGACCCAAATAGACTGATTCTTGGTCCTAAAACTAAGTTTAAAGAGTCTATTTTCAAACCCAATAGGTCTCGTAATTTATGGGCAACATTAAGTTAATCAAAAATGAAAAACCAAACCAAGCGTCAAAGCTGTTTTCGGGTGGCAGAATATGGGTCGACTTCTCAAGGGTGTAACTCCCTCAATTTTAACGAGTTTAAGAAGATTCTTTTTGAAACAGAATGTTCCATGCGTCTAAAAACATTTCCAATTGGTCCCTTATTATTTTCATGTATAAATTATTTTTAGCAATTTTTGACATTTAAGAACGCGAAGCAGTTAAATTCTGCTACATACGGATTTAAATAATTTTAATGGAACCCTTAGTCTTATTTAAAAATTATGAGAAAAATATATTAACATAAAAATACCTTAAAGTTATCGTACAAATATTTTCAGAATTTATTTCAATCGTTTGGCTAGCAATTTAAAATCCGTAAACATGACCCAGAAAATTGGCCAAAAACTCAGATTGTAAAAACTCACCAAATAGTCATTTAAGCTTTCATTGAGACATCTAGGATAACAATAGGATGATGTTTTTCTTTTACGCTAGTTCTTATACGTGACATATGTGTTGTAGCCTTCGAGTAGGAAGATTCGTAATCCATTTGGGACTTTTGTTTTGGAATAATCACTAACACTCTCAGGTGAGTTCACAGCCCCTATTTTTACTTTTTAATCTTTGGGGTGAGAAACATGCTTACCCATAAACTTATACTTTATTTATTCTTGGAATTTATACGCACTTATGTTTGTGATGCTTGTAGTCGATTTGTTGTTATTCTCATGGGTTTTAAACTATACTTGTCTCATACTCTTAAGTCCCCTTTTAAGCTACACAACTAGTTAACTTTAGTTCTAAGCCGGTGGATACGTTTGGATAGTACTATTCGGGTTGACACCCCCATCCAGGGTTGGTCGCGCCAACCACAGTCACAATGCGACTAACTGGGTGAAAATATTCAAAGTCAATGATAAACTTAGAATGCCCTTGAGACGGGGTATTCGTTGGGGCAAATGATTCTTGTCAGGAGGTTTAGTTGTGGACTCATGTTAATTACATCATATTTGCTATACTTGCTCTTTATATATTTTGCTTTACACATATATACTTTATTACTGAGTCTAAAACCTGTGAATCTCACCAACTTTATAGTTGACCGTTTTTAGCATGTTTCTCAGGTGGCAATAACTAAGTACGCTTGGAATCTTTGGCTTGGATGCATTAGTGAAGAGCATGGACTTTAACTGAGACTTTATTTGCATTAGACTTATAATTATTTATTTGGTAGACTTGATTGTCGTTTGTTTGTCCTTTTGGTTTGGATTTTTATTTGTTTTAAGGCTGAATCTTTGACACTACAGATCGGACTCGTGAGACATATCCGTGTCGAACGTATGTCACGACTCTTTTTAATCAAATTCATTTTAGTATTCTCTTAAATACCAAGGGTTGTGAGATACGATCGCCGCGCCCCGGTGTTTCCGCCACCGGGGTGTGACATAATTCCCGTGTGTTACACACGGGTTAAATAATAATATTTATAAATAAATTATAATTATTATGTTTAAGGATTTGTGAATATTAATATTTAAAAATTTAGTTTCATCAACTCATGCATGCATGATGAAAAATTTCACTTAGTTTTCCCTCTTAAACTTCTTATTATAGACCAAGTAAATTTCCCCCTAAAAATTCCCCCCTAAAACTTTGATTTATTAGATAGATATATGCAGTAAAGAAATATATATGTGAGTAATCAAAATAACTATAGTTTTTATTTATCTTATAATACTTTTAAAAGAAAAAAACATTTATAAAATACAACTTCATAAAACATCCAGGCTAGTGCATTTTATAAATACTTTAATGATATATTACATTATATATTACTATTAATCATACCGTTTTCTAAAAAAAATATTAATGTTAATCATAGGGTTTGTGGGTTCTGTCGGAAATTGATATGCACTCTTTATCTACATCGCAACGGTGTATTTGAAGGAAAAAAACACCATATTTTACTTAACAAGTTTACAGATTCATCCGAAACTAACTTCACACGCTTATACTAAACCAAACTTACGTCTTTTTGTTGTGTGTTTGTATTGTGAAAAAAATTCACACACGAATAATTAATAGTAATGTGCTGTAATGTATTTTAGAAAGTATCATTTAAATTGTACTATATTGATAGTCATGTATAGGTTGGACTCACCGGTATGTCGGTGTTATATATTTTGTATGTATTTTATAAGTATTAGTTCTAGCGAACCTACGGGCGAATCTATAGATTCGCCCGTAGCTCAGATTAGCTTTTGATTTGGTGTCGACCGGGCGAACCTGATTGTGCCCGGCGAACCTATATGGTTCGCTAGATAGATTCGCTGCAGCGAATCTATCAGCGAACCTATGTCTGATATATATTGTAACCTTATCTTCAAGAAATATAAACTTTTGCAACTTTGACAAAAACTCTTATCCAACTGATTGTGTCTTGTGTGTGTTTACTGGAGGTGCTAGGAGCATATATTACTTATCTTTGTAGCTTGTTTACCTCCGGTTGTGTGGTTTTATCTCATTATTCGGTTTGTAGTTATAATACACTTTGTTCGTTCAAGTCAAGTGTGTTTGTTGTTAAACAAGTCATTATAGCACTGAAATCACGATCTTTATGGACCAACAATTGGTATCAGAGCCTTAGTGCTCTTGATTGTTCGATTCTAGTGATTTTTGTGTTGATTTTGGGGTTTTTGTGTCAAAACACTATTTGATTCTGTTCTGGACTGGTTTGAGTGTTTTGGTGTTGCTTTTTGCTTGGTTGTTGTCATATTTGGTCATATAAAGCTTCTGAAACAAACGGGTCTGCAAATGGTCAAGTTTTGAAGCTGTTCTGGTTGTTTTCGTACTGTAACAGGTTTGTTCGTAACCCAGCGAACCTATCTGTTCTTCCAGCGAATCTAGTTGTTCATCTAGCGAACCTAGTTCAAATCTTATGTTCTGTTGGTTTGTGTTTGTGGCTAGCGAATCTGACATTTTATAGAACGAAAGTTCACCTGTTTGGCTCATTGTGCAAGCGAAACTGCTGCCAAAATCTGTCGAGCGAAACTGTGTTTGCTGGTCAGCGAATCTGTTTGTTTGACTAGCGAATCTGCGAGCGAATCTGCCAGCGAATCTGTTTGTTCATTGGGCGAATCTATTCCAGCGAATCTATTCTACTTCAGCGAATCTACAAACTGTTTGATATTATGACTACATCAACCCTTAATATGAATGATCTGGATAGTGTTCAACCTAACAGGCCACCAAGGCTTGTTAGTGGTGAAAATTTTGAAGACTGGAAGAGATGTTTGAAAGCTTTTTTCTACTATATTGATTACAATCAATGGGAGTCAATTGTAAATGGTCCGCACGTGCCAAAGACTGTTGAAGGAACTGTCACTTCAATAAACAATGATCCAAGCACTTTTACTGAAGCAGACACCAAGTTGCTTGATCGTGACAAAAAGGCACTTGGGGCATTGATACTTTGTTTGCATCAGGATATTTTCAACAGGTTTGCTGAACACACAACTGCAAAAAGCTTGTATGATGCGTTGTGCGAGTTCTATGATGGTAACGAGGATTTGAAGTTGGATAGAAAAGCTCAAGCTGAGAAAGAATTCAATTCTTTTGTGGGATATTCGCAAGAAAATCTGACTGATATTACCAATCGATTCCTGTCTGTATCAAGCAACCTGAAAAAGTATGATGATAAGCTGGGAAATCATGAACAAGTCACAAAGCTGTCAGACTCACTTCCTCCTCAATGGAGTGTTCAGATCAAACTGTTGAAACAAGAAAGAAACTTTCATGACTATAAGCTGATGGATGTCATAAACAAGCTGAAGTCATTTGATCTTGATGTGAAGAGAAGAGAATACAATCAGTCTATGATGGTTCCAAATATTCCTTCTCAGAATGCTGCACTTATTTCATCCGCTGCAAACTCTTATATCTACAGTGCTGCACCTGGAGGATCATCAAGTCATGTGTCTGTTAAATCTGTTGGTGCATCTACAAATGTTGGTTCAAGCTCAAATGCATCTGTCACCACTCAGATCCCATCTGACACTATGGCTTTGTTTGGAATGTTTGTTCATAGCTATGAAGCTCTTGTTGCTGGTGAGATAAAGGGAAAGGGGATGACTATTGAAGATATGTATCAGGTGGATCCTGATGATCTTGAAGAAACCGACATCCAATGGCAAATGGCCATGCTTACTCTTCGTGCTAGACGATTTATGGAAAGAACAGATAGAAGAAATTTCGGGAATCAGGGACAGAATAGCAAGATGGGGTATGACAAAGGAAAGCTTAGATGTTATAACTGCAAACAGTTGGGTCACTTCAAAAGGGAATGTCCTTTACCAATTGTTACCGAACCAGTAAACTCTGGAAATCCAAGATCTGTTCCAAATCAAGAAAGGCTTGAGGAAGCAAAGTCAAAGAATGAAACTACACTACTCACCAACTTTGATTGGAGTGCAGAAATTGAAGAAACAAAGGAGGAAATTAATCATGCCCTAGTTGCTGAGATTGTTGAGATTGATGACAACTATATAAATTGCTTTGATCCTTTCAAAGAATTTTATGGTAAAGATGAGGAAGAGAAACTGGAGAAAGTTGACAAAGATCAATCAGATGCTATTGTTCAAGGGCATCTGAATTACTCGGGATTGGTTTGTGAAGCTGCGGTTAATGAAGTAAAGAATGATGAAGAATCAAAGCTTAACTTGGAAGCCGTGATTGAGAAGGCAAGGATTGATGCGGTGGATGAATTCAAAAGGAGCACACCCTACTGCCAGTGCGATCGTGCCCTTGCTGCCGAAAAACTGGTAATTGGTCTTCCCTATGATGTTATTGAAGTTATGTGTTCATCTGCTTGCAAAATTCGTTTAATTGGCATATACAAAGCTAATAAATTGTTAATGTCAAACGAAAACGAATTAAAGAGAACTAACAAAGAGCTTAAATTGAGTGAGTCAAAATATTTTGTTAAATTAAGAGATGCCTTGAAAGAAAATGAACATTTAAAAAGAACTCTTTTGGAAAAGAACTGTGAAATAAACTACTAGACTGAGCAAGTCACTCTTGCTGAATTTGAAACAAGAAAACTCAAAAATAAACTGCAGTAGTGGACAATATCTAGTATGAAAAGGGAGGAACTCTGCAAGAAACAACGGGGGGCCAGAGTTAAGACAGGTTTGGGACTTAACAACAATGAAACATATGCATATCCTCCACCTAGTACCTTCTGTTACTCTCCAACACCTATTCCTCATCCCTCAAATGAGTTGATACAAGAGATTAAAGAGAATGATACTAACAGTTCTATTGCAGGTTTAAGTGGAGTAAATCTTAAAGAGGTTAGAGAGGATTACGCCTATGGTGGGAGTACTGGGCTTGGTTGTTCTAGCAGTATTGAATATTCTAGTTCTGATTCCAAGAAGTCTGTTGAAGACATTAGTTTAATTAATTCTGTTTCTAGTAATGTGTTATATTCAGACAATTCCATGTTTAATAGTAATTTAGGGTGCACTACTTCAAACCCTAATATGTTGAATGATGATTTGATTGAAAATGCGTGTGGGAATGACAAAGACAAACTTTCAGGTCATGTCTCTGAAAGTCAAACCAAAACAAACTGTTTTCAAAAGTTCTTCACTCATCAAATTCCATCTTTCACACCAGTGAGAATTTCAAAACCTAAATCTGAATCTGAAAAAGTAAAAGTCACAACAGGTAAGTCAAAAGAACCTTATGACTCTTACAGTGACTGCAATTCTCAACTGTCTGAATGTGATGAGGAAATTGAAATGGATAAAATTCCTGTCAACAAAGTTTCCAAAGTGGGTTTGAAGTCTAATTGCTTTAAATGTGGAAATACTGGTCATACTGTTAAGCAATGCCCTAAGTTAATCCAAAACAGTTCAAAGCAAAAATCTTTTGGAAAAAGATTAAACACATTTGTAAATAATTTCTTTTGTAATTCTTCATCTGTTCCACCACCCAAGTACACAAAGGCTTGGGTGCCAATTTCGAAGGTCTAACTTTTTAATTTTTTTTTTAATAAATGTCAGGAACAATCAAATGCCGTTGTAAATAGTCATTGGCATATTGACAGCGGATGTTCCAGACATATGACAGGGTTGAAGGACCTACTGACTAACTATCGAATTATCAACGATGGATAAGTTGCTTTTGCGGGAGACAAGAAAGGTGGTAAAATGATTGGTCAAGGAGAAGTCTCAAATGGTTCACTAACTTTGGAAGACGTCAACTATGTTCCTGAACTGGCATTCAATCTTCTCAGTGTATCACAAATCTGTGATAAGAATATTCCAGTGATGTTTCTTCCAAATGAATGTTTGTTCTTGAAGCCAGAGTTTTCTATTCCTGAAGAATTGGTGATCATGCGAGCTCCGAGACGAAATGATACATATATGCTGAATATCGGATCAAAGGAATCAAATTCCACCGTGACCTGTCTTCTGTCTAAAGCTTCATCTTTTGAATCGTTTCAGTGGCATAGACGTTTAGGGCACATTAATTTTAAAATTCTGAATAAATTGGTTAAGAACAATTTGGTTAGGGGTTTACCACTCAAAGATTTTTCAGTGATTGAGAAATGCATGGCTTGTGCTAAAGGAAAACATCACAAAAAGCCACATAAACTTAAAATTACAAATTCTATCTCTGAACCCCTCGAATTGTTACATACTGATTTATTTGGTCCAATAAGTGTCAAATCTATTGCTAAGAAATCTTATTGCTTGGTTGTCACAGATGATTACTCTAGGTACACCTGGGTGAGATTCATGGCATACAAGAGTGAGAATGCTGAAGAGTTGATGAAGCTGATTCCTCAAATCGAGGTTCTTGGAAAGCGAAAGGTTCAAGCCATCAGAAGCGATAACGGAACAGAATTCAGAAACCATATCTTCAACTCTTTCTGCGATAACGGACAGTTTAGAGCCGCACGAACACCACAACAAAATGGTGTTGCTGAAAGGAAGAATCGAACTCTTGTGGAGGCTGCTAGAACTATGCTGATTGAGTCAAAGCTTCCAATTATTTTCTGGGCCGAAGCAGTTAATTGTGCAGCTTATGTTCTGAACAGGGTACTGATTGTCAAAGAAAAGATGAAGACATCATACCAGCTGTTTCGAGGGATTAAGCCGTTGATTGATTTTCTGCGCCCCTTTGGATGTTCTTGTACTCTTTTGAATACTCAAGATCAGAAAACGAAGTTTGGTGCTGTTTCGGATGAGTGTTTCTTTGTAGGATACTCGAACACACAGAAAGCGTATCGTGTTTACAACAAGCGAACGCGGATTGTGCAAGAGTCCTATTATGTTGACTGGCAAGAGTCAAACACAACAAGTATTGGCAGTGAACCGGCATGGTTTTATGATTCCACCACTATTTTCAAATCATTCAATCTTCCTGACTCTGACGATGATGACATCATTCCTCACACATCAGTTTCTATCTTTAACCATCCACCTACACAATCACAACCGCAACCTTCAACTACACAATTACCTCCCACTTCATTTGACATTCCACCACCTCCACCACCTCAGACTGTTCCAACTTCTCCATCAGATATCCCATCCTCATCCACTACCATTCAAATTCCTCCAACATCACCTACTCCTTCACAACCATCTAATCAAACACCCTCAACCGAAACCAATCCTTTGCTCCTCAACACAGACTTCAAAACCTTGAAAAATCATCCTCATGATTATATCATAGGATCAATTACTGATGGTGTGCGAACTCGGAGTCAGAGTGGTTTGATTAATGAAAGTCTCTATGCTGCCTTTTTATCTCAAGTTGTTCCGAAAAATTATAAACAAGCACTTGAAGATCCAAGTTGGGTGGATGCCATGCAAATGGAACTGCAGCAATTTAGGAAGCTTAAAGTTTGGGAACTTGTTGATCTTCCTCCTAATAAGTGTCCAATCGGCACTAAGTGGGTTTTCCGAAACAAGCCAGATGATCGCGGTGTTGTTATCAGAAACAAGGCGAGATTGGTTGTTCAAGGATTTGCTCAAGAGGAGGGGATTGACTACACTGAAGTTTTTGCTCCAGTCGCTCGCCTTGAAGCCATCAGAATCTTTCTTGCTCATGCTGCAAACAAAAACTTTAAAGTTTATCAGATGGATGTGAAATGTGCATTTCTATATGGAGATATCGATGAGGAGATCTACGTATGTCAACCACCGGGTTTCGAGGATCCAGATTTCCCTTCAAAGGTTTACAAGCTTGATAAATCCTTTTATGGGTTGCATCAAGCTCCACATATCTGGTATGAAACTCTGACACAGTATCTTCTCAGCAAAGGTTTCTCTCGTGGGACTATAGATATGACATTGTTCAAGAAGGAGGTTAATGGGGAGCTGCTGATCGTTCAAGTGTATGTTGATGATATAATTTTCGGTTCGACTAATGAGGGGCTGTGTAGAGAGTTTGAAAAGGTGATGATGGATCGCTTTGAAATGACGATAATGGGGGAGATGTGTTTCTTCTTGGGGCTGCAAGTGGAACAAAAGCCTGATGGAATTCTTATCCACCAAGAGAAATATATCAAGGAGATCCTCACGAAGTTTGGCATGGATGACTCTTCTCCTGAATTGATTCCTTTCACCGCTCAAACATGCCTTACTTCTGATGATAATGGGAATCCTGTGGATGCTCATCGGTATCGCTCGATTATCGGATCTCTCATGTATCTGACTGCAAGCCGACCGGACATTACATTCGCTGTGTGCTACTGTGCTCGTTTCCAGGCTAATCCAAAAGAATCACATGAGAAAGCTGTTAAACGAATTTTTCGTTACCTTAAGGGTTCCTCTCGTTTGGGACTTTGGTACCCAAAAGGTGGGAACTTTGATTTACATGCTTTTTCTGATAGTGATCATGCTGGTTGCAGGATTAACCGAAAATCAGTCACTGGCGGATGTCAATACCTTGGAGAATGTCTTGTATCCTAGCAAACAAGAAGCAAACAACCGTCTCTCTGTCCACAGGAGAAGCAAAATACATTGCTGCGTCAAGTTGCTGTTGCCAAGTGCTCTGGATTCAGCATCAGATGATGGATTATGGCATCAACTTTCTTCATACGCCACTCTTTTGTGATAATGAAGCTGTTGTTGGAATTGCCAAGAATCCTATTCATCACACTCGCACCAAGCACATTGAAACAAGAATTCATGCCATCAGAGATGCACAGGAAAAGGGGTTCATTGATATTATTCCTATTGAAACTCGAAAGCAAAAAGCTGATCTTTTCACAAAAACTTTTGACAAACCACGTTTTTATGAACTGATCTCTATGCTGGGACTTATATCTTTTTGAAAACCTTTTTCTATGTGAATCAATTTGTAAATATGTATATATCCTTTTCATTTTCTTCTTTGAAAATTCAGTGGGTCACTCTATTCTTCGCTCCTTTATTTTATTTTATTTCCTTTTATTTTTTTATTTTTCTTTTATTCTGTATATATATATTAAGAAAATCTGAAAAACAAAAATTTCTTATTAGATAGCTATTATATAGAAATTTTGGGGGAGATATTAAAGAATAACTATTTATAGTTTTTCAAATTTTGCTATTTCAGGATCTCCGTTTTGATTGATGTTAAAGAGACGTTGAAGGAGGTCAGAAGCATTGTGTTTGGGATATGTCAGATAGGCTCAGCCCGAAAACAAAGTAAACAGTGATTGTGCAGCCAAACATAACGTTCAAGATCTCGGCAACAAGGATTATCCCCTTGACATGATTGGATTGCACAAAGATATGGGTTCTGTCAAAAATGGGTTGAGAGCGTCAAATATTTGCCTTGATTTCCCTAAACATCCCAAATCACCCTCGCCCTATCCCCGAATCGAGTTTCTAGTGTGCAAAACAAATAAAATAAAAAGCTGCTAGTGATGCTCTTCGGAAAAACCTCTGAGTGAGTTACTTATTAACTCCTCATAACGTATTGAGTCAAAGTGCTTAACTCCTCTGCTATACGGAAGTATTGACCTGGAGTTGGTGGATCTTCTCTGCTATACGGAAGTATTGACCTGAAGATTCACCGAGCATGCTCAAATGTTTATCTCCTCTGTTATACGTCGGTATAGACCTGGAGCTCTGAACTATTTGAATTTCCCATATAATAAGTCGCATTGTGTTCAAAAGAATCAATTGCTGACAAGCTCCACTCACAAAAAGATGCAAAAATTGCACAAGTGTCAAAAGAAGCTAATGCATCGATCAATATTCAAAATTTGATCCTCGAAACTCAAGCAAAGTCAATCGTATTGCTCAGATATACCCTGATGACAGAACTTGTTCTTTTTACCTAGATGTCTGTGGGGACCGAGTTGTCTGAGCTTCTTCAATCAAACCAAAAACATGATAAAAGAAGCTGCTGATCTCTTGTTGAAAGGACTATGGCATGGGTTTAAATGGACAAACATATCTGCAATCCCGCCAATCGATGATTCTCCGGATTCTGCTCAAAACATCATGAAAAATATATATATATCCTTCTTTAGCGTTTAAAATTCTTGCCTTTTTCCTTTATTTTATTTTATTTATTTATTTTTTTTCTTTTTTCTAATTTCTATCTTGTTATTATTATTATTTTTAGGATAATATGTTTATTTTTGGAGCGTTGAAACCGTGGGACGTTTTCATGGATTTACAAAGAATTTAAAATTTGAGAAAAACCAAAAATATTTTAATTTTTGTGTGCTAGCGAACCTACAGGTTCGCCAGAACCTCAGGTTCGCCCGGAACCTCTTTGCATCGCCGCCGTAGGCTGTCTTGACCTTTGGTCTTCGGGCGAATCTAAAGTTCGCTGGTGTGTCTGCCAGCGAACCTGTGTCTGTATATATATGTAGTGACAGCGAAATATTTCACAATTTCGCTGTCACTATTACTGTAGCTGGTTCTTCATTTTCTTACCCACGAACGTTCGATTCTCACTCTTCAACCGGTTTTTCACAATTAAACACCTTTATTTTGGTCTGGTATGTCATCGTCTCATCTTAATCTTTGTTTCAAACCATCAATCGCACTTTTAAACCCTTAAATCTGTCGATCTGTGATGTAGTGTAAATTAAATGACTGATTTGGTGTTTTTAGTTAGGAATTTACTTCATAATATCCTCGTTTGATGTTTATATTACCTGATTGTTGCTTTGATTGCTTGATAATGGTGTATTGACTGTGATTTTGGCCGTTTTTCAAAAACTAGGGTTTCCAGCGAACCTATGTGTTCGTCTGGCGAATCTGAACGAAAGTTCAAAACTTCGAGCGAACCTATGTCGTTATGCTGCCCGTGCATCAACATAGATTCGCCCGACTGTTTCTAGCGAACCTATACATTCGCTCGACCAAATGACTGATTTTTCATGTCAGCGAATCTATAGGTTCTGGTGCCAAATCTCAGGTTCGCTCTTTCAGCGAACCTAAATATCCAGCGAATCTATTAACTGTTTTTCAAAATCTTCGTTTCTGATCAATCTCCGTTTATTTTTCAGGCACGATGTCTACATTATTCTTTGAAAGAAAGCACAATATGTGTGCTTTGCTTGACGAGAATCACGAAAAAGCCTGGGGGTATAGAGACTGTATCAGATGGCAGAAGTCGTCTCACATACATCACGCCATTTCTCATTCACCGACTATATACGAGCTGCATGTTCGAGATTTCTGGAGAACAGCAGTGATGAACGTATCCGTGCAGCCATCAAAGATTTGTGCCAAAGTTAGCGGTTTTGATCTGGAGTTTACTGAGGCTGATCTGGCCAGGATTTTGAGATTAGAGGATGATGTCGGAGATGAAGTGAATATGACCCCTGAGGAGGTATATGGGGATTTCAGGACTGCGGGTTATGAGGGTCTGATGCCTGGAGAGAAGAAGATGGAATTCGTTAAATCCTATCTGATCCAAGAGTGGAGATATATTGCACATGTATTCATTATGTGCTTAGATCATAGGAAAGGGGGCACAGATGGATTGAATTTGGACTGGGCTCGGGCCATGATGCTGTTTTGTCGGGGGCAAAAGGCCAATCTAGCAAAGCTTATCTACAACTACTTGCTCGAGAACATCCATGCTACTAAGGCGGCTAAATGGTTGATGTACCCCAGATTCATTCAGATGATTCTGAATGACAAATTGCCAAATCTGCCGGTGGTTGGTGAAGAACTAAAGATCTGGGAGATGCACTCGAGGATATTCAGAGACTGCAAGTCGGTGAAGTCTGATTGCGTTGGTAGGACCGCATTCTTGTGGGAGAACATGTACACGGCTGAAAGATGGGTACAAATACAGAGGATAATGGAGTCTGAAAGGAAACGTGGTGGTGAGAACATTGAGGTGGTTGAGAAAAGGATAAAGAAGAGAAAGCCATACACAAAGGAAAAGGATTATTCTTTTGATCGAGAGGTTGATGAGATACAGGCTGAAATTGATGCGGGTAGGGAAAAACGGACAAAGAGAAAATCTGATGCTCCAACTGAAACGTCAAAGAAGGCAAAGCATGACATTCCGGGTACATCTGCTGAGACCATTAGTGGACTGAAAGGTGAAATAGACAGTTTGAAGGCTGAATTGGGGGAACTGAGGAGTAAGTATGAGGAATTGGAGACCCAGGATGCTGAAAAGTCGACTGTTATATATGAAATGGGGAGGATGATGAAGGATCAACAGTGCCTGATGGTTAGGATATTCAAGGAGCTAAATAGCCTGAAAGAAAAGGAGGGGTCAGAACCTGCTATGACTGAAGCTGAACTGAAATCCTTAACGGATGCTGCAAAGTATCCATTAATGGACGTTGTATTTGGGGATCAGGACAAAGGAAAAGGTAAAGCTGCTGAGGAGCCGTTCGATGAAGAAATGGGTATAGATCTGGATGTGTTTGAGGGGGCTGAAGTTGTTGGAGGATCTAGCGTGAACTTTAGTTTGATAGATGAACCAGAGGTTGACATAAATGCTGACAGTGAAGAAGACTTGGATGATGAGCCTGAGAAGTACAAGGTTGAGGAGAAAGGGGTTAGTTATCAGTTCGAGCATATTGACTTGGATAAATCAGAGTGGTTCAGAAAAGAAGAAGAGGTTGTTCCAGAGGTACCTATCTTTCAGAACATTGATGAGCCAAACACCTCTCAGTTAGATAGGCAAGTGATAGCGTGGAAGTACAACTGTCTGGTGCACGCATATATGATTAAACGAAGGGGTGGGGATATCAGCTATGTAAAGAATAGGAAGCATTTCGCTACACTGCCTCGATGGGACTTACGTAGGCTGGCTGAGCTACCGTTGTTGGGAAAAGAGGACAGTGGCAGAGCGTGTGCGTTTGAGGTAACCATCAGAGAAGCCGCTAAGACAAACTTCATTGATTTTGGGTACCAAAAACCGAGGAGGATGAGGCAAAAGAAAGACAGGCACTGGGTTTCGTGGAAGGGAAAAGTAGTTTTGAAGATTAAAGCGCCGAAGGTTATGACTAGGGTTAGGGTTCCGGACACACAGCCACCCAGATTACAGGATTTTCACAAATGGTTCTACGACAATAGTACGGGTGAAGCTGTTATCAGATTGAAAGGGGAAGATCGTCCAGAAATCCGATTGTTTGACCCAATGGAGATCTTTTCCTTTTGCGATGAAGATTTGAAAGTACTGTGTGAGAACCGGATTAAGCACGGGGCTGGAGATGACACAAGAATTGAAGCGAACCTTTTCGTGAAGGTCGCAAACAAAGCCCGCGGTATTCGTGCTGAACTCAGGAAAGTGAACGAAAGATTAAGGATGACTGATGATCAGAACTTGGATATGGATGATTTGTCAAAGCAACTTGATCGAACTATCGAGCAGAGGTTCGAGAAACCAGTAGAAGTTGTTGATTTGGATGTGACAGGAGAGGAGCATACAGAAGAAATTCAGGCAGAAACAATTGTTCTGGATGTGCTTGATACTAATGTCGCCGAAGCAGAGTTCGTGGAATCGATGCTGATATTTAGTGAAGACGATGAGGCCGGATCTGAAGACGTTACAAATCCAATGGCCGGAATTAAAGGAAGGGCAGGAGCGTTCATTGAACATCTTTCAAGCCAAAAGAAAACGGAGATGAACTGAAGACTTCCCCAGGTGAGGTCCAACCTAGGGGGAGTATTGATAGTCATGTATAGGTTGGACTCACCGGTATGTCGGTGTTATATATTTTGTATGTATTTTGTAAGTATTAGTTCTAGCGAACCTACGAGCGAATCTATAGATTCGCCCGTAGCTCAGATTAGCTTTTGATTTGGTGTCGACCGGGCGAACCTATATGGTTCGCTAGATAGATTCGCTGCAGCGAATCTATCAGCGAACCTATGTCTGATATATATTCTAACCTTATTTTCAAGAAATATAAACTTTTGCAACTTTGACAAAAACTCTTATCCAACTGATTGTGTATTGTGTGTGTTTACTGGAGGTGCTAGGAGCATATATTACTTATCTTTGTAGCTTGTTTACCTCCGGTTGTGTGGTTTTATCTCATTATTCGGTTTGTAGTTATAATACACTTTGTTCGTTCAAGTCAAGTGTGTTTGTTGTTAAACAAGTCATTATAGCACTGAAATCACGATCTTTATGGACCAACATATATTGAACCTGTTTACTACATGTCTTTTTTTAATTTGCATGATACGAATAAACAATTATTAATTTTCAATATACTATAGTTATTATTTTGCTTACTATATATATACGTACATATCACTTATTGAGTACGTAATTAAGTTTTAAGCGAACTATTAAATTTAATTATATATTTTAACAAAATTATAAGAAAAAGCACTCCGACATTTAATTATAACTTTACCAAAATTTTAAGAAAAAATTATGAAATCAATAACTATTTATGATTTATAGTCCACACAATAATTAAGTTTAGGAGTGAGAAAAAAAATACATTAACTAAAATATAAAAACATTGAAAAAACACTTATTTTAATAAATCTTCTATCTAATATAGCAAAATCATATTTGCTTATTTGGCATCATTTGAGATCCATTTGCTTAGTTGGCATTATTTGAGAGATTCTCTCAAAACTAATAATATTGTTATATTTAAAAAAATTATATCTATCTATAATAATTTATTAAAATAATATTAATTTTCATTTGATCCCCTAATATTTAGCAAAGTATTTAAAAAATTAAGACTATTTACATTTTCAACCCTCTACTACTAAGATGATGTTTGGGTCAGGTTATATTTATTAGGGTACAAAAATAAACCTAGAGATAAAATTATTAATAACATAGAATTAAATACATAATTATTTTTTAAACATACACAACTTTTTTATACGACATTGTTTAACAAAAAACTACACCATAAAACCGAACATCTAATTCTCTTTAATTTGATATAATATTGTTATACCAAACAACAAGATTTTATATAAATTTTGTGTTACAGTTTTACCACAGTTTTATCTCAAAACTGATTGGAATCGTTTATGTCCATGAACATCCTTAAAATCATCACATGAGTGTTATGTCCCCGAGCGTAGCGCGGGCACTAACCTAGTACTTTTATAAGTACATCTAATTGGTAAATAAGTTTTCAAACTACCATAGTTTGGTAAAAAAAACTCTACTCCCTCCGTCCCATTAGAAGTGTCTTAGTTTGAAAAACACAAAGTCTTAGGCATATTAAATGATGGGTATTTTTGCTTGTCATTTGACAATAATACTCTTGACAATAAATATTATTGTGGGTCCATCATATTGTTTGTTTTATGTTATTAAGGGCAAATTTGGAAGTTTACCAATAAATTTTAAAAATAGATACTTTAAATGGGACAATTAAAAAAGACAATATTTATAATGGGACGGAGGGAGTATTTTTTTACATTTTTTTTATTAACATTAAATATAACTAGAAAAATATTTGATGAACATGTAGAATCTAGGAAGAATAATGAACGGATAGTGTGGGTTGTCATTGTCAAATCGAATGGACTTGATGAGTGTTGGACACTTTCTTCATCCCTACATTATTAAAGTTGATTTGTCTCTTCATCTAAAGTCTCTCCAAATTTCAACTCTGTACGTGGGAATAACTTACATATACGGAGACAAATGATTATAGTAGTTGTGGTAATGTACTTCTCCATCGCTACTATGTACTTCGCAAGACAACCTTGTTTAGTAAACTGCAGTTTTGTTCCCTGTGTTTTGATGTCATTAACAGTTTTAGTCACATCTTAACAGTTTTGGTCCCTGTGTTTTTATTTTCTAACAGTTTTGGTCCTGACCACTAACTCCATCCAATTTTCCGTTAAGTCTCTCACACGCGTCTCACATCTGAAGGGTAAAAATGTCAATTCTCCCTCTCTTTTATCTAAGCCATCATGTAGGTTAACATTTTTATTCAGTCGTTTGTCAAAAATAGTGAGAGAAATGACATTTTTACTTCGCATGTGTGATAGACTTAACGGAAAATTAGATGGAGTTAGTGTTCGGGACCAAAACTGTTAGAAAATAAAAACACAGGGACCAAAACT
The DNA here is from genome assembly GCA_030867185.1 of Tagetes erecta. Lineage (NCBI taxonomy): Eukaryota > Viridiplantae > Streptophyta > Magnoliopsida > Asterales > Asteraceae > Tagetes > Tagetes erecta. The sequence goes on along the minus strand of CM061489.1, from coordinate 38,015,039 downwards.
GTTAAGGTAAAACTAAAACTATTAATGACATCAAAACACATGGACCAAAACTGCAATTTACTTTTTTCCTTGCTACAATATAGAAAAAAAATGAGGTTTAATAGTATAATTATGAATGCTTTGTGTTCGGCCACAAAGATTTGGGTTTATACTTTTGTCACAATATTTAAAGCACCTAAGATTTAATGGTACACTTATTTTATTTTTTTTATTTGGTCATGCATACTTTAGATGTTACTAATCAAGGGGAAATTTCATAAAAATATATTTAAGTTTTAATATTTTTAATTAGGTCATTCAAATCTTTTTCTTTTTGTTAAATTTGGTGACTAAACTCTAAATCGAGTAATTGTTAGATTTTATTTCCGTTAAGAAAAGAATTGAGAGGAAGATGTGGGGTCAAAATAATTAATAAATGTAATTTATAAAAATAAAATTCAAAAACATGTTAATTCTATTAAAAAAAATTAAACCTACGATTCACATCATGCTTCACATTAGCATCAAAAAATGTAATAATTAATTCCTATATGAAACGAACAAAAAAGCGAAAACAACATGTTAAAACCTATAATTTGAATAAAATATGAAGGAGTGACCTAATTAAAAAACTTATCCTTTCTTTTTTTGGGAGGGGATGCGTGTAGAAGAAAGCAATGTTTATAACATCGGACCGTACAGTGAACCGGATGTCATACTTGCCCACCGGTTTTCACCCTTTAAGACCCGTAAAATGGTTATATAAATGATGAGGTTTAATGAAAAAATGATTAGAAATCTAAAAAGGCTAAAAAAATTATTAAAAAATATATATCGAATTTCAAAAAACTGGCTTGGAGGCGTTGTTCCCCTCGTCGACCCCCTTCAAAAAAAATTAAACAAAAAATTTTTAAAAATAAAAAATTACTGTTTTCATTGTGTGTCTAAATTTATCTTCATTGTGTCATGAATTTATAAAAGACAAAATGAAGAAAAATTAGACACAATGAAAACGTTAATTTTTTTTATTTTTTCGTTTAATTTTTTTTGATAGAGAACAACAAGGGAAACAAGGTCTCCAAGCCACTTTTTTTAAATTCGATTTAGATTTCTTTTAATAATTTTTTTAATCGCAATTGTGTCTTTTTTACTTGTATTGTGTTTAAAAGATTCTTTATAACCTTCTTAAATTCTCAACCCCTTGTAAACTCTCCCCGAGGTTTAATAGTATAAATATGATTTCTTTGTTATTACAGTAACAACTTTTAAGTTTTCTCTCTATTTTTTTCTGGTTTGACCGAGTGTTCCAGTCACCGGTTCAACCTCCAACCGTTAGAACCGGCCGGCTATATTTCAAAAAGTTTTAGGGGTATGACCGGATCATCATTGTCATCGAACCCCGGTCCGGGTTTCAAAACATTAAAAGAAAGAGTAAAGATAACTAGAAGAAAATTAAAGAGGTATTACTAAATAAATATAGAAACGAGAAAAACGAGATGTGATGTTTTCTTTCATAGAGTTAATTGTTAAATTATAGAGTAAATCACAATTTTTGTCCTTGGTTACCAAATGTGTTTTTCATCTTCTTCATCATCCATCTTCATCTTCATCTTCTTCATCTTCTTCATTTTCATCATCTTCATCCCCATCTTCATCTTCATCTTCATGTATGTATGTATGTATGTATGTATGTATGTATGTATGTATGTATGTATGTATGTATGTATGTATGTATGTATGTATGTATGTATGTATGTATGTATGTATGTATGTATGTATGTATGTATGTATGTATGTATGTATGTATGTATGTATGTATGTATGTATATATATACATACATATATATACATACTGTGAATGTATATATATATAGACTGTGTATGTATGTATGTATGTATGTATGTATGTATATATATATATATATATATATATGGATTGTGTTGTCAGATCTAGAAAAAACTTATTCATTGTCTTGTATATCAGATCTAGAAAGCTTGTCGGAAAATGATCGGAGATCGACAATGACGGTGGTGTGGTGGTTGTGAATGGATGTTTGTGATTTGGGAAAGATGAAGATGAAGATGAAGATGAAGATGAAGATGAAGATGAAGATGAAGATGAAGATGAAGATGAAGATGATGAAAATGAAGAAGATGAAGATGAAGATGTTGATGAAGAAGATGAAAAAGTTACATAGATGGTCATTTAGCTGTGAAATGACTAAAATGCCCTCATGTGCATTGCACATGAGGGGAGTTAATTGTAGAGTAAATTACAATTTTAGGCCTTTATAATAAGTCAAATTACGGATCGTGGCCTTTATTTTAAATTATTGCACTGGTTAGCCTTTATATAAACTTTTCTCACGGTTTATGGCCTTTACGTTAACGGCCGTCTAAAACCACTGTTAACTTTGAACACCTGAGAAGATCATGGGGGTATTTTAGTAATTTCCCACTTCTCTTTCTTTAACTCAACCAAACCACAACCTTCTCTTCTTCCTCATTAACATTTATCACCTGCAACTAAAAAAAACCTCACCCACCACCATAATCACACCCACCACGACACCCTCACCATAGCCATACCCAAAACATCGCCGCCACCACCACCAAAGACAAATACTTACATTCTCTGCACCTTTGTCTGTTTCTTTATTAAGAACATAAAAACCAAACATCAACAAATCAAACCAAACTGTGACGGATGAGCTCTCACCGGAGGAGTTGGAAACCGAAGGACCGGTGGTGGCGGAGCTGTTCTCATCACAGGGACGCCCCTTTATTTTATTAGGATTTTAATGGCAACACCCACCACTGATTCTTCTGTGCTCGCCAAATCAAACCAAAGGTTTTCATATATTTTTATTTGCTTCTTCTGTGCTCGCCGGAGATGATGATGATGATGATGATGATGATGATGATGATGATGATGATGATGATGATGATGATGATGATGATGATGATGATGATGATGATGATGATGATATGATCGGAGATGACGGTGGTTGGTGGTCGCCGGAGATGGTGGTCGTCGGAGATGGTGGTCGTTGATGATAATGTTGAATTGGGAATGGTGGTGGTGGAAGATCAAAAGAAGTGGTGGTAGTCATGGTGCTCATGAGGGTGTTTGTGTGGTGTTATGATGGTGTTGTGATGGTGGTTGAAATAATGAGGATGGGGATAATGATATGTGTGTATATATATATATATATTTATTAGTTTGAGTAAATTTTCATAAGTGGTCCCTCAACTATTAACTATATATTAGTTTTTGTCATTTAGATGTAAAATTACCAAAATACCCTAATGTGCATTGCACATAAGGGGATTTAACGGTAAAACTTTACGGCCGTTAACTTAAAGGCCCAAAACCGTGATAAAAATTTATATAAAGGCCAACCAGTGCAAAAATTTAAAATAAAGGTCACGATCCGTAATTTGCGTTATTATAAAGGCCAAAAATTGTAATTTACTCTAAATTGTATTTTCTTCTTTTCTTTTACCCTTTTATGATGTAAATTTGTTAAAAACCGTACGTATGGCATTCACCTCCAATGAGATTTATCTTAAATTTATATCGTTGGAGGGTTATAGAAAAGAAGGAAAGACGATTTTACTTCTCAGGCACATGTACATACGTAACGGCAATTTGAACGGTTAATGAACGGAGGGACTGGAACGGTTAAAATAAAAAATCGTATGGACCTAAAATATTAAAGTATGTACCGAAATTGTTTACACTTTCAGAACCTGAAGACGAAAACCACAAGATACTCTAAGTTATAAGGATAGGAATAACAAATGGAATGTAAATGTTCTTATAAGTCTTCAGGTTTTGAACTCTATATATTAAAAGCTTAGGACCAACTCAAATGACTATGAAATTAGACTATTAACTATCTTTTCATTACATTTAAACTCGGTGAAGAAAATAAAAATTCATAGCTCGTGACCTTTTATATACCCCAGCTTCATTGGACTTTTGTCATAAGAGCATTCACAGTGGAGTAATCAAATGCTTGTGAGTGTGATTTTTATATTTTAGGGGTTGTTGTGGGTTGTTATGAGTGAATGAGAGAGAAAATTTGATTGTGGATGAGAGAGAAACTCTATATTTAAAAAGTTACTGTTCACCCACAATAATTTTTTAATAATTTTAAAAGTGATTGTGAGTGAAGGAGAGAGAAACTGTAATGATAAATGTAAAAGAAATTATTATTTAATTAGAATGACAGAGAAAATATAGTTGTTTTTAGTGTAATTATAGAGATAGTGCTCCTACTGTGAATGCTCTAAGACTTACATAACTCTATAAAACAAAGTTTGGCAATTTTGACCCTCGTATTATTAGACATTACAAAAGGAAAGGTAAATCGGTTGAGCATGGTTTCCTTGCATTGTTCAACATGACTTTGTAAACGTACCTTGACGTGATGTTGTTTGGCACCTTGAACATTTATATTTTACAGGAACTTCCTTGAACATGCTGAACCGTGTTTTGAGTAATATTGCAACAATAATTGTACCTTTGTCTATGCCTTTGTCCATGAACATAAACCCCACCTCATGTGTTTACCTTAGCCTTGTGTCTTCAATTTCTTTCTTTCTTTCTTTTACTAATTTAAGTAGGTTACACACTAATTACTAAGGTTGAATACAAATATCAAATTTAATACTTAATAACTAATAATTAAGATAAACAAATTTAAATGATTTTTAAGATAAGATATGATTGAATTTATGTAAATTTATATAAAAATATACATTGATTAAACAAAAGGAAAATGGTAGGTTAATTGTGGTGATTACAAGTGTCATAATCTTATGTGGATGTTCTAACAAAAAATATGTGGCAATAAAAGTACTCCTTTATAAAGTAAGTTGGACTTTAATGATCCAAAATTTTTCTTATTGTGAACGACAAACTATATATGTCAATGATAAATAATACCTGAAACTTTTTTTCTCTTTCTAAAGTTACTGAAGTTTTATTTAGTGTTTCAATCCTATGTAATAGTTTTATGATTATTTGAATTTTTTAAAATTGAGTTAGGAAAAAGAAACATGTATTAACTTTGGATATTGTTTAGTGATTATTTGTATTTAATTTGACTTAAACTCAACAAATTTAGAAATTTTTTATTAAGTTACAAATACTTAGTTTTCACTTTTAGATCATGGTTCAAACTAATTGAAAAAATTTAACTTTTTAATAATCATAATTCATATATGTTTCATTTGTCCAACTCAATTTTAAAAAATTCAAACATTTATAAAATTATTGGTGACGCCCTTCATTACCATAGAATTTTGTTGGACCGTAAAAATTGAAGTACTTAAAAGTACAATAAGGAGACTTAGGCTCATTGTTTTGATTAGCATTGTAAAGGTTGTTCACGAGTTCAGCCAGAATATTAGCAAGTCGTTCACGTTTTGTTGCCATTTTACAAGATAAGATAAGAAAAAAGATTTTATGAGACATGGATCAAGATTTAGGATAACAGTTATAACAAAATTTTGATTCAATGGAATGATAATAGTACTTAAAATATCATGGAATTTTTTTTAGAAAAACATATCATAGTAATCACTTAGAAATCATAGAAATAAGAATAAATCGATTTGAAATCATTGTAAATCTTTAATGTATATAGAAACCACATGGAAATAATTGGAAAACATATAAAAATGATAATCATAGAATCATTGAAAACGAAAATAAAATTTGAAGGCCTTAGGATTGTGTCTTGGTTTTGGACGCCTGTGCCATATCAAAGTGTTAAGTTTGTTTTAACGTATCAAGGAGGCGTGCTTTAGTCTACAGGGTCACACTCATCTCGTTCATCCCCAGGTAAGCATACATGTCCCTTTAAGAGATTTATACGAAAGGCTTTGCCTTAGACAGGATGTCCGTGATACAGGCGTTTCCTCTTCCAGATTGCACATGTTCCCCACATTTCAAACTTACTTAAGACTATGACGAAATTCCACAAAGAGAAAAGATCCTAATCATGCAAACGAGTCTTTTGTAGATCCTTGGTGAAATCAGATAAGAAATGAGATTAAGAAAATGTATAGAAAGGTTCGTAAAAGGAATAAAAAATAAGTTTTAGAAGAGTTTTCTAAGTACAAACTATTTACACTAAGGACTCTTAGGTTGTAGTCTAGGTCGGTGTGTTTCTAATACCTTATCCTAGTTCCCTATAACCATGGCTCTGATACCAAACTATGACACCCCACCCGATTGCGGAAACATCGAGTTTGTCAAGGAAATGGATTTCAATAGTATGCAAAGCACATTGTATACTTTTATTAAAGTCTAATAATGATAATCATAAGTTTTGGAACATAAATCTTAAATGAAATCCGACATAAGTCATAAAGCAAACCCAACCAGTCAATCAATGTATTGTTTGTTATTTCTAGGTCCAAGACGAACACTATATCTTGATAAATAGCAATAAATCATTAATCACGTGCCACCTGAAATATGTGTTAAATAAAGTTAGCTAAAAAAGCTAGTGAGTAAAATACAATTGATAAATAATAGTATTAAAATCCGAGATCATCATAAATATGCTACGCAATCTTACATGTATAGCGATTTCGTAATATTACCATACCATGACCCCTAGAGTAGAATAGAGCACCATCACTTAAAAACCCACAATATATCATATAGCCATTTATCATGAGGAACCACTCATGTATCAATTAAAGATAACTTTTTAACCAAACGTCATTTAACCACCTCAATATATAAGTTATCAATAATTATTTAGCAACTAAGAGACATGACATAGCAACTAGTATCATAGTATAACAACACGCGTCATAGCATTGCAACATAGTAAACATGGAATTAAAATGGCCGAGTTTAAATCACATATCCATGTTGTATAATGAGGTGGGTTTGCCAAATCATTAGCGCAAACATTGTACCGGTGAGATTACTAAGCAATAAAAATAATTTAAACTCACACATAAGTTTGCATCAAGCCACGAACTAGATTAATACATTTGTATGATCTCTTTGGAAAAATAGAAAAAAATAGAAAAAATGTAGTATGGTAATCGAACACATATTTCGACCCGAAATGTAAAGTTAAAAAGGGGAGTGAGTTTACTCACATTGAAACACGAGCACAAAAGTAATTGCAAACAACTTAGATTGAACTGAGGATTGCACAAAACTAGAATCACCAAAGTAAATAAACAATCATAACTTAGCAAACGTATAGTATAGAAAACTAAATTAAGAACAAAATAATCTGAGGTAATTTGGAATTATAAGGTTTCAAATTGGGATTTGGTGTTTTTTGATATATGATTAAAATATAAAAACTGATTTCATCAAAGCGTCGAGAAATAATAATAATAATAATAATAATAATAGTAATGATAATATTCTTTGATAAACGACAGAAATTCAAATAATATATTTTTTTTAACAATAAACTATTTAACGACAAAAATATTTTAGATACCCTTAGAAATACTATATAAAATATTTAACATATTTTTAAAGTATTTAGAAATATTAAAATATATTTTATAGTATTTTTAAAGAATTAAAAGTATTTGTAAATGTTAAATTTATAAAACTTGATTTATATAAAATCACAGTTTTATATATTTTATAAGACTCTTTTAAAATTTGATGATATAAAGAAAATCATGTTTTATGTATGGCTTATAAGATTTTTTTTATATTTTTACAATACACATGATTTAGTATTAGTATTAGATTAGAGTAATTAGTAAAATGGGTGATAATGTAATTAAAACAAAAAGAATAAGATTAGAGTGTGTCGTTTGTTTCAAACCTGGGACCCTTCAAACAAAACCAAACAACTTTGACCAGCTACGCTGCGTGAGCATTTTGTTTAAAACAAATTAGAAATGGTTTTAACATAAAAAGAAAAATATCCCCAATTCCATTCAAGAACCCTAGCCCTAATTTCTAAAGTACTTCAAACTGAATCAACGAAATGTGAAATTGATTGAGGGCCACTGATCGGTGAATAATAACGAGTATTTAACATAATTCACTTACTTGATTTCAAACAAATTTAACAAGAGATGATGAAGAACAAAGATGAGTTTTCTTGAAATTCAAAGTGATATCTAGAAGCTGTTATAGTCCAATTAAACCTTTAGATTCCTTCAACGTGATTAGATGAAGGAAAGCCCCAAAGAAATTGCAACAAATAACAGCAATTTGATGTTGACCCGGCTGAAGAACAAATGAAAACCCCCAGAATTTGGGAGTTATGTTTTCGAGTGTTTAGAGTAAAATTGGTTAATTTGAGAGTGAAAGAGATGTCGTAGGAGAATTTGATAAGGTTTAATTGGTTCAATTAACACCGGTTCCACTCGATCAACTGACGGGTTATATTTGCACTTATTCTTGATTAATTGATGCTTATTTTGTGGTTATACATTGAATTGATTTCACAATTCACTTTTAATTGATCGTATGAACGTTTTGATTCAAAGAACTTATTGAATTGGGTGTTGAATCGATGAGTTGTTAGTCAGGTATATGGTTACAGTTTTTATTTCGATAAAAGACACGGATTTGCTTAAAAAATTGAGGTTATATATAGCGATAATTGTTCAAAACCAGCCTCTACACGTTTTACCGAGTTTTAAGTTAGTTAAAAAGTGACAAAATTGCATTTTGGAGTGTTTGCCGGAGTTCGCCAGATTTCAGCCAAGATCGCCCAAGGATGATTCAGCCGGAAACACGGGGGCGCGGGTGGTTGGGTTGTGTTTTAATAAATTTTATAGTTTTGGTCCTTATTGTTTCATTTGTTCTTAGTTTGATATTATAACTTTTAATACAACTTTAAAATTTGACAATTTTCACCCAAAGTTAATTAAAAATTTTCAACTGACTAATTTAACCACATTAAATTGTAACTTTAATAAAACTGGCGTTTTTATACATTTACGTTGTTTTTGCCATTGAATGGTTATTTTTAGACTTAATAGTAATTACCTTTGATAATATCTATAAAATCTATTATATAATTTACAGTTCATAAATTTTTTGAGATTTATTTATTATAAATAGTAATTAAATGGTAGACTTATATAATCACTCATAATAAATTCGCTAGATTTAATAAAGACGGGAATAACATAGGATCTGACATATTCATTCATATTGATAACGAAACTTTACATTTAGAGAAAATAATATACAAATAAATAAAAGATAGACAGATTCGGGTTCGACTCATGCATTCAGGTTCGGGTTTGGGTTCGAGTTTGACGGGTAGTCCCTCGGACGACCTTAAATGTGCTAAAATACATACTAAATTCCACATTGTGACCACGTATTTGCATTGAATTAGATAACTACGAGTGCTTTTATCTCAGGTACACTCGAGGCTTAAATGGAGCATGATCGATAGTGGCGTTGGAAAGAGGTGAACGGGAGTAAAAGTGAAAGAAGAAAATGAAATTTCCCAGCATCCACCGTAGCTTACGGTACCACCGTAGGCTACGGTGTGGATTGATGTGTAAAAAATTCACCGTATCACAGAGTCTGGTTGGCGTAGCAAAATCTTTAACCACCGTAGCTTACGGTGGCACCGTAGGCTACGGTGTACCCAGACTTGAAACTCGTAACTGCTGTTACAAAATGGGATTTTTTGGGTCTTTTGAGTATCTAATCATTAGGAAACGACTTGAGGGCGATTTTGGGCGATTGTGATAAGCTTTTTAGGTGGAAACAACAACATTTGGCTACTCGGATCTATTGTAATTCCTTCTTGATTCTCATGGATTTTATAGTTATTTGTGATTTGGTTTGTGAAACAATGTGTGGCTAGTCTATTTATGTTTTCCCTTGGTTGTATGGATTATCAACTGCGATATTGTTAATGTTTATGCATGTGTGGGATAATGATTTGATCTTTTGATTTATTGTTATGGTGATTATGTGTTATGTGTAACGGGTCGTTTTGTTTATCTTTGTAATTTCAATCATATGTTCTTGGTGCCATAGGCAATCTTGATCTAGTGGTTGGGATTGGGGTGGATAATTTAGTCGATACTGATCATCGGGTGATAACCTTGCATTGTTTTAATTCAAGTACTTAGTCCCCTTTTATCACACATTAACACACACTCACGAATTATGTCTATGTAGTTCTTCCCAATTGAACATTGACATCATCACTTGTTGAAATCCAGAGACCAAGGGGGAACATTCTTCTCATTACTGAATACTTAGTTTTTAAGTTAATCTGTTACTTTCCGTTAATTTCCTAGTTCAATCAATCAATCCAAAAATCTATGAATTTACTTTTGTTTTATTCTAGCTCATAATAGTTACTTGCAACTAACCTGATATACACATTTTCCACCAACTCCCTGTGTTCGATACCCACTTACCGCTAACTATTTAGTAGTATTTGGTTTGTATTTGAGTGAGATTACGACCTCACGTCAAATTGGCGCCGTTGCCGGGGAGTAGTGCGCAACGTGTGTTATCTTAATTGTTATTCGTTATTTTTCGGGATTTACGTTGGGTGTGTTAGTGTGCAGGTGCAGGTTGATACTGGTGCATGCGTACTAGAAACTCTCAATCGTCATCACCATTAGCTTTCGATCCAGAAATTGAAAGAGCTGCAAGAAGGAACAAAATTTTACACCGAGAAAATAAAGTTATCAGTTCACCAGTCAGCACAATGAATCCTAGTATGCCACCACCACCACCCACCCTTGGCCAAACAACACCATCCACACCTCCATCATCTACACCTCAACCAAACAACACCACCTTACCCCCCGGTACTCAACCCAACCCCGTATTTAGCTACACCTCATCAGATACTATCCCACCATTTTCAGTTTTTTTTCCATCATCAGGACAATCATCTTCAACACAACAACCGAACCCCCAATCATCATATATAGTCCATACCACTCCTTCTTTCCAACAACCCGGACAGCCCGAGGTACAATCTTCACCTTATTCAGACTGGCAAGATCCAGGAGCAGGAGGAGATGTGCACAATGATGGGTTCACTGAGGAGTATGCGAGGTATGATGATGATGGTTATGCGTATATGAGTGAAGGAAATGCGGGCGAATACAATTATGGGCAAGGGCAAGGATTCATTAGACCTCAGTTACAAGTGGTACCACATCAGTTACCACCACAAGGGCCACCAAGACCGCAATTTCAAAGACCAATCCTTCAGCAACAAGGGGGATTCGGGTTCCAACAGCAACCTCCACAATTTGTGCCTCACCAACCAGTTCAAAGACCAATGGGTCCTCCGCGACCAAGAGTTCGGTTAGGTGTTCCAAGAAGACATAATTGGGAAGCTGCTCGGGGCATTGAAGCACATTTTCGTCCAGTTATCACAAACAACCCCTCACCGGTGGTGATTCCTCAAAATCATCAAGGGAGAACTTTTGAAGTTAGAACAAACTCCCTTCAAAGTTTGCCAAAGTACAAAGGATTAGCAACGGAAGAGCTTTACTTTCATTTGGAGGCATACGATTCAATTTGTAATACTATTGGTGGTCAAGGTTTCTCTTCAGATGATGTTAAATTGGTGTTATTTCAATTTTCATTGGAGGATAGAGCAAAGAGGTGGTTTTATACTTTGCCATCTGCTTCGATTTACACATGGGCTGAAATGCAACAAAGGTTTTTGGAAGAATTTTTCACTGCTCAAAAGACTAATGATGCACGACGTGGTTTAAGAAGCTTCCAACAACAATCTGGTGAGATGTTTCATGAAGCATTTGAACGCTTCAATTTGATAATTAAGAATTGCCCGCACCATGGAATTGACTTGTGGGAGTTGTTGAATGCATTTCATGAGGGGCTTCATTCTGAGGATGCTCGTGATTTGATGTCTATCACGAATGGTACATTTGGTACTAACTATGAGCAAGATGATTGGGCATTTTTGGAACAAATGGCGGTCACATCAAAGAGGAAGGCTCAATCTTCAAGGAGAGCACGACCGGTTATTACACGAGCTCCGGTTCATGCAGTGGATGAGGGTAATGTACAAACCACAAATCAGGTTTATAATGTTTGTACCAATTGCAATGAGTTGGGACACACCGTCGATGATTGCACAATGACACTTGAACAAATGGAGGAAGTGAATGCTATTCAAGGGCAAGGGGGCGGTGGTAGAAACTACAACATGAATTCAAACACCTATCATCCGGGTTTGAGGAACCATCCAAACTTTAGTTACGGGAACCCGGCAAATCAATCTAACCCGAACTTTCAAGGAAAGCCCCAAGGTAATTATGTCCCTCGCCAACAATATCAAAGTCCGCAAGGAAATTATAGAGGAGGGAACAACCAAGGGTGGCAAAGGCCATTTCAGCCAACAGGCAATGATCAAGGGAATGCCTCGGGTCAAGCTTCATCAAGTGGTAATGAAGTAATGGATATGCTCAAGTCAATGCAACAAGAGATGCAAAGAAGGAATCAATTTGATGAAGCCCGAGCCAAAAGGATGACATTCGAGATAAGGCCATACAATCCTTAACCAATCAAATGGGTCAACTTGCAACGGATGTGGCAAATCTCAAGAAGAACAAAGGTCAACTTCCAAGTGACACTAAGGTAAATCCCTCCCACTCTACTACTCGTAATGTTTCTATTAATCATGTGAATGTTTTGAGAAGTGGTAAAGAATATAAAAAACCAGTTTCATCGGATTTAATTGAAGGGGTGGTTGAAGATATTACCGGGATGGAAAGTGATGAGGAGGAACCAATGTTCCAAAACAATGTTTTGAAAGAAAACACTAATGAAAAACCTTTTGTAAAACCAGTTTCCAAGGAAAATGTGAATCAAAATGACAAAGAGGTGGACCAAAACCAAGTACCATTTCCTTCGGCTTTGGTTGACCCGGGCAAAAAGAATGTGATTTCCCACACATCTTTGGAAAAAGATGAGTTGTTGGATGTTTTTAAACAAGTCAAGGTTAACATTCCGTTACTTGAGGCAATTAAGAAAATTCCCGCGTATGCAAAATTTTTAAAGGAATTGTGTACCTTAAAACGAAAAGGGAAGGTGCCTACGCGGGTTAATTTAACTGAAAGAGTAAGTGCTGTGTTAATGGGAGACCTCCCACCCAAGCTCCAAGATCCGGGAACACCATTGATAGACATACAAGTTGGTAATTTTAAAATGTCTAAAGCATTATTAGATCTTGGAGCTGGGGTGAGTATTCTACCGGGAAGTTTATATGACCAATACGATTTTGGTCCATTGAAGCGGGTTGACACAACGGTTGTGTTAGCCGATTCGTCTCATAAAGTTCCGCGAGGAATTGTGCGGGACGTGATTGTGCAGGTAAAGGAGTTTTATTATCCCGTTGACTTTTTGGTGTTGGATTATGCTTCGGTTGATCCGAACCAAAGCCCAACTGTTATTCTAGGTCGGCCATTCTTGAGTACAGCTCATGCCCAAATTGATTGCAGGTTTGGTACGGTAAAAATGGCATTTGGAAATCGCCAAATGGTTTTAAATGTGTTTACTAACAATTCCCACTTTAATGAAAGTGATGAGTGTTATATGGTAGACTTGATTGACAGGTGTGACCCTCATGCATATGAGGAAGATTCGGTGGAAGCTTGTGTGTGTGATTTTTCTGAACAGGTACAGGTGTGTGCATTGCGGATGGAGGAACAAAAGCAAGAAGTATTGGCCACACAAGAAGGGAGACCACCTTGGTCTCATCAATTTGAGAACTTACCAGCAGAGATTAATTCTGACACAAGACCGTCTTTGGAATGCCCACCCAAGGTGGATTTGAAGCTTTTACCGGATCATTTGAAGTATGTATTTTTGGGAGAAGATGAAACCTTGCCAGTAATTATAGCATCTAATCTGGAGGAAGAACAAGAGCATAAGCTCATGCAAGTGTTGGAAGCTAACAAAGCATCAATTGGGTGGACAATAGCAGATTTGAAAGGTATTAGTCCTTCCATAGTAATGCACAAGATCATTACCAATGAGGATGCAAAGCCGACACGGGAAGCTCAAAGGAGGTTGAATCCTAACTTGAAGGAAGTGGTGAAGAAGGAAGTTATCAAATGGTTGGATGCGGGGATCATCTATCCTATTTCGGATAGCGCATGGGTAAGTCCTACACAGGTAGTACCCAAGAAAGTCGGCATCCAGGTAATCAAAGATGAGAATGGTGAGCAAATCGCCACCCGACCGGTAACCGGGTGGCGGGTGTGTATTGATTATCGGAAATTGAATTCGGCCACTTCAAAAGATCATTTCCCACTACCCTTTATTGACCAAATAATTGAGAAACTTTCGGGTAAAAAATTTTATTGTTTTTTGGATGGGTATTCGGGATACAATCAAGTGGCCATTCATCCGGAGGACCAACACAAGACCACTTTTACATGTCCATACGGTACTTTTGCTTTTCGAAGGATGCCGTTTGGGCTATGTAATGCCCCAGCCACGTTCCAACGTTGTATGATGAGCATTTTTTCGGATATGGTTGGGGACACACTTGAGGTATTCATGGATGACTTTTCAGTTTTTGGTCAAACGTTTGAAACATGTCTTAATGAGTTAGAAAAAGTGTTAAAAAGATGTGTTGAAACAAATTTGGTTTTAAGTTGGGAGAAAAGTCATTTTATGGTGCAAGAGGGTATTGTGTTGGGCCATGTTGTGTCAAAACGGGGAATGGAGGTGGACAGGGCAAAAATACAAGTTATTTCGTCTTTACCACCTCCTACAAATATCAAAGGGGTGAGATCATTTTTGGGACATGCGGGGTTTTATCGGAGATTCATTAAAGGCTTTAGTGTTATAACGAAACCTTTGTGTAATCTCTTATTGAAAGATGTTCCTTTTGAATTTACTAATGAATGTTTGCAAGCTTTATGTGTTTTGAAGGAACAGTTAGTACATGCTCCCATTTTACAACCTCCGGATTGGACAAAGCCACTTGAGATAATGTGTGATGCAAGTGACAACACAATTGGAGCTGTGTTGGGGCAAAGGATTGACAAGAAGCCTGTTGTGATCTATTATGCAAGCAAGACGTTATCTGAAACACAGCTAAATTACACCACAACCGAAAAGGAATTACTTGCGGTGGTGTATGCTTTAGAGAAATTTCGGTCATACATTTGGGGAAGCAAGGTAGTGGTCTATTCTGATCACAGTGTAGTTCGACATTTGATGGCAAAGAAGGATGCAAAACCGAGATTAATCAGATGGGTCTTATTGTTGCAAGAATTCGATTTAGAAATTCGGGACAAGAAGGGTTGTGAAAATGTGGTTGCGGATCATTTGTCCCGGATTCCTTTAGAAGGAGTGGACGATACGAGTGAGATTAATGAACAATTCCCGGATGAATACTTGTTGACAGTCTCCCTTGCACCTTGGTATGCTCATTTTGTAAACTACTTGGCAAATGGTGTGATGCCACAACATTGGGTGAAGAAAAGAAGACAACAGTTTCTAGCACAAGTGAAACAATACATTTGGGATGAACCCGATTTGTTCAAGATCGGTGCGGATCAAATTTTAAGGAGATGTGTTCCCGAAGATGAGGTTAAGGAGATTTTAACTCATGCTCATTCGTCCGCGTGTGGAGGCCACTTTAGTGGGCAGAAAACGGGGTATAAGGTACTCACTTGTGGTTTTTATTGGCCCACAATTTTCAAAGATGCAAGTGAGTACGCGAAAAATTGCGTGAATTGTCAAAAGATGGGGAGTATATCAAAACGGGATGAAATGCCACTACAACCAATTCTTGTGGTTGATATTTTTGATGTATGAGGAATTGACTTTATGGGTCCTTTTCCAAATTCATGTGGTTATTTATATATCCTTGTGGCGGTAGATTATGTGTCAAAGTGGGTTGAAGCAATTGCAACAAGGACAAACGATCACGCTGTGGTATGTAAGTTTGTTCAATCTAACATCTTTGCACGTTTTGGGATACAGCGGGTGATCATTAGTGATGGTGGGTCACACTTCAAGAATTTCAATTTTGGCAAGTTGTTGAAGCGGTACAATGTAAATCATAGAATTGCAACCCCATATCACCCGCAAACAAGTGGTCAAGTTGAGGTCTCAAATCGACAAATCAAAGAGATTTTAATGAAAACTGTTCGGGTCGATATGAAGGATTGGTCGGTGAAGTTGGATGATGCATTATGGGCTTATCGGACAACATACAAGACCCCAATTGGCACCACCCCTTATCGGTTAGTTTATGGAAAAGGTTGTCACTTACCAATGGAGTTAGCACATCGAGCTTTGTGGGCGATCAAAAGTGTTAACATGGAGTACAATGAAGCCGGTGGGTTAAGGAAGTTGAAGTTATGTGAGTTGGAAGAGATTCGGGATGAAGCGTATGAGTGTGCATCTGCTTACAAAGACAAGTTAAAACGAGTTCATGATGCAAAATTGCGGAAAAGAGTCTTTGAGGAAGGCCAAAAAGTGTGGTTGTATAATTCAAGACTTAAGTTCTTTCCCGGAAAGTTAAAGAGCAAATGGATGGGACCATATGTGATTGTTCGAGTGGGTCAATTTGGTGAAGTGGAAATCGAAGATACAAAAGACCAAGTGAGGCAAGTGGTGAATGGACATCGGCTCAAACCATACTTGGAGGGAAATGATATCAACATGCTTGAAGTTGATACGATGAGCTACCTTCTTCACCCGCTTGAGGACAGTAATGATTGAAAGGGCCAGGTTTGCGGATTGTAAGTATGCTTGTATATTTGTTTTTGTTTATTTCGTAATTTTGTTTTAGGTTAATGTTGGGGACACCATTCCTTTCAATGGGGGGTAGGAAAAATCATTAGTTAGTTTAGTGTTATTTTCTTATCTATCTATTTATTTAAAAAAAAAATTTGAAAAATAAAAAATGCCATTTGCACCGTAGCCTACGGCGCAGCCGTAGCTTACGGCAGTAGTACTCATCACTACGGTGAATCAACTCTGTGATACAGTGAGTGTTTTTGTTTTCAGTACCCACCGTAGCTTACGATACCACCGTAGCTTATGGCGGCGTCAGATAAAAAAAAAATTTTATTAAAAAATCGGAGAATTATTCACCACACAAACCTATACACGGGATTTCACCCCCTTTTCACCAACCTAAACAACACTTTCATTACTTTCTTCCCCAAAACAAAAACCCTAACTTCTATTACTCCCAACCTTCAAAATCTTTCAATTCTTCACCATATCTCATGAATTTTGGGTCAATCTTGATCAAAATTGCATAAGGATTAAGGATTTGTGCTCGGTTTTGGAAGGCTTGGTTGCTAGGGTTGAGTTTTATTGGTGTAGTGTTCCGAAAATTTGTGGTGTTAAGTGGGTTTTGGGTTGTCTTTACATTGTTGGTGTACTCTTATTCTACAAAGCAAAGTTATGTGATGATTTTTGGTTAATTATGGTCCAATGTGGGATGGTTGTAAGTTCATGTTCCTACTTTTACACACTTGCTTGTAGTATGTTAGTTGGTATGAGTATAGTGAACTTTGTAATGGTTATGGTTGTGGATGTTGAGTGTGAAAGTAAATTTTATGCAATGTGGGGTTAAATCTTAAAAATTTAGTTATCATGTTCGTTTTATCTTATTTGGCTTATATCCACAACCATAGTAACAAGCAAGTGTGGGGATAGGAGTAACAAATGGAAGCTAATTTGATGTATGGTGTTGTATGTTGTAGATGCCTCGAGGAAAAAAAGGTAAGGAAGTTGCAGAATCGTCAAGACAAGCAACAGCTCATCAAAATAAAAGAAGGGCGGTTGATCAAGACCCAGAGGAGGAAGCACTAGAAAGAGGTCCGAAGCCGGAATGGACATCTGGGTTATTGACAAGTCAACATGAAGGGTGGCAAGCTGAACTGTTTCATGACCAAATGAATGCGTTGACCCAACGCAAGGAAGCATTTATTTGTGAGAAGGAAGTAAAAGGTGAGTTATTTGAATTGTTTGGGATCATTGAAAAATTTGAAGCGTTGGGTTGGGAAGCTGCTCTAAGATGTTATGATGGGGAAGTCAAGACTCTATTCGACACTGAAATACAAGAGTGGGTTGCCACTTTGAAATGTCCCCCGTTTAACCACCCGTCAAAGATGAGGCTGATTGGTACTGTTAATGGAATTGAAGTGGAAATGTCTTTTGATACATTGCGAAGGGTCGCGAAATTTGACAGTAAGCCTGCAAACCATTACATGTACCCAAATTTAGATGATTTGTACTACCATCCCGACAAGCATCCAAGATGGAATGCAATGTTAGACGCCTTGTTTTTGCCCGGCACCACTCATGGGAAACTTTATAGAAAGAATTTGCACATTGAAGCAAAGTTGTTGTTAATCATATGTCAGCTGAATGTCATACCGAGACGAGGCGACAAGGTTGAGGTTAGGTATCCTGAGGTGCCAATACTCTATATGTTGATGAAAGGCACACCACTTGTGCCTTTTCGTTTTTTGGTAATGAATAACATTTGGATCAGCAGAAACAGTTCAGAAAGGAAAATAATTCCCCATTGTCGGTTAATCACAACATTGTTGAAGAAGTATGGGGCAATTGAAGCTGGGGACAAAGGGTCCTACAAGAAATCTAAACCGCTAGATTTGAGGAATTTGGGGCCTGGTTGGGAGTATAAAGAGACTGAGAGGGACCATAGATTGAAGAGTGATGGTCAAAGATGGAGGGAACTGAAGGATGACGCCCCACCACTAGGGCCGGGTGAGGAAGAAAATGTAGATAGTGAGGAAGCTCCAAGTGGAGATGATGATTATCAGGATGATGCAAACATAACTGCAGGAGATCTGGACCTAGGAGTGGAGAATTCGGGTTTGGGCACAGTCGGGTTACATAGGGAGTGCATTTGATTATGCATAACAACCCTATGATTAGAATTGGGCACATTTTGGGACCATGGAGCAAGTGATAGAACGCCGAAGGCCTCCGGCATTCTCTGAGTGGTCTGATTGTAACCAAATGCTATTTGATCATCAAACGTTCATGGGGGCAAGTGTGGAGAGGGCACTAAAGCGAAACAACGACAGTCAGTTGGATCGTGATAGCGTTCAAGTTTATGCTCATGAGATGGAAATGAACAATTGTTATAATGATGATAGAAATAGACGGATGCGTGACGACTATCTTGGAGGTCGCCCAATCACACCTGACCCACCGATTGTGGATTACACCACATTATCTCCGTATGATGGTAGTGGATATTACCCTGTTCCACCACTACATCATTCTCAATGGGTAGACCCACGTACGAGCCAATGGATGAATTATCAGACCGGTGGTGAGGGGAGCTCTACACAGAGTCAACAAGTTGAAGGAGCAGGTGGTGAAGACGAGGATATCAGAGCATTTGGAATGGGAGCATTAGGATCGGTCGTGCGATCCCTCTTTGGATTGTGATTCAGATCAGGTGTGCCCGGTTTTAGTTTGTACATTTTGTATCAATATTTGTTTTTCGGTTTCTGTTTGGGTGGATGGTTGGGTTGTGTTTTTAGATTCATGTGCTAGTATTTTGGGTTGGTGTTTGTGGCGGTGTTAATGTTTTTAGTCCTTGGTCGTTTTTGTTCTTTTCAAAACCATACATTGGGGGTAATGTATCCCAAGTGTGGGGATGAGGGAATATTAAATTTTTTTTATAAAAAAAAAAAAAAAAATTTTTGTTGCTTTTATGGAGAAATCATGTTGATAAGCACGGGGTTGGAGGAAGTTGTTTACCCAAGGGCATTTTAGGGTTGACTCACACGATTCATCGGCAACCCATATACCCCTACATGATGAGTGATTGAGCCACACACATTTCAGTTTATAAATTGTTCTTTGATTGAGAGTGGCAATGTGTGGTGAAGCACTAGAACTCGCATAAAACATGCATCCCAAGACCATAATGAGCATGTATATGGGGACGACAGAGGTAATTAGGACAACCTCGTCTAGATGTGTGCGAGTGTGGGATATGGAGGGTTGGGGCCTCATACATTACATATATGAGTCTGGGCATGAGAGGGGCGGGGGTTTGGTCCGTAGTAGCCATTTTGAGCCTATTGCCTATTAATTGAAACCCTTAGCCTACGTTCCCAAAAATATTAACCCTTGTGATTCAACTCGGTCTAACACAAAGAAGGAAGGTTTGTGAAGTGTTGAAGATCGGAATGGGTGTTTATTGAAAAAAAAAAGAAAAAAAAAACAAGAGACGAAGAAAAAGAAAAAAAAAAGAGAAAGGGTTGAATATAAGTAATAAGTGAAATGGTTGAAGATGTCTCTACTTGAAAAGAAAGAACTATTTGAGAAAAAAAAATGAAAAGTGGACATGGATGTAGGAAGAGATCGGGTTGAATCATTTCGTCACTAAAAATAGTTCTCATTCCGCACCATAAGCCTAACCCCATTATAACCCGTAAATCCTCTTGATTGTCTCTATGTTCATGTGACTAATTGGTGGAGGTTCGATGATTGTTCGAGCTTATGGTTGCTTGATCACACATATGCTTTGAGTGTTATTGGTGCATCTTTCACCAACCCAGAAATAAGCTGAGAAGAGTGATTTTTTTTGTGAGGGGTGATAGTGTGAGTTATGGTGGATATGTCTTGGGTAAACGAAATATGGTTGAACGTGCTGACTATTAACATGAAATTTCCAGTGAATTGCAATTGCAAATGGGTGAGTTGCTTGAGGGCAAGCAACGGTTAAGTGTGGGGATGTGACGGGTAGTCCCTCGGACGACCTTAAATGTGCTAAATTACATACTAAATTCCACATTGTGACCACGTATTTGCATTGAATTAGATAACTACGAGTGCTTTTATCTCAGGTACACTCGAGGCTTAAATGGAGCATGATCGATCGTGGCGTTGGAAAGAGGTGAACGGGAGTAAAAGTGAAAGAAGAAAATGAAATTTCCCCGCATCCACCGTAGCTTACGGTACCACCGTAGGCTACGGTGTGGACTGATGTGTAAAAAATTCACCGTATCACAGAGTCTGGTTGGCGTAGAAAAATCTTTAACCACCGTAGCTTACGGTGGCACCGTAGGCTACGGTGTACCCAGACTTGAAACTCATAACTGCTGTTACAAAACGGGATTTTTTGGGTCTTTTGAGTATCTAATCATTAGGAAACGACTTGAGGGCGATTTTGGGCGATTGTGATAAGCTTTTTAGGTGGAAACAACAACATTTGGCTACTCGGATCTATTGTAATTCCTTCTTGATTCTCATGGATTTTATAGTTATTTGTGATTTGGTTTGTGAAACAATGTGTGGCTAGTCTATTTATGTTTTCCCTTGGTTGTATGGATTATCAACTGCGATATTGTTAATGTTTATGCATTTGTGGGATAATGATTTGATCTTTTGATTTATTGTTATGGTGATTATGTGTTATGTGTAACGGGTCGTTTTGTTTATCTTTGTAATTTCAATCATATGTTCTTGGTGCCATAGGCAATCTTGATCTAGTGGTTGGGATTGGGGTGGATAATTTAGTCGATACTGATCATCGGGTGATAACCTTGCATTGTTTTAATTCAAGTACTTAGTCCCCTTTTATCACACATTAACACACACTCACGAATTATGTCTATGTAGTTCTTCCCAATTGAACATTGACATCATCACTTGTTGAAATCCAGAGACCAAGGGGGAACATTCTTCTCATTACTGAATACTTAGTTTTTAAGTTAATCTGTTACTTTCCGTTAATTTCCTAGTTCAATCAATCAATCCAAAAATCTCTGAATTTACTTTTGTTTTATTCTAGCTCATAATAGTTACTTGCAACTAACCTGATATACACATTTTCCACCAACTCCCTGTGTTCGATACCCACTTACCGCTAACTATTTAGTAGTATTTGGTTTGTATTTGAGTGAGATTACGACCTCACGTCAAATTTTCGTCCAGAAATTTGCATAAACCGAATCAGAAGATGAAGCCGAAAGTTGAGGATACTTAGCTTTCATTTGGTCTTCGCGTTCCCAAGTAAATTATGGTCCATTCTTTGAGTCCTAACAAACTTTAACTCTCGGTATCCTGCTACCCTTGAGTTGTTTGACTTCACGGTCCATGATATCCAATGGCCATTCAATAAACTGCATGTATTCATCAATTTGCACCTCATCAAAAGACACATGGAGGTTTTCATCGAATAGACACTTCTTGAGATTAGAAACATGGAAGACAGGATGAACACTGGCCAATTCCTCAAGCAGTTCCAATTCATAAGAAATTTTCCCAATCCTTTGAAGAACTTTGAATTATCCCACTTATCGAGGAGCTAGCTTGCCTTTTTTTTTACCAAACAAAAAACTCCTTTCCATGGAGACACTTTGAGTAAAACCATATCACCAATTTCGTACTCCATAGGCTTTCGCTTTTTATCAATATAGGGGCTGTTTGTTTCAGCCTCTTAAGGGTTCAAATGTTTGAATGGTTCAGCACTTGCCTCTAAATGGTTAAGCATTATACAGAGTCTGAATGGTTAAGAGCTATAATTTGAAATGGTCAAACATTTGCCTTTGAATAGTTAAGCAATATATTAGCTCTTAGTGGTTCAAACGTCTTCTTGATTCAACACTTAATGGTTCAGACCTCTTATTGGTTTAACACTTATTCATTCAGATGTTACCAAACAGCCCAATAGTACTTTTGGCGATTTCGAGCCGTTAGAAGATTTTCATGAATTTTACGGATTTTATCTGTGGTCTCCTGAATCATTTCAAGTCCAATGAGTTGCGTGTCACCGACCTTGGTCTAACACAGAAGAGAACGGCATTTGCGACCATAAAGAGCCTCGAACGGTGTCATATCAATACTGGCAAGATAACTGTTGTTATACGAGAATTCGATCAATGGAAGATGAGCATCCCAATTACCTTTGAAATCAATCACACCCTTAGTAAATCTTCTAGAGGCTGGATTGTTCTCTTGCTTTGACCGTCTGTTTGAGGATGGTAGGCTATACTAAGATTAAGTTTAGTGCCCATGGCATCTTGAAGACCTTTCAAAAAACAAGACATATAGCGACCATCATGATCGAAATTACTATCTAACGGCATACCATGACGACAAAGATTTCTTTCACATAAAGTATAGCTCGGTTTTAGGTTGAATAAGTTTCTTTGATAGGAAGGTAATGAGATGATTTTGTCAGTCGGTCAATAAAAACCTAGATACTATCATAAACATTAGAAGGAGGAAGTTTAGTAATAAAATCCATGGCTAAGCTTTCCCATTTCCGTACAGGAATATCCGGTTGTTAGAGAAGACTAGATGGACGTTGATGCTCAGCTTTGAATCTTGAACAAGTTAAACATTTAGAAACGTACAAAGCTATATCTTTCTTCATACTAGGCCACCAATAATGAGGGCGAAGGTTCATGTACATTTTATCAGAACCAGGATGAACTGAATAATGACTTTTATGATCTCGTCCATGATAAGACTACGAATATTACCACGAGAAGGCACCCAAATACGATTCATAAGATAGAGTAGACCATCAAATTTAGTTTCCAATTGCAAATCAGTGCCAACAGTCATCTCATCACGAAAGGTACCCTAAAAAACGACACATTGAGCTTCAAGAATTTGAAACTTCATATCAACACGAAGAGAAACACATGAAAGCATAACATGTTCTTTACGACTAAGAGCATCAGCGACCACATTAGCTTTTTCAGGATGGTAATGGATTTCACAATCATAAAAATTTATTAATTCAACCCAACACATTTTCCTCATGTTAAGCACTTTTTGATTTAGAATATGAGGCAGGCTTTTGTGGTCGGTATAAATGTAACATCCCAACCCGTCGCACCATGATATTGTCCGCTTTGGCAGCCGAAACGCCCTCAGGCGCCGCCCCTCACGGTTTTAAAACGCGTCATGGTAGGGGAGGTTACCACACTCTTATAAAGCAGTGCTTAGTTCTCCTCCCCACCGATGTGGGATCTTACAATCCACCCCCCTTGGAGGACCAGCGTCCTCGCTGGCACATCGGCCGACGACTGGCTCTGATACCATCTGTAACATCCCAACCCGTCGCACCATGATATTGTCCGCTTTGGCAGCCGAAACGCCCTCAGGCGCCGCCCCTCACGGTTTTAAAACGCGTCATGGTAGGGGAGGTTACCACACTCTTATAAAGCAGTGCTTAGTTCTCCTCCCCACCGATGTGGGATCTTACAATAAACGAGACATTTGGTGTAATATAAATAATGCCTCCATATTTTGAAAGCGAAATCCATAACACCCAATTCAAGATCGTGAGTGGCCAGTTCTTTCATGAATTTTGAGTTGCCTCAAGGCATAGGCTATCACCTTACCCCATTGTATAAGAACATAACTAAGAACTTGTTTCGAAGCATCACAATAGACAACAAGATATTCGTGACCAACGAGAAGAGTATGAATTGGAGTGTTACATAACTTGTCCTCTAGAATATCAAAAGCTTTTTGTTGTTCGGGACCCCACACAAAAGATACATTCTGGCAAGTAAAGACCGTGAGAGGTACATCAATCTTATAAAAATTAGCAATGAACCGATGATAGTAACCTGCTAGACCAAGAAAAGAACGGATTTCGGTTGAAGTTGAAGGCATTGTCCAATTTTTGATGGTTTCGATTTTTGCAGGATCCACTTGAACCCCTTTTTCATATAAAAATGTGACCTAGAAATTGAACCTCTTTGAGCCAGAATGCATACTTAGAAAACTTTACATAGAGCTGTTATAGCTTAAACATTTGAAGAATGGTTTGAAGATGTTGCTCATGATCGGCTTTGAATTTTGAATAGATCAGAATATCATCGATAAACACAATGACAAACTTGTCCAAATATGGCTGGCATCTTGGTTCATTAAGTTCATGGAAACTTCAGGTTCAAGTTAGGACAAAAGGCTTGACCGTGAAATCAAAGTGACCATACCGCGTACGAAACACAGTTTTTGGTATGCTATCTTTGTGAACACGCAACTGATGGTAACCCGAACGAAGATCAATTTTTGAGAAAATATCTTCGTTATGTGGCACATGATGACGATTTATTATAGTAAGTTTCTTGAGCTCACGATAATCAATACACATACGGAATGAACCATCTTTCTTTTTAACAAATAGAATTGAAGCACCCCAAGGTGAAGAACTTGGACGAATAAAATCATTATCGGATAACTCTTGGAGTTCGGAAGGCACAAGACGATAAGAAAGCTTTTGCAACAGGAGTACCATTGGAGTTCGGAAGGCACAAGACGATAAGAAAGCTTTTCCAACAGGAGTACCATCCGGTATAAGATCAACACAAAATTCAACTTGCCGTGCGGGTGGAAGACCGATTATGTCCTCGTGAAAAACATCCGCAAAATCCCGTGCAACTTGAATATCTTCGAGTTTCTTTTCTTCCTTTTTCTTTACATCAACTTGAGCCAAGAACGCAACATAACCCTTACGCAAATATTTCCGAGCTTGAACGCAAGACTTAAGTTTCAACCCAACAGGAGATTTTTCCCCCGTAATATTGAAAATTTGACCTCGATGGAAGAGGAACACGAACAATCTTTTCCCGACACAAATATCTACACCGTTAGTGGATAACCAATCCATACCGATAATAACGTCGAAACTACCGAGAGTCATAGGCAAAAGATCAACATGAAAGATGTGACCCTAAAGTTTAAGTACGCACCACGTATACGATGAACTAATAGAAACACTTTTCCCGTTCGCTACTTCTACCCTATAAGGATTATCAGGTCTAATATGGCTAGCAATAAACGATGAAGCAAAATCTAGAGAAATAAAACTCTTATCGGCACCCGAGTCAAATAAAATGGAAGCATGACGATCATTAATGAGACACATACCGTTCACCACGTTGTTATTTGCTTGAGCTTGATTAGCATTGATATTGAAAGTTCTAGCCCGACCAGCCTGATTAGCATTAGCATTAGTATTCATGTTCACAATGATAGGCTGAAGAGAATTGTTGTGAAAATGAGTTGAATCGCCACAATTGGCTTTATTAGCTTTATTCGGAGAATTCTAACAATCTTTAGCCACATGCCTGACACGTTGATAGACAGAACATTTGTGGCATAGAGTATTAGGAGCATAATGAAGAGTACACTTATTGCATTTGGGCAAGTTTCCTGTGTAAGGCTTTCGGTTAACATTACCCCATTGTGGTGCCATAGGAGGAGTAGGATCAGTAATATCATAGTTGGTTACATTAGTCTTTCGCCTTTTGGAGTTTGATGAAGATTTGGGCTTAAAAACCTTTAAAAACCTCCCTTGGATGGGTTAAAACCATTGCAAGAAGAATCCTTGAACTTTTTGTTACCCTTACGAACTAAAGTGCCAACTTGCACGTGATTTTCAGTAAGGCAACTGGCTAAAGTTATTGCCTCACCCACAGTAGCTGGCTTGCTACCCCAGACAGCATCTTGAATGGTCATTGGTAAACCCTCAATATATTGTTCAATACCCTGAGAATCAAGAGTAACCATGTTAGGGCATAAAGTACTAAGCTAAGAAAAAACGATCATACGTTCTCACCGATATCCTGCTTAAGAACCTAAAATTCACCCTCGAGCTTATGAATTTCACTAGGAGGATAATATTTGTTAGTCATGGTGGTTGTCAAATCAGTCACAACTGCTTCACCGAGCATACGCTTTTCATCATTCCACTAACTTGGTGCACCCTTTTGGAGGACACTTGTGGCATAATGGACTATGATATTTTCAACAAATTCACAGTTTACAAAGGTACTCTCTATGCTTTCATACCAATAGAGAAGACCCATAGCACCTTCATTACCGTAGAATTTTGTTGGACCGCAAGAATGAAGTACTTAAGAGTACAATGAGGAGACTTAGGCTCATTGTTTTTATTAGCATTTTTGATATTGTTCGCGAGTTCATGCAGAATGCTGGCCATTTGGGTTTCGATGATACTAGCAAGTCGTTCACGTGTAATTGCCATTCTACAAGATAAGATAGAAAAAGGATTTCATGAGACATGGATCAATATTTAGGATAACATAAGTTATAACAAAATTTTGATTCAATGGAATGATAATAGTACTTAGAATATCATGGATTTTTTTATTTTAGAAAAACATATCATAATAATCACTTAGAAATCATGGAAATAAGAATAAATGATTTGAAATCATTGTAAATTTCTAAAGTATGTAGAAAACACATGGAAATAATTGGAAAACTTAGAAAAATGATAATCACAGAATCATTGAAAACGAAAAAAGAATTTGAAGGCTTAGGATTGTGTCTTGGTTTTGGAAACTTATGGAATATCAAAGTGTTAAGTTTGTTTTAACGTATCAAGTAGGCGTGCTTTAGCCAATAGGGTCACACGCATCTCGTCCATCTCTAGGGAAGCATACATGTCCCTCTAAGGGATTTATACGAAATGCTTTGCCTTAGACAGGATGTCCATGATATAGGCATTTCCCCTTCCATATTGCATACGTTCCCCGGGTTACAAAGTTACTTAAAACTATGGTGAGATCTTACAAATAGAAAAGATCTTAATCATGTAGACGAGTCTCTTTTAGATCCTTCGGAGAAATCAAATAAGAAATAAGATTAAGAAAAAGTGTAGAAATGTTCGTAGAAAGAATAAGTTCTAGAAAAGTTTTCTAAGCACAAACTGTTTACACTAAGGACTCTTAAGTTACAGTTTAGGTCGGTATGTTTCTAATACCATATCATAGTTCCCTATAACCATGGCTCTGAACCAAACTTTGACACCTCACCTAATGGTGGAAACACTGGGCTGTCATAGTAAATGGACAATAGTAACAAAGCATATGCTACACTTTTTATTAATTTCATAACATAAGTTTGGAATAAATATCTAAAAGAAAACCGTTAAATGCCGTAACTAATAACACAATAATTTCAACACTTTATTGTTTATTAATACTAGCTCCAAAGCATTTCCTAAGTCTTGGAAATAGCAAAATAAGTCATCACGCACCACCTAAAATATTCGTAAAATAAAGTTAGCTATAAAAGCTAGTAAATAAACCAATTGATAAATAGTAGTATAGAAATCCGAGATCATCATAAACGTGTTACGCAATCTTACATGTATAGCTATTTCGTATTATTCTCAACCATGAACCCTAGAATAGAATAGAACATCACAACTTAGAATACACAACATATCATTTAGCCATTTTTCATGAGGAAACCACTTATCTCTTGATTAAAGACAACTTTTTAATCAACCGTCATTTACCGCTTCGATATTTAAGTTGTCAAATAATCATTTAGGCACTTAGGGACATGGCACAGCAACAAACATCATAGTATAGCAAACATAGTAAAAATGGAATTAGAATGGCTGGGTTTAAATCACCTATGGATGTTGTCCAGGTAGGTGGGTTTGTCAAACCATTAGCACTAACATTGTACTAGTGGGATTACCAAGTAATAAAACTACTTTAAACTACCACATAAGATTGTATCAAGCCATGAACTAGATTAACACATTTGTATGATCTCTTTTGCAAAATAGTAAATAGAAAAGTAGTATGGTATAAATACGTATTTCAGCCCCAAAACGTAAAAGTAAAAAGGGGAGTGAGTTTACTCACCTTGAAACACAAGCACGAAACAATAGCAACAACTTAGATAGAACCGAGGATTGCCCAAATACTAGAATCACCTAAGTAATTGGCATTCCTAACTTAGTAATACATACAATATAAAAAACTAGAAGAGGAACAATATGAATCTAAGGTAATTTGGAATTCTAAGGTTTCAAATTGGGATTTGGGGGTTTTCGGTAAATGGTAAGTGATGTGCGTGAAAGTATATATATTTTTTATAAAGATTTTTCACACAAATTTAGTTTTAAAAGAGGTTTTCACCTAAAAATACTAAATCACACACAGAAAGGCAAGTGTACCTATCGGCTAGTAATATAGTAAAAACGGTAAGAACCGGATATCAATCCGTGGACACAGTAGCTCTCGATACTAAATGTTTGTTAATGTTTGTCCGAATAAAGAGCGAATTTTGGGTTTTTCTTAAACTAGCATACAAGGAAAATATTAAACTAAGAGAATTTAAACTAGAGGAATAAAACTATGGAATTAAGATATTATCTAGACTAAGAATCCACTTAACCTTGATGATGAAAACTATTAATGGTGAAGTCAATTTTTCTTATAGGAATAACTAGACTCCGATTAAGGAAATCTAACTAAAATGATTCTTTGGAAAACTAGAACGATAAACACATCCTAATCACCTAAAATCATACAATTAAGTCCAATTGATGTCTTTTATGTCAAGAACTAAAGGTAAACTAGTCATCCGCTAAAATGTCCTAGTTTCATAACTAAAGGAAAACTAGAACGATAATCACATCCTAATCACCAATAATTACGTAAAGTAGACAAAATTATGAAATATTCCAACATGTAATTCTCAAACTAAGTCATGCAAATCTAGATATTGTGGCCACAATTCCAAACCTACACATCTAACATGTCTAAGAAATTACAACATCACAATCATCTTTTCAAATATCTTGTGAAAGAAAGCACACTTGTCTAATTTCATGTCATCTAACATTCCAATCATCATTTCTAATATCATGGCATAAATCCTACAAAATTCATTTATAAGATTTACAAACAAATATCAAGAAGATGGGTTTTTCAACATGTCAAACTTCCTAACATTCATCAACATCATATGACAATAAAATTGGACAAGCATACAACATCATTGAAATATTACCATAATTTCATCATTGATCTTAACATAAAACATCACCAAAATATTCAAGTGTCATTCATCATCAAGGCATAAGTATCATCCTAATCTAGATAATATGAGTGTTTAGCCCATAAGGCTTACAAAAACTACAAGAAACATGATTAAACTAGCTAAAAACATGATTAAACTAATTAAACGTTCAAACCGAAAACAAGCAAGGAGAAGGAGAGGTGGTTGGTTGATGATTCTTGAGTCTTCTATGGCTTCCAATGGCTTCCAATGGCTTCCAAAACACTCAAAATCAGTGAAACTTAGTGTAATTTTGCTCCAAAAACTCAACAACCCGTAATGAATGAACACAAGGCTTTTTATAACAAACAACAGATGTGCACTACCTGGCGCACGGTCGTGCTCCAGGTCGTGCTGGTAGCTACAGTGTTTTCTTTTTCGCCCAGGCATTTCGCAGTTTCCATTTTCAGCAAAATCTCGATTCCTGTCTCGAGGTAGCAGGCGCACGACCGTGCTTAGACTAAGCACGGTCGTGCTTGAGTCAAAATCACGGGCACGACCAGAACATACACGGCACGGTCGTGCTTGAGTCAAAATCACGGTTGTGCTAGGCTTGCGCACGGTCGTGCTCTGACCAATTTCACCGGCACGCCCTTGTGCACAGCCTGTGCTCCCGAGGAACAGCTGAAGCACGATCGTGCTAGGTCTGAGCACGGTCGTGCTTGTGACCTGTTTTCGTCAATTTCTCTTGAAAATGCGTCTTTTCTCCGTTCTTTTCTTCGGTGGTTTGTCTTGGCTGTAAAATCACAAAAACCACAATTTAGTACTTAAACTAATGAAATTACAACCAATTAATAACCAAATCCGGGTTAAATGTGAAGAATAAATATGTATATTTCTATACATATCAAACATCCCCACACTTGAACTTTGCTTGTCCTCAAGCAATCTTAAATGAACAAGATCTCCAATGGCAACAATAAACAAATTAACAACAAGCAAAATAGCTTCAAAAGGGGTGAAAACAAATAGTTGGCATCAAAGAAGCAAATGATCAAAAATGTAATGACAACTATTAAGACATGTTTCACCTCTTGAATCCCTAGCAAGCATTACCTTACCCTCTCACAATGTTCACACACACTCGGATGATTTATGGACATACATGTAAGGAGTATGTTTAGAACACTCAACGCCAAGTCAATGAATCATACATAATCATAAGCTTGTGCAAAAATCAAATCTCCATCAACTAATATAAAACAATTGCATAAACCAAGAGGACTCGGTTTGGGTTTTGGTTTGGTGGTGGTGGAGGTGTGGACTTTTGGAATGAGAAAATGGGTAAAAGGCGTTAAAAACTCGGCGATTAAATGACTAACTAATTCATACAAAACTAATAATAAAACCATTATGGTTTTTCCGGATGGAGAAGGGATTCCATCATAAAGTACTCAAAACTTCCTCTTCTTTTGCACAATTTCACCTTAATTGTGGTGAATGCCTCTTTTCGTTTTTTTTTCATCAACTAAACTTATGATCATGTTTAGCAAAAATTGACTACTTGAATATGCTAAATAAACGATGAGATAATACAAGAACCGACCGAGTTTAACAAAAAGAATTTGTGAAATATATGAGGTTTCGGGATGGTGAAGTGGGTAGATAGGATAATAGCATGAAAGCGTACATGGGGGTTATCTAGCGGCTAGGTTTGGATGGGTAAATACATGAAAATGGTGGTGAATGAAGATGGGTGTCCTAATGCCTCAATCATTTTTATCGCAATGTTTTAAATTGTGATCTTGAAATGTATATATAACACAAGTTCTAAAATGTATAAAACATCCGGCACACTCAATTCCAACAAAAACAAGAGAAACAATGTGATATAAAGCTAGAAAGGCTAAAAAAAATTACTCTCGCAAATGGAAGGGGTGGGGTGTGTAAGGCATGACATGTAGTTCATCATTTATCTCACACGTTTAATGGTTGCCACAAAAAATTTAACTCATTTACTTCCCTTATCAACTATTTCTTTTGCAAAAACACCCTTTTTTATTATCTTGCTTCATTGGTTGATTTATCAAAAATGATTTTTCTAATTGCCATAAAAATTAATGTTGGAGATTTTGCAAAAATAAATAAGCTAAGGACAAGAACAAGTTTCCATTCAAGCATATCCCTCCCCACACTTGAATTGCACATTGTCCCTAATGTGCAACAAAAAATGCAAAGCAAATTGATATTAATAAGAATGCATGGAGGTAAGGAAGAAAAATGCTCCCCTGTCAGAATCGGAGTGCGCGCGTGCTTCGAAATCTACGAGCCATGTTCATCCACCTGTAACCAAAAACAAAACTACACCAAGCGTTTACACTACTAAATCATCAACTCATCACCAATCATCCAACCAAATTAAAATAAAATAAAAGCTAGATTAAACAAAAAATTATTAAAATCTAAAAGTCTGTACGGATGAATCACAATAGTAACAATTCAGTCATGACATAAACAAACAAAAATACCAACAACCAAACAGAAAAAGTGCATCAGATCTCTAAACTTGGACAAAAACTAATCATCTTGATTTGCCCCTGAACCGCTTGCTCCATCTTGGCGTGACCGCTTCTGACCAGGATTTTGCCCAAAAGATGCGTACGTGAAAGGAGGGGTGGGCAGGTCGTAGTGATCGTAGGCAGCAGCAACCTGATGAGATGAGAACAGCCAGTCAAACCCTCTTTGTGTCTCATCTTGAATGGATTCGAGCATGGTGCCCTGTCGCTGCTGC
The DNA here is from genome assembly GCA_030867185.1 of Tagetes erecta. Lineage (NCBI taxonomy): Eukaryota > Viridiplantae > Streptophyta > Magnoliopsida > Asterales > Asteraceae > Tagetes > Tagetes erecta. The sequence continues at coordinate 37,982,466 of CM061489.1, read as the reverse complement.
TCAAGGCTAAATGCATCCATTCGTTGCCGCTGCAACTCGATATCACCACGCATTGCGGTTTGGACGGTCTCAAATTCTACGAAGCGGTTCCACATCTGTGGAACTGTAGGGATCGCAGCAGCATCGAGATTGTCCATAAAGCGCATAAAGTCATCATGCTGAGTCCCCCCAGCTGCAAACGTGGTGCCTCCTACATTCTCTGGCTCCCTATTGTCAGCAACATCCTCCTCTTCATCTTCAGGCTCCTCCTCAGCTGGGATAGGATCCCATATCCGTCCCTCCTTGTCTTTCAAACGCCAGCCTGCTGGAGTTTGAACGACAAGGGTCATGTAGCGAAGAGTCCGAAGGTCGAGGGCCGGTGTATCGTAAATAAGTGTCAGAATAGCAACATTCTCTGGGGTTAACAGCCCCAAAGACTCTGCCATCTGAGTCACGTAAATCCCACCGCAAATATGGCTGCTATGCAGTTTGCCAGAAGATGTGACCAAATAGTTTGCCAGGCAATGACCGAAATTAATATTCTCCCTGCGAATGAAGCAGAACAGGAAGAATAGATCTCGGGTAGAGACATTTCCTACGCTGTCACCACGTAGGCAAATGGTTCCCACCAGGACTCGATGAATGAATCGATGAAACGGATCCCTCAACTTCGTAGCCTTAGCGGTTCTTGCCGCATAAGGACCCGATGCGACCTCTTCCCAAAACCCTGCCTTCTCAAAATCACTTCTGAAGTCATGCAGCCCATCAAATAGCTCGGTCTGTAGCTCTGATTCGGTGTATAATCCCATTCTTTGTGAAAACTCAGCTACAGACATCTTTCGCCATATTCCCCCCAAACGAAATCGTACTCCATGACGTTTCCTGTAGATGTCCCGTGAAGGAAAACAAAATTGGAATGTCGCGAAGAACTCTATGATCAATTCAGTATATTGTGGATGCTGAATTGAAAATAGTCTCGTCCAGGGAGGGGTCATCATGGGCTGCATATGGCCGTTTTGGTTCAGGCTCTCGACTAAGTCCCAGTCTAAGTAACGAGCGCACTCAATCTAATGTCGGCGCTCCCACAATGAATTAAGAGCGGGCATGCATGGTCGGTCATGTTTGTCTCTAGAATCAAACTGTAGCCACTCGTGATCCATCTGTACAAACACAGCTAAAAAGTCAGAAATAAATGACGGGAAAATGAAGAAGAAAAACACAAAATTTGGGCAAACAGAAGAGATGCACGACTGTGCTTTGACCAGGCACGGTCGTGCTTAGGTCAGAGTTCTCGGGAACACAGGCAGTGCGCCAACCAGCACGACCTGTGCGTTCATCGGGAAGCACGGTCGTGCGTAGGTCGAGCACGGGCGTGCTTGAGCCAAGTTGCTCGGAAGCACATGCAGTGCGCCAACAGCACTACCTCCATGACCAGAGCACGGTCGTGCGTCTGAGGAGCACGATCGTGCTCTGTACCTGCTACAGTTATGACGAAGAAAAATCCCAAAAAACTCAGAAAAACCACTACTATTTCCCACAAACATCAAAATCTAACAAAGGGGAAAGGATCTAGACGACAATAACAAGAAAAACAACCCTAAAAACTAAGATTTCAAGCAACAATCGGACAAGAATGGTGTTCATCTCCATTCAAGCCCTAGAAATCTAAAAACTAGGAATTAAAACACAAAAAGAGTAGATGGATCGAAGTTACATACCGAGATTGAGAAGGAATTTGGAAGAAGCGAGTGGAATGGAGTGAAATCGCGTTTTGGTACTGTAGATCGAGTAGGTGGCTGCAATGGAGGTTGGGTAAATGTGAAAGTGAATTGTGGAGAAGAAGATAAATGTAAAAACCTAATTTCCCGTACAGACGCACGGTCGTTCCCTGTTTGGCACGGTCGTGCCCCTTTGGCCACGCACGGTCGTGCGTTTCTTTGCACGGTCGTGCTCCTCATCAGGTTTTACATTTTTCGACATTTTCACTCATTTGGGCACCAAAACGTCAATTCCCTTCGATTATACACTCGCAAAAACAACTGAAACAAACCAAAGGATGTTTCGGATCTTCACATGTCACCCTCTCTCCTTCGAGATGCAAACAAGGATTTCAAAAACTCGTACAAAAACAACAAATAACAAATAACAAAGTAAATAAACACACGAACATCCGGGCTACCTCCCGAATTTATTTGTTCTTGGGGTGGAGTGCAAGAACCTCCAAAGCCATGTCAATCGGTCCTTCAACATAAACTTTCAATCTATGACCATTGAGTTTAAAGACTCCTCCGTCATCGTGTGAAATCTCAACGGTGCCATATGGAAACACCTTCTTCACCGTGTATGGACCGGACCATCGAGATTTCAACTTACCCGGAAACAAACGCAACCTCGAATTGTATAGCAACACACGATCCCCCACTTGGAATTCTTTGTGGTCCTTCAAGCGGCGATCGTGTAAATTCTTGGTTCGTTCTTTGTAGATGGTGGAATTGGCATAGGCTTGATTTCTTAATTCCTCCAGCTCGTGAATCTGGAGAAATCGAGTGTCATCTGAGTTTGTCAGGTCCAGATTAACGGCTTTTAATGCCCAATAAGCCTTATGCTCCAATTCCACAGGAAGATGACACGCCTTTCCATAAATCAACCTAGAGGGAGTGGTGCCTATAGGTGTCTTGTATGCAGTTCGAAAGGCCCAAAGCGCATCATCTAATTTCTCCGACCAATCCTTACGGTTTTGACTAACCGTTTTCTCAAGAATTCGTTTGATGCCCCTATTAGTGACCTCAACCTGTCCACTGGTTTGTGGATGATATGGCGTTGAAAATCTATGGTTCACTCCATAGCGTGACAACGCCCTTTCCAATTGGGAATTGCAGAAATGCGTCCCACGGTCACTAATGAGTGCTTTGGGGGCACCAAAGCGAGAGAACAACTTCTTCAAAAACTTGACAACTACCCTGGCATCATTAGTGGGCAAGGCCTGAGCCTCCGCCCACTTGGAAACATAATCAACAACCACGAGGATATATTTATTGCCATAAGAAGTTGGGAAAGGTCCCATAAAGTCAATACCCCAGACATCAAATATTTCACAGACTTGGATACTGTTCTGGGGCATCTCATTTCTGGAAGAGATGTTGCTTGCCCTTTGGCAAGCATCACAAGCACGGATCATAACATGAGCATCACGGAAGATGGTGGGCCAGAAGAAACCAGCATCAAAAACCTTCTTCGCAGTGAGAGTCGCTCCATGATGTCCTCCTGTGGGTCCTTCATGGCAGTGGTGTAGGATTTTTGAAGCCTCCTCTCCATACACACATCTGTGAACAATCTGATCTGCTCCGACTCTGAACAGATAAGGATCCTCCCACAGGTAGTGCTTCACGTCAGCAAAGAATTTCCTCTTTTGCTGGTGAGTCAAACCCTTCAACCCTTCAAATAATTGGCAAAGTCGGCGAACCAAGGATGCTCATCTTCATGCGTTTGTATGTGCATGAGGGACTCGTGGGGAAAATTGTCATTTATGTGTAACCCCACGTGTTCCTCTGAAGCTGGGCACTCAAGACGTGAAAGATGATCTGCTGCAACATTTTCAGCACCCTTTTTGTCACGGATCTCAATATCAAATTCTTGCAGCAACAAGATCCATCGTATCCATCGGGGTTTAGCATCTTGTTTGCTGAAAAGATAACGAAGAGCAGCATGATCCGTAAACACAATGGTTTTGGAAAGGACAAGATAAGATCTGAATTTATCGAATGCAAAGACCACAGCCAAGAGCTCTTTCTCAGTGGTGGTGTAATGCTCTTGTGCGTCATTCAGGGTCTTGCTCGCATAATAAATCGGATGGAAATGCTTATCTTTCCTTTGCCCCAAGATCGCCCCTACTGCAAAGTCACTCGCATCACACATCAACTCGAATGGTAAAGACCAATCGGGGGCTACCAGGATAGGAGCATTGACGAGTTTTTCTTTCAGAAACTGGAATGCTTTTAAGCATTCATTGGAGAAGACAAAAGGGGCGTCTTTCTCAAGGAGCTGTGTCATAGGCCTGGCGATCTTAGAAAAATCCTTGATAAATCGCCTGTAGAAACCAGCATGGCCTAAAAAGCTCCGAATGGCTTTCACTGAGGTAGGAGGTGGTAGCCTAGAAATGGTATCAATTTTGGCTCGGTCAACCTCAAGACCCTCCTGTGAGATCTTGTGCCCTAAAACAATGCCCTCCTTCACCATGAAGTGACATTTTTCCCAATTAAGCACAAGATTGGTTTCCTCACACCTCGTCAACATTTTCTTCAGATTTGTGAGACAATGATCAAAAGAGCTCCCATATACAGAAAAATCATCCATGAAAACCTCCATGGAGTCCTCGATCATGTCATGGAAAATGGCTACCATGCAGCGCTGGAAGGTAGCTGGGGCATTGCACAGTCCAAAGGGCATTCGTCGGTAGGCGAATGTGCCATAGGGACATGTGAATGTCGTCTTCTCCTGATCAGGAGGAGAAATGGGGATTTGAAAGTACCCCGAGAAACCATCAAGAAAACAATAAAACATCCTCCCTGATAAGCGTTCAAGCATCTGATCAATGAAAGGGAGGGGGAAATGATCTTTTCTCGTAGCATCGTTGAGTTTGCGATAATCAATACAAACTCTCCAACCAGTGACGGTGCGAGTAGGAATCAACTCATTCCTCTCGTTAGTGACCACCGTCATCCCTCCTTTTTTCGGGACAACCTGTACCGGACTCACCCATGCGGCATCAGAAATCGGGTAAATCAACCCAGCATCAAGTAGTTTGATCACCTCTTTCTTCACGACCTCTTGCATATTAGGATTGAGGCGTCTCTGATGCTGTACAACAGGTTTGAAGTCCTCCTCCATCAAGATTTTATGGGTTAAAAAAGGATGGATTGATTCCTTTTATATCCATAATCTTCCACGCGATTGCCTTTTTATGCAATTTCGAAACCTCAAGTAATCTCGCCTTCTCGTCACTCGTTAAATCAGAAAAAATCATGACAGGTAAACCAGACTCACCATCCAAGAAAGCATACTCTAAATGGCTAGGTAGCTGTTTAAGTTCAACTGGTGGTGGGTCCTCGACAGAAGGTCGTGACTTGGGTTCAGCATTGCAATCAATAACCTCAAAGACCTCTGGACATGAGAAAGAATCATGGTCAACAAGAAATATCATCTCCTCAATGGAGGTGTCACGGTGAACTGAATCCCATGTTTGATTAGGAATTAACTGTGTGTCCAGAGCCTTTTCATCGAATGTGTCATGTAACTGATTACTCACACATGTGTCAATAGTGTCAATGAAATACAGTGAGTCATCCTGACTTTGTGGATGCTGCATAGATCTCCCAATATCAAAAGTCACCTCTTCATCATCAACCCGAAGAGTAAGTCTGCCCGTGCAAACATCAATCAAGGCTCTAGCTGTGGCTAGGAATGGGCGACCTAAGATAAGGGGTACATTCTTATCCTCATCCATATCAAGAATAACAAAGTCGACTGGGAATACAAATCTGTCAATTTTCACCAGCATATTCTCAACTATACCCCGCGGGTATTTCACTGATCGATCAGCAAGCTGGATACTCATACGTGTTGGCTTTGGTTCTCCTAGGTCAAGCTTAGCAAAAACCGCGTATGACAATAGGTTTATGCTAGCACCTAGGTCAGCCAAAGCATTGCTGACAGACAAACTACCAATCAAACAAGGGATAGTGAAACTCCCAGGATCATTCATCTTCTTTGGTAGTTTGTTTTGGAGAATAGCTGAACACTCCTCGTTCAAAGTAACATGAGACAGCTCCTTGAGCTTCTTTTTGTTTGTGAGGAGGTCTTTCAAGAATTTAGCATACTTGGGCATTTGAGCAAGGGCTTCAACAAATGGTAAATTGATGTGAAGTTGCTTAAAAAGCTCGAGGAATTTTCCATAATGTTCCTCCATTTTCTGCTTTTTAAGTCTGCCCGGATATGGAATGGGAGGATTGTATGGTTTGACTGGCTCCTTGGACCGTGCTGTACTTGCTGGGCTTCGCCTCATTTGCACCTGATCCGGAGACTCAGTCTCTTCTTCTTCAACAACCGGCTGTGAAGAAGGTGATGGAACAGGCTCAGTGGTCTTGCCACTTCTTGTCATGATGGCTTTGACATGACCCTTTGGATTCATCTCAGTGTTGCCTGGAAGGCCACCCTGAGGTCTCTCAGAAAGAAGTTTGGCAATTTGCCCGACATGGTTTTCAATGTTTTGCAAAGAAGCTTTCTGATTTCTCAGTTCAGTTTCATTTTTCAGGAATCGATCTTCAGTATATCGATTTTGTTTCTCAGAATTGGCTAACAGTCTAGCCATCATGTCCTCCATAGTAGCTTTCCCTTCTTGTGGGGGTTGTGAGCTACTACTGGGTCCCTGATTATGGAGTGAAGCTTGTGGAGGACGGGACTGGAAGGATTGAGTTTGAGTCTGCTGAAATGGGGGACGCTGATTGAATCCGGGTGGTTGCTGGTTTAGGGAACCAGACCTCTAACCGAAATTTGGGTGATTCCTCCACCCAGGATTATAAGTATTGTTGTAGGGATTGTTCTGGGGACGAGTCTGGTTACCCATGAAATCAACCTGCTCGTGCATCATTTCCCCCATCTGACAATCACTACCTGGATGCGGCCCCCCGCATAACTCACAGTAGGTATGAACACGATTTACCTGCATTTGATCGACTTTTGTGGAGAGAGCCTCCAACTGAGCAGTTAAAGCGGTGTAGAAGTCAACTTGGTGAACTCCATGACGAGATGTCCTAGATCGCGGCGCGCGACTAGAATAGCTCTTCGCGGCTACCCTTTCGAGCATATCGTATGCTTCTTGCGGTCTCTTTTTGCCGAAGTCCCCATTCGTGTGCATGTCGAGAAGCTGCTGACTCTGCGGTTCTAAAGTATTGTAAAACGTGTCGCAAAACTTCCATAACTCTAAACCGTGGTGAGGGACCTTTCGAGCAAGGTCCTTGAATCGTTCTCATGCATCGTGAATGGACTCGCCATCATCTTGCTCAAACGCGTGAAGTCTAGCCCTAAGCTTTGAGGTTTTCTCAGCAGGAAAATACTTCTCCAGAAACTTCTCGACCATCTGAGTCCAAGAAGTAATGGATCCGGAGGGAAGTGAAACCAACCAAGCTTTGGCTCGGTCCCGTAAGGAAAACGGAAGCAGCCTAAGCCGGATAGCATCATCAGAAGCGTCATTGATTTTGAAAGTAGCGCAAATTTCAAGAAAGCTATTGAGATGGGCGTTAGGATCCTCGTGATCCTTACCGTCGAACTGACACATGTTCTGGACCATTTGAATGGTACTGGATTTGATTTCAAAATTGTTCGCTTCGACAGTAGGCCTCTCGATACTCCAGGCCAGATCATTGAATGATGGTTTGCCGAAGTCGGTTATTATTCTTTGATCGTCGAGTTCCGCCATTTGTTCTTCCTCCTCACCGGATGTGTTGTCTTCTAACGTGTCGCCCTCGATTGCAGCGGCTACGAGGCGGGACCGCACCCGCAGCCTTCGATGTAAATTTTGCTCCGGTTCTGAAGATGGTTCGACGATATCGGTGACCGGAGTTGTGGACATACACGATTGAAAATAAAAGAAAAGACGATGACGAAACTATTCCTACAAGAATAAAAATAAAATGAAAATAAAATAAAAATAAAAATCAAGTCGAGAGAAAAATACACACAAGGTATCAACAATGGTGAAATCACTAACTCGAATCGTTCTCGAAATCACCGTGTCCCCGGCAACGGCGCCAAAAACTTGATGTGCGTGAAAGTATATATATATATTTTTATAAAGATTTTTCACACAAATTTAGTTTTAAAAGGGGTTTTCACCTAAAAATACTAAATCACACTCAGAAATGCAAGTGTACCTATCGGCTAGTAATATAGTAAAAACGGTAAGAACCGGATATCAATCTGTGGACACAGTAGCTCTCGATACTAAACGTTTGTTAATGTTTGTCCGAATAAAGAGCGAATTTTGGGTTTTTCTTAAACTAGCATACAAGGAAAATATTAAACTAAGACAATTTAAACTAGAGGAATAAAACTATGGAATTAAGATATTATCTAGACTAAGAATCCACTTAACCTTGATGATGAAAACTATTAATGGTGAAGTCAATTTTTCTTATAGGAATAACTAGACTCCGATTAAGGAAATCTAACTAAAATGATTCTTTGGAAAACTAGAACGATAAACACATCCTAATTACCTAAAATCATACAATTAAGTCCAATTGATGTCTTTTATGTCAAGAACTAAAGGTAAACTAGTCATCCGCTAAAATGTCCTAGTTTCATAACTAAAGGAAAACTAGAACGATAATCACATCCTAATCACCAATAATTACGTAAAGTAGACAAAATTATGAAATATTCCAACATGTAATTCTCAAACTAAGTCATGCAAATCTAGATATTGTGGCCACAATTCCAAACCTACACATCTAACATGTCTAAGAAATTACAACATCACAATCATTTTTTCAAATATCTTGTGAAAGAAAGCACACTTGTCTAATTTCATGTCATCTAACATTCCAATCATCATTTCTAATATCATGGCATAAATCCTACAAAATTCATTTATAAGATTTACAAACAAATATCAAGAAGATGGGTTTTTCAACATGTCAAACTTCCTAACATTCATCAACATCATATGACAATAAAATTGGACAAGCATACAACATCATTGAAATATTACCATAATTTCATCATTGATCTTAACATAAAACATCACTAAAATATTCAAGTTTCATTCATCATCAAGGCATAACATCCTAATCTAGATAATATGAGTGTTTAGCCCATAAGGCTTACAAAAACTACAAGAAACATGACTAAACTAGCTAAAAACATGATTAAACTAATTAAACGTTCAAACCGAAAACAAGCAAGGAGAAGAAGAGGTGGTTGGTTGATGATTCTTGAGTCTTCTATGGCTTCCAATGGCTTCCAAAACACTCAAAATCAGTGAAACTTAGTGTAAATTTGCTCCAAAAACTCAACACCCCGTAATGAATGAACACAAGGCTTTTTATAGAAAACAACAGATGTGCACTACCTGGCGCACGGTCGTGCTCCAGGTCGTGTTGGTAGCTACAGTGTTTTCTTTTTCGCCCAGGCATTTCGCAGTTTCCATTTTCAGCAAAATCTCGATTCCCGTCTCGAGGTAGCAGGCGCACGACCGTGCTTAGACCAAGCACGGTCGTGCTTGAGTCAAAATCACGGGCACGACCAGAACATACACGGCACGAGCTGAAGACGATCTCGGAAATGACTTGAGCACGGTCGTGATAGGCTTGCGCACGGTCGTGCTCTGACCAATTTCACCGGCACGCCCTTGTGCACAGCCTGTGCTCCCGAGGAAAAGCTGAAGCACGATCGTGCTAGGTCTGAGCACGGTCGTGCTTGTGACCTGTTTTCGTTAATTTCTCTTGAAAATACGTCTTTTCTCCGTTCTTTTCTTCGGTGGTTTGTCTTGGCTGTAAAATCACAAAAACCACAATTTAGTACTTAAACTAATGAAATTACAACCAATTAATAACCAAATCCGGGTTAAATGTGTCGAATATATATGTATATTTCTATACATATCAGTAAGAAATATATTAATTGATTTAAACATAACGTCCAAAAAAATAATAGTAACGATAAATAGAATAGTTTTTTTATAATAATCATAATAGTAGTAGTGTCTCTCGCAAATGATAAGTAACACAAATAATATATTTATTCTATTATTTATTTGACAATGAGAATAGATTGTATACAATAAAGATACTTTAAAATATTTACAACATTTTTAAAGTATTTAAAAATCATATACAAAAGTCTACATTTATGTACTATTATTTATAAAATCTTTGTATATTTTCAGAAGTAATAAAATACATTTTATACTATTTTTATGGTATTAAAAGTATTTTGTAAAAAATCCAATTTATAACAATTGATTTATACAAATCGTGGTTTTATATAGTTTATAAGATTTTTGACATATTATAACTTATATGATATAAGGATTAGTTATTTTGATTATGGTAATTAGTAAAAATGGGTAAGAAATGTAAACAAAACAAAAATTAAACAAATGGTGGCCCCTGGTTTCGAACCCAGGGCATCCCATCGACAGCCAAACAACTAACATACGAGTTACTAGGTGATTTTGATTATAACAGAAATTAAATGGTTTTTTTTTTATCTAATTTCAACAATTTCTCCCAAATCATATAAACCCTAAATCCTATATTACTTGGGATTGATTCAATGGAATTCAAACTTAATAGAGGGATTTTGATCAGCATATGATAACGAGCATTTTATATTAAATAACTTACTTGATTTAATCACGAAGAGGGAAGAGTACGTAAAGATACGGCGAGTTTAGAAGCAAAGTAGTATCTAGAGGCTGTTACAATCAAATTAGAGTTCCAGATACCTTCATCGTGTTAAGATGAACGAAATTGCAATGAACAATCACGAATTAATGATGATCCGCTTGATGATCAGACGAAGAACCTAGAATTTGGGAATTGTTTCTTCAGGCTATTGTTGTGCAATTATTGATTCAAAGAGAAAGATTAATCACAATGGAGTATTTTGCACAACAAAATAGATTACAATTTGAGAAAAAATTATATGAATGGGTTCGGTTAGAGTTTTGATAAAACATGAATCATTTAAAGGTATTAACAACAATTAAGGTGGAATTGAAGGCATGGTTAAATTCGAATTCACTACAGCGCCGTTTTGGTTCACATGATTCTATTAATTACACGTTAATTCGCCAATTGAATAAATGGGTTTAGTAAAACCTCTGAAAATTATAAATTTGGATGAATCGAATTTAGTAGTGTTTTAAATTAAGTTTTAAAAGCATAGTTGGATTCGAAATGGTCAAAGGATCATTTTAGCATGATTTAATTGAGTGAAAAATGATTTGAATCGGGTTTAATAACTTGCTGGAATTGTTGGTCGGAGCATGGCCGTAGAACGGCTGAAAAAAGGGTTGTTGCAAGGGGAGAGGGTTGGTTTAATAATTTACAGCTTTGGTCCCTGAAGTCTGGATTAATATAAATTTTGAGTTAAAAATTTAAAATAAGTTTAGAAATTGACATTTTCCACCAAAAGTTAATTAAATCTTTACTTTAAATAACTAACTTAACTACGTTAACTTGTACCTTTTATAAAATTGACGTTTTTATATATTTACATTGTTTTTTACGTTGAATGGTTACTTTTAGACTTAAAATTAATGAATTTGCTATTATTTATACAATCTCTTTTATAAATTACAATTTATATATATATATATATATATATATAATAGTAGGGACTCGCACGATGCTGCGGGGTCGATATTTTCATCGACAATCGTTTATAGCATGGACCTAGGTGACGGGCATAACATGTGTAAAGATATTAATAACTGAAGATGAAAACTGGAGACGATAATATTCAAATAACCATGAGTTAAATACGGAACATTCAAATCTTAACATACGAGCTGAAAACAAATGATCTATGTGAGCTCATGAAGATGATTAGAAATTAATCGTACTTCCTACACATCTCTTCGATAAGATCCAAATTTTCCCACCACCAAGTATCATCCATAAGAAGCTCAGGGATTTCCGGCTTTTCTTTTCCTTCACCTTTTAAATCCTTTTGTTATTGGATATTGACGGGTCTCTCCTCTTTGACTGTCACCTCATTCGTTGGAGCTAGAGCAAGTTGGTCACTAATGACATAAGTTTTCAATAAACATATGTGTTATATAACCTTATATAGGTAAAGAAAGTCTTTGTTAAAATTTTAATTATACCTAACACATCATTCAAGTTAACATTGCTCTGCTCCATATTAGATTTCTAAACTCTGAGAAAACAAAAGGAAATAAGTTTGTAAGCACATTATAATAATAGTTTGAAAAAATTACAAATATATCAAACAAAAAACAACTTTGAGGTTATAATAAAAAAACACAAATCTTAACATATGAAAGCATATTACTAAGTTATAGCATACATATATTTCACATATCATGCAAAACCTCACGATACACGACATTTGAGGTGTACACTCCGTTTCATTTGAAATCTCTTGCAGGGTGTACTAAAATCATTGTATTCCCCCGTGATATCCCTCGTGATAACCCCACATAAGGTGCTTGTGAGAAAAAACATAATACGGAAGATAACCGCCAACATGAGGGATTGTTTGACCTAGAGCTTTATTGATGGCCATTGAAAAGCTAAGTCGAATGAGAAATTTTTTTCTTTTAAGCTTGAACGGAAACATTTCATCCTCAGAAAGACTTAGAGGGATTCTAGGCAAAAACACTCGTTTTCCTGCATGTTGACCTTCGGCTATCTCGGCATCAATAACATTGCGTTGGAAGGCTCTACATATCAACCATGTGCCATTACATAGACCGTGTGAAGGATTGATATTCCATACAGTATAATGGGACACCTAGTCTTCAAGCGAAGCTTATGAGGCGGGAGTCCACTAATAGTTAGTGCATTCAAGAACTCTACACGATAAAAGTTTCTACCATATCAAAACTATAGTAAACTTTTCCACCCCTTGGAACACGTCAATCATTTGATCATTTATTTCTTCCACGCTTTCATTTTTTGTGGATAATATTGATCTGTTGATTAAGTAATCCGAAGGCCGTACATTTTCTTGAATCACAGGAAATACAACTTTTATCAAATCTTTTACCGATTCTTTTTTATCTATGCACGGAACCACCATGTCGTCTGGTATACGGATAAATGTACCTTTGATTGACTCTTCAGTTCCATCACCCACTCTCAGGAGGAAACCAGAAAACCACAGATCTGTACGCGTTCTCATGTTTATGGTTAGACGCATCTTCTTCGTCATAGACCGCAACGGTGACATCCGTAGACCGGCGTTCTCAATCTATGCGTGAGTGCCATGTTTGATGACCGGCAACACCTGCCTGAAATCCCCTCCCATTATCATTATATTTCCACCAAAGGGGACACTAACGCCTATAATATCCTGCAAAGTTCGATCTACGGCCTCTATCCCCTAACGCTTTGCCATAGATACCTCGTCCCATATGATTAATGTGGCCAACCTAAGTATTTAAGCCGCACCGCTTTCTTTTTTTATCGTGCACATCGAGTTTTTGTCAAGGGTAATAGGAATTTTTAACCTCGAGTGAGCGGTTCTATCTCCTGGTGTATCGTGCACCAGATGAGGCGGTCGCACGAGCAATAAGATCGCGCGAACGAACTTGAGCCAACAAATCTTAATACAAAAAGGTTTTCCCCGTCCTACCAGGTCCATCTACAAAGAACACACTTGAACGATCGTTATTCACATGAGACATGATCTCATAAAACACCCTTTTCCGGTCTTAATTTAGATCGTCTTTTGCACGTAAGTGTTCAGGATCCACAGTTATCTCATACTCCTCCTGTACCTCACGGGAACTTGCGTGTTGTACGTTTTCTTGTGTTATATTAGGAAGATCGAAATCACGAATATGTTTACCCATAGATTGTAGAAAAACCCTAATGTCTGTATGAACCATATTCTGTACTCGTTCCGCGTTTTGGAAATGCAATCGATAATTTTCAGAAAGCGATTCAAAATGTTTATTCCACAACCTACGAATATCACCAGGTTCGCAAAATACCATTATTGTAGCGAACAACCTTCTCAGTGAACCCGGAAACTGAAAGAAAGAGGCTTCTGTGAGACATTGCGATAAACTGTCATCGTTCTTTATTAACCCGTGCTCTTGAGCCGCTTTTCGAAATTTTGGGTGCGTTACACCATTAATCGTTCAAAGATTTTCAAAAGACGTAGGTCGTCTTACATTTAACAAAAGCAGTCGCAAGTAGTACCTTTTGCCTTCTGCGGGATTAGCAGCAACAATACGGCCTCGTTGTCCCTGAGCTTTACGTTCGTTCCATTTACGTCCGCTTGCATTCTATGTGAAGTGTTTAGGAAAATATTTATAAAATTCCTGTCTTGCATTAGGGATCGACATGTTTGTTTTAAAAAATGCAGTGAGTATGGAATCCTTGATTGACTCCCATCAACAATGTTTTCCAGCGTATCATTCTCTCTAAATCTAACCATCTGCATATTTGGGAGATGAAGTTGTAAGGCCAACACCGAAGGATGGATTTTTGAAAGGTCAAATGAAAAAATACGCCACATGGCCTCCGACGGAGACACGTAACCCACATCCTGATATCTTTTTATCGCATTAATAAAACTTTGTCCATCTTCATCGACGTGAATAACTTGCTTGTCGTGCCCTTTGTAAACATATAAAAACAGATACTTAACAAATTTTATACTTGAACAAACCTCGACATTCATATGGCAGTTAAACATCATCAAAAGCCTTGGGTTATAACGGACCACCCATCTGTTATCAAGATTTGATCCTCGCACATCAACACTAATATTATTGTCTCTCCTTCTGTATAAAGGATATGATTCCTCTCCTTGCATCGTATGTTCATTAAACCCTCAAGGATAATGAAACTGACACACTGGTGGATCACCCTGCATACATGGACTACTTTTCCATAAAGCACCGCAGGGATCATGCATCATGTGCTTAACAACAACTTCGTGCAGCTTCGGATATTGTACCGGGTCAGGAATCTCAGAACACACAACCTTATCATAATGATCTGGGTTACCAATTTTGTCTTCCGGGTGCATGATAAGGAGGAAATGCGCATGCGGCAACCCATACTTCTAAAACTCGACGACGTAAACGTATGACTTATCATGACCGAGTATATGTTTCTTGAATAGTTGATGCTTAAGCTCCTCTAATCGGGCATGAAACACTCTGGAAACAAGATCCGGACGATCTTGTGCACTTTGGCCAGGTTTTAAGTTATCACATATCTTAGGCCACTGAGGTTTACAATCATTGTCAGAAAAAATTGGGACATCCATCATCTTGAACTAAAGTCATGGCATCTAAAAAACGGCGTCGCATATCGCGAGGCCCTCCAACGAAACTCGCAGGCAACACAATCCGTTGTCCGACTCTGTTTGGCTGAACCTCGATCCCCAGCATGCACACAATCAACAATACCTTGGTATAGATTAGCTTGTATCTCACTTTGGTGGTGTTCAACATACTGTAAGCGGGATGTCTCAATCTTTATGTAAATATCGAAGACAAACTGTTGTTGCAGCTGTCACACCCTGATTTCTTTATGTAAATATCGAAGATAACTATTTTCTTACCTGAAATGCATACTAAAACAAGTCAGCTAACGCTGGTGAGTTCTAAGTTTATTTAGTAAGGGCAAAACTATTTCAAAGGACCTGTTATTAAGTTCAATAAAACAATATAATCAAACTTTTATAAAAAAAAAACAGTCATTTTTATAATATCATCTCCACGAGATATAAAACATTGGCTTATCAGGCACGCTTGTTCAAAAACACTTGTGCACATGAAAAATTCTTGTAAAACACACTAGCAAATCCCATGCTATGTTAACTATTTAAGCCAGATGTAATAAATTAGTTTTGCCATGCCATACGATATGATGTACTCGAGATAATGATATAACGATCATAGACTAGCTAGGTACTATGATAAACTTCGGTCATAAGTCCATAATCAAACCAAGAAACACGTTGTTGCCCCACAACAGTCCAAACATATAAACTCCCTCGCTAAATATCCTGACCAGAGCGACTGGTCGCGAGAGCGGGCCCTTCTAACCTGATAGATCTACCAACATAGTCTGTGGCCTCCCCGAGGTTAATGATTATGGGGGGATTTAGGGGCTCAACAACATATACACATACTGCTGACCCAACTTATACCGTCATAACACTATACATGATCCCGATTACCTATCATATCACCATATCATGCTTTTCCCCCAAAACAGTTAAATAAAACATTTATTTAAAATGGGGCGAAGAGCTCACATATGTTAAAACAGTTAAACATAAAATCCATTATACAAGTATGCATTCTAGCCCAAAACGTTTTAAAAACAATTAAAAGAGAGGGCATCATAGAACTCACCTTAGCCATGTACTTAGATTTATCCTATTTGAATTTAGATATAATCTTGTCATAATTCCGAATCTTCGGCCTTAAGTTCCTGATCTATAATCATATATGTGTCCGAATTAGGATATAGAAGTAGACTATACCCTATATGGCTTAACTGGCCATCTAACGTGTCGTCTCACACGTTGTATTGTATTCGTGGGTTTATTATCCGTGTACTATGTTTTTGGATTATTGTCAAATATTACACTTACAAAGTTTGTTGCGATTTTAACTTAGGTAATATATAATTATCAAAGATTGATAATTAATATTATTTGTGTAATATTTTGTTGTACAAAACTAATTATATCCATAATATCTCTAGTATAACTTATTTGTTATTATTTCAATTGTCTTGTATTGTATAGTATACTTTAAGGCAATTATAATAAATAAAATACACTTAATAGTTATGTATTTTCCCTATACATATATGTAGTCCATGACTTTTCAAAACATGATGATTTCGGATTTTATATATTTATAAATCATCTCAAGTTATACAAAATTTACGCAAAATTTATTTATACGGGAGTCCGTCAAATTCATTAAGACATGCTTATATATACATACGTAAATAATTTGTTTCACCACACTTCGTATTTTTATTAAAGTCCAAGAGTTGTATTTTGTATTATAAAAATGAATATCTAAATATTCAATATATATAAATATACGAGTTTATTTAAAATCCGATTTTATCAATCTTATTGTTTTATGTAATAACAATCTTACTCATTAGTCTTAATGGTACAAAAACCGAATGTTGGTTTTACTTTATATAAATATATTTTCAATATCTCATATTTATATAACATTAGTTATAATACTAATTTTATCAAGTTTTCGTTAAATATAACTAGTTATTTGCATTTATGTGTATATATTATATACCGTCTCATTTGGTTTGTATTTTATAAGTGTCAAATTGATAGTAATTATAAATTTTTACTTATATAATTCGCACTCGTCCCACTCGTTTAGCACAATATAAAACGATAGCAAAACGTCTATTTTATACCTTTCGCATCCGATTCGCGTTTACGAATCTTCTCAAAACCGACATGCAACGAGACCCGATTACATCATTGTGTTCGTTTTTCCATTACGAACGTTTCTCCGGCCTCAGATCGTCCACGCAACCTTGTTTGACCCACCATGCAACACCAACAAGTTTCCTAATTTCATTCAAGAAATTCGTACAAACTGATCAGTATAAACATCGGACTTCCGATCATCTGATCGTAAGGAACATACAGTCCACATTTCGTCAGTAACCAACGGTCGGATCTCCGGGAAAGTGATGATCTTTGGGACTGGGTTTTCAGTGACGGAAATTACGAACTGTTCCGATTTTGGACATAAAAACCGTACCTCTGGGTAAGATATGCAAAAACTGAACGGTAGATGTTAACTTCCATATGTTAGGCACAACACAACCAAATTTCAGACGTATCCAACGGTTAGATCTTCTGAAATCCGCCCTAGAAAACCATTGCGTTTTTGGAAACATAGCATGCAACCATGTTTATAATGTTTCTCACGAATTTAAACGGTTTTAGAGAAGGATTCAGGCTAAAATAAGCTTACCATTGCGTTCGGGACGTCGAGAAATGGTTCCGGGACGAAAACGATATCTCCGGCCGTTGTCGGACTAC
The DNA here is from genome assembly GCA_030867185.1 of Tagetes erecta. Lineage (NCBI taxonomy): Eukaryota > Viridiplantae > Streptophyta > Magnoliopsida > Asterales > Asteraceae > Tagetes > Tagetes erecta. The sequence goes on along the minus strand of CM061489.1, from coordinate 37,964,670 downwards.
CGCGGACCGCCACCGGACCACCACCAGAAGGTGGCCGGAATTTAGCTGCTCTCCAGAACTCTCTATCTCTCTATAACACACTCATGTGTGTGTTTTTATGAGAGAAATGAGTTAAGTCTCATTTATATAGTGTTCGGTTATTTGCCAGTTGCTCTGTGCCAGCTCGTACCGCGTACAAATCTGACCAACGTCTCATTTTTATTTAATTTCGTTTCGAAACTTTAGATACCATTAGATATAATAAATACTCTCGGGATATCTATTTCATCAAATATGACGTGTATGACGATAACGGCTCATAACGCGTTAATATCGCGTGTTTTGCACGCTCAACTGTTTTAAGCGTTTTCTCGCACCGAATGTCAATATTATATTTTCTCCAATTATATTGAATTAAAACAAGTGTTTGATAATATTTTTCACGTCATTTTAGGCATCGAGACTGCTTTATCAAATAACGTAAACGTACGGACGTTTATCGGTTCCGCACGCGTAACTTGCATTTTGGCGTTCGAATTGAGTTTCCGATTATAAATGAGAATTACGATATTCTTCATCATGACACCGGGCGTGTCACGTTTCCGATAGATATTGGTTATTTACCGCATTATCCATTTATTACTATAGATATTCATTTGTGAGACTTAAAATTCATTGCTATGACCTTGTTACATAATTTTATTTATTTATTGAACTTGAGATTATCGATTTGGGCTTCAGATGAACCTAAAATCTTTAATGGGCCTTACTGGGCCCTGTGTGTCCATTTCGTTGGCCCACACTTTAAGTACCGAATTTTGACGGGTGTCACAGCAGCCGACCACATAACAATACTAAGTTCTCAATCGGGGGAATCTGAAACTTGTAAGAATAATACTCTCGTATCACTACTGTTGTCCTGCCACTTTATTGGTTAGCACCTAGATGTAAATAAAAGATCAACTTATTAGTACAAAATATAACTCATCTTTTAAAAACCACAATATTTTTCCGTACCTCTTGGCTCTTTGTCGATGATCTCCGATTGTTTATTAACTTCACTGATTGACACCCCTTTACATGGTATGTTAGGATGCCATCCCAACTCTCCATTAGGAAAAAACAAAGGATAGCATAACGAATCATAACATCCAAAGTACGACTGAATAGTTTGAGAACAATCTGACCTTCCGTACACAACAATACTTCATTTATATGTTGTAATATTGTCATTGCTTAACCCAGATACCGGCAACCTAAAGAATATGTGTTTTAAGAATAATAATAATGATCATAGGTATAAATCTAATTTTATGTTAACCATATACCTCGGATGTCGTTGGTCGGTTGTACACCCTCTAGTCAACCTCAATAGAAGCATTAAGGGTGACTTTATATTTGTCTAGTGGACCCAAATTGAAAAGTCTACGGTATGTCATTACGTACGGATTTGTAGAAGGAACACGTGACAACGTCTTAGTAATATTTTGATCGAGGTTTGGCCATTGGAGCATGTGTTCTAGCTCGGTTTCAGGATCATAAAAGTACAACTGTAAGTATCTTCCATCCCTGGAGACTAACTGGTCAATCCTGTGATAGATTCCTTTATGTGTATGAGAGGTATATACCCCGTCCCTCATATTGTTCAGTGTTTCACCAACGTGACGCCCATCAACGTGAAACTAAAATTGGTGTTATAAGTTCGTATGTTGAACCTAAACAATACTCCAATTTCATTTTGCAACGTGAAAAGTAGGTGTAGCTCACGTGGGACCTCTAAATGGGCTACTTCAGTCTGGCTATTCATGCAACAAAAGGTTGGGAATTCATATTTAAATAGTTTTGCAAAACATTTCAATCATGAACTCCGATCCTTTAAGATGAGAGACTCTGACGGTACATCGTCGTAAACAAAGTTATATGGATCCTCTTCTAAGTTCATGTCTCTTACTGGTGATTGATCGTCATACATAATCAGTGAAACCTCAACATCATTTGAAATGCGTTTTTCTTTATCTTTACGTGCAACATACACTCTTATATCCCGTTCCCTTATTTGATTGGTCGAGCTATTAGGGTGTAAGACTCCTAGAGGAATCACTTCACACGACTGATTAGCCGAACATAATATGAGAGGCGCGCGTTGACAGAAACTGACGCTGGCGCCGTTTGCCACTTTGTTGTTCTCTTTGTCTAAATAACGTTGTCTTTGATACTCTTTTCGTTTTCGACCTCGTGAGGTAGATGGAGTTGAGGAGGAAACGGCATTATGATCCGTTGGTTGCCCGTTGGTCATATTAAAATTATGAATACCTTTTTGAACGGAAAACGACGTTGTCAGTATGATTACATATTTTATCTACCAATTCCTACATTTGTAAGTAATATTAAATTAACTAAGATATCTATGTGTACGAACAAACATTGAAGGAATATAAAGTAAAGTAATATATAACAATTTGTGTATGGCAGACATAATCACAAAAACGAAACAAAGATTATATTTGGGTCATATCCATCTAATTATGTATAGTACGAACTATCTTGGTTACGTTGTCTTTAATTTAATGGAATTGTGATTTTTTATAGCGGTCTAAGTTGTATGGTATATATTGATCTTTATAGTGTTAGTTTTTAGTTTATAAGATTTATAAGTAAATCTGTATCAAAAACAACATAATATATAACGTATAATTAGTAATAAAGGAATATATTATATTACATTCAATAAATAAACTGATATAAATGTGTAACAAATGTGGGTAACAAACTACATAAACTAAAAGAACAAACTATTCTCTAATATAGAACGAGCCTTCTGCATGTTTGGTTCAACGACAATCTTAGCGAACTTAGGTGACCGTAAAATATTCCCTATAAGCAAAAAATGAGATGTGTAAGTTATAGAAATGACATGGACCGAGTAATATATTTGAAACTATAAAAGGTTCAAAGGCTAGCATACCCTCCGGCAAACGAATCAACTTGACTCGAGATATAAAGACAATTGTTTTTTCTATCATCGCACGAAATGTGTTAACCATATGAATCTCCGGCGGGTTGTTTAAAGATAACTATATACATCCACCACTGCGAAATCATATACTATAAAAAATATATCATATGATTAAGGTATTTAAATTTATATAGTATAGATTTAGTATACTTGAAAATGCCTTACGTATAATCTTTATGAAACAATACGACTCTCTCCACAAAGCCGCACACCATTGACAATCTTCCCAACAACATCTAAAACCAATAAATGTTCTTTATATTTTGAGAAAAAAAATATGTAGCATTGAATTAAAAGTGGGTTGTACCCAAAAACGTTATGCGTACCATAGATTATATTATTAGTATTATTGTTCTCCAGAAGATATTTAATGTTAGGCACTAATGGAATCACGCGTAACCCTTTTGGCAAATGAGTTGAGAACCGTAGAAGTTTAGTATGCTCGTTAAAATCAACCTTGAAGTCACTCCAAACCAAGAGGTAGTTTTTGTGTTTTGGCAAGTCTTTGTAATCGAATCTCTCCCTTCGGAAACGGTTTAGAACAAACATGTTCCCAACCACATCCATGTCTTTGTACGTTTGCATGAAATCTTTCGGGATAAAACCGACAACCCTTTGCCTCTAAAAAAACGAATTTGTTGATTTAAAAACTATGCACCTAATGTTATTTTATAAATTCATAAGAAAAAAATGGATCTTACGTGTTGGTCGAGAAAACTATCAAAATGTTGTTCCCAAACGCGTTAGGCAAAACAAAGTCGACCCAAACAAAGCACACAATATACCAACGCACTCTTGTGTGACTGACGTAAAATCATCGACAATAATATGCGAATTCATGACCACTTATACCTTCAGTATTAACATAAAACAAAAACCTAAACAATTTGGTATTTAAAGAAACATAAATAGTGTGCTTTTAGTTGGCTCAAGAGTAAGAATTCGCAATCCAATTCATATAAGTTTATTGTTTGTTATAACGAGTTATTTAAAAAAAGCCGTACAATATTAAAACTTTGCATAAAGTTAACTTTATGTAATACAAATAGTCCCAAAGAAGTCAAATATTTCTTTTTTTTTTTCTTCTATATTATAGATATTGGTAATGAGCATGTATAATTTATCTATACTATAAGACAAAGACAGAAACATGAAAGAATTTATGGTTGTTTTCACATCAAATATAAAAAAATCAATAATTAAAATCTAAACATGATAAAATAAACAAAGCAAAAAAAGAAACATAATAGTTAAAATCAAGGAATTGAGCTAAAATCACGGTGAAAGTACAGTATATCCGTGTAAACAGCACCATGAAAAAACTCATCAAAGGTTGCAGGCTCAAAATGATTAACCTCTAAAAGGTTGTCATCGATTTTAGGAAGTTATCCCCAACCAGTGATGACAATAGTAGACCATTTAGATTGTAATGAGTAAGGGTAGTCATTGATGGAAATGGAAGACATACTCGGTAACGATATTCATCTGTCATGTTCCAAATACCGTGTTGCAGCTTCCATAACTCCAATGGCTTGTTAAAGTAACCACAAGGAACATAAGGATATAGTTCTGAGAGTCAGCTAAACAAAGCACTGTTAGGACTCAAAGACCCAGATCTCGGATATTATATCACAGAAAATTTATGCGTGTTTATGTCAAACAGAATAACGCTCTTGATGTCATCTACCATGTCAGATTGGGAAACCCTAAAGTATACAGCATCTCCGGAGAAGGTTACTAAATACCATTCGTAGGTACCAGCAGAGTAAAGTGTCTTCTTCAAGAAGGGTACATGTTGCCACGATCCACGACGCAACAAAAACAAATAAACGGCAAAAGTACCTCGCCTGCGTTTTATGTGAATAATGTTGAAATTGTAGGTTGTATCAACATAGAAACCGACTAAATCGTAGTTTGCCTTGAAGAAACTTTGTTTAACATGGTTGGACAACATTCTGTAAGCACCTGTTAGCGGATTCCAAACAAGCAAGTCCCATGTGTGTTCAAGGGTCACACATAACATGCCATCCAAGCTCACTAAGAATATCATATTTTCTGGATGGACATTACTAGGGGGTAACGTCATTACTCACCAAATAGTTAGGAATTTAATGATTCAAAAGCTTTAAACACAGGTCGGTGGGAGCCCATTGGTGATACGATTCTGATCCACTTATTCTCGCGCATATTTGGTGTGTGCCAATAGAAACTTGTTGCTTGATATGAAATCTGTGACACCCTACCCGGTGGCGGAAACATCGGGTTGTCATAGAAATTGAGTATCAATAGTAAACAAAACACATGGTATATATTTATTAAAGTATAATTATGATAACATAATTTTTGGAACATAAGTCTTAAATGGAAACGACAAAGTAATAAACCGAAATAATAATTGCAAAGTCTATATTATTAATCTAGGTTCAAGGCATCCCTATGTCTTGAATACATAGCCATAAAATAAATCTCATGTAACATCTGAAATATGTGAAAATATAGTTAGCTATAAAAGCTAGTGAGTAAACCAAAATTGATAAATAATAATATAGAAAATCCGAGATCATCATAAATATGTTGCGCAATCTTACAAGTATAGCTATTTCATACTATTCTCAACCATGACGCCTTAAACACACATTGAAATTGTAATATAACTTGTAGCCATTTATCATGAGGAACCAACTCATGTATTAATTAAAGATAACTTTTCAATCAACCTTCACTTAATCGTCTCGATGTGTCAGTTATCAATAATAATTTTCAATTTAGGGACATGGCATAGCAACATAGTATAGCATCTTGTAACATTGAATAGCAACTTGTAACATAGCAACTTGTAACATTGAAATAGAAATTGAATGGCCGGGTTTAAATCACCTATCGTTGTTGTACATGTAGGTGGGTTTGTCAAACCATTAGCGCTAATATTGTACCGGTGGGATTACCAAGTAATAATACTACTTTAAACTATCACATAAGACTGCATCATGCTGCAGCAAGAGTAACACATTTGTATGATCTCTATTGAAAATTGAAAGATAATTAAAAAATGTTGCATTGTAATAGAACACATATTTCAGCCCAAAACGTAAAAGTAAAAAGGGGAGTGAATTAACTCACCTTGAAACTCGAGAGTGAAACAAAAAAAATTGTTTGAATTGAACCGAGGGTTTCCCAATTACTAGAATCACCTAAGTAAATGAGAATCCTAACTTAACAAAACATATAGCATAGAAAACTAGAATAGGAACAATAAGAATCTAAGAAAATTGGAATTCTAGGATTTCGGATTGGGATTTGGGGGTTTCTCGTTAAACGATTAAAATATATAATTTTCTTACAACCAAAAGAAAAAAATAAATTGAATTTATAACTAAATAAATGGGAAATAACAAACTACTTGATTTTAGTCAAATTGAATTCTTAATAAAGAGTTATTATAAATGCACATATTATAATTGATTTTAGCCAAACTAAATTCTTAATAAATAGTTATTCTAATGCACATATTATAATTAGTTATTATCATGCTAGAAAATGGTTTTAATCAACTTTGTTATTATTGAATATTATGTTACATGTGTTGTAATAAAAGTCTGGACAACTTATACCTCATTTGGTACATTTCTACCGCTGCATTCTTTGTATGTTTATTTGGCCTTGGTTGCACATTTGGTACATTTCTAGGCATTCTCTTTTGTTCTCTAGACATTCTAGAATTGGTTGACTCTGAAATAGACTTTGACTCCTTTGAGTTTGATTAGTAGACAAAACTGTCCGAATATGCTTGTTGATTTTGCGATATCTCATTTAGGGGAGATGCAGGTCCTAACCTAATGACCATGATCATCCTTTTTCATGTGAGCTGGAATTTTATTATAGAATTGATTGACTTTGAAGTTGCACCATTTGGTACATTTCTAATCTTATAACCTCTAGAAACAGTCTTTGACTCCGTTTGTTGGGTCTAATTGAAGATGACACTTTACAAACATAAGAGAGTGAAGATATCGAGCATTGTCACAAGCAACCACGGGTGAAGATGTTCATTAATTGTATTTGACATTAGAATATTTGTGTAATAGTTTGTGCTTAATTGCACATGTTTAGGTTAAATGTAAGGTGAATGGCATGGACTAAAAATACTATCACCTAGGTCATTTGTTAAAAAGAGTTGCCTGCATTTCATTTCCATATCCTTTGTAACCCTCTTATACTGATCTAATACAAGAACCTATTCATATTATCATCATATTCATCATACCTTGCCTTGATCTTCATGAAAATTCATCAATACGTGATTAGTGTGATTTCGCATCACTGATTACAAACAACATCCCCAAACAATCTCAGATCTAGATCCAAGCTCGGTTCCGTTCGAACCTATCAAGTGGTATCAGAGCTTTCGGTTGATCTTTGATTGTTGTTGTTATTGATGTATATTTAGCTACCATTAGCGTTGATTCATGTTTGTGTAAAAAACTACAAAGTTTGAGATCATTTGGTCAAAATTTGAGATCTGGAATTTATTGATGATATTGAGAAATTGATGATTGATATATGTTAGAAATCATAATCCTAAGCCTCGTTCGTGATCAAACCATTTAGATTTTTTGATTTCAATCCATATTTTGTCATTTTTGTCAAAACCCACTAGTTGTGTTCATTTCAAAAAATCCGGATTCAAGAGAGTTTTTGCTTGATTCAAGGTATAAAAAATTTGAAGGAGTGTTAGAAACATCATTCCTCAGCTAATACAGGTGTTTAATCGAACAAAAACAACAAAAATTGAAGAATTGATCTTGTGTTAATCACAATTTCGACTTTGAAAAGTCAATCTGATATGAAGATTTGAAGATTTGATTGATATTTGCCCAGAAACTAATCATAATCTGAATAGAAAAACAAGAATTGAGTGTTCGATTCAAGGAAATTTTCCTAAGTGTTGATGCAATAGTGCTAAAACGTCCAAGTTGAAACGTCTCAGTAGTGCTGAAACGTCCAAGTTAAAACGTCTCAATAGTGCTGAAATGTCCAAGTTGAAACATCCAAGCTGAAATGTCCAAACAGTGTTGAAACGTCCAAGCTGACACATCCCAACAGTGGTGACACGACTAAACAGTGTTTTGTCACGTCTCAAAATGTGTTGATTTCGCTTGGTTCATCAAAGTTGACACGTCCAGACAGTGTTTGACACGACTAACCTGTGTTTGACACATCTAAACAGTGTCTGACACGACTTAATAGTGTTTGACACAACTAAAAATTGTTTGACGTGTCCAAGTGTTTTTGGTGTTGAAAATTTCAGGCGTGTCATCTACTATTCAGTCGGGTGATCTACTGTTCAGCCGTGTGAAATCTCAGTCGTGTCAAGTTCAAGCTTCAACTGTTCAAATTCCCAAATTTTCAAATTAGTCATTTTTAGCCAATATAACTTCATAGAACAATCATCAAAATAATCTTGAAAATTCAAGAAAAATGTCATCATTCATGCAAGCCGTGATCCGAGAAGAAATGCCAAGAGAACACATCACTGATTATATTACCGAATTTAATCATATGTTTGAAACAATGCTTCTCCAAGTAGCAAAAGCTTGTGATCTGGAACGAAAAGACAACCATGAACACACAAAACTCGCACTTGTAAATCAAACAAAGTCAAATGACAATCAAGAAGAAGAAGAATATGATTGGAGTGAAAAGTGTTATGTTGCGAAGAACATGAAAAGAAAGATAAAGAAATCAGCAACTTGTTAGAAACCATTGCAAAGCAAGATGAGACAATTTCTCACTTGAATTCAAAAATAAAGAGATTGTCTGAGATGTTCAATTCAGAGAACAACGTTCTGAAAACCAAACTGCAAGAAGAACAAGATAAACATGCAAGTCTACAAAAAGATCACCAATTGTGTGAAGATAGACTCAAATCTCTTACACAGAATGCTGATTCAATGCTTACTGAAAAGCATAATCTGAATGTACAACTTATGGAGCTTACTGAAAAACTGAACAAATTAGTGCAAGCCGGATTTTTTGGATCACAATCATCTCAAGAAGCAAAGACACAAGAGGTTCAGTCAAAGAAAAAGAAGAAGGTTAGAAGAAAGAAGAGTAAATCCAAGAAGAACAAGGCAAAGGCCATTTCATCTGATTCCACACCACATACTCCTTCTACTCCATAGTCATAAGATTCAGAATCCCCGAGTGATTCAAACAGTATACTGTGTAAACTATGACTCTGAAACTCATCATATCTCATATTGTATCTACAATCAAGGTGTCTTTCCTTACAACTCAAAAGGTGACAAGTTCAAGACGTCAGCTTCTTCAATCAAGCTTCAACAAGACTCAAATGCCAAAGCTTCTCAGAAACAAAGAGCTTCAACTGTAAAGGCTTCTCAAAAGAAAAGAAAGAAGTCTCCCTTCAAGGCTCATCAGAAGTCTTGCAAGATATGTGATATGTACAATCACACGACATTAGAGTGTTGCTACAATAAGTACTGCACTAACTGTCAGATGTACAACCATGACATAATGGAATGTTACTACAACATGTATTGCTCTATTTGTGACATGGTCAATCACAACACTCCAGATTGCTTCTACAACAAAAACTCAAGCATGTAGCCGAGAAGGTATGTCCAAAGAAATTCATCATCTGCAAATTCTGCCAGGTATGTTTCTGATTTTAAATTCTCTAATGGTGATCATTCAAGTGATTCATGGAAACCAAGATCTGTAAGAAAACAAAATCAAACAAATCCATTTTTGCATAAGCGAAATAGTCAACAAAACCAATTTTTTAAAAATAGGTTTAGAAATGACTATGACAGATCTTCCATGAATAATTCTAGACGGGTGTCTAAACCAAAGCATTCCTTAGGTCCCACACAAAAATCTTTGTGGAGAAAAAAGCATGTTAAGAATCAAGGTGAGCAATGTGCTTTATCAACCAATGGTCCACCAAAAGATGCAATTTATTAAGAAATTACTTATATTTATGATTTCGGACAATCCAAGACCGTAATGGTTTGGATTTCACCCTCTAACTAATTTGTTAGTGTGGTAGGGACAGTTATGAAGGCCGGTCGAATAAAGAAAAGCAGACCGTGGCTGAACCCTTATCATGACAAGATACCGAATCTTGTTCATTATGTCTTTGATGCAACTGACGCCAAATGGAGTTGGAAACAAAAGGAATCATTGCAGGAATTTTTAAAAAAACATTTTCAAAATTAAACAATGATGGTACTGCAAGAAACAACTGATGTTTCATTTCGTCTATTTAGATTAAGTATATTGCATGCACTCTTCATACGTTGATAACATATATGCCATTTTCGCTTTATTAAACTTTCAAATTTCAAAGAAATTTAAAAGTTTAGGGGGAGTAATAAAATAAATAAATGAAATGATAAAATTAAAAAAAATGATAAAATTAAAAAAGAAATGATAAAATAAAAAAAATCCAAATATATGTTGAATCTACTTGCACGTACATGAGAAATAATAGTACATTTGGTAATTGTCTTTTACATATGATTTCAAAATGCATAATAAAGATTGACTGATCATTGTGTGTTGTGTGAGTAACTGAAAAACAGTAAATCTGAAAAGTAGACTCTATGGTGATAAACTAAATACTTCTATGCAAGTTGTGTTAAGATCTATCTTAGGACATTTGTCTAGTATTCGCTTTTCTGATAGACTGCTTGTAATGTCACTTACACACACCAGGTAATGACGCAATAAGATAAGTGTTGAGCAAAACATCTGTGAACTTCTTTGTTGTGGTGTCCACTGACCTGAAGTTTCACACGAGGTCTCCTTTTTTGTAGTGAGCTACAGACATGGAACACTCAAGATGTACAAAAGATTCCTAATAAGGAACACAAAAGATTCCCAAATTTGGAACATAACCAAAAACAAATTCCAAAGCGGAATATAAAAGAAGATTCCCAAAGGGAACACCTCCATAAGACTGTCCAGAAATGGACCGGGTATTAAAATTGTTAAAGTGCTTACTTGTATGTTTTGATGAGAGTAGAGCTTAAAGTGCTTCTGAGTGTGGGTCACATACTTGTCATACTTAATCGAACCAAAACATGATAAAAATCACCAAGTGTTTGAAAAAATAAGTGTGTTTGAAGTTAAATGCCCATCATTCACTTTGAAATATTGTCTATGTCTATTCAAAACTTTCTTTTATTTTGTGTGAGGAAATTTGGCTGGTATGATCTTATTGTAGGTAAAAGATTCAGAATTGTATAGAGAAAAGTTCAAGAATATAAAAAACATTGAAAAATTCAAAAAGAACAAAAAGATTATTATCATTTTCTTGTATTTTGGTAGTTCAACATGTGTTATTGATGTAGGAGTTGTTCATCGAGCAATATCTCATTCATTGAAAACTTAATCTTTACATTGATGATAAATGCACACTATTGCATGAGTTTTAATGTTTGTCTTTGAGTTGCAGGAACAGTTTCCATTACAGAACAAGCTTCAACACAACTTGAAGATGTTCCTGATCAAGCCTGTTTCCAAATCAAAGATCTCCATGTCAGATTGCAGAGTATTAAGAGTCCTCCTCTTAATATCTCTTACACAGATCCCATTGACCTCTAAAGCAAAAGTTGAGAGGGGAGTATTCTAAGTCAAAGAAGTCTTCACATTCTACTTCAACCATTGAAGAAGATCTCGTTTCTGATATATAGATTCATCGGAATCTACTCTCTGCTTGAATCTAAGAGTAGCGACAACTGATAAAACTTATTGGTTGAATCTGAGAGCAGTGACAGCGAGGTGAATTTGCTGCAACTGTATACATATTTCTGTCTTATTATTTTTAACTTGGACTGTTTATATTGCCGCATTAAACTGACTATTTCTTGTTAATTGGTTGACAATAATTTCCGAATATTCTTGTCAACAGGATTCTTGTAGGATTTGATCATATATTGTTAGTTTTAACAAGTGTATTGTATTTTGGTATAGGTGAAACATTAAAACGAATTGTCAGGTCAACGGAGATATGTTTACCACAACATGAAAGGGTAAAAAAGCGACTTTAAAAGGTAAGTTTGATTAAATTCAAAAGATTCAACAGGAATTTATTAGTTTTAATAGCATTCGTATATTTTTAATGACAGTGAAACATGCAAACGAATTGCCGGGTCGACGGTGGTATGTTTACCACAGCAGCCACGGGCCAAACACAACTTTAAAGGTTATTTGGATTAATTTAAGAGCAAGAAGCAAGATTTTAGTAGGTTTTTATCATTTATTTTTAGTTTTAACAGCTAGGCTGTATTTTGGTAAATGTTAAACATGCAAATGAAGTGTTAGGTCGACGGATATATGTTTACCACAACATGAGCGGTAAAAATCGACTTTCAAAGGTAATTTGGATTATTTTCATACAATCAACAGGATTTTAATACTTTTTGATCATTTATATTGTTAGTTTTAACAACAGTCTTGTATCATATATTGTTATTTATAATAGTTGGCTGTATTTTTGTAAAGGTACCACACACAAATGAAGTGTCTGGTCAACGGAGGTATGTTTACCACAGCATGAACAGTCATACACGACATTAAAAAGTAATTTGGATTATTTTCAAAACAGTCAATAGGATTCTTGTAGAATTTGATCATATATTGTTATTTTTAACAAGTCAACTGTATTTTGGTATAGAGGAAACATTAAAACGAATTGCCCAGAGCGACAAACATATATTTGTGTAAACTAGACTTTATTGACTCTATTTGTGTAAACTGGACTATATTTAAAAACTGTGTTGTTTTTACTTTTTGATAAGCTACATGTATTTAGTTATGCTTTATTTGTGTTTTTGATATAAACTGTCAAATAAATAGGTTTTTAGAACAACTTATAAACTGCATTTAGAGTTGTACTTTTGTTCTTTATCTTCTTGTTCATAAAGATATATATGTCGGTTTTTGTAAATTTTTATATCATTTTGAAGATAAAATGTTGACAATTGCATTGATGGTTTCGGAAAAATTTAAAATCATTTCATTCTAAATGTAACAGCCGAAGGTGTAAACAAATTTATTTTCTCTGGTTATGCGGTTTAATTCGTAAATATTACTGGCTGGATTCGTATTTTAAGGGGCTGATATGTAACTATCTTCAAGGGGTTTAATAGAAAAACATTGGTAAAAAACTAAACTACCCGTCATAACACTTGTACATTATGTAGTAAAAAGCAGTACTTGGTTGACAATATCGGAACCCTTCTAATCTGCTTTATATATAGTATTCATTATAAATAGTAATTAAATAGTATAGTTATATAATAACTCATAATAAATTCGATCGTTTTATTAAAGACGGGAACATAGAATTCGAAATATTCATTTATATTAATAACGAAAACTAAAACTAGAGAAATTTAGATACGAACGAATACGAACAAAACATGGATTTGGGTTCGGGTGGGGGGAGGGTTCGATTTTATTAAATGTTACCATTTGGCCCCTGTTGTTTGATGCTGTTATTAATTTAAGTTGAAATTTTTAATATAAGTTTCAAAAGTTACATTTTTCACTCAAAGTTAATTAAATCGGTATTTTATCTAAATTACTTAACCACGTTAACTTGTAACGTTTATAAAATTGACGTTTTTAATGAAATTACCTTGTTTTGATAATAGATGATCATTTTTAGATTTAATAGCAAAATTCTTGATATTATTTTTAGAAAGTTTCTTTATAAATCATAATTTATATATTTTTTGGAATTTATCATTATAAATAGTAATTAAATGAGTAAATTTAAATAACACAGATGAACAATAATTTCCATCATTTTATTGATGATGGGAAAAACATGGAAATCCGAAATAATTATTTATTTAATAATCGAAACGTTACATCTCACTGAATTTAAATACAAATACGTAAATGTGACATCTGCCTTAAACCCGAACCTCAAAAACCCGACTCGAACCTGAATCCGTCTATTATTCATATTTAATTTTTGAAGAAGTAACGCTTTGTTATTAATAACATATTTAAATATGTCGGAATTCAATGTTGACCGAAGTATTATCTAACGTTTACTAGATACAATAATTAAAATCTCAAAATTTAATAAATTGTGATTTATAAAAGAGATTTTAAAAACTTTAATAAAGATAATTGTTTCCAAATCAAGAAAATAAATTTTTAACGTTAATAACGAGATAAATATATATAAACGCCAATTATATAAGCGTTACAAGTTAACATAGTTATAACGAAGTTATAACGTAGTTAAAATATAAATTTAATTAACTTTAGGTTAAAAGTGGCAAGTTGAAAACTTATATAAAAGTTATAACTCAAATAATAATATACATGAATCATGGAGGCCCAAAACTGTAAATTTTATTCAAAATCAACTCAGCCCACCCACCTTGCTCGTTTTTGCATCGATTTATCCGGCCGTCGCCGGCGAACGCTCCGACGAGCATCAAAAACCCTTTTTGAGTCGTTTTTAGTCCAAAATAAATCATGTAAAATGTTCCATTACTTGTTTCGAACCCGCGACTAGCTATTAATTCGATTGTGCAACTCAATTGAACCTCTTTAATCAAAATCTTTAATGATCGGTTCGTTTTCAATTAGAATTTGTTGGCAACAATTAATCGAGCTTTAATCATCGAAATAACACCCAATTAACTACTTTTTACTCACCATCAACTCGAAACTCATTCGTCTAGTTTCTGATCAATCCAACACAATTCAATCGACATATTCACTCTCCTAAACTCGATTTCACGCCCTGATATTCCAATTTCAATCAAAATTCACAAGAACTAGGTGTTTGTTTCTCAGCCCGTCCCATTCTTTGTTCTTCATTCTCATCAATCCAATTCTTCATCAATCAAGTAAGTTTTTATATATAAAATGATCATTGTTTCATCCTGATCAAAAGCCCTATGTTTAATTTGGATTTCATAATCGTTTAGTCGATCAATGGATGGATTCAGTTTTCTAGGGTTTATAGGATTTGGGGATATTGTTTGAAACAAGTTTAAAGCTATTAAAAACGAAATGAAATAACAATTGAAAGCGCAGCACAGATGGTTGGAGTTGTTTGGCATTGGTTGAAAGGTCTTTGGTTCGAAACCAGGGACAAGCACACTTTTTATTTTATTTTATTTTATTTTCTTCTTGTTCAATCACTTTACAAATCATTTTATTAATTATCTTAAATCTAAATACTTAAACAAAACATATATGTTACAAAAATGTTAAAGCTTATAAATTATCAAAAACCATGGTTTTGGATGAATCTTGTTTTATAAATTTAAACTTAACTAATACTCTTAATGCCTTTTAATACCTTAAAAATGCTATAAAATGTATTTTAATGTTTCAAAAACATATAAAGGGTTTATAAATAATAAATGTAGACTTTTTATAAGACATTTCAAATACTGTAAAAACATTATAAATATTTCAAGGTCTTTTAATGTATATTATTTGATTTACTTATAGTTAAAAAATAATGCTATTATTATGAAAATTATCAAAAGTACTGTTATTACTATTACTAATATTTTTCGGCGTTAAGTTTAGATCAATTTATATATTTTTAATCATTTACCGAAAAACCCCCAAATTCCAACCGAAACTCTACAATTCCAAATTACCTTAGATCTTTATTGTTCATATTCTAGTTTTTATATGATATGTTTTACTAAGTTATGATTCTTATTACTTAGATGATTCTAATATTTGAGAAATCGTTAGTTCAATTTGAATTGTTTGCTATTTGTTCCTGCCTGAGTTTCAAGGTGAGTAAATTCACTCCCCTTTTTACTTTTACGTTTTGGGACTGAAATATGTGTTCTATTACAATGCTACAATTTCTATTTTTCTTCCCATTTTCAAAAGAGATCATAAAATATGTTAGACTTGGTTGCAGCAAGATGCAATCCTTATGTGGTAGTTTAAAGTAGTATTATTACTTAGTAATCCCACCGGTACATTGTTATCGCTAATGGTTTGACAAACCCATCTGTATGTATTACAAAGATAGGTGATTTAAACCCGGTCATTAAATTACAATTACAATTACAATGTTACAAGTTCCTATTCGATGTTACAAGTTGCTATACGATGATACAAGTTTCTATACTATGTTGCTATGTCATGTCCCTAAGTTTCTAAATAATTATTGATAACTGACAAATCGAGACGGTTAAGTGACGGTTATTGCTTGAAAAGTTATCTTTAATTAACATATGAGTTGGTTCCTCATGATAAAGGGCTACAAGTTATATTACAATTACAATGTGTGTTCAAGGGGTCATGGTTGAGAATAGTATGAAATAGCTAGACATGAAAGATTGCGCAGCATATTTATGATGATTTCAGATTTTCTATACTATTATTTATCAATTGTGGTTTACTCACTAGCTTTTATAGCTAACTTTATTTTCACATATTTCAGGGGATGCATTAGATTGATGTTATTACTGTTTATTCAAGACATAGGATGCCTTGGACCTAGAATAATAATAAAGACTTTGCAATTACTGTTTCGTTTTTATTACTTTTGTCGTTTGTATTTAAGGTTCATGTTCCAAACTTATGATATCATTATTAGATTTTAATAAATAAATACCATGTGCTTTTTTTTACTATTGATATCCGATTTCTATGACAAACATGTGTTTCTTCCGCCGGGTAGGGTGTCACAGTTTGGTATCAGAGCCATGGTTATAGGGAACTAGGATAAGGTATTAGAAACACACCAACCTAGACTATAACCTAAGAGTCCTTAGTGAAAATAGTTTGTGCTTAGAAAACTCTTCTAGAACTTATTTCCTTATTCCTTTTCATGAACCTTTCTATGCCTTTTTTTATATTATTTCTTATCCAATTTCGCGAAGGAGCTACAAGAGACTCGTCTGTGTGATTAGGATCTTTCTCTTAGTGGAATCTCGTCATCGTCTTAAGTAAGTTTGTAATGTGGGAACATGTGCAAATCGGAAGGGGGAACGTCTGTATCACGGACATCCTGTCTAAGGCAAAGCATTTTGTATAAATCTCTTTAATAGATTTGCATGTTTACCTGGGAATGGACGAGATAAGTGTCACCCTATAGGCTAAAGCACGTCTTCTTGAATACGTTGAAAACGAACTTAACACTTTGATAAGTCTTAAGTGTCCAAAACTAAGACACATTCCTAAGCCTTCAAATTCTATTTATTTATGGATTCTATGATTATCATTTTCTATTATTTCAATTTATTTCAATGGGTTCTATATTATTTCAAATGTTATTCCAAGTTTGCTTATTTACATTTCAATGATTTCCAAGTGATTACTATGTTATGTGTTCTAAAATTTTATGAAATTTAAAGTACAATTATCCTTTATATTCAATCCAAAATTCCATTACAACTTATGTTATCCAAAATTTTCTTATGTCTCGTGAAGATATTTTTCTATCTTATCCTGTAGAATGACAACAGAACGTGAACGGCTCGCTAATACCATCGCGACCCAAATGTTCTAAATCAAAATAAAGATATATTGACTAACCTCAAACAAATTATCAAAACTTCAAAACAAATACCAAATACCTAATCTGAGGCATACTTCTAATCTCAATTCAATTATCGAATCCCAAATTAAAGACTAAATTCATGATTCTTGAAATCTCGTAATGGAATTACTATTTTATTATGTCAACACATTCGTTGATGTACAAATCGAGCGTTCACCTCCAAAATATCTCAACTTAATCTCAAATGTTGCCTAAATCACTCATCTAAGCATAAGATTCTAATTCAACTTCTAATCCACCATTAAATGATGTTATTCATAAATTTGTTTTCCAAAACTTAACGTGAACTCACTACACAACTATTTCCAAGCTCATTGAACTAAAGTATTTTATTTGTATATATTATCACTAATGAAATTCTATACATGTGGTTTCTATAAACTTATCAAAACCCATCGTGTCGTACATATAAACTCTCTTCCTAAAATACCATGTTTTATGTAGTCTTTGTAAAACTACCAACAAGTAATTAATTCTATCAAAAATATGATTTCCTTATTTTCTCAAAGTAAAATAAAATAAAATGAAATTAAAAATTGATAAATGATTTCTTTAAAGGGATTGGTTATTTTAACGACTATACAACATTTCCACGTTTCCTCAAATATGATACAAAGACTTACAACAAACACCATGTTATATGTTTTCTAATACTGGGTACTTGAAACTTAGATTGTGTCAGTTATTTTCAAATCAATCCCTCCTAATTGGGGTAAAGATTTAAAACTTTCAATCTCTTATAAAATTATTACCTAATTGGTTATTTCATCCTTTTTAAAACCGCATCATAGACAAATAACATCAACTCTTATAACGTTGTTTACTTCCATAATTAACACACATGGCTTACCTAAAAACTTCTTGTCATATGCACTCAAGCGTCCTAAAAATCGAATCCAATAGGAATCAAATGATATAGGCATCTGAATTATAAACTACAATAGTCACATTTTCAAATATTCATGACTAATTTTTCTATAATCCTAATAAACTATCAGTTAATGCTTATGAACTTAATATCAAATGACATCTACATCTTACACACATGAAGTTGGTTTTCAAAAACTTATGTTGTAACAATTTTAGTACTCAAACTTGACTATTTGTATCAATGAACAAAACTATTATTACGGGTAATGACTACCTAATCAACTCAATTCTCTCAAATCATCAATTTGCATATCATCTTAAACTATACTTTACAAGAACTAAATACTATAGAATATGATTTCAGAACTTATGTGTATCATCTTAACTTAGAAATTTTTGTGTACATTTAACTCGCACGTGATCGAATGAACTGTGTGGTCCATGCAAAAACTAAAGTAATTACGGGTGTACACGGAAATTATGAAAGTTGTTGCATGGAAACTATAGCAAGTTTTATCATGTGTTTGAGGGCAATGCGACAAATGTGGTACTACAAGGTGGATGTGCCGCTGGTACTACCTATATATAAATGCTTCTGTCATACTGTAAGATGAAACGTTGATTCGATCTGTGAATTTTCGTGTTGTTCTAAGTATCTTATTCATATAATAAAGCCTATCGTACATCATCAAGTAAGATAAACTATATATATTTTAAGTTGATCTAAAAGAATAACTACTTAATATCTAAATCAATGCAGAAATCATAAACCATTTCTTCTCATATCAGTTGTTCTCGCAAGTTACCATTTGTCATTATCATCACCTTGTGCTCAAGTTGGTGAATCCTAATTCAACTTCTAACGTATCTGTGTATAAATCAGAAAAGCTAAATAACGTAAGTGCATTTATAATGGAAAGCTAAATAATCGCATCTTTTCGTTTCATCTTCAGTTTCGGTTTGAGCAAATTTTGGGACGAAATTTCTATAAGGAGAGGAGATTGTGGCATCTGCCTCAAACCCGAACCTGAAAGCCCGACTCGAACCTGAAAGCCCGACTCGAACCTGAATTTGTCTATTATTCAGTTTTAATTTTTCAAGAAGTAACGCTTCGTTTTTAATAACATATTTAAATTTGTCGGAATTCAATGTTATATCGTCTTCAATAATTCGACCGAAGTATTATCTAACGTTTACTAGATACAATAATTAAAATCTCAAAATTTAATAAATTTTTATTTATAAAAGAGATTCTATAAAGTTTAATACAGAGAATTGTTTCCAAATCAAGAAAATAACCTTTTAACGTTAATAACGAGATAAATATATATAAATGTCAATTCTATAAACGTTACAAGTTAGCGTGGTTAAGTTAGTTAGTTAGTTAAAATATAAATTTAATTAACTTTGGGTTAAAAGTGACAAGTACGAAACTTATATTAAAGTTATAAGTCAAATAATAATATCACATGAATCATGTACGGCCAAAACTGTAAATTTTATTCAAAATCTACCCAGCCCACCCACCTTGCCTGTGTTTCCGGCGAGTTTTCCAGCCGTCGCCGGCGAACACTCCGGCGAGCATCAAAAACCCTTTTTGGGTCGCTTTTAGTCCAAAATAAATCATGTAAAATGTTCCATTACCTATTTTGAACCCGCGACTAGCTATTAATTCGATTTGCAACTCAATTGAACCTCTTTAATCCAAATCTTTAATGTTCGGTTCGCTTTCAATACACATTTCACTCAGTCGATCCAAAACGCTTCAAATCAGTAAATTGGATTAACGAAAATGATCCTCCCATCAATTAGAATCCGTTGGCAACAATTAATCGAGCGTTAATCATCGAATTAACACCCAATTAACCACTTTTTACTCGCCATCAACTTGAAACTCATTCGTCTAGTTTCTGATCAAACCAACATAATTCAATCAACATATTCACTCTCCTAAACTCGATTTCACTCCCTGATATTCCAATTTCAATAAAGCTCACAAGAACTCAGTGTTTGGTTCTCAACCCGCCGCATTCTTTGTTCTTCATTCTCATCAATCCAATTCTTCATCAATCAAGTTTTTATATATAAAATGATCCTTGTGTCGTCCTGATCAAAATCCCTATGTTTAATTTGGATTTCATAATCGTTTAGTCAATCGATTGGATGGATTTAGTTTTCTAAGGTTTATAGGATTTGAGAATATTGTTTGAAACAAGTTTAAAACTATTAAAAATGAAATGAAATCACACTTGGAAATGTAGCACAAATGGTTGGAGTTGTTTGGCTTTGGTTGAAAGGTCCTTGGTTCGAAACTAAAAAAAATCATTAAAAAAACTTATCAATGGTTTAGTTTTTTAAATAAATTCACTTCTTACATACAAATTTGTAATGTATAAACTAAAAAAATCTTTAAAATATTTTTTACGTAGGTATTTTTAGCGTTTTAAATTAACCTACACATGTGTAGGTTATGTGTAAGTAACATAACTTACACATGACTTCCACATGTGTAGGTTTAACAAATAACGAAATTTATTCAATTCTATTTTTTGAAGGGAAATTGGATTTTATTAATCCCAACTTTCACCTATTAGCCATTATTACTCCCAACTTTACTATTGACCATTATTACTCAAACTTTCACTTAATTGGTCACCATTGAGTCTTCCGTTACCCTTGACTAACTCTGTTAAAATATGTGACGTGGCATCCACGTGGCAGCTGACATGTTTTATTTTTAGGGAAATTGGATTTTATTAATCCCAACTTTCACTTATTGACCATTATTAATCCCAACTTTCACCTATTGACTATTATTAATCCCAACTTTACTATTGGCCATTATTACTCCTAACACAAACACAAACAAACCTTAGTTGAAATATGATCGACCATCATACAAACACAAACAAAGCATATGTATCAGCTGAAATTATTAAGCATTCGTATGATTTTCTCCAATTCAATGTATTGGAACAAGATGCAAAATGAAGTGCGAGAACAAGGTGAAAAATTAAGGCTTCAAATTCTTTTAGGGCTTCAAAAAAAAAATCTTCAAAATCTTCCTAACCATTTATATATCATACTTAAAATTTTTTGAAGCCCTAATTTTTCACCTTGTTCTCACTCTTCATCTTGCATCTTGTTCTAATACATTGAATTGAAGAAAATCATACGAATGCTTAATAATTGTAGCTGAGACATAGGATTTGGTTGTTTGTATTTGTGTTGGGTTTTAATAATGGCCAATAGTAGAGTTGAGATTAATAGTCAATGAGTGAAAGTTGGGATTAATAATGGCCAATAAGTGAAAGTTAGTATTAATAATGACCAATAAGTGAAAGTTGGGATTAATACAATTCAATTTCCCTAAAAATAAAACATGTCAGCTGCCATGTGGATGTCACATCAGCATATTTTAACAGATCGTTAGTCAAGGTTAACAGAAGGCTCAATAGTGGCCGATTAAGTGAAAGTTTAGAGTAATAATGGCTAATAGTAAAGTTGGATTAATAA
Organism: Tagetes erecta; assembly: GCA_030867185.1. Classification (NCBI taxonomy): domain Eukaryota; kingdom Viridiplantae; phylum Streptophyta; class Magnoliopsida; order Asterales; family Asteraceae; genus Tagetes; species Tagetes erecta. Next base: position 37,942,696 of record CM061489.1, on the reverse strand, counting down.
TGGTCAATAGATAAAAGTTAGGATTAATAAATTCCAATTTCCCTTTTTTGAATATAAAAGTTAATAAATAAATATTGCATTTCTATCATTTTTTGTATGTTAAAAACGTTTTTGGTTGAAAAAAATTAAGAATGTAACTATTTCTTTCTCTTTTCGCAATATTTGATCTTCTCAAATGAACCCTCCCATGTATATATATATATATATATATATATATATATATATATATATATATATATATGGGAGGGTTCATTTGAGAAGAGCAAATATTGCGAGAAGTGAAAGCTAGCTAAATTCTTCATTTTTTCAACCAAAAACGTTTTTAACATACAAAATAATGATAGAAATGCAATATTTATTCATTACCTTTGACATACAAAAAGTAAAATTGAATAAATTTCGTTTATTTGTTAAACCAGCACATGTGGAAGTCATGTGTAAGTTAGGCTACTTACACATGTGTAGGTAAATTTAAAACGCTAAAAATACATACGTAAAAAATATTTTAATGATTTTTTTAGTTTACACATTACACATTTGAATGTAGGAAGTGAATTTATTTAAAAAACTAAACCATTGCTAAGTTTTTTAGTGATTTAGGTTTCTTCTTTTTCTTCTTACAATTTATGAGTCTTATCATTTGATCTTAATTCTTAATCCTATATATATATATATATATATATATATATATATATATATATATTCTAATAATTGAGTAACTCATCCACATGTAACCAATTTAACTACTCCATATAGGAATTTGCTTAGGGTGTCATGGTCTCATTTAATTTGATGTATGATTTTAAAGCGGGTCATGGTATACTCCACATTCGAAATAACTCGATATGCTCAAATAAAAAAATGTCAATTATCATGAATTATCTATTAAGTCGATATGTTCAAATAAATTTTTTACCAATTATCATGATTTATCCTTAACCCAATATGTTCAAATAAAATATTGGGTTATTGGATTTAAATAATCCAAACTTTTATTTATTGGCCAATATTAATCCAAACTTTAAAAATTCCATGGGACAATCCCAACTTGTAAACTATTTTCCCCTACCAATCATTCTCTAACTTTGTTAGTTGTTGCTGACGTGGCAGACGATTTGGGCCATTTTTGTATATTAATTTAAATAGGGGTCATTTTTGTAGCTTATTAAAAGTTTTGATACCAAATATATAAAATCCAACTCATCCATCTTCCGATCACCATCATCATCTCAATCCCTCCCTCTCCACCTCTACCATGGCAGTTCTCCACCTCCGACCCACGACTGCCTCTGCCTTTGTCTCCACATCCAAGCTCTGACAAACTCCACAATTGATTAACCAGCAGCCCGACTTCGTCTTCACCACCATCCGACGAGCACCACCATTATCATCTTCTTCTTGAGAATCCCTCTGCCTCTTCAGCTTCGATCTACGGTTTTCTGGCGACGACGAAGGAGATGACATAAGATGGTGGCAGGTGACGATGATAGAGTTCACCACAAATGGTGGTGATTGCTCAATGAAATCATAGCCCTAAATCAAGTTCAAATTTGGTATGCTTGTTACATAGATTAACAAGAACCTTTGAGGTGTGGTGGTAACTATGGCGGTGGAGTTGGTAGGAGACGGTGGTGGTCGGCGATGGTGGTTTCCAGTTGTTTGTAGGAAACAGGGGTAGGTTATGTGAAGATTGTCCATGTTTGTTTAAACTAAATACAAAAGATACAAAAATGGTCCCTATTTAAAACTAGTAATAAACTACAAAAATGACCCCTATTTAAATTAATATATACAAAAATGACCCAAATCGTATGCCACGTCAGCAACAAACTAACAGAGTTAGAAAAGGATAGGTATGGGAAAATAGTTTACAAGTTGGACTGTCACAAGAAATTTTTGAAGTTCAGATTAATATTGGCCAATAACAAAAGTTTGGAGAACCCTAAAATATTTACGAAATATCATTAATTATCTCATAACCAGATATGTTCAGATAAACAGTTTACCAATTATCATAAAGTATCTCCTAACATGATATATTTAAATAGAAAGTTTATCAGTTATTATAAATCATGTCATTTATTTTAGTATATGATTTTTGTTAGGGAAATATTTGTAAATATCCGAACCGATTTAATAAAGATATGTTATAAATAAATTTAATTAAAACGTATAAAATCAAAATCCCGAGTAATATACGGGTACTAATCTAGTATATATATATATGTATGTTTATTTATGTTCTTGCATAAGGATTTTTTAGATGTTCTTGTAAAAAAAATTTATGTTCTATCATTTGTTTTATCTATCAATTGATTCACCGACACCCTTGTACATGTAAAAGTTATAATGTTATTATGTTTTTATAGCCATTTAAAATATAATGATCAGTAAGCTTTTCTTACATTTTTAGATTAATTAAAGTTTCTAGAATTAATTTTTTTAAAATAACCGTTGGTACAACGGCTTAAAACTGGTGCACCCAGGGTGCAAGGTCCGACATCGAAATTTATTTTAGTTTACCATTTTGTTTTTTTAAAGTGGATTGGTATAAAAACAAATATATGGTTTGACCCTCTAATAAAAAAAATACATGGTTCCATCACTGAATTCATAGACTTAAGTTATAATAGTCCATCTTAATAATTCAATTATACGAAAGCCAACTACGTTTAAAAAAGCACACAAAGTTGTAAAAGTGCACAAAGTTGTAAAAGTCCATTAATTCGTTAGTGTCCGTGTGCTTTTTTACGGCTCATACATTGCACCAAAATCCTAAAAAACGACCATGTCATAATTCTTTCAAACCCATATGCATCATAGTTTCCTATTCAATTGTATTAACTTTAATTCTATGACAGATTACATTTTCAATATTTTGCACACTTTACTTCTGATATATGTAATATAATAACCTAAAGTCCTAAAACTTAAAAAAAAAAAAAAGAAAACTCACTCCAATAACTTACCCATTCATACGTGTTGCTTTGGATAATACTTGCGATTTGAATGTGTTAGTTTGGATAAAACTTAATAAATGAAAAAAAAATAGATGGAAACAAAAAAACCAGAAACATATGGGCGTAAAGGCAACATTCGGGGAAGGCCCATTGGTTTTCTAAGTATACAAAACAAAATTAAGACAGTGTTGACTGGAAATAAGGACGAAACAAGAATTTAAACAAATTCTTAAGAGACAAACATTAATCATACATCATACACTAGTTCCTCAATATAACATCCAACAATTTACATACAAACACACACAAAAATAATCATACAGACAACATTAATCATACGTCATACACCAGTTCCTCAATATAATATCCAACAATTTACAAAGGCTTGATGGGTGTAAATGCAACACCCGGGGAAGGCTCGTTGGTTTTTTATGCGTACAAAACAAAATCTAAGACACAGTTGATTGGAAGGAAATTATATATTAGTATTGTGGTAGGCCTCCGTCAGATGCGGCTCAAGTATTTTGGAGGTCTAAGACGGATAAAAATTTCGAGGCCTATTTCAAATTTAGGGATTGAAATTCGAAATACAAATCAAGTAATTAACAATTCTCAAATACTAAAGCATTTCTTAGAAATCATGAAATATATAGGTTTCCCTATCATATAAGTTTTCAAATAAATAAATATTTAAACGATGAAATGGTTGATTAAACGATAAAAGTTATCTAAGTTTAAAAGTAAATAACAAATATTTGTTTATCTTTTAGTTTTAATATATATGACGAGTTTGAATATTTTATGTTTTTAAAAAAAAAATAATAGCAGTGAAAATTTAATTCTCTTAAATTAAGTAGATTGTATATGCCATTCAAAAAAAAAAAAGTAGATTGTATACATTTTCCAGAGTCAATCAATCGAGTAAGTTTATAATTGTTTAATAAGACCATTTAAATCAAATTAGATTAATTACAATTCTTTTATATAAACTTCATCAAATAAGGTCAATTAAAAATATTTAAGAGATTTAAAGTTAAATTATATAAGTAAGATGTGAAAAACTGAAACATGTCAAACCTAATTAAAAAAAAGTGGAAGGTTGGATGATAGAACTAGATATCCTTGGGTTTTGTTTTATGGTTTGAAAGAAATTATATTTATCAACAACTTAAAAAAACTAAATTGGAGGCCTAAACACTTTTGGTGGCATAAGGCCGTCGCCTATTTTACTTACATTATAAGCCGGCCGTAGCCTCCGTTGCGTACGCGGTAATGAGAAGCCTCAATGCCGACGAAAAATACATATTAGTGTTAGAGGTGGGGTTTTGATCTCGGTCATTGTACCTCTGAGTGCTTCGGTCATAAACTATTGCACTAACCGCCTTAAAAAAAGATACCCGTGTAACACAGTGGCTAAAAAAATAAATTAAAAAATATTTAAATAATCGGTATTTTTCTTATTAAATAACTTGGTGTAAAATTGTACGGCTTTCTGAATTTAAATTAAACTTTAAATTTAATATAACATAACAAAATTTAAATTTATTATTATGATGACGAAATTGTAGAAATTATTCGTTTTAAATTATTATTATGTTTGTGAAATTATAGAAATTCTTCATTCATGCCGTCGATTGTGCAAATTCCTTTAAGCTATTTAAAACAATTAATACAAATAGTAGTTGAATTTTAAATTCGAACTTTATGATATTAAAATAAATGAGTTTTTATAAATAATTATGTAAAATTTATTCAACCAATAATCAAGTTTTTTAATTTAATTGAGATGATTATGTGGGAGTGACACAAATTATAAAGTGATGTGGCAATGATATGTGATATTTAAAAGAAAGAAAAGTGTCGAAAAGTTAGTGTTTAATTAGGTATAGGGAGATTTGAATAACTAGATAGTTGGTTAGAATTACAGTTATAAAATGTTATAACATACAAAAAGAGCCGTGACATAAGGACGAGACATGAGCTTCCCACCATCATCTTCGTCACAAGTTCCAACAATATCTGAGCCAAATGTTGATACGAGCCTTAAACAGAAGAGCACTATATATGACCATAACACATCTGTAGCATGCACGGTCCTATGAGGGTTAAGGATACCTACCGCCCATGGCCGGTCTCTCAGGCTGCTCAAATTTTTAAAGTATTTTTATATAGTACTTTTAACTGCGACGTAACACACTTTTATCAGCCCATCCTAAAGAACCGGTAATCAGTTGAAGAAAGCGTGTGGAAGAAGACTTTTAACGGTCAGCTTCATAGAAGACCGAGTTCTCACCATGATTGTCAGATATTTTAGTTAATTTTATCTTTTGTTATATATATAGAGGCAAAGATACCAATGTAGAATATACAACACATTAGCTATTTACTCTATAACACTTAGAATCGATTAGTTATTGTTTCGAGTTGTGACCTTTTTCTTGAAATAATAAGAACAACAAGAAGTAGAACGATGATTAGTCACCTCCCGAGATTTTATGTTGAGATATATAGAGATCAATGGTTTTCCTCGTAACCACCCAGTGACGGATCCAAGAATTTTTATCAGTGGGTTCACTGTTTTTAGTTACTTAAATTTTAATAGAACCAGACATAAAAAAATCAGGTCGGGTCAGCGGTTTGGGTTGGGTTGTGACACCCCGCCCGGCGGCGGAAAACACCGGGCGCGTCAAGTGAATTGGATATCAATAGTACAAAGCACATGACACTAAATGCATATTTTAATACCATTAATGTAATAATGTGGTGACATAAATGAAGCAATAACTAGTCTTAAAAATCGCAATAAAAGCCGACAAATAAATAAAGTTTATTTATTCTAGGTCCAAAGCATCCTAAGTATCTTGAACCATAACCGTCTCAAACACCACCTGAAATACATGTAAAATAAGTTAGCTAAAGAATTAGCTAGTGAGTAAAACACAGTGATAGTACGTAATATGAAATCCGAGATCATTATAAATATGTTTTGCAACCTTATGTGTCTAGTAATATCATCATATATCTCAACCATGACCATAGAACCACATAGAAACAAGAATCCATAGACCCCGCAGGGTAACCTTTAGCAACAAGTCATGAGGAACCACTCATGTTACAAATACTGATAACTATCGTTTAACCGTCATTTAACCGTCTCGATATATATAAGTTATCAATAATTGTATAAGCATCTAAGGGACATAGCAACGTAGCAACAAGCATCGCATATAGTAACTAGTAACCAACACATAGAATCGAACATAGAATCGTACATAGAATCGCCGGGTTAAAATCACCTATCAGGCCATTAGTGTAGGTGGGCTTGTCAAGCCATTAGCGCTAACATCGTACCGGTGGAAATTACAAGAATATATAAATACTATTAACTATCACATAATTTTGCATCAAGCGGCCGGCAAGATTAACACATTTTATGATCTCATTTGAAATAGAAACAAAAGAAACGAAAAACCGTAGTATTATATGAACATGTATTTCAGCCCCAAAAACATAAATAGTAAAAAGGGGGAGTGAGTTTACTCACCTCGTAAAGCAAAAGTAATAAAAAAAGTAACGCAGCTACAACGAACCGAGAGTCTTCCAAATATTGGTACCACCTAATTAAATGGGAAGAACTCAAACTTAGAAACGAAACGATAGAAGCAAGAATCACAAATCCGAGATCTAGGGTTTCGGATTTGAGATTTAGGGTTTTGGATTACAATCGAAAATTTGGGTTCTAAATTAAGATTTGGGATTTTGGTACGAACCGTAATAGTATTTTCATTTATATATTTTAAACAAAACAATTTTAGTTTTCTTGAATAATATTTATGAATAATATTTGTAAATGGGTAACATTTTTATGTTTTAAAAAATGTATTTAACTTACTTATGTGATTTAGGTTATTAGGAACTTATAGATTAATGCTTAAAGTGATTTAAAATGTAAAAATCAAGTAAAACAGGTTGTGGGTTTCGAACCCACGACCTCAGCTTTGAAACTGAACATACACAACCACCAGACCACTTCCACCTTTGTTTAAAGATTCTGGTTTTTAATCCTTTTATATTTTATTTATCAAGAACACCCATTTCCTATCAAACCCTAGAACAGAGATCAAGCCAATTCGTTTAACACAGATAATCGAACCCAAATTGGTTATAGGGCTTTTAATCCCTGTCATCTCGTGATCATTTTGATGTATCAAACCTACCTGTTGGTGATGAAAGGATACGAATTTGAGAAGGAGAAAAGGGGCGACTGTTCTTGAGGTTTTTGGTGGATTAGAAACTGAAATGATACACAATTGATATGTTAGATAGATTCAGATGATCAAGAGGGTGATAATGGTTACAGAAATTACCCGGATTGATGCTCCGAAGGTCGAGATTGATAAAAGTCGCCGGAAAAGTTTGAAGTTGATGATTCGTCGGTTTGCAGAGAAAATACGAGAGGTGGTGATGATGCGCAGTGTTAGACGGAAGGTAAGGAGTGGTATAAACTAGCTTAATTGTTGATTTCGGCTCAAATACGGAAATGAGATTTTGATTTTCAAATCTTCAATCAAACGAGTCAATGGGCTGTTAAACCGCGTGATTGACATTCAATATCTGCTCGAAAATAGACCATGGAGGATTTGGAAAGTTTAGTTGATTGGATAACTGGTGAAAACGCGTAATTTTGTCTCGCCGGAAAAAGAGTTGTGGCCGGAAAATGCCTGCCGGAAACGCGTGGGCTGGGGAGATGCGCAGGGGGTTTGGGTAAATTAAAATGTTACAAAACAGCCCCTGAAGTTTAGACTTGGTGTTAAATAGTTAATATTAGTTTAATTATAACTTTTAGTTTTGACAATTTTGACCCAAAGTTAATTATATAAATTATATTAACTAACTATCTTAACCAAGTTGAAACGTGACGAATATATAAGTGACGTGTTTATAGTTTTAGTGTATTTAAGTTATTAAGTGACTATTTCGAGATTTAGAGCACTTTTGTTTGACATTTTCAATAGTTTTCTTTTTACGAACTATACACACACACATATATATATATATATATATATATATTAATGTATATTTTGAATTTCATTATTACAAATAATTATTTGTCACACTTGAATATTTTGCGACATAAGTATATTTATTTAATTGAGACGAGAATATCGTAGGATCGAATGCATTTATTAATAATCATACTAACGAACGTTACATTTCTGAAAATAAATACGATTACATATAAAAGAGATAAAACATCGGGTTCGAGTCAGGCGTCCAGATTCGGGTTCGGGGCAGATGTCACATGGGTCGGGTCCAATTTTAAAATGAACCATACATAATAACAATGCGAAACAATATTTCAATAAATAAATAAAAACATGGTCATTAGAAATTAAAATACACATAATACAAATACGATAGCTTTTATAAATCAATGGATGATCATTCAAATCAATTTATAAAGGTTTAATACTTAAAGACGATGATTCAACGTTTGATGGTTGTCTTGTAAAAAGTCTCTCCAGACTCATAATACCATTTAGGCAATTCTAAGTTTTTAAGATAAATTCGTTATAACATGTTCATTGCATAAATTAAACCTAGTTAGTGTTCTAAATATAAGTAACTGACAATCTAATTAACCTAATTAAATTTATAAACAATCTAACAATTTAATATTTGAATCAATCAAAAAACATTATAACTAATAAAAATAATGTTAAAGTAAATAATACATACATAAAAGGTATTGTATATAATATGTTATTTACATATAAAAATATAAATTATCCAAATTCAAATCAACCAGCATCATAACATGTAGTAGGCTAGCAGTGTATGTCACACTTTAATTTCTCTTGAATAAAAAAACAATATATAACTAATAAAATATAATATATATTTTCTTAAATCACGTGAACATCTTCTTCCTCATTTTCTTTTGCCCTCGAGTTGCAGAGTTTAATGGCAATGGCTAAACATTTCATTCTTCATATGCATTTTAATCTTTAAGGATTCGCCTATAATAATATCGATCTATGGGTTCACTCCAATAATTTCTATGGGTTCACTCCATTTTCGTTATATATATTTCTATTAAGGTTTCAAAACACGGTGGGTTCCTATGAACCCATACTCATCCATATAAATCCGTCCCTGTAACCACCTGCGTCATTTCTTTAATTTCATCAGCATACTTACTATACAAATCATTCAAGCACTCTACCTCAAATATACATTATATCATGAAGTAATTATGGTTAACTTTTCATCAAAACAACTTGGCGCCCACCGTGAGACAAGTGGTGTTTTTTATCTTCAAGTTTATGTTAAAGTTTGTGATCAATCAATGCTTCTTGAAACTCCTTTTAAAATGTGGTCCGAATCCAAGTTATCTTCTTCTTCGATCTCATATTCGATTTTTGGTGTCCCACCCTCAATTTTTCCACAAACGGGAAGCGTGTGACAAATCCAGGATCCAAGTCATTTGTTACACCAAACGAGATTATATGAATTTGAAAACCAACGTATTTATTTAACTATATTGAAAGACAAACCTTATGAATAGTGTTTTGTGTGTTGTGCGAGGTGTTGTGTAGCTATTGGTTGGCGATTTGAGATGTTGTGTGCCAATTGGTTGATATCATGAAATATTATTTTGTGTGGGCTTGAGATGTTGTGTTGCTACTGGTTGATGGTTTGAGGTGTTGTGTCGCTATTAGTTGATGGTTTGAAGTGTTGTATTGCTATTGCTTGATGTCATAAAATAAGTGTTATTTGTGTGGCTTGCGGTGTTGTGTTGCTATTGGTTGATGGTTTTAGGGGTTGTGTTGCTATTGGTTGATGTCAGGTGTGCGTTTGTTTCTTGGTTGTTTTTTGTGTTTTCTTTTTATATTTAATTTTTTTTGTGCTACATTTTTGTTTATGAGTTATTGGTAGGGTTTGCAAGAAGTAATAACCCGCTTAACAACTGTCGCGCAACACACGACATCGTGAATACACCTAGTCTCATTAAATAAGAAAACTAGTCAGAGTAAACTCTTGAAAGTTTGCGGAAGCGTAACGACAAGTGAATGTAAAAACATTTAGTACAAAGTAGACGCATTAAAAGTATTTAATACAAAAATCTTCAACAACAAATATCATTTTTGAAATCATACAGACCCATTGATGCACGCATGCCCTAACCATGCTCGTGATCCTTAACTACTTGAGAAAAAATTCTAAAAAGTGTCAAACAAAGGTTGGTGAGTTTAATGAGTTTATTTATCAAACAAAATAACAAATACGATTATCCGATAAAATATCTACTAATGTTAATTTGTTGATTTGCAAGACCCCTTGCTTACTACTTAGCATGTCGAGATTAAAGCTGAACGATTAATTTTTTTCCTTGTCGCCATCTAAACATGATGACCAAATGATTAAGGACAATTTGCAACACTTGGCTCCAAGATAATTGTGGGGTTCGTCACGACTCGGAAGTACCACTCAAATTTCTCCGCTATATCCAATGTACTAGCAATCTCTAAAAAGATAAGGACTTGAGTTCGTTTATATTTATTGCTAAGTAAAACAAGCCCTCGGCAGGAGTAAAAATTTATCAAAAATAGTTGCATGCAGGCCCTGCCCGAAGGCATAAAGTGTTGCTCGATGGCATAAAGTGTTGCCCGAAGGCATTGTAAAAGAGTTGCCCGAAGGCCCTGCCCGAATAAACTATAAAAGAGTTTCCCGAAGGATTTAAAATCAGGCAAAGAACTCACATTAGATAGCTAGCTAGTACACAGTTCACACAAGCATGCAATGCACACGCATTCAGTCACCAACAAGTTCTCTATTGGTACACATAACAAATAATCCATAATATCAGCACAGTGTTTATTATACATGTGCGCTTGAGCTCTTTGTATTAGATTAAGTCTGGTGTTCGACTAATATTGTTATTAGATTATGTTTAACTCTTGGGCTCAATGATATAATCGTTAGTCTAGTATTATTATTGATAATATAAGACTTCTACAAGGATTATGATACCCGTAAAATAATTACTCAACAACTATAATATTACTATATATCTTGATATATTACAAGGATATGTATTGTTGGAATCCATTCACAATACCAATTTGTATACACGTCCAATCATCAGTTGTATTTATGGTTATCAATCTTGTACTTATACGTGTGCTAAGGTTACCCGTTTACATAGGTTTAAGCAAGCCGTTACATGCATCGAATCTATACCTTCTAATAAAAGAGGGTTTTAGAGGACACTTGTCAATCATTCAAGGCACTTAGAGAATTATTTTCCCGCTCAAAATGTTGATATCATTTTTATTAGATGAAGATTTTCATTCCATAATTAATCATTTTTTAATTAATTCAAATTTAACAAGATAATCAAATGAAACGTTTTTAAAATATAGGGTTATCATATTTTAATAATCTGAACTTTTTTATATTTACCGATATTAATCTCAACTTAAAAAAATTTCCTGCGATAATCTCAACTTGTAACTTATTTTCCTACAACGATCATCCGTTAAAGTTAACTTAACGGCGTTACTTTTTTTTTTTGAATTTCAGGCCAAACTTTTAGGGCTTTTATCGGGAGGAGGATACAAGTCTATTGATGTAAAACTTACCTTGAGCCGGTGCTCTAAACGAAGAAATTTTTAACATTCGATTTAAGCACCATTAGGTTTAAAGACCTGATTAAAGACCGTTTAGTCGTTTGGTGCACCGGCTCAAGGTAAGTTTTATATCAATAGACTCATATCCTCTTCCAAATCAAAAGCCTTAAAACATCGGTATGAAATTAAAAAAAAATATTAATTTAACGGCGTTAAGTTTACTTTAACGGAGGATCATTGTATGAAATAAGTTACAAGTTGGGATTGCCACAAAGAATTTTTTAAGTCAGGATTAATATCGGCTAATGTGCAGACGTTCGGATTATTAAAATCCAATATCGATAAAAAAATATATAGTATGGAAAATATAAAAATCTTTGAATTCATTTGCTTCTTAATTATTGTTTTTCGATAATGTTATTTAAATCTAGCAAAGTGCATTCAGATGTTAAAAAATGTTTAGCATTGCAAAATGTAATTTTTTTTATCAATATGTCTATATTGCTAAGCCAAGTCTTGACGAGATTCTTGTCAAATATAAGCATGTCTATTGTCCATTAAATATGGTTTCAATGTTGTATGTAATTAATTTCCAAGCTTTAAGAAACCTTTATTTAATGTAATAATATGTAAATTATTTCCAAATATTTCTTTTATAAAGGGAAAATCACATAGAAACATAACGAACTTATATTTTGTTCCAGTTAGGTTACTTAAATTTTGTTTTGTTTCAATTACATAAATTAAGTTTAAATGGTGTTCCACTCCTAGGTAAATTAATTTGTATAATAAGTAAACATTGATTTTTAGATTAATTTGAGACCGTTTTGTATTTTTTTTTCTCACATCAACTAAATATTCTTACAAACTTTTTAAAAATTTCACAGTTTATTTTATAGGTTTTGCAATTTGTAAAAATTTGTCATTTTTTTTTACTTTTTACAAATTTATGAAAATTTTCATAGTTTTTTGTTCAATTTTTAGAAAGTTTTCGTGAACATTTATTTTACTTTATTTAAAAATAATGTTAAAATTAATATTTACATATTACACAAGTTAATTACATAGGATTGAGACACCATTTTAAAGTTATCTAATTGAAACAACACAATGTTTAAGAGACATAATTAGCATAAAATTAAAACTTTGTTATTTTTCTACAAATTTACCCGTTTGCTAAACTATTTAAACTTTTTTGTTTTTCATGTCACTACTCGTGTAACACACGGGCATTAAACTAGTAACTTTATATACAACTATGCATGCTCGTGTATTAATAAATGATTAGTTTCCTATAATACAATCGCTAATCCACTTAAGTAACGTTTACTCACAATGTTCACTAGTATCCAAACATATCATAAATATATATATAATTTTTATATATATGTATACGTTGTTATAATTTTTATTTTAGAGAAAAAATTATATTTTTCATTCTTTAAGTTTACATTCTTTTTCATTATTTTTCCTTTTTTACTAAACTTTTAACCAAACGTCCATTATGTTTAAAAAACATTACATTGTTAGTCCTTTACTCTAAAAATTCTTGTTAAAGTGTGTCACGTGCAGATCACGTGAAGACAAATTTGTCTTCTCCAAACCCATTTACAACTTATGTTTTGATTAAAACCCCAACTTATATCAAATATAAGTTGTAAAAGGGTTGAGAAAAGACATTTTGGCCCTCATATGATCCGCACGTGAACATGGGTTAGAGTAAATGACTAAATTTGTAACATTTTATAAACATAAAAGACGTTTGGTAAAAAATTTAGCAAAAACGGACCATTAGTGAAAAAGGATGTAAACGTAAAGGATGAAAATGTAGTTTGTTTTATTTTAGAGCTCAACACACTCGACTTAAATATACTAATGTACACGAATTCATTAACACATACTAATTACAACTATACTTGTTCGTTCATAAAGGACCCATAACTCAATTTATAATAAATGATTAGTTTCGTATAATACAATCGCTAATCCGCTTAAATAACGTGTTCTCGCAATGTTCACTAGTATCCAAAAAAGTAATAAATATATATTGGTTGCTCGTTATATATATATATATATATATATATATATATATGTATACGTTGCTATCATTTTTATTTTAGAGCTCAACACACTCGACTTAAATATCCTAATGTACACGAATTCATTAACGCATACTAATATACATCTATACTTGTTCATTAATAAAGGACCCGTAACTCAATTTATAACAAATGAGTAGTTTCGTATAATACAATCGCTAATTCACTTAAATAACGTGTTCTCGCAATGTTCACTAGTATCCAAACAAGTCATAGCTATATATTGGTTGCACGATTTATATATATGTATACGTTGTTATCATTTTTATTTTAGAGCTCAACACACTCGACTTAAATATAATAATGTATACGAATTCATTAACGCATTCTAATATACAACTATAGGTGTTCGTTCATAAAGGTCTCGTAACTCAATTTATAATAAATGATTAGTTTCATATAATACAATCTGTAATCCACTTAAATAACGTGTTCTCGTAGTGTTCACTAGTCCAAACAAGTCATAAATATGTATTGGTTGCTCGGTTTATATATATGTATACGTTGTTATCTTTTTATTTTAGAGCTTAATACACTTGACTCAAATTTTCCCGTTATACCCACTGTATATTAATAATCTCGACAAAAAGGAAAGGACTTTAGAGTTGGTGGAATCATGCTCAGTAAAATAAACAGTTAGACAATAGAACTCTGTTTTATCAAAACCGTTGCCCGAAGGCCCTGCCCGAAGGCGTAAACCTCAGCCCAAGGCTGTTTAAAATCCTGCCCGAAGGCCTTACTCGAAGGTATAAAACTCAGCCCAAGGCTGTTTAAAATCTTGCCCGAAGGCATTTATACTCTTACCGAAACCTTCCCGTAGGCATTACCCGAAGGTATAAAAAGTAGCCTTAGTTGGCCCCGCCCGAAGGCATAAAGTTTGGCCCGAAGGCTCTGTAAAATCATTTGTATGTTTTCTCCCCGAAAAATATTTAAAGCAGGCAAAGAACTCACATTTGGAGCGCACAGCAATTAACAGCACAATGCAACAAAAGAATCTAGACCGTCTTACGACCTGTTTAATAGTTATATGTTAATTATTAGTTATTTATTATTTATACGCGCATTTGCATAACTATCTACACATTCCCATGTAACACCTTTCATACATCCTATCACTAGGTCCGATTTTCACATACACAAAACACTATACATGACCACAGATATTGACGTATATCCATTACTCAACATATGGTAAATTTTCATTCAGTTTCTTGTTGCCACCCCACTTCCTAATTTACATACATATACATATACATATAGTACATACCAAGCATGCATCCATACATAACCATAGAATAATATATACACACATACGTACCAAATGCCACGCTGCTATATACTTAAAATTTGAAATTTGTTATTTCCATCCGAACATACACACGATGGATTTTTAAAACCGATTGACATTAATTACTGCGGTTCATCTGCATCGATATACATCCATAACATCGTTGTAATTAAATCACGTTCGTAAGAACACATTTTGATGCAATTACCTATGCTTGTGGTTGCATCTATGATCTACCACACACCAAAATATCGCACCCCTATATACATACTACACATGAAATATCACACTTATACTGGTTTCACACAGTAGTCATATATATACGCACATACATACCGAATACATATAGCAGTCGCATACCTACATACATACTGATTTCTTATAGAATTCGCATACATACATACATACTGATTACATACATCAACACCTACAACAATGCCTATACATAACTTTACACAAACGATTTGCATATACATCTTACGGGTCGCGAAGACTCACCGGAACAACGACGAAAGAGATGATCGGTGCCGAAGTTTTCGGCTGCTGATACGGTTCGTTAATGGCGACGGGAAAGTGAGATGGTGCGGGCTGATTAACTGATAACGATAGATAATCGATTAGGAACGTGCTGTATTGATCTTGAATGTTAATACATATATATATGCTTATCGCAAATGTAACACCCCGATTTTAATGGTAGGATTTATTTACATGCTTATGCTTATATGGATGTGCATTTAAGTGATTATGATTTAAATGATGAATGACGTTTACGATATATGTTATGTTAGTGATAAACACGATGATTACGATATATATACGGTGGAGCATGAAAATGATTATAAGTATACGAGAATGTAAAACGTAATGACTAAATACTTACTAATTAGAAAAGAGAAGGATTAATGAAGAGATTATGATTTAACTATGGGCCATTAAGGATGAAAGAATGAATTAGGCCCAAAATGGTAAGTTAATTAGTTAAAATATTTGCCTAAAATAGCCCAATTACCCAATTAAGGCCCAAAGCCCACCTAAAACCCTACCCCAATATGGAAACCCTACTATTTAATCACTATTTTCCAGCCACCATCCTCACTTCACCATCTCAACAACACACACACACAAACCCTAAACACCATTTTTGAAGAAAACTAAGCTAGAAGGAAGAAAAACCAAGATTTTGTAAATCCAAGTGTTGATTTGAAGTTTAAAGGTGTTAAACAACAGGTAATCCAGGTAAAATCATCCTATAAAACATGTTTTCATAACACAAAACGAATCTAGCCATTAATGGAGTTTTTGAGTTTTTCAAAAGTTTCAAAAAAAAATCAATAAAGGTTGCATTTTTATGTTTAAAATCATGGAAAAACTTAGATTTGGTCATATAAATGATAAAACAAGGTTTTGGATGTAAAAAGTTTGAGATTTGGTTGAAAAATGAAGATTTTGGGCAAAAACCGAGCTGAAACCCCGTTTTGCGAAACTACTGTTCATCTTGCGACACTGTAGTGTCACCTGGGTGACACTGTAGTGTCACCCATGCGACACTGTAGTGTCTCATGTGTCTGAAATCTGAAGTTGTGTGTCTGAGTGTGCATAAGTCCCAACGAAAGTTGGGCATGAGCCATGCGACACCGCATGAGACACTAGCTGCGACACTAGCTGCGACACTAGAGAAAAATAACTATTTTCCATAACAAATTAAATGCAGATCGTGCACCATTACCACTACCATAACCTTGTCCAAACAAACAAGATCACCTAAGAATCAGGTGAGTTCTAGACCTCACTTTCGTTCCATTTTAAATACTTTTTGAGGCTAACATGCATACCGATGTACTTATATGATCACCCTACGCATTGACTAAACAAAGACTATATGATTGACTATGTGTTGACTAAACAAAGACTATACGATTGAATACGTGATGACAAAACAAAGAGTACGTGAATGAATGCGTGTTGACTAAATGAAGAGTATGTATAGAAATGATAGAAATAGAGACTGCAATCCGGCTGGGGATTTATAAAACCAGCGAAGAACCAAAATATCGGTAGAATCCGTAAGAGTCGAAGAGCTAAGATCCGGCTGGGGGTTATAATACCAGTGAAGATATTATATACATACCGGTAGGCTCCATGGGAGTCGAAGAGTTATGATCCGACTAGGGAATTTAATACCAGTGAAGAACCGTTATATCGGTAAACTCTGTAAGAGTTGTAGTTACGTATTAGATAATGATATTACATACGTGTAATACAATGAAGATATGAAGCGTACTGAATGACTTTACTTTTAAAACTAGAACTCACTCAGCGTGGCTGACTTTTGTATGCATGTTAGATTGATGTGCAGGTTGAAGCTTTAGAGAGCTGCATGGCGAGAGCTAGAGACTTGTTGAAGACTGGCATTGAAGAAAAACACTTATGGAATTCAAATTTTCACGTTTGTAATGCTTTAAGTAGTCTCTAAGACAATTTAAGGATAATGTAATGATGTTTTAGACAATTATTCCGCTGCTTTTGAAATTTTATTTAATATATGATTGCTTTATGCTTATGAATGCCAACTGTGGTGCTTGTCGAAAGACGGGCGTTACAAGTTGGTATCAGAGCCAAAGTTTAAGAGAAAATGGGTAAAATGTTTTCAAAGAAAAACCTAATACTTAAACTGAAAATGGGACCAAAATAAGAATGCCAGTCTGCTAGCTCTATGCCAAGAGGTAAAGAATAAACAGCAACGTTCTGTATATTACATAAGACATGAATCTCATAATTAATGTAAATTGAAATGATGATGTAAAGTAATAATGAACTGCGCCTGTATGCTATATGACAGTAATTGAGATGCCTGTAGATAGTTTGTACATTATGAGCAAGTGTTAGAAGAGTAGAAGAATAGGTTTAGTGCCTATACGTGTTATGTGCCGTATACATGTTATAATGCCTTGTATGCTTTATGTGAACTAGACTAGGTTTGAATACTAATGGGACTCAGAAGGGGCATGTTTAGAACGTGAGTAGTAAAGTAAGTAGTTAATTACAACTGGCCACTGTCATTAGAAACTTACAGTACTTATCACGTTCTGAATTGCTCTGACTGATGATCGTGGGTGTTTGAACCTTATAGGAAGTAAGAAATGGCACCCAAGAGAGTAACTATAAGCTCTGCCAAAGCTACTAATGCTAAAGCAACCAAAGTCCCTGAAGCGAAGCGTGGGAGAAAGCCCACAAAGAAGAATGTTGAGACCAATCCCGAAGTCGAGGCTGAAGTTACACGAACCCCAGAGCTTGAACAGAATTTGAAGGATGCTGTTGCACATGAAGTGCATAAGGTCTTGACTAATGTTATGCCTTCGGTTTTGAAAGAAATGATGAAAGAAATAAAGAAGGTTGAAGTGAAGAAGCGGGCTATGAAAAGTGTTGAGGATGATGAAGAGGAAGAGGAGTCTGAGAAGGTAGAGAGGGAGATCGAGTCGTCTGATGACTCGGATTTTGAGATTGAAGGGAAAGGGTGCAATTACGGTGCCTTTCAAAGGTGTAAGCCCCCTACTTTTGATGGGAAAAAGGGTTCCGCTGCCACCCTTGAGTGGCTAAGTGAAATGGAGGCTGTGATTGATATCAGTGAATGTAGGACTGATCAGGCTGTGAAATTTGCTGCACACTCGTTTACTGGGGCTGCGAATTACTGGTGGACTACTGTGAAACAGTCCAAGGGAAGGAAGACGATCAGGGAAATGGTATGGGAGGATCTGAAGGAATTGATGGTTAAAAGGTTTTGCCCGCAGTACGAAGTCGACCGGGTTGAGAGGGAATTCCTGAATCTGACTGCAGGAAGTATGAGCCACCTCGAGTACACCACAAAGTTCAATAAGATGGCACAACTGGTGCCTTATTTGGTTGAAACCGAGCAGAGGAGGATTAAGTGTTATGTTCAAGGGTTGCCACCCAGGGTGCGCACGCACGTGAATGCCCACAGACCGGGTACTTTTGAGTCGGTTGTAGATCTGGCTGGGATTGTATACGACAACGTGGCTGCTGAAGAAGTGATGGATGTGAAACCTAAGCATTGGGATAATTCCCGAAATCAGTCAGGGAAGAGGTACAGAGATGATGGTAGGAAGTATGATAACAAGCGGGTCAAGGTTAAAGCAAAGCAGGCAGTTGTGCGAAATCAGAATGGGAATGATAATTGTGCAAAGTGTGGAAAACCCCACTTCGGGGAATGCAAATGGGGAACATGAGTTTGCTATAAGTGTGGAAAGCAGGGCCATCGTGCCATGGAGTGCAGAGGGGTGGTTAAGTGCGATAAATGTGGGAAAACGGGCCATGTGGCCAAGGATTGCTGGGCCGGAAAGGGAGGTGACAAGCCAAAAACTACTGCTAGGGCTTTCACTATGACCAGGAAGGAGGCAAGGAAAGAGCCAAAGGTCGTTTCAGGTACGCTTTTCGTCAACAACATCTGTGTATCTGTGTTATTTGATTCTGGTGCTAGTAGGAGCTTTGTGTCTGCTTTGTTTTATGCTGCCTTAAAAGTGCCCTCTAGAAGAGTAGAACAGTCTTTTGTTGTAGAAACCGCCGAGGGTAAATTCATTAGAGTTAATCAAATGATAGAAGGTTGTACCATTACTCTATTAGGGCGTAGTTTCCCTACAGATTTATGTATTATGACCTTGGGTAGTTTCGACGTGATATTGGGAATGGATTGGTTGTCCAAATTCCATGCCAACATAGGTTGTCGCGAGAGATTGGTTCGTTTAAAAGCTCCTGATGGAAGCCCCATAACTGTGTATGGCGACCAGGAAAGTAAGATTCCTCGTGTAATCTCGATGATGAAAGCAAACCGACTAATTCAACAGGGCTGCAACTCGTTTCTAGCATATGTTAAGGACGTAGAGGGGGAACCGAAGCAGTTGTCAAATATGCCGATAGTTTGCAATTTCCCGGATGTATTTCCCGAAGATTTGCCCGGAATACCACCCGATAGAGAGATTGAATTTCAGATTGACTTAGTGCCGGGAGCACAGCCAATGGCAAAAGCACCATATCGTTTAGCCCCAACTGAAATGAAGGAATTGATGACTCAACTGAAGGAGTTGCTAGATAAGGGCTTTATCCGACCAAGCACTTCTCCCTGGGGAGCGCCAGTATTGTTCGTTAAAAAGAAGGATGGAAGCATGAGGATGTGTATCGATTATAGGGAATTAAACAAGTTGACTGTTAAGAATCGTTACCCTTTGCCCATGATAGACGACTTATTCGATCAGTTGCAAGGTGCGAGTTGGTTTTCAAAGATAGATCTTCATTCCGGTTACCATCAGTTGAAAATTAGGGAGCAAGATATTCCGAAGACAGCGTTCCGCACGAGATACGGACATTATGAGTTCTTGGTCATGTCCTTCGGACTTACTAACGCGCCAGCCGCATTTATGGATTTGATGAATCGCGTGTGTAGACCAATGTTGGACAGGTCCGTGATTGTATTTATCGACGACATTTTAATTTACTCTAAGAACGAGGGCGACCATGCGTGTCATTTGAAGGAAGTGTTAGAGATGCTGCAGAAGGAGAAGTTGTATGCTAAGTTCTCAAAGTGTGCTTTTTGGTTACGAGAAGTTCAGTTTCTGGGTCATGTCATAAACCACGAGGGAATCATGGTCGACCCAACAAAGATTGAGGCAGTTATGAAGTGGGAAATTCCTAAGACGCCATCCGAAATCCGTAGTTTCTTGGGATTGGCAGTTTATTATAGAAGGTTCATCCAAGATTTCTCAAGGATAGCCTCCCCACTCACGAAGTTGACAAGAAAGAAAGTAGTATTTGATTGGGGAAAAGATCAGCAAGAAGCGTTTAATAAGTTGAGAAAAAGGTTAACCGAAGCCCCCGTACTAACGTTACCTGAAGGGAACGATGATCTTGTGGTATATTCTGATGCATCACGACAAGGCTTAGGATGTGTGCTTATGCAACGAGGAAAAGTAATTGCCTACGCATCGAGACAGTTGAAGGAAAATGAGGTGAACTACCCGACCCATGATCTTGAGCTCGCGACAGTTGTTTTCGCTTTGAAGATATGAAGACATTATTTGTATGGGACGAAGTGTACACTGTACACCGATCATAAGAGTTTGAAGTATTTCTTTGAACAGAAAGATCTAAATATGAGACAAAGAAGGTGGTTGGAGTTAATCAAGGATTACGATTGTGAAATTCATTACCATCCAGGAAAGGCCAACGTGGTGGCCGATGCTTTAAGTAGAAAGGAGAAACATGAACCGATCCGGGTTAAAGCTTGCCAGCTGATTATTACACCCGGAGTTATGGAAGAGATTAGAAGGGCTCAGGTAGAGGCCCTAAAAGAAGATCAGATTAAGGCAGAAAGAATGGTTGGGAAAGGGATAGAATTGACCGAAAACGCTTACGGTGTGAAGACGATATACGGTAAAATATGGGTACCCCGATTCGGGGAGATACGAAAAGGTATACTTGATGAAGCACATAAGTCCCGATACTCAATCCATCCAGGAGGGACAAAGATGTACCAGGATTTGAAGAAGGATTATTGGTGGCCTGGTATGAAAAGGGATATAGAAGCGTATGTAAGTAAGTGCCTGACTTGCCTTCAAGTCAAGGCGGAACATCAAAAACCTTATGGTAAGATCCAGCCGTTGGAAATACCAGAATGGAAGTGGGAGCACATCACTATGGACTTTATTACAAAGTTACCACGAACTCCTAAGGGGTATGATACTATATGGGTAGTCGTTGATAGATTGACGAAAAGTGCTCACTTTCTACCAATCAAGGAAGCGATAAGTTCAGAGAAATTGGCCGAAGTATTTATCAAAGAGATTGTGACAAAGCATGGAATGCCAGTATCCATTGTGTCTGATAGGGACACCCGGTTTACGTCAAAGTTCTGGAAGAAATTTCATGAAGAGATGGGAGCAAGGCTCCATATTAGTTCAGCTTACCACCCACAAACTGACGGACAGTCTAAAAGAACGATCCAGCCCCTGGAAGATATGCTTAGAGCTTGTGTGCTCGAATTTGGTGGTAGTTGGGACACTCATCTGACCTTAGCAGAATTCTCCTACAATAACAGTTATCACGCTAGTATAAAAATGCCGCCGTATGAAATGTTGTATGGGAGGAGGTGTAGAACTTCCATATGCTGGGGCGAGATTGGCCAGAGAGAACTCGGAAGTTTAGAAATAGTCGAGGCCACGACAGAGAAATTGGAAAGGATTAAAGAATGTATGAAGGCAGCTAAGGACAGACAAAAGTCTTATGCCGATAGAAGAAGGAAGGACATTATGTTCCAAGTAGGGGACAGAGTCATGCTAAAAGTGTCCCCATGGAAGGGAATCCTTCGATTCAGGAAAAGAGGAAAGTTAAGCCCTAGGTATATCGGGCCGTTTAAGATAATTGCACGAGTAGGAGATGTTGCTTATCGATTGGATCTCCCAGAAGAGTTGAGTGGGATTCACCCCACCTTTCATGTATCGCATTTGGGTAAATGCTTAGCCGATGAAAGTATGGCAGTGCCGTATGATGACCTGGAAATTGATGAGCGGCTGAACTACGTAGAACAGCCTGTAGCCATATTAGATGAAAAGGAAAAACGATTACGGAATAAGACCGTGAAGCAGGTAAAAGTTCAATGGAGACATAGGAGAGGTTCGGATCTTACGTGGGAGCTAGAGAGCGAAATGAGAAAGAATTACCCCGCGTTATTTTCATGATTTAGAGGTTTCGGGGACGAAACCTATACAAGGAGGGGAGACTTGTAACACCCCGATTTTTATGGTAGGATTTATTTACATGCTTATGCTTATATGGATGTGCATTTAAGTGATTATGATTAAAATGATGAATGACGTTTACGATATATGTTATGTTAGTGATAAACACGATGATTACGATATATATACGATGGAGCATGAAAATGATTATAAGTATACGAGAATGTAAAACGTAATGACTAATTACTTACTAATTAGAAAAGAGAAGGATTAATGAAGAGATTATGATTTAACTATGGGCCATTAAGGATGAAAGAATGAATTAGGCCTAATATGGTAAGTTAATTAGTTAAAAGATTTGCCTAAAATAGCCTAATTACCCAATTAAGGCCCAAAGCCCACCTAAAACCCTACCCCAATATGGAAACCCTACTATTTAATCACTATTTTCCAGGCACCATCCTCACTTCACCATCTCAACAACACACACACACAAACCCTAAACACCATTTTTGAAGAAAACTAAGCTTGAAGGAAGAAAAACCAAGATTTTGTAAATCCAAGTGTTGATTTGAAGTTTAAAGGTGTTAAACAACAGGTAATCCAGGTAAAATCATCCTCTAAAACATGTTTTCATAACACAAAACGAATCTAGCCATTAATGGAGTTTTTGAGTTTTTCAAAAGTTTAAAAAAAAATCAATAAAGGTTGCATTTTTATGTTTAAAATCATGGAAAAAACTTAGATTTGGTCATATAAATGATAAAACAAGGTTTTGGATGTAAAAAGTTTGAGATTTGGTTGAAAAATGAAGATTTTGGGCAAAAACCGAGCTGAAACCCCGTTTTGCGAAACTGCTGTTCATCTTGCGACACTGTAGTGTCACCTGGGTGACACTGTAGTGTCACCCATGCGACACTGTAGTGTCTCATGTGTCTGAAATCTGAAGTTGTGTGTCTGAGTGTGCATAAGTCCCAGCGAATGTTGGGCATGAGCCATGCGAAACCGCAGGAGACACTAGCTGCGACACTAGCTGCGACACTAGCTGTGACACTAGAGAAAAATAACTATTTTCCATAACAAATTAAATGCAGATCGTGCACCATTACCATTACCATAACCTTGTCCAAACAAGCAAGATCACCTAAGAATCAGGTGAGTTCTAGACCTCACTTTCGTTCCATTTTAAATACTTTTTGAGGCTAACATGCATACCGATGTACTTATATGATCACCCTACGCATTGACTAAACAAAGACTATATGATTGACTATGTGTTGACTAAACAAAGACTATACGATTGAATACGTGATGACAAAACAAAGAGTACGTGAATGAATGTGTGTTGACTAAATGAAGAGTATGTATAGAAATGATAGAAATAGAGACTGCAATCCGGCTGGGGATTTATAAAAACAGCGAAGAACCGAAATATCGGTAGACTCCGTAAGAGTCGAAGAGCTAAGATCCGGCTGGGGGTTATAATACCAGTGAAGATATTATATACATACCGGTAGGCTCCATGGGAGTCGAAGAGTTATGATCCGACTGGGGAATTTAATACAAGTGAAGAACCGTTATATCGGTAAACTCTGTAAGAGTTGTAGTTACGTATTAGATAATGATATTACATACGTGTAATACAATGAAGATATGAAGCGTACTGAATGACTTTACTTTTAAAACTAGAACTCACTCAGCGTGGCTGACTTTTGTATGCATGTTAGATTGATGTGCAGGTTGAAGCTTTAGAGAGCTACTTGGCGAGAGCTAGAGACTTGTTGAAGACTGGCATTGAAGAAAAACACTTATGGAATTCAAATTTTCACGTTTGTAATGCTTTAAGTAGTCTCTAAGACAATTTAAGGATAATGTAATGATGTTTTAGACAATTATTCCGCTTCTTTTGAAATTTTATTTAATATATGATTGTTTTATGCTTATGAATGCCAACTGTGGTGCTTGTCGAAAGACGGGCGTTACAAGTTGGTATCAGAGCCAAAGTTTAAGAGAAAATGGGTAAAATGTTTTCAAAGAAAAACCTAATACTTAAACTGAAAATGGGACCAAAATAAGAATGCCAGTCTGCTAGCTCTATGCCAAGAGGTAAAGAATAAACAACAACGTTCTGTATATGACATAAGACATGAATCTCATAATTAATGTAAATAGTAATGATGATGTAAAGTAATAATGAACTGCGCCTGTATGCTATAGGACAGTAATTGAGATGCTTGTAGATAGTTTGTACATTATGAGCAAGTGTTAGAAGAGTAGAAGAATAGGTTTAGTGCCTATACGTGCTACGTGCCCTATACATGTTATAATGCCTTGTATGCTTTATGTGAACTAGACTAGGTTTGAATACTAATGGGACTCAGAAGGGGCATGTTTAGAACGTGAGTAGTAAAGTAAGTAGTTAATTACAACTGGCCACTGTCATTAGAAACTTACAGTACTTATCACGTCCTGAATTGCTCTGACTGATGAACGTGGGTGTTTGAACCTTATAGGAAGTAAGAAATGGCACCCAAGAGAGTAACTAGAAGCTCTGCCAAAGCTACTAATGCTAAAGCAACCAAAGTCCCTGAAGCGAAGCGTGGGAGAAAGCCCACAAAGAAGAATGTTGAGACCAATCCCGAAGTTGAGGCTGAAGTTACACCAACCCCAGAGCTTGAACAGAATTTGAAGGATGCTGTTGCACATGAAGTGCATAAGGTCTTGACTAATGTTATGCCTTCGGTTTTGAAAGAAATGATGAAAGAAATAAAGAAGGTTGAAGTGAAGAAGCCGGCTAAGAAAAGTGTTAGGATGATGAAGAGGAAGAGGAGTCTGAGAAGGTAGAGAGGGAGATCGAGTCGTCTGATGACTCGGATTTTGAGATTGAAGGGAAAGGGTGCAATTACGGTGCCTTTCAAAGGTGTAAGCCCCCTACTTTTGATGGGAAAAAGGGTTCCGCTGCCACCCTTGAGTGGCTAAGTGAAATGGAGGCTGTGATTAATATTAGTGAATGTAGGACTGATCAGGCTGTGAAATTTGTTGCACACTCGTTTACTGGGGCTGCGAATTACTGGTGGACTACTGTGAAACAGTCCAAGGGAAGGAAGGCGATCAGGGAAATGGTATGGGAGGATCTGAAGGAATTGATGGTTAAAAGGTTTTGCCCGCAGTACGAAGTCGACCGGGTTGAGAGGGAATTCCTGAATCTGACTGCAGGAAGTATGAGCCACCTCGAGTACACCACAAAGTTCAATGAGATGGCACAGTTGGTGCCTTATTTGGTTGAAACCGAGCAGAGGAGGATTAAGTGTTATGTTCAAGGGTTGCCACCCAGGGTGCGCACGCACGTGAATGCCCACAGACCGGGTACTTTTGAGTCGGTTGTAGATCTGGCTGGGATTGTATACGACAACGTGGCTGCTGAAGAAGTGATGGATGTGAAACCTATGCATTGGGATAATTCCCGAAATCAGTCAGGGAAGAGGTACAGAGATGATGGTAGGAAGTATGATAACAAGCGGGTCAAGGTTGAAGCAAAGCAGGCAGTTGTGCGAAATCAGAATGGGAATGATAATTGTGCAAAGTGTGGAAAACCCCACTTCGGGGAATGCAAATGGGGAACATGAGTTTGCTATAAGTGTGGAAAGCAGGGCCATCGTGCCATGGAGTGCAGAGGGGTGGTTAAGTGCGATAAATGTGGGAAAACGGGCCATGTGGCCAAGGATTGCTGGGCCGGAAAGGGAGGTGACAAGCCAAAAACTACTGCTAGGGCTTTCACTATGACCAGGAAGGAGGCAAGGAAAGAGCCAAAGGTCGTTTCAGGTACGCTTTTCGTCAACAACATCTGTGTATCTGTGTTATTTGATTCTGGTGCTAGTAGGAGCTTTGTGTCTGCTTTGTTTTATGCTGCCTTAAAAGTGCCCTCTAGAAGAGTAGAATAGTCTTTTGTTGTAGAAACCGCCGAGGGTAAATTCATTAGAGTTAATCAAATGATAGAAGGTTGTACCATTACTCTATTAGGGCGTAGTTTCCCTACAGATTTATGTATTATGACCTTGGGTAGTTTCGACGTGATATTGGGAATGGATTGGTTGTCCAAATTCCATGCCAACATAGGTTGTCGCGAGAGATTGGTTCGTTTAAAAGCTCCCGATGGAAGCCCCATAACTGTGTATGGCGACCAGGAAAGTAAGATTCCTCGTGTAATCTCGATGATGAAAGCAAACCGACTAATTCAACAGGGCTGCAACTCGTTTCTAGCATATGTTAAGGACGTAGAGGGGGAACCGAAGCAGTTGTCAAATGTGCCGATAGTTTGCAATTTCCCGGATGTATTTCCCGAAGATTTGCCCGGAATACCACCCGATAGAGAGATTGAGTTTCAGATTGACTTAGTGCCGGGAGCACAGCCAATGGCAAAAGCACCATATCGTTTAGCCCCAACTGAAATGAAGGAATTGATGACTCAACTGAAGGAGTTGCTAGATAAGGGCTTTATCCGACCAAGCACTTCTCCCTGGGGAGCGCCAGTATTGTTCGTTAAAAAGAAGGATGGAAGCATGAGGATGTGTATCGACTATAGGGAATTAAACAAGTTGACTGTAAAGAATCGTTACCCTTTGCCCATGATAGACGACTTATTCGATCAGTTGCAAGGTGCGAGTTGGTTTTCAAAGATAGATCTTCATTCCGGTTACCATCAGTTGAAAATTAGGGAGCAAGATATTCCGAAGACAGCGTTCCGCACGAGATACGGACATTATGAGTTCTTGGTCATGTCCTTCGGACTTACTAACGCGCCAGCCGCATTTATGGATTTGATGAATCGCGTGTGTAGACCAATGTTGGACAGGTCCGTGATTGTATTTATCGACGACATTTTAATTTACTCTAAGAACGAGGGCGACCATGCGTGTCATTTGAAGGAAGTGTTAGAGATGCTGCAGAAGGAGAAGTTGTATGCTAAGTTCTCAAAGTGTGCTTTTTGGTTACGAGAAGTTCAGTTTCTGGGTCATGTCATAAACCACGAGGGAATCATGGTCGACCCAACAAAGATTGAGGCAGTTATGAAGTGGGAAATTCCTAAGATGCCATCCGAAATCCGTAGTTTTTTGGGATTGGCAGTTTATTATAGAAGGTTCATCCAAGATTTCTCAAGGATAGCCTCCCCGCTCACGAAGTTGACAAGAAAGATAGTAGTATTTGATTGGGGAAAAGATCAGCAAGAAGCGTTTAATAAGTTGAGAAAAAGGTTAACCGAAGCCCACGTACTAACGTTACCTGAAGGGAACGATGATCTTGTGGTATATTCTGATGCATCACGACAAGGCTTAGGATGTGTGCTTATGCAACGAGGAAAAGTAATTGCCTACGCATCGAGACAGTTGAAGGAAAATGAGGTGAACTACCCGACCCATGATCTTGAGCTCGCGACAGTTGTTTTCGCTTTGAAGATATGGAGACATTATTTGTATGGGACGAAGTGTACACTGTACACCGATCATAAGAGTTTGAAGTATTTCTTTGAACAGAAAGATCTAAATATGAGACAAAGAAGGTGGTTGGAGTTAATCAAGGATTACGATTGTGAAATTCATTACCATCCAGGAAAGGCCAACGTGGTGGCCGATGCTTTAAGTAGAAAGGAGAAACATGAACCGATCCGGGTTAAAGCTTGCCAGCTGATTATTACACCCGGAGTTATGGAAGAGATTAGAAGGGCTCAGGTAGAGGCCCTAAAAGAAGATCAGATTAAGGCAGAAAGAATGGTTGGGAAAGGGATAGAATTGACCGAAAACACTTACGGTGTGAAGACGATATACGGTAAAATATGGGTACCCCGATTCGGGGAGATACGAAAAGGTATACTTGATGAAGCACATAAGTCCCGATACTCAATCCATCCAGGAGGGACAAAGATGTACCAGGATTTGAAGAAGGATTATTGGTGGCCTGGTATGAAAAGGGATGTAGAAGCGTATGTAAGTAAGTGCCTGACTTGCCTTCAAGTCAAGGCGGAACATCAAAAACCTTATGGTAAGATCCAGCCGTTGGAAATACCAGAATGGAAGTGGGAGCACATCACTATGGACTTTATTACAAAGTTACCACGAACTCCTAAGGGGTATGATACTATATGGGTAGTCGTTGATAGATTGACGAAAAGTGCTCACTTTCTACCAATCAAGGAAGCGATAAGTTCAGAGAAATTGGCCGAAGTATTTATCAAAGAGATTGTGACAAAACATGGAATGCCGGTATCCATTGTGTCTGATAGGGACACCCGGTTTACGTCAAAGTTCTGGAAGAAATTTCATGAAGAGATCGGAGCAAGGCTCCATATTAGTTCAGCTTACCACCCACAAACTGACGGACAGTCTGAAAGAACGATCCAGACCCTGGAAGATATGCTTAGAGCCTGTGTGCTCGAATTTGGTGGTAGTTGGGACACTCATCTGACCTTAGCAGAATTCTCCTACAATAACAGTTATCACGCTAGTATAAAAATGCCGCCGTATGAAATGTTGTATGGGAGGAGGTGTAGAACTTCCATATGCTGGGGCGAGATTGGCCAGAGAGAACTCGGAAGTTTAGAAATAGTCGAGGCCACGACAGAGAAATTGGAAAGGATTAAAGAATGTATGAAGGCAGCTAAGGACAGACAAAAGTCTTATGCCGATAGAAGAAGGAAGGACATTATGTTCCAAGTAGGGGACAGAGTCATGCTAAAAGTGTCCCCATGGAAGGGAATCCTTCGATTCAGGAAAAGAGGAAAGTTAAGCCCTAGGTATATCGGGTCGTTTAAGATAATTGCACGAGTAGGAGATGTTGCTTATCGATTGGATCTCCCAGAAGAGTTGAGTGGGATTCACCCCACCTTTCATGTATCGCATTTGGGTAAATGCTTAGCCGATGAAAGTATGGCAGTGCCGTATGATGACCTGGAAATTGATGAGCGGCTGAACTACGTAGAACAGCCTGTAGCCATATTAGATGAAAAGGAAAAACGATTACGGAATAAGACCGTGAAGCAGGTAAAAGTTCAATGGAGACATAGGAGAGGTTCGGATCTTACGTGGGAGCTAGAGAGCGAAATGAGAAAGAATTACCCCGCGTTATTTTCATGATTTAGAGGTTTCGGGGACGAAACCTATACAAGGAGGGGAGACTTGTAACACCCCGATTTTTATGGTAGGATTTATTTACATGCT
Source organism: Tagetes erecta (assembly GCA_030867185.1). NCBI lineage: Eukaryota > Viridiplantae > Streptophyta > Magnoliopsida > Asterales > Asteraceae > Tagetes > Tagetes erecta. The sequence goes on along the minus strand of CM061489.1, from coordinate 37,912,757 downwards.
TATGCTTATATGGATGTGCATTTAAGTGATTATGATTAAAATGATGAATGACGTTTACGATATATGTTATGTTAGTGATAAACACGATGATTACGATATATATACGATGGAGCATGAAAATGATTATAAGTATACGAGAATGTAAAACGTAATGACTAATTACTTACTAATTAGAAAAGAGAAGGATTAATGAAGAGATTATGATTTAACTATGGGCCATTAAGGATGAAAGAATGAATTAGGCCTAATATGGTAAGTTAATTAGTTAAAAGATTTGCCTAAAATAGCCTAATTACCCAATTAAGGCCCAAAGCCCACCTAAAACCCTACCCCAATATGGAAACCCTACTATTTAATCACTATTTTCCAGGCACCATCCTCACTTCACCATCTCAACAACACACACACACAAACCCTAAACACCATTTTTGAAGAAAACTAAGCTTGAAGGAAGAAAAACCAAGATTTTGTAAATCCAAGTGTTGATTTGAAGTTTAAAGGTGTTAAACAACAGGTAATCCAGGTAAAATCATCCTCTAAAACATGTTTTCATAACACAAAACGAATCTAGCCATTAATGGAGTTTTTGAGTTTTTCAAAAGTTTAAAAAAAAATCAATAAAGGTTGCATTTTTATGTTTAAAATCATGGAAAAAACTTAGATTTGGTCATATAAATGATAAAACAAGGTTTTGGATGTAAAAAGTTTGAGATTTGGTTGAAAAATGAAGATTTTGGGCAAAAACCGAGCTGAAACCCCATTTTGCGAAACTGCTGTTCATCTTGCGACACTGTAGTGTCACCTGGGTGACACTGTAGTGTCACCCATGCGACACTGTAGTGTCTCATGTGTCTGAAATCTGAAGTTGTGTGTCTGAGTGTGCATAAGTCCCAGCGAATGTTGGGCATGAGCCATGCGAAACCGCAGGAGACACTAGCTGCGACACTAGCTGTGACACTAGAGAAAAATAACTATTTTCCATAACAAATTAAATGCAGATCGTGCACCATTACCATTACCATAACCTTGTCCAAACAAGCAAGATCACCTAAGAATCAGGTGAGTTCTAGACCTCACTTTCGTTCCATTTTAAATACTTTTTGAGGCTAACATGCATACCGATGTACTTATATGATCACCCTACGCATTGACTAAACAAAGACTATATGATTGACTATGTGTTGACTAAACAAAGACTATACGATTGAATACGTGATGACAAAACAAAGAGTACGTGAATGAATGTGTGTTGACTAAATGAAGAGTATGTATAGAAATGATAGAAATAGAGACTGCAATCCGGCTGGGGATTTATAAAAACAGCGAAGAACCGAAATATCGGTAGACTCCGTAAGAGTCGAAGAGCTAAGATCCGGCTGGGGGTTATAATACCAGTGAAGATATTATATACATACCGGTAGGCTCCATGGGAGTCGAAGAGTTATGATCCGACTGGGGAATTTAATACAAGTGAAGAACCGTTATATCGGTAAACTCTGTAAGAGTTGTAGTTACGTATTAGATAATGATATTACATACGTGTAATACAATGAAGATATGAAGCGTACTGAATGACTTTACTTTTAAAACTAGAACTCACTCAGCGTGGCTGACTTTTGTATGCATGTTAGATTGATGTGCAGGTTGAAGCTTTAGAGAGCTACTTGGCGAGAGCTAGAGACTTGTTGAAGACTGGCATTGAAGAAAAACACTTATGGAATTCAAATTTTCACGTTTGTAATGCTTTAAGTAGTCTCTAAGACAATTTAAGGATAATGTAATGATGTTTTAGACAATTATTCCGCTTCTTTTGAAATTTTATTTAATATATGATTGTTTTATGCTTATGAATGCCAACTGTGGTGCTTGTCGAAAGACGGGCGTTACAAGTTGGTATCAGAGCCAAAGTTTAAGAGAAAATGGGTAAAATGTTTTCAAAGAAAAACCTAATACTTAAACTGAAAATGGGACCAAAATAAGAATGCCAGTCTGCTAGCTCTATGCCAAGAGGTAAAGAATAAACAACAACGTTCTGTATATGACATAAGACATGAATCTCATAATTAATGTAAATAGTAATGATGATGTAAAGTAATAATGAACTGCGCCTGTATGCTATAGGACAGTAATTGAGATGCTTGTAGATAGTTTGTACATTATGAGCAAGTGTTAGAAGAGTAGAAGAATAGGTTTAGTGCCTATACGTGCTACGTGCCCTATACATGTTATAATGCCTTGTATGCTTTATGTGAACTAGACTAGGTTTGAATACTAATGGGACTCAGAAGGGGCATGTTTAGAACGTGAGTAGTAAAGTAAGTAGTTAATTACAACTGGCCACTGTCATTAGAAACTTACAGTACTTATCACGTCCTGAATTGCTCTGACTGATGAACGTGGGTGTTTGAACCTTATAGGAAGTAAGAAATGGCACCCAAGAGAGTAACTAGAAGCTCTGCCAAAGCTACTAATGCTAAAGCAACCAAAGTCCCTGAAGCGAAGCGTGGGAGAAAGCCCACAAAGAAGAATGTTGAGACCAATCCCGAAGTTGAGGCTGAAGTTACACCAACCCCAGAGCTTGAACAGAATTTGAAGGATGCTGTTGCACATGAAGTGCATAAGGTCTTGACTAATGTTATGCCTTCGGTTTTGAAAGAAATGATGAAAGAAATAAAGAAGGTTGAAGTGAAGAAGCCGGCTAAGAAAAGTGTTAGGATGATGAAGAGGAAGAGGAGTCTGAGAAGGTAGAGAGGGAGATCGAGTCGTCTGATGACTCGGATTTTGAGATTGAAGGGAAAGGGTGCAATTACGGTGCCTTTCAAAGGTGTAAGCCCCCTACTTTTGATGGGAAAAAGGGTTCCGCTGCCACCCTTGAGTGGCTAAGTGAAATGGAGGCTGTGATTAATATTAGTGAATGTAGGACTGATCAGGCTGTGAAATTTGTTGCACACTCGTTTACTGGGGCTGCGAATTACTGGTGGACTACTGTGAAACAGTCCAAGGGAAGGAAGGCGATCAGGGAAATGGTATGGGAGGATCTGAAGGAATTGATGGTTAAAAGGTTTTGCCCGCAGTACGAAGTCGACCGGGTTGAGAGGGAATTCCTGAATCTGACTGCAGGAAGTATGAGCCACCTCGAGTACACCACAAAGTTCAATGAGATGGCACAGTTGGTGCCTTATTTGGTTGAAACCGAGCAGAGGAGGATTAAGTGTTATGTTCAAGGGTTGCCACCCAGGGTGCGCACGCACGTGAATGCCCACAGACCGGGTACTTTTGAGTCGGTTGTAGATCTGGCTGGGATTGTATACGACAACGTGGCTGCTGAAGAAGTGATGGATGTGAAACCTATGCATTGGGATAATTCCCGAAATCAGTCAGGGAAGAGGTACAGAGATGATGGTAGGAAGTATGATAACAAGCGGGTCAAGGTTGAAGCAAAGCAGGCAGTTGTGCGAAATCAGAATGGGAATGATAATTGTGCAAAGTGTGGAAAACCCCACTTCGGGGAATGCAAATGGGGAACATGAGTTTGCTATAAGTGTGGAAAGCAGGGCCATCGTGCCATGGAGTGCAGAGGGGTGGTTAAGTGCGATAAATGTGGGAAAACGGGCCATGTGGCCAAGGATTGCTGGGCCGGAAAGGGAGGTGACAAGCCAAAAACTACTGCTAGGGCTTTCACTATGACCAGGAAGGAGGCAAGGAAAGAGCCAAAGGTCGTTTCAGGTACGCTTTTCGTCAACAACATCTGTGTATCTGTGTTATTTGATTCTGGTGCTAGTAGGAGCTTTGTGTCTGCTTTGTTTTATGCTGCCTTAAAAGTGCCCTCTAGAAGAGTAGAATAGTCTTTTGTTGTAGAAACCGCCGAGGGTAAATTCATTAGAGTTAATCAAATGATAGAAGGTTGTACCATTACTCTATTAGGGCGTAGTTTCCCTACAGATTTATGTATTATGACCTTGGGTAGTTTCGACGTGATATTGGGAATGGATTGGTTGTCCAAATTCCATGCCAACATAGGTTGTCGCGAGAGATTGGTTCGTTTAAAAGCTCCCGATGGAAGCCCCATAACTGTGTATGGCGACCAGGAAAGTAAGATTCCTCGTGTAATCTCGATGATGAAAGCAAACCGACTAATTCAACAGGGCTGCAACTCGTTTCTAGCATATGTTAAGGACGTAGAGGGGGAACCGAAGCAGTTGTCAAATGTGCCGATAGTTTGCAATTTCCCGGATGTATTTCCCGAAGATTTGCCCGGAATACCACCCGATAGAGAGATTGAGTTTCAGATTGACTTAGTGCCGGGAGCACAGCCAATGGCAAAAGCACCATATCGTTTAGCCCCAACTGAAATGAAGGAATTGATGACTCAACTGAAGGAGTTGCTAGATAAGGGCTTTATCCGACCAAGCACTTCTCCCTGGGGAGCGCCAGTATTGTTCGTTAAAAAGAAGGATGGAAGCATGAGGATGTGTATCGACTATAGGGAATTAAACAAGTTGACTGTAAAGAATCGTTACCCTTTGCCCATGATAGACGACTTATTCGATCAGTTGCAAGGTGCGAGTTGGTTTTCAAAGATAGATCTTCATTCCGGTTACCATCAGTTGAAAATTAGGGAGCAAGATATTCCGAAGACAGCGTTCCGCACGAGATACGGACATTATGAGTTCTTGGTCATGTCCTTCGGACTTACTAACGCGCCAGCCGCATTTATGGATTTGATGAATCGCGTGTGTAGACCAATGTTGGACAGGTCCGTGATTGTATTTATCGACGACATTTTAATTTACTCTAAGAACGAGGGCGACCATGCGTGTCATTTGAAGGAAGTGTTAGAGATGCTGCAGAAGGAGAAGTTGTATGCTAAGTTCTCAAAGTGTGCTTTTTGGTTACGAGAAGTTCAGTTTCTGGGTCATGTCATAAACCACGAGGGAATCATGGTCGACCCAACAAAGATTGAGGCAGTTATGAAGTGGGAAATTCCTAAGATGCCATCCGAAATCCGTAGTTTTTTGGGATTGGCAGTTTATTATAGAAGGTTCATCCAAGATTTCTCAAGGATAGCCTCCCCGCTCACGAAGTTGACAAGAAAGATAGTAGTATTTGATTGGGGAAAAGATCAGCAAGAAGCGTTTAATAAGTTGAGAAAAAGGTTAACCGAAGCCCACGTACTAACGTTACCTGAAGGGAACGATGATCTTGTGGTATATTCTGATGCATCACGACAAGGCTTAGGATGTGTGCTTATGCAACGAGGAAAAGTAATTGCCTACGCATCGAGACAGTTGAAGGAAAATGAGGTGAACTACCCGACCCATGATCTTGAGCTCGCGACAGTTGTTTTCGCTTTGAAGATATGGAGACATTATTTGTATGGGACGAAGTGTACACTGTACACCGATCATAAGAGTTTGAAGTATTTCTTTGAACAGAAAGATCTAAATATGAGACAAAGAAGGTGGTTGGAGTTAATCAAGGATTACGATTGTGAAATTCATTACCATCCAGGAAAGGCCAACGTGGTGGCCGATGCTTTAAGTAGAAAGGAGAAACATGAACCGATCCGGGTTAAAGCTTGCCAGCTGATTATTACACCCGGAGTTATGGAAGAGATTAGAAGGGCTCAGGTAGAGGCCCTAAAAGAAGATCAGATTAAGGCAGAAAGAATGGTTGGGAAAGGGATAGAATTGACCGAAAACACTTACGGTGTGAAGACGATATACGGTAAAATATGGGTACCCCGATTCGGGGAGATACGAAAAGGTATACTTGATGAAGCACATAAGTCCCGATACTCAATCCATCCAGGAGGGACAAAGATGTACCAGGATTTGAAGAAGGATTATTGGTGGCCTGGTATGAAAAGGGATGTAGAAGCGTATGTAAGTAAGTGCCTGACTTGCCTTCAAGTCAAGGCGGAACATCAAAAACCTTATGGTAAGATCCAGCCGTTGGAAATACCAGAATGGAAGTGGGAGCACATCACTATGGACTTTATTACAAAGTTACCACGAACTCCTAAGGGGTATGATACTATATGGGTAGTCGTTGATAGATTGACGAAAAGTGCTCACTTTCTACCAATCAGGGAAGCGATAAGTTCAGAGAAATTGGCCGAAGTATTTATCAAAGAGATTGTGACAAAACATGGAATGCCGGTATCCATTGTGTCTGATAGGGACACCCGGTTTACGTCAAAGTTCTGGAAGAAATTTCATGAAGAGATCGGAGCAAGGCTCCATATTAGTTCAGCTTACCACCCACAAACTGACGGACAGTCTGAAAGAACGATCCAGACCCTGGAAGATATGCTTAGAGCCTGTGTGCTCGAATTTGGTGGTAGTTGGGACACTCATCTGACCTTAGCAGAATTCTCCTACAATAACAGTTATCACGCTAGTATAAAAATGCCGCCGTATGAAATGTTGTATGGGAGGAGGTGTAGAACTTCCATATGCTGGGGCGAGATTGGCCAGAGAGAACTCGGAAGTTTAGAAATAGTCGAGGCCACGACAGAGAAATTGGAAAGGATTAAAGAATGTATGAAGGCAGCTAAGGACAGACAAAAGTCTTATGCCGATAGAAGAAGGAAGGACATTATGTTCCAAGTAGGGGACAGAGTCATGCTAAAAGTGTCCCCATGGAAGGGAATCCTTCGATTCAGGAAAAGAGGAAAGTTAAGCCCTAGGTATATCGGGTCGTTTAAGATAATTGCACGAGTAGGAGATGTTGCTTATCGATTGGATCTCCCAGAAGAGTTGAGTGGGATTCACCCCACCTTTCATGTATCGCATTTGGGTAAATGCTTAGCCGATGAAAGTATGGCAGTGCCGTATGATGACCTGGAAATTGATGAGCGGCTGAACTACGTAGAACAGCCTGTAGCCATATTAGATGAAAAGGAAAAACGATTACGGAATAAGACCGTGAAGCAGGTAAAAGTTCAATGGAGACATAGGAGAGGTTCGGATCTTACGTGGGAGCTAGAGAGCGAAATGAGGAAGAATTACCCCGCGTTATTTTCATGATTTAGAGGTTTCGGGGACGAAACCTATACAAGGAGGGGAGACTTGTAACACCCCGATTTTTATGGTAGGATTTATTTACATGCTTATGCTTATATGGATGTGCATTTAAGTGATTATGATTAAAATGATGAATGACGTTTACGATATATGTTATGTTAGTGATAAACACGATGATTACGATATATATACGATAGAGCATGAAAATGATTATAAGTATACGAGAATGTAAAACGTAATGACTAATTACTTACTAATTAGAAAAGAGAAGGATTAATGAAGAGATTATGATTTAACTATGGGCCATTAAGGATGAAAGAATGAATTAGGCCCAAAATGGTAAGTTAATTAGTTAAAAGAACTGCCTAAAATAGCCTAATTACCCAATTAAGGCCCAAAGCCCACCTAAAACCCTACCCCAATATGGAAACCCTACTATTTAATCACTATTTTCCAGCCACCATCCTCACTTCACCATCTCAACAACACACACACACAAACCCTAAACACCATTTTTGAAGAAAACTAAGCTAGAAGGAAGAAAAACCAAGATTTTGTAAATCCAAGTGTTGATTTGAAGTTTAAAGGTGTTAAACAACAGGTAATCCAGGTAAAATCATCCTCTAAAACATGTTTTCATAACACAAAACGAATCTAGCCATTAATGGAGTTTTTGAGTTTTTCAAAAGTTTCAAAAAAAATCAATAAAGGTTGCATTTTTATGTTTAAAATCATGGAAAAAACTTAGATTTGGTCATATAAATGATAAAACAAGGTTTTGGATGTAAAACGTTTGAGATTTGGTTGAAAAATGAAGATTTTGGGCAAAAACCGAGCTGAAACCCCGTTTTGCCAAACTGCTGTTCATCTTGCGACACTGTAGTGTCACCCATGCGACACTGTAGTGTCTCATGTGTCTGAAATCTGAAGTTGTGTGTCTGAGTGTGCATAAGTCCCAACGAAAGTTGGGCATGAGCCATGCGAAACCGCATGAGACACTAGCTGCGACACTAGCTGCGACACTAGCTGCGACACTAGCTGTGACACTAGAGAAAAATAACTATTTTCCATAACAAATTAAATGCAGATCGTGCACCATTACCACTACCATAACCTTGTCCAAACAAGCAAGATCACCTAAGAATCAGGTGAGTTCTAGACCTCACTTTCGTTCCATTTTAAATACTTTTTGAGGCTAACATGCATACCGATGTACTTATATGATCACCCTACGCATTGACTAAACAAAGACTATATGATTGACTATGTGTTGACTAAACAAAGACTATATGATTGAATACGTGATGACAAAACAAAGAGTACGTGAATGAATGTGTGTTGACTAAATGAAGAGTATGTATAGAAATGATAGAAATAGAGACTACAATCCGGCTGGGGATTTATAAAACCAGCGAAGAACTGAAATATCGGTAGACTCCGTAAGAGTCGAAGAGCTAAGATCCGGCTGGGGGTTATAATACCAGTGAAGATATTATATACATACCGGTAGGCTCCATGGGAGTCGAAAAGTTATGATCCGACTGGGGAATTTAATACCAGTGAAGAACCGTTATATCGGTAAACTCTGTAAGAGTTGTAGTTACGTATTAGATAATGATATTACATACGTGTAATACAATGAAGATATGAAGCGTACTGAATGACTTTACTTTTAAAACTAGAACTCACTCAGCGTGGCTGACTTTTGTATGCATGTTAGATTGATGTGCAGGTTGAAGCTTTGGAGAGCTGCTTGGCGAGAGCTAGAGACTTGTTGAAGACTGGCATTGAAGAAAAAAACTTATGGAATTCAAATTTTCACGTTTGTAATGCTTTAAGTAGTCTCTAAGACAATTTAAGGATAATGTAATGATGTTTTAGACAATTATTCCGCTGCTTTTGAAATTTTATTTAATATATGATTGTTTTATGCTTATGAATGCCAACTGTGGTGCTTGTCGAAAGACGGGCGTTACAGCAAACATGATTACGGTTCACAGATCTTACCGGAAAAACGATGAAGATGATCGGGAAATGGGGTTTTGATGCCCGTTTTCTTGCGCCTGCTGTTGACGGCGAATAGTGAGGAATAATGATCGGAATATGAATAGCAGCGGCGTAGATTGAATTAGGGTTAGATATATGTGTGTGTGCGATATGTCGCAGAGAAGAGAGGGAGAAGAGGGGGGGTGGACGGGTGGGTTGGGTTTTATAATTGAAATTTACACTTCAGCCCTTGAACATTAGTAGATTATTTAAATTGGTATTTCAAGTTTATAAATTAGTTTTAGTTAATTAGAAAATGAACCTTAACTAAAATAAAACTTAACTAACGGAGCGAGCAGGACATTCAAGACGGGAATTAATTAGTTAAATTTAACGAAGAAGAGTTAACGGTGTTAACCTGAATTTACGGGTTGTCACATCATCCCCTTGTTAAAAGAATTTTCGTCTTGAAAATTACGACGTATCATTGGTTAACTAGAGCAAAAGAAAAGAAAAATTTTCAGGTTATCACATCATCCCCTTGTTAAAAGAAATTTCGTCCCGAAATTTAACCATTAGCATTAGCGTATGGCGTCGACATTTAAAATAGTCAAGAGTGTTCTTACATTATTAACTTTTATGCGTTCTTACTCGAACTTTGATTCAAATTTTTTTTTGAATTTCAACGAATTTTAATAATAAGAATCTTACTATGCTTGCGTGTTTTGAATGCCCCCACCCAGGTCACAAGCCCACGTTACTAAGCTCGGCTAGGTTCACCAGTTCAACTAGATCCTCTAAGAAAAGTAGTCGTTCATCACTTTAAAATATTAAGTGGCATGAAGAGTGTCTCTCTAGGAGGCACTCCATTTGTTGGAGAACCAATAACTATTGGACCGATCCTGTACATGATTCAAATGGCTTGATTTATTGTTGGTTTGATGAATTTTTCTTCTTCTTTTTTTTATATATTTATTTTGAAATGCTCCATTTGTAAAGGATGACTTATGTGTAAATTGTTTCAAAATGCTTATATCAATGAGCTTAAAGTTTTCATTCGGATTTCCAAGGATTGTGTCTTAACTAGAGAATTATATATTCTCATAGATCCTTAAATAGATTCAATCGTGTGTAGGTACTCTAATTTAAAAGGAGCGTTGTCATCATGTGGACATAATGAATGTTGTAAAATTTCTACGAATAGATGGAGGATGATGAATAATAACACTACCTATATGTTTCGAAGGTACATATTTTAGGCAAAAATGATAAAGGGAAATCATATGTATTTCTTTCTTTGATGGTCACTGGATTTCTGTGTTGAAGAGAACAAGCAATTATACGGCATAAGATAATAGGTTGTTAAATTTTACGTACTGAAGTAGTGTTAAACCAAAAGAATCGATGTTACATGAGTTGTTCCTAGTCGTGGGAGTACAATCGATTTTCTCTTTGATGGAATCTGAGTGTTACGATCACAGGTGTCCCGGGAGGGGTATATATGATACGCCCAACATTTTTCTCATATAGAAAGTTTTGAAGAATCTTATGTTTCTAATCGAATAGTCGACTAGTTCAATCGTGTGGTCTTTTAGGTTGATCTAACAATATTTCTTTGAAATACGGGTTTTAGTTTACGCATAGATTAGGTAAGAGTTCAAACAATAAGATGTTAGCAAGGATTTTGGTATCAAGCTTCATTGAGTGATAGCATCTGAATTCGCCATTAGGGTGTTTAAGGGATGGTGAGAGATAATAGTCTGGTTTGCTAATCAAACATATTACAGATCTTTGATTGGATCACTGATGTATTTGACTGCTAGTAGACCTGACATCATGTTTGCAGTGTGCTTATGTGCAAGATATCAAGCAAACCCCAAGGAGTCACACCTACAAGCTGTCAAGCGTATCTTCAGATATCTAAAAGGAAAAGCTCCACTTAGGTGATGGTATCCTAAAGATGAAAACTTTGAATTGCACGCATATACTGACAGTGATTATGGTGGTTGTAACCTTAATAGAAAATCTACTTCTGGGGGTTGTCAGTTTTTAGGTCCGAGATTAATCTCATGGCAGTGCAAGAAACAGACAAATGTTTCAGTATCCACTGCAGAGGCTGAATACATTGCTGCTTCGGCATGCTGGTCACAAGTCCTTTGGTGTCAAAACCAACTTCTGGACTAGGTTTAATTTCTTAAAAACCCCAATCTATATTGATAATACTGCAGCCATATTCATAACAAGTAATCCAGTACAACACTAAAAAACTAAACACATAGAAATCAGATATCACTTTCTTCGTGATAATTCTGAAAAGGGATTGATTGTGTTGGTACAAGTTAGCACAGAAAACCAATTGGCTGATCTTTTTACTAAAGCCTTTGATTAAGGTAGATTTGAACATTTGGTTCAAGCCATTGGTATGATCAACTATGAACCATGATCATTGAGCATTGCCAAACAAATAAAATAAAAAAAATTAATAAAGGGGAGGAGTACATGATAAAATATGAATGTTAGATTGAGCAAAATAAGAGAAATGATAGTAAATCACTGTCTTAATCTTTTACATAACTTTCAAAACCAATAAAGACTGACTGATCATATTGCTTGTGTGGGTAAGCTGAAAACTGTCAATCTGAAAAGTAAACATGTGAGTGATACAAATTAAAAGTTCTTTATGTCTAGTTGTGTTAAGTTCCATCTAAGTAGCATTGGTGAAGTTCTTTGTTGGAAACTTCACCAACTACAAGCAGCCTATCAGAAAAATGAAAACTTCACGGATTGGTCACTTACAAGCAGCCTAAAAGTGCATTGGTGAAGTTTTCATTTTTCTGATAGTTGTGTTAAGTTCCACCAATAATTTATAACCCAAAGCTCCACGGATTATGTTGTAAGTGACCTAATTGTTAAAGTGCCTACTTGTATGTTCTTGAAGTTAGTGGATTTTCTAAGATGTTGCTAAGTATGGATCACATGCTAGACATACTTAATAAACTCAAAACATGATAAAAGTATCACTAAGTGTTGAAAAGTAAGTGTGAAATAAGCTTTATGCCCATCTTGCAAATTGAAAAATTGTCTATGTCTATTCCAAATCTTATTTTTCTTTGTGTGAAGATTATTGAAAGTGATATGATCTCTTTGCTTATCTACATTTAATCATAAAAAGTACTTGCTTGCCAGAATAAAACAAATAGAATAAATTTGGCCTTGTTCATAAAGTGATTGAGTCATATTTGATCATGAGTGAAGTTTAAATTTTCTTCTCTTAGAAAATTAAAACTTTAGGGGGAGAAAATGTCATATTCAAATAATGCAGAAGAGAGTATGGATTGATTGGATGCAGCAGTATTATGAGAATAGATTGAATGTGTGCAATGTGCAAATAAATTTCTAAATTTCTTAATTGAAAATGTGTTCTCTGCATGATATAATTGCATCTGTTATGAGATGATCAAAGACCAAAGGTTATGTGTCAAAGAAATTTTTTTAGGTAAACAATCAAGTTCATCACATAAAAGAAAAGTTTGAATCTTGAAAGTTTAAATTTTGTGAACACTGTTGTTCACAGACTGTTGTTCACAGATTGGTGAAATAGTGAAAACTGTAAAGATATGTGAACACTGTTGTTCGTAGATCGAGATGTGCGAACACTTTTGTCCGCAGATCCGTTGATACTGTGATCCGCAGATCAACTGAAATCACTGAAATCACTGTCAGAAATCAGAAATCAATGAAGTGAATTTTATTTTAGTTTGATGATTCATAAATTTTTCAATGATTAGTGATAAATGAATTAATGATCTGAATTTTTGTGTGTGCAGATAAGCAAGGAAGAATCAAATTAGATTTGATGAATGAATTTGTCACTAGTACAAAGAATTGTTACACATTGATCAATTCATGATCTCTGAGTACTTTTCTAAGTACAATATCAATAAAGATGAAGATTATCTTGAAAAAATGTCTAAGTGTCTGAAATATGTGCGGATGTTAGTGAAGCAAGCATATCATAAGATGTGCGGATAACACTATTGTCCGCAGATCGATCAAAATCAAAGATTTTAAATTAGAATTAAATCATTCTTGAAAATGGTTTATTTCTAAAAGATGAAAATCTTTGAAACTTTTAAGGAATTTTTGAAAGATATGCGAACAACAGTACAAAACAAGAGTGTTACTGTTGCACGCATATCATGTACTATTGTCCGCAGATCACAAATTTGTTTGATTTAAAAGCAGATTTTGATACTAAAAGGTTGATAATCACTTGTAAATGTGTTTGAATCAACTGAAATCTTTCAAATACTCATTCTACTTGTGAAATTGTTGAGAATTTAGTAGGTGTGCGAACAACCTGTTATCCGCATATTTTTTGAAGTCTGTCTTTTAAAATCACACTAAGTGTGGACATAGTATATAAACCCTTCAAAACCCTTCAAACTTTCATTTCAACACACTTTCAAACATTTCACTCAAACATAAGGCGATCTTCATACATTCAAAATCAAACATCACATAAAATCTTTCAAAATCGTATACATACCATTTAGATTACAGAATCAAGCTGGTTATCTTTGTTGGTAAGTCTCGTTTTTGAAACATACGCTGTTACTGTTCATCAACAAGAAGAACGAATCGACAATTCGATGAAATGAACAAAATCAAGTTCGATCCTTAATCTAAACTTGAAAAACATGAATATTGATACTTGTTGACAAGTTATTGATGTCGATTGTTCATCTTAATCAGATTAATATATGTTGACCTAAAAGTCGATTACTGTTGACCTAACAGTAAACTTAGGGTTTTTAATTTATGTTGAAGTGTTCGTTCTAACAAATATTTTTCTTTTTCAGGTTGAATGGAGAGTACGGAGTTTGAGAACAAGAAACAAGCAGAGCATCTTTGTTGTGGTATCTACAGACCTGAAGTATCTCATGAAGTTTTCTTAGTTGTCGTAATCTACACAACTGGAACATCTTCAGATGATCCAAATAATTGTGATAGAGAAGATGATTACAGAAGGATAAGGTTGAATCAGGTTATTTCTCCGGAAATATATGCTCTTACTAGTCAAGATAAAACTCCTAAACCTGAAAGTGAATCAGAAATATATTATGTTTGTGCTGGGATTGATACACACTTGAATGTAAAACAAGTAGAAAGATCATCTTTCTTCTCAAATGAGTTTCAATCCGTAGCTAAAACGTTGATGGAACGTGAACAGAATATGAAAGAAAAGATTTTTAAGTTGAAAACCAAGGCTGAAGATGAGAAAAATCTTCCAGATTCAGAAAATTGAAGTATAAAAATGAGTTGAAGAAGAATAAACAATCTGAGATTGATGAGATCAAACTTAATGAAAAGAAGATGAAGAAACTTAAAGCATGATGATAGGGGGAGATTGTTGGTATATTGTGATCATCATACTTAAAGTTTTGAAGAAAAAAAAAGACGTGCGGACAAAATGTTGAGATGTGCGGACAGTTTTTGTACCAGAGATGTGCGGACAGAACTGTCATCCGCACAACATTTTAACAGTTTGTTAATTTGTTTTTCTTATTCATGTATTGTCTCTAGCTAGTATATATAGGGTAGTATGCAGTGTACTTAGGAGACTTTTGAACACAACTTACTGCAATTACACCTTATGTACACATAGTTAACGAGATCAATACAATGAGCATTTATTAGTAAATCTTCTGTTGATTCAGTGTTTGTTTGCTTGATTTTAGATTATGTTTGTTGATTAGTTTGACAGATTCACGAGCTCTAATTTGACCTCATACGGATCCACACATTGACAACATAAATTTAAATCCCTTAATCATACAATATATTTCGTTCCTAATATATGTAAAGATTTTTTAAGTGGTGGCTTAATACAATTATCTTTCTACGACCCTCCGGAGATTCATATGGTGAACACCTTTCATGCGATGATAGAAAAAGCAATTGTCTTTGTATCCCGGGTTAAGTTGATTCGTTTGCCAGAGGGTATGTTAGTCTTTCAACTTTTAAAAAATTCACATACACTTTTAGGATCCACATCTTTTTCTATAACATACACATCTCATATTTTGCTTATAGGGAATATTTTACAATCAACAGAGTTCACTTGGGTTGTCGTTGAACCTAATATGCCGGAGGCTCGTTTGATTTCAGAAAATATATTCTCCTTTTAGTTTATGTAGTTCGTTACCAACATTTGTTACACATTTACATCGGTTTATTTATTGACTCTAATAATATAAAATATTCCTTTATTACTATATACGATATATATTATGTTTTTTCATACAAAGATACATATAAATGTTACAAATAAATATCACCCAACTATAAGGATCAATAAACACCATACAACTTAGACCGTCATAAAAAATTGGAATTCTAGTAAATTAAAGAGAACGAAACCAAGAATTTTCGTATTGACTGTATGTAATTAATATTTATTTTTGCATGTTATTATGTATGTCAAACATAAATTGTTAGGACTTTCCTTTACTTTTGGTTCGTGCCATGTATGTCATAGATAACTTAGTTAATTTAATATTGCTTACAAATGTTTGTATTGGTATATAAAATGCCTAATCATACTGACAACGTAGTTTTCCATTCCATAAGGTATTCATAATTTTAGTATGACCAATGGACAACCAGCGGTTCATAATGGCGTTTCCTCATCAACTTCATCTACCTCACGAGCCTAAAAAAGAAAAGAGTATCAAAGACAACGTTATTTAGACAAAGAGAACAACAAAGCGACAAATGTCGCAAGCGGTGGGTCCTTTCAACGCACTCCTCTCATTTCACGTTTCGCTAATCAGTCGTGTGAAAGGATACCTTTAGAAGTCTTACAACCTAATAGTATTAACATGGTACATGATACAAATGAGAGAGTGGCATGTAGCTAGATCGAACAAAGAAGAGAGTGTAATAGACAATATTATGTTGCACGTAAATAGAAAGAAAAACGCATTTCAAATAATGCTGAGGTTTCACAGATTACGGTTGGCGATCAACCATTGGTAGGAAACATGAACTTAGAGGAGGATCCATATAACTTGTTTATGACGATGTACCAACAGCGTCTCTCATTTTACAGGATCGGAGTTCATGTTTGAAATGTTTTGCAAAACTATTTAAATTTTAATTCCTAACCTTTTGTTGCATGAATGGTCAGACTGAATTAGCGTATTTAGAGATCCATGCTGAACTGTACCGGCTTTTCACTTTGCAAAATGAAATTGGCGTATTTTTTAGGTCCAACATACGAGCTTATATCACCAATTTTAGCTTCGCATCGATGGGCATCACGTTAGATGAAACGCTAAACAATATGAGGGATGGGGTATATACATTTCGTGCACATAAAGGAATCTATCACAGAATTGACCAGTTAGTCTCTAGGGATAGGACACCTAGATACTTACAGTTGTACTTTTATGACCCCGAAACCGAGCTACAACATTGGCCAAACCTTGATCGTAGTATTACTGAGACGTTGACATGTGCTCTTTCTACAAATCCTTACGTAATGACATTCCGTAGACTTTCCAAGCTGGGTCCTCTAGACAACTATAAAGTCACCCTTAACGCTTCTGTTGAGGTTGACTAGAGGGTGTACGACCGACCAACGACATCCGATGTATATGATTAACATAAATTTAGATTTACACCTATGATGATTATTATTGTTAAAACACATGTTCTTTAGGTTGCCGGTATCTAGGTTGAAGGCAATGACAATATTACAACATATAAAAGAAGTATTGTTGTGTACGGAAGGTCGGATCGTTCTCAAACCATTCAGCCGTACTTTGGATGTGACGATCCGTTATGCTATCCTTTGTTTTTTTTCCTAATGGTGAGTCGGGATGGCATCCTAACATACCACGTAAAGGAGTGTCAATCAGTGAAGTGAATAACCAATCGGAGATCATCGACGAAGAGCCAGAAGGTACGGAAAAATATTGTTGTTTTTTAAAGATGAGTTATATTGTGTACTAATAAGTTGATCTTTTATTTACATCCATGTGCTAACCAACAAAGTGGTAGGACAACAGTAGCCATGCGAGAGTACTATTGTTACAAGTTTCAGATTCGCCCGATCGAGAACTTAGTATTGTTAGGTGGTCGGCTGCTACAACAACTTTTCGTTGATATTTACATAAAGATTGAGACATCCAGCTTACAGTACGTTGAACACCACCAAAGTGATATACGAGCTGATCTAAACCAAGGTATTGTAGATTGTGTGCAAGCTCGGGAGTTTCAGCCAAACAGAGTCGGACAACAGATTGTGTTGTCTGTGAGTTTCGTTGGAGGGCCTCGTGATATGCGACACCATTTTTTAGATGCCATGACTTTAGTTCAAGATGTCGGATGTCCCAGTTTTTTCCTGACAATGACTTGTAATCCTTAGTGGCCTGAGATATGTGATAACTTAAAACCTGGCCAAACTACACAAGATCGTCCAGATCTTGTTTCCAAAGTGTTTCGTGCCCAATTAGAGGAGCTTAAGCATCAACTATTCAAGAAACGTATACTAGGTCATGTTAAGTCATACGTTTACTTCATCGAGTTTCAGACAGAGGCGCATCCTCTTGGAGACCAACGGGGGCTTCGGCCCCTGCGCGTTTTTTTGTCACGATATACCGATTTTTACCCCGATACCTTAAATTTATGTATATATATTAATCTCGCCCCCGTGTAAAAAACTTACATGTGTTATATATAAATACTGAGCTCGCGGCTCGCCCCCGTCAATAATAAACAACACCTATACTAGTTGGATAGTTGAGCCATTAGTCCATTACAAATTAAACCCATAATAATTTAAACCCAATAGCCTATTATAATTTATAATTGGGTAATTAATTGGGTTGGGCTATAAAAAACCCAACTAACAACTCATATACTCATCTCTTATCCCTCAATTCATGAAACAAGTCAACAACTAAAGAAGATCAAGAAGGAAAAAAACAATAGCAGAGGGGTTTGCAGGCCAGTGCGACCAGAAGAAGAAAAAAAGAAGCAGCAACTGCGCTCCGACACTCGACCAGCAACACAGCAGCGAGCGACCGAGCGACCTAAGGTAGTTTGGTTGGTTTTCTTTCACTTTTGGTGGTTTAATTTGAGTTTAGGATTTAGGGTTTTATATTGTTAAGTTTTTTTAGGTTTTGTAAATTTGATTGAAACTTGAGTTTATGATTAATTTATGTTAACTTATCATGAGAAAGGAGAAAACTTTTTATTATTTTTTTAAAGAAAGGATGTTGAGGAAGAAATTGTTAATGAAAATCAACTGAAACGTCAAAAAACTCAAACTAGTAAGTTGGAAAAACAAGATAATTAACAAGAACAAGGTATTTCTCGCATTATCATATATATTTTAGGTCTTTGTTTTGTTAAAACTTATCTAGTTTTTATATGTGTTAGTTGAATCATTTGCTTGAATGAAGAAATTTAGTTATTTAGTGTTGTTATTGTTTGACCCGACCCGAATCATATCTTCAACCCGAAAAATATAACCTGAAACATAGTGATAAGAAAAAAACATTACGGGTCATGTGATTTTCAGCCCCCGTGCTGAAAATGTTCAGGATCCGCCACTGGTTGCAGCCGGTATATTTAAGTCCCCCATTGGAACCGAACCATGTTAAAGTTCTTATATCGTTATTATTTTCTGTTTGCATGATATTCATTTGTGCTCGTGTGTGTTGATTCGCTTCCATATACCACTTTCATCCTAACATCCATCTACATAGCTAGCACCAAATAAAGGAGAGCAACAACCCCTCAATTGAGCGTTATAAAGTTCATTACAACATCTAGAACGCTTAGTGTATCGATTTCATGTGCAAGATAATAATCTTAATGTAGTCGCCTTTTCAAATAACAATTCTGACTATTATTTAAATCTATATGCTTTTCATTATGTAGCTAAGAGAGAACTATCTTTATGTTTAGAATCATCTATGTAAAACTAAATTTGGTTTATTGATTATCAATGGATGAACTTGCCACCCTGAATGAGAGAGTTTGTAGATTAAATGTAAAAAAAAACACATCTATCTTCACTCTCATTCATAATGTACACTTCATATAATTCTTTTTATTATGCTTTATATTAATTATATTTTTTAGTTAATCAATTTATGTAACACATAGTTATATAATAGATTTTTTGTTTGTTGTGTTTTGTATTAATTACTATATCTATTATAATAAAGCAAATTATAATTTGCTCATATAATATCATTTAAGAATTTCTCTCACACTAATAATTTCATATATCTTTATATATATATAGAAAAATTTAATGGGAAACCTTTTTTTATTGAGGAACTAAGGAATACTTTTGGACCTTTAGATCATTTAAGGTTAATCTAAGGTGGAGAACACCTACACCCAGTTATCCTCTACATTGCACAAGTTCAAAAAAAAAAGAACGCCGTTGGGAGATTCGAACTAGGGGCCGCGAACAACATTTGAAGCCTTGTCGTGGAGACATGCAATTTGACTACAGCACGTGATTTGTTATTATTTTAGTTTTTTTTTAATATTAAAACACTTCGAGAGTTTTTCTTACTTTATTTGCTATTATTTTTATTTGTTCATTTAACATTAAAATTTAGGGTTATTGGATTTAAACACCCCCAACTATTGGTTATTGGCCGTTGTCACCTCCAAATATCACTTTGGCCAATAACACCCCCAACTAAATACTTTGGTGTCCGTATCACCAAAAGTTAACCAAATCACTAACGCCGTTAAGTTTTGCTGACGTGGCACGGTGACGTGTCGTATCTCTGCTTACGTGGCAGGGTGATGGCGGCCAATGATCAATAGTTAAGGGTGTTTAAATCCAATAAGGCAATAACCCATTATTTATCTATATTTAACTAAGAATTGACCTGTGTCACGTGATGCGACGACCGGGTTTTAGTTGGTGCATATGTCGTGTCATATTTGTGACTTCGTTACATGCGTTACGTTATTGATTATCTCATGCACGTTCTGGTGTAGTATAATGTCTCGTTCCTTGCAATGTAACATGTCAAAGTAATTAAATTCTTCCATCACCAGCAAGAACAAAAAGCGAGAAAGGGGGTCGCCCTGTCTCAATCCTCTTTTCAAGTGAACTTCCGAGTAAGCGACATATTTAATAAAATTGATGACTGGGCAGAATTAAGACAACATGTAATCCATAAACACCATAAAAACGGAAATTTATTTATACCATTATATTGTACAAAAAAAATCCTAGTTAACAGTGTCATATTGGATCAAGTGGTCATGATGTGCATTGAACATCTACACGAGGGCTGGATATTTTTGTTTTTTTTCTTCTTTTTAAACTTTTTTTCTTTGTATATTCTTTTGTTTTAGTTATTTTTTTTAATTACTTTGACGACATTACGTTGCAAGGTACAAAACATAATATTACACCATAACGTGCAAGAGATAATCAATAACATAACGCATGTAACGAAGTCACAAATATTACAGGGCATATGCACCAACTAAAACCCGGTCGTCGCATCACGTGACACAGGTCCATTCCTAGTTAAATATAGATAAATACTGGGTTATTGCCTTATTGGATTTAAACACCCTTAACTATTGATCATTGGCCGATATCACCGTGCCACGTAAGCAGAGATAGGACACGTCACCGTGCCACGTCAGCAAAACTTAACGGCGTTAGTGATTTGGTTAACTTTTGGTGATACGGACACCAAAGTATTTAGTTGGGAGTGTTATTGGCCAAAGTGATACTTGGAGGTGACAACGGCCAATGACCAATAGTTGAGGGTGTTTAAATCCAATAACCCTAAAATTTAAAATTTTAACATTTTCTTTTAAATATTAGCGAATACATAATTCACGAAATGTATCAATAGGTTTCATTTCATTTCTTTTTTTATTACTTTATTAATACATTCTTATGGCTATATTTATTTATTTTTTAGCTTTACATTTAACTTTTCGGATTTAGTTTTTAGGTTTAGTATTTAGTATTTAGTTTTTTCAGTTAAGTTTTTAGTTTTGCTTTTAAGTTATGTTTTTGAGTAGGGGTGGGGTGAAGGTTTAGGATTTTGGGCGGGGGTGGGGTTGAGAGTTAGGTTTTTAGTGTGGGTAGAGGTTTAGGTTTTTGGGTGCGGTGAGTGCAATGACGCACCTAGAAATTCTTTCATGGTTTGCAATTTTTTTATTTTTGGGTGAATATTTTGGGCGCACCTAAGGTTCATTTATATAATAGTTTTTTTTCTGGTTCTAGTTGGATCGAGT
Source organism: Tagetes erecta (assembly GCA_030867185.1). Taxonomy (NCBI): domain Eukaryota; kingdom Viridiplantae; phylum Streptophyta; class Magnoliopsida; order Asterales; family Asteraceae; genus Tagetes; species Tagetes erecta. Next base: position 37,891,437 of record CM061489.1, on the reverse strand, counting down.
CGGGTCATATTAAATAAAGAAAATAAGGCTAGATTTTATATAATCAATAAAAGTTCCTTAGTCTTTATTATAAAAATATAAATATACATTGTTGATCGGTCAATATTTGTTATCTCTTATATAATATATCAAAATGGTTTTTTCCAACGTGGCAGACTCATAAGGCCTTTCAGAAAATATTTCTTACGTGGCACACTCGGAGCTTCTTAGAAAATACTTCCTTTGTCAAAATCACGCGGATCTAAATTGGGTTTTGAATCGTATCCGTTTAACAGCTAACCCGATTTGCAAACCCTAATTCTTTCACTTTTTCCGCTTTTGATCGATAATTTATCTTCCATCCTCTCAAATTCGTTGCCTTTTGTCAACTGATTTCATCATCCTTTATTCTCTTATCATCTATATGTTAAATAAAGGGTTTGCAAATCCTATTGTTACCTTATGAAGACGGTTTATTTTCCAACGACCGCCGCTTTCTTCTCCGACGCACCATAGTGTTTCTTTTGCATATCAGATGAAAGGAGAACGGAGCGGCGTAATACCTCTCAGTTATTCGTATTTTCAATTTGTGGTACGTATTCTTATACATATTAATAAGAGTTTTGATCATCCATATGTGGTTAAATCGGTATGTGTTTTAATTTTTTACAAGTTTCTTCTTTGGCTATTAAAAGTATATGGAACCATTTATTGATTATTTTTTATCATATACATCCTTTCCGGTTTGGTTACTAATGGATTGTTGCAATTGATAATATATATGCTGGCTCCGATCCTTACCTTAGTGTATCAAAATAGCTTTGCAATTAGTAGTATGGGTGTCTTTTTTGCATTGTTGGAACTGCATTGGTTCATTACAATTGAATTTGATGTTGATCACTTTATGATATTTTGGTTACTTGGATCACAACAATCGTATTACTTCAGTAGTATTTTAAGTTTTTTTAGTATATTGATTTAGGTTGCCTTTATATGAATTATGTCTTTAATTTGGTTTCAAGTGAATTATAGTCCTAAATGATTCATAGTTTATCTCTGAATGAAAAATGAAAATTGAACAAGCGTTATTCTTTTAAATGTGTGCACAGTTTAGTGTCAGATAGAATAAAATATGTAACGGAAGAGAAAAAGATATGATGATCCTTATATATGATTATTTGTGCAATTGTTGGTGTTTACATGATTTTAAAAGCATAAATTTCCGAGTTTTGACGTTGGGTGATGTTTATATGATTTTAATTAACTTTGTGATGTTCAATTATAGATCACAAATCAACGTTGGATGTGTGATGACTGATGAAGAACTATGCATCCTATTTGTTTTGATGTTTTTGGTTTCATGATCCTATTCGCACAAAGTAGATGGAGCAATCATGTACATTTCTTTTTCTATTGATTTGTGGATCCAAAATTAAGTTGCAGCAATGTAATCTAACTAGAATTTTAACACTGATTGTGTTTCTTTTCTTAAAGTATGTTTTCAGTTAACCAGTATCATGTATGATCTATCTGTTCTGTTCTGGATCTTATTTCAAAATATTTAGCTATCATTTAATGATCAACTTAAAGGCTTTCAGGGGAAAAAGGCATATGCTTATTTTGGTTTGTTTGTTTTATCTTGAGCTCTGTATTTATCAGGATTCCGATTTTAATGGCGAAATTGAATAATATTTTACTTATAATTGTCTATTGTTGGTAGGAATACACTTCAGTTTAAGAAGTGGTCACAATGACATTTTGTGCTCCATCACATACTTGAAGACAAATATATTATAACTAACCAAAACCTTAGGGTTGGTGTATTTATCTTGAGCTCTTTTTAGCTTTATGTTAATTATAAATAGCCAAAATCTTAGCTTGCTGTATTTTTATGGTTTTTAGCAGTTGATCATATATGCAGAATTTCAGATGTAGAATGGTTGATGAACTGTTTTCCACGTTTCCTTCTGTTACCAGCTTTAGCTTCATGTTATTACACTTTTTATCAGCATTCTGCTTATAAGTTCCATTTTTCAGTTAACAAACCTTTGTTTGATCATTAATAGCTTCATGCTATTACACTTTTCATCGTTTTTCTTCTTATAAGATCCATTTTTAATGTTAATAAACACATGTTTGATTATTAGTAAGCAGAAGGTAATACCTAAAACCTTTCTATTTTTATTTTCAGTTTATTATCTTTATCTAGGAGTTTTCTAAAAGAAAATGGAATTTTTGGTTTAAATGTTGATCTTGAAATCATGATAGATCCATTCCAATGTTTATGTACGTTATAATGGGTCCAACCATCTCATGGAGATCCATTCCAACGGTTTTACAAATATAAGGTTGTTTAAAAATAGCATCATATCGAAAAATTAAACTTTTTTTTAATGATCTAACCGCTAAAATATGACTTATTAACTACATTTACAATTTGACTATTGAATGTGTTGTTTATGAACAGATTTGGTGTAAAAAACATCGAGGTAAACATCATTATAGCTTATGCAAGTTTCATTATAGCGGTTCTATCTTGTGATGCAAAATAGTAATATGCAAATGAGTTTCTCATTTTGATTACAATTTGAGTGATTATACATGCTTTAATTGCTCACCTTAGTTAATTGGACAGACAGAAAACGAATTCATGTTGTGCCATTAGTTTTTACTTCGAGGTATCCAGTTTTTTATAATGGTCAGTTATATGTTACACTCTCAAAAGTTAAATGTAAAGAATGTTTAAAGTCTTAATCTTAGACGAAAATAGTCAGTCACCTTACAATTCTAACGGAATTTTTTGTATATGAGGACATATTCATTATGTAAACCGTCTTTTAGCATTTTTATTTATTATTATTGTATGTAAATCTTTATAACTATTTATGTTGTATATATATATACTAGATTAGCGTCTCGTGTAACACACGGGTTTTAATAAAAAAAATATAATATTAAATTATATTTCTTATAAAAAAACACGCGTAATGTAAATGTAATATAAAACTTGAATCTCACAATGATTATAATTACTATTTAATCCACCGGTTAGTTAATATGGATAAGAGAATAATTTAAAATTTAAACTATATAGATAGATAAATAATAGAAGATAATTTAATTATTTAAAAACGGTGTGCGGGTAATATTTGACCCGAATAAGATCCATATGCTAAATTAAATGAGAATTTGCCACATAGGATTTTTCCTACGTGGCATATCTAAGATCATGACAAGTGGACGAGTTACTCTATTATTAGAATAGGTAGATTATTTGTAACTTACTTCAACGTAGAACAATTAATATGTCACTTATGCTTTATATTTATTCTTTAACGCCCGTGTGTTAACACGGGCAAATAACCTAGTTTATCAATATAGAAGGTTTTCTATTTTTTTATTTGTCATTATACGAGTTTAACTCCATAAGTGATTTTTGTCAAAAGTGTTTATTTTTTTCAAAACATTATTTGCCTTGTGGCTTTTTGAAAAGTCGCTTATAAAATTATTTAGATTAGCTTTTGTATTTGGATATATTTGACAAAAATTAAATTTGTAAGAAATGATTTGAATGGTTAACAAAATTATATTAGTTATATATATTTCATAAAAACTAGTAAAACTAAAAAAAGCAATTCATAATAATTTTATGAGTTAATTACACAAGTGGTGCTTGTGGTTTACCCAAAGTAACAAGTTTGGGTACTAAGTTTTTTTTGTTACAAGATTGGGTATTGGTCTTTTAATTTGTAACAAGTTTGGGTATTAACACTAACAAATGTTAGTTTTATAGTTAACTTCAATGGCATTTTAATGTTTTCACATTAGAAGGGCTATTTATGTAATTAATTTATGATTGATGAACTTGTTTTGTAACTTACATGAAATATTGTACAATAAAAATTTAAAACAAAACACTCATTTTTTTCCATGATTTTTTTTCCGAACCACTAGGTAGCACCACCAATATATTCATAAGACATCGGTTAGCACAACCTTATATTTTTTCACAACTTTTTGACATAAGTAACTTAATTAGACGAGAGGCTATTAAGAATTATATTATCTAGAGACCACTTCATCATTGTCAATCCCGCATTATTTCCCTCACCACTTGGCACCCACTTCATCATGTAAGGAATATATACATGGTAAGAAAATGAATATTTTATTTTTTATAATTGTATCTTATAATGTTTTATGTAAATTACAAATAATAAATTTCATAAATAGCCCTTCTAATATGAAAATATTAAAAAGCCATTGAAGTTAACAGAACAACTAACTTTTGTTAGTGTTAGTACCCAAACTCGTTACAATTTAAAACACCAATACTCAAACTTGCAACAAAAAAACCTTAGTACCCAAGCTTGTTATTTTAGATAAACCATAGGCCCCATTTATGTAATTAACTCTAATTTTATTAAAATGACGTGCTACTTAGGTTAAACTAAAACTAAAATATTATTTCTTATTTAGCTAATAAACTAGAAATTGAAAACCATAATTTAAACTCATATAAACAAGAATCACATGTGATACACCGCAAACCACACGTGCTAAACTTCAACCAATGACAATTATAAAGTTTACAAAACCTCTAATAACATGTGCTAAAATTAAAAATCACATGTCTTAAAACTAGAATCAAATGTGCTAAAAATGAAAATCATATGTGCTAAACCTCAAATCACATGTACTAAAAATAGAATCGCATGTGCTAAACAACAAATCACGTGTGCTAAAACTATAATCACATGTGCTAAACCACAAATCACGTGTGCTAAAACTATAATCACATGTGCAAACCTCAAACAAATGTGCTAAATATTAAAAATCACATGTGCTAAACCTCAAATAACGCTAAAGCTAGAATCACATGCGCTAAACCTTAAAACGCATGTGCTAAATTACCAACAAAAGAAAATTAACATGTTTACAAAACCCAAAATAAATATGCTAAAAATTAAAAATTGCATGTGCTAAAACTAGAATCACATGTGCTAAGCATCAAATCACTTGTGCTAACACGTGCTAAACATTAAATCATATGTGCTAAACTTCCAACCAAAGGCAACTAGCAAATTTACAAAAACCTCAAATAAATGTGCTAAAAATGAGCATCACATTTGCTAAACCTCAAAACACATGTGCTAAACCACAAATCACATGTGCTAAAACTAGAATCACATGTGCTAAACCTCAAAAAATGTGCTAATAAATAAAAATCACATGTGCTAAACCTTAAATTATATGTGCTAAAACTATAATCACATGTGCTAAAACTATAATCACATGTGCTAAACCTCACAACACATGTGCTAAACTACCAACCAAAGACAATTACCATGTTTATAAAACCTCAAATAAATGTGCTAAAAAATAAAAATCATATGTGCTAAACTTCAAATAACGTGTACTAAAACTAGAATCATATGTATAATATCTCAAATCACATGTGCTAAACCTCAAGTCACATATGCTAAACCTCAAGTCACAAGTGTTAAACCTCAAATCACATGTGCTAAAACTAGAATCGCATGTGCTAAAACTAGAATCATATGTATTAGACCTCAAATCACATGTGCTAAAACTAGAATCACATGTGCTAAACTTCAAACCACATGTGCTAAAACTAGAATCACATGTGCTAAACTTCAAATCACTTGTGCTAAAACTATAATCACGTACATGTTCTAAACCTTAAATAAAATGCGCTAAACTTCCAACCAAATGCGTTTAGCTTGTTTACGAAACCTCAAATAAATGTTCTAAAAATAAAAATCACATGTGCTAAACCATAAATCACATGTGCTAAAACTACAATCGCATATGCTAAACCTCAAATCACATGTGCTAAAACTATAATCACATGTGCTAAATATAAAAAATTACATGTGCTATACCTCAAATAACAAGTGCTAAAACTAGAATCACATGTTATAAACTATCAATCAAAGACAATTAACAAGTTTACAAAACCTAAATAATATGCAAAAAATTAAAAATCACATGTGCTAAAACTAGAATCACATGAGCTAAACCTAAAATCACTTGTGCTAACACTTTATCACATGTTCTAAACCTTCAATTATATGTGCTAAACCTCCAACAAAAGGCAATTAGCAAGTTTACAAAACCTAAAATGAATGTGCTAAAATGAAAATCACATGTGCTAAACCTCAAATCACATATGCTAAACCACAAATCACATGTGCTAAACCTCAAATCACATGTGCTAAAACTAGAATCACATGTGTTAAACCCCAAATCACATCTGCTAAACTTCAAACCAAAGACAATTAATACGATTAAAAACCTCAAATAAATGTGGTAAACCTCATATCACATGTAGTAAAACTAGAATCGCATGTACTAAAACTAGAATTAAATGTACTAAAACTAGAATCACATGTGTTAAAACTAGAATCACATGTGCTAAAACGAGATACACATGTGGTAAGCCTCAAATCAGATGTGGTAAACCACAAAACACATGTGCTATTAATTGAATCACATGTGCTAAAACTAGAATCAGATGTGCTAAAACTAGAACCAGATGTGCTAAAACTAGAATCACATGTGATAAACCTCAAATCACATGTGGTAAACCACAAATCACATGTGCTAAAACACAAATCACATGTGCTAAACCCCAAATAACATGTGCTAAAAAGTAGAATCACATTTGCTAAAACTAGAATCACATGTATTAAAATTCCACCCAAACACAATTAATACGATTACAAAACCTCAAATAACATGTGGTAAACCACAAATCGCATGTGCTAAACCACAAATTACATGTTTAAAAACTAGAATCACATGTGTTAAACCTCATATCACATGTGGTAAACCACAAACCACATGTGTTAAACCACAAATCACTTATGCTAAAACTAGAATCAAATGTGCTAAAACTAGAATCACATGTGTTAAATTAGAAACACATGTGCTAAACCTCAAATCGCATGGGCTAAATTCCAACCAAAGACAATTAACAAGTTTACAAAACATCAAATAAATAAGCTAAAAATAAAAATCACATGTGCTAAAACTAGAATAGCATGCGCTAACCTCAACTAAATGTGCAAAAAAAATCACATGTGTCAAACCTCAAATCACGTGTGCTAAACTTCCAACCAAAGACAATTAATATGCTTACAAAACCTCAAATAAATGTGCTAAAACTCAAATCACTTGTGGTAAACCATAAATCACATGTGAAACCACAAATCACATGTGCTAAAACTAGAATCACATGTGCTAAACTGTAAATCACATGTGCTAAATGCCTAAAATTAGAATCACATGTGCTAACACTCGAATCACATGTGCTAACTCTAGAATCACATGTGCTAAAACTCGAATCACATATGCTAAACTTCAACCAAAGACACTTAACAAGTTTATAAAACTTCAAATAAATGTGCTAAACCTCAAATCACATGTGTTAAACTTCCAACCAAAGACAATTAACATACTCACAAAACCTCAAATAAATGTGCTAAACTTTAAAAATCACATGTGCTAAACCTCAAATCACATGTGCTAAACATTCAACCAAAGACAACTAACACATTCACAAAACCTCAATTAAATTTGTGAAAAATAAAAAATCACATGTGCTAAACTTCCAATCAAAGACAATTAACATGTTCACATAACCTCAAATAAATGTGCTAAAAGATAAAAATCACATGCGCTAAAACAAGAATCACATGTGCTAAACCTCAAATCACATGTGCTAAAACTAGATATTAGATATAGGCTATGCGGATGGAGATGATTATGTTGTTTATGATTGCCCTATCACTCTCATCGTTGTGGTAGTCATGACAGCTCCCATAATCCCCAACTCAATTTACAAATATGTGGTAATATTCCCCAATATTGTTTTAGTAAACATTAATTCTAAGTTCTTAAAGGTGAAAGTCGAATGAGCACTGTATTCGAAAAAAGTAATAAGATGTTTTCGTTTGTCTTTAAAATTAGATATCAGCTCTTTATTTCAAGCTTAATACATATGATTTTTTGTTCTTGGACATGATTTTTGGTTTAGCAGATGTGATATCCGGTTTAGCACATGTGATTTTAAGTTTAGCACATGTGATTCTAGATATTGTTTGATGACATGAAATAGCAAAATGAACTAAAAATGTTAGAGAATGATTTTAAAAAAATCAAAACATTTACTGAATTTTGTGATTCGAAGTTTAGCATATGTGATTTGACGTCTAGAACATGTGATTTCGAGAAACCTAATCCCAAAAAGCTTAACCATAAAACTAAACTAAAAAACTATACCCTAAAGTTAAACTCTAAAACGTAAAATTAATAAAAAAAAACAAGCAAGCAAAAAAAATTAATAATAATCAGCGAAACTAATGGTAATAATATTAGTAAATCAGAAATAATAAAAACTTAATGCTATAACTCAGTGGTTTGAGCATTTTTTTGTGAGTCGTGCACCCAGCATCACGAGTTCACATCCCACACTAAGCCCGCTGCTCACCAAAGGCTCGAGTTCGGTTCATTTTAGTTTAACAGAGCTCAAAAAAAGCTGAGGTTCATCTAGCTCGAGCCAAAACCAAGCTTAAAATAAACTCATTAACTTATCGAGTTCCAGTTTCTCATGTCAAGCTCAAACAGGCTCGCGAGCCTTAACGAGCCTTTTACTTATATGTTTTTATTTAATATATTAATGATATATATCTATATATTTGAATACTTAAATATATATAAAATTATGCTACAAAAAGTTAAATAATATGTATTTTTATATGTGAAATATATAACTACAAATATACACAAAATTAATAAATAAAATAATAAATTAAAAAAATAATAATTAAAAAAATAATAAAATTAAGAAAAAAAACTTAAGTAAATAATAAATTAAATACCAATCTTAGTAAAATCTAAATCTTAAAACTTAATCCTAAAACTAACATTTAAAATTTAAACAATAAAAGAATATAAAAATAAAAAGAAACCAAGAAAAAAAAACAAATGCGAGAAACAACATATATAAAACACGGCTAATCCGTATAACAAAAGCTTCATCTAGCTTAGCGGCAACGCGCGTCGCGTTTATAGATGAGACTGCGAGTTCGATTCTCTCAAACAGCGTATTTTTTGTCATTTTTAATGAGTGCAATGCACTAGATCGGAGGGTGTAGATTTGTTCCCTGGTTCCCTAATAAAAAAGAGGTTCCCCAAACCCTCCCCTTATATAGTATATCAAAACAAAAAAATCATATGTGACATTTTTTCATAGCTTTTAGTTTATGTGTCATTATTTGAGAGATTATCTCACAATAACGATTTTTTTATTTAAAATATATATATAAAATTTATTATAATAAAACTAATTACATTTTTTATCCCTAATATTTTGGAGAATTCTGAAATATTATAGAGTATTTATATTTTTAACCCTTTACTACAAGGGGTGTACGTGAGTCGGTTTATATTTGATAGGGTTAAAAAATGAAACTTATGGATAAAGTTAATAATAACACACAATTAAAGACCCTAGTGTTTTATAGATATACATAACATTTTTATATGATTTCTTTTTATAAAAAAAAAACTACACCAAAACTAAGCACTTTATTCTCTTTAATTTGAGTATAATATTGCTATACTAAAAATCTAATTTTTAAAAATATATCATGTGTTCCGTTTTACCACGGTTTTGTCTCAAAACTAAATGGAACATTCATGAACATTCTTAAAAGCATCAATTGAATTGTGTTCCCGAGCGTAGCGCGGACACTAAACTAGTATATATTAATTTAATTACATTTTGCTACTCTAATATTTAGTAGAATATTGAAAAAATTAAAATTATTTACATTTTCAACCATATCGTACTAGTAGTGTGTTTGTGTCGGTTTATATTTGAGAAGTAGAAAAATGAAATTTAGAGATCAAGTTTACATTTAAATACCTTAATACTTTTTAAGCATACACAACCTTTTATATGAAATTATATTGAGTAAATCTCTATTATTTTAGTACCTAAGTTTTGTATTTATTCTTTATTTCGGTATCAATTTTTATTTTTTTTATCTATTATTATCTTGAGTTTTATAATTTTTCTCCATTTCAGTACTTTTGACTAACAAAGTAACTTTTTTGTTAAGTTTTTTCTAAAAATACGAAAATACCCTTAGTACTAAAATGGATATTATAAACATGTTTACATTTAAATGATGGTTATATGTGTGTTTGTGTGTGTGAATATGTCAAAAACATATTTTAATATATTAATTCAAATTACATTTTGCTCTTCTAATATTTAGTAGAATATTGAAAAAATTAAAATTGTTTACATTTTCAACCATATCGTACTAGTAGTGTGTATGTGTCGGTTTATATTTGAGAAGTATAAAAATGAAATTTAGAGATCAAGTTTACATTTAAATACCTTAATACTTTTTAAGCATACACAACCTTTTATATGAAATTATATTGAGTAAATCTCTATTTTAGTACCTAAGTTTTGTATTTATTCTTCATTTCAATACCAATTTTTATTTTTTTATCTATTATTATCCCGAGTTTTATAATTCTTCTCCATTTCAGTACTTTTGAAAAACAAAGTTAACTTTTTTGTTAAGTTTTTTTCTAATAATACGAATGTGAGACTTTTATTATTAACGCATGTGAGGAAGTCAAATACGCAAGACTCTACTGCGTGACGCGACCGCTGCAACGCGCAACCCGATCTTAAATCTAGTTTATACTAAAAGATAGGAAAAACATGTAGAAAAAATGAATTAAAAAAGGAAATGTAATAAATATGACATTTATTTACCGAACATTATTAGAAAGGAAGTTTAAATGCTGAACAATATTTAAAAGACATTTAAATAAGTAGGGAACGATTGACATTTAAAAAAGCGAATGCTAATCAACCGAACTATACTAAAAGAATATGTTTAAAAGAGCGGAAAATATTAAACCAAACAATATTAAAAAGAAGATCGAAGTTTACGCGAAGCAACTATGTTATACTTAATGATATATTCAGAAAAAGACGTATAATAAGAGGACGGTGAAACGATATTGAAAAAATGTTTAAAGACCCAACGATATTAAATCGAACAATACTCAAAAAGTTTAAAAACCAAACGATATTAGAAAATACGATTGAAAAGGCAAAAGGTACAAAATCTAACGATATTAAAAACATCTAAATATCAAACACTATTTAAACGAACGATATAATTAAATTCTCAAAAAAGTACGATATTATACCGAACGATATTAGAAAAAATAATTTTAGATAAACGACCAATTTAAAAAATAAAAAAATCTATTTTCATGGATATTTTAAAATATGTATTTGACATATATACATACACACCCAAACACATATAAAATAATTATTTAAATGTAAACATGTTTATAATATCCATTTCAGTACCAAGGGTATTTTTGTCTTTTCAATTAAACTTAACATAAAAGTTAACTTGTTAGTCAAATGTACTGAAATAGAGATAAATTGTAAAACTTAGGCCAATATTCGACAAAAAATAAAAGTTAGTATTAAAATGAAGAACATATATAAAACTCAGGTACCTAAATAGAGATTTACTGAATTATATTTAAGAAAAATACACAATAAAATCACTCATTTAATTCTCTTTAATTTTACTCTAATATTGATATGTCAGGAAAATAATTTTCTTTAAATAAAACTTGAATTCTGGTTTTACCACAGTTTCATTTAAAAATTAAAAATTAAATAGATCAAATATTTTTAAAATCATCTAGATTTTATTCTCTCGACTAGAAATATCTTGAAAGCGACAATTTATACTCTTGCATCGGCTTGTGCAGATAATATTAACTATGTTAACTTGGAAAATAAAAGCGATATATTGAACATTAACTATTTAGTTATCATGCCATGCAGTTGACACATGCTTAATATTAATACTAACTTTGATATTAATTAATATTAATTAATATTAATTATATATATAAGCAGCACATATTATATATATATAAGCAGCACATATATATTTACCCTGCATTGCCTCGTCAGCAAGTTTGTTTGATTTTTTAAAAACATGTACGCTCTAGGCCAGAAATCAAATCCCAGATCATGATCAAGATCAACCATAAACAAACAAACATGTAGGTCGAGGTGAACGATCGAGGTGAAAGCAACCCTTTCATACATGCAATGTTAGGTATAACTAGGTTAAAACCCGTGTATTACACAGATTAAAATATAAAAACAATAAAATTAATATAATAATACTAATTGTAAAATAAATAACCAATCAAAACTTCTTAGTTTAATTAAAGTATAAACTAATTAATCTTCTTATTTTTAAATTTAAGATTTAAAGCCGCTATATATAAAAACTAGTTTACTGCCCGCGCTACGCTCGGGAACACAACATTCAAGTGATGCTTTTAAGGATATTCATGAATATTCCAATCAGTTTTGAGACAAAACCGTTGTAAACCGGAACACATGATATACTTTTAAAATTAGACTTTTAGTATAGTAATATTATACTCAAATTTACTACACCATAAAAATAAAATGCTCAGTTTTATAGTGTAGTTTATTTTTTTTAAATCGTATAAAAATGTTATGTATGTTTATAAAACACAGAGGTCTTTAATTGTATGTTATTATTAACTTTATCCATTAGTTTCATTTTTAGACCCTATCAAATATAAACCGACTCATGTACACCCCTTGTAGTAGAGGTTTAAAAGTATAAATACTCTTAAATTTTTCACAATTCTTCAAAATATCAGGGGACCAAAAATGTAATTAGTTTTATTATAATATTTTTGATATACATATTTTAAATAAAAATCATTATTGTGAGATAAACTCTCATATTATGCCACATAAGCCAGAAACTTTAAAATTATGCCACATAAGCTTTTTACGTTTTCCTATATTATATAAGGATTTGAATTTCAGGCATTATCTCATATTCTAATAACTTTTGATATAAAAAAAACCAAGCAAATCTCCTAATTTTTTTAGATAGGTTTATTTGAAACCGGATAAAAGATTTGATATATGATCCGACCCGATTATGCCCAAATAGTGAATGGGCTAAGTTATGAGAGCTTGCCACGTAGGATTTTACTTATATGAATGTGTTAAGATGATGACGCATGGATTAGTTACTCAATTATTAAAATAGTTAGATTAGATTAGATTAGATATGAAAGCCATCATGCTAAACAGAAAAAGTTGTTTATGAGAGAATTAAGTCAAATAACAAGAGCTTGACATACCCTTTAAAATGAATAATAGGATCATCTGAAGTTAATCACCATCCAGAGATAATATAATGAAGTGGTTGTTTTCAGCACACAAAGCAACTAAATGTTTCCTCCATTCTCGACGGTATCATCTTTATAATGGTTTTTGTCCGCGAAAGTTCCTTGCTTTCAACCTAGTCAAGTGGTCGAAATCCAAGCAAATGCAGTTTATACCCTTATATTCCGGTCACTATTATAGCACCACAACCATAAATTCTACTGAATCATCGCACGGGTTAGATATTGCACCCTCTATCATTTTGTTACCATACCATGAATTAAGTAGTTTTAAACATGTTTCTCATGCATAGGTCGTTGTCTTTATATATTGCAGGTTGGTGAATAGTGAGACGATTGAAAACGATCATAAGAAGGTAGATGTTGAAATATTTTCAAGAGAAACCATAAAACCACCTTCTCCGACTCCAAATCATCTAAGAACCTTCAACTTGTCAATTATAGACCAAAATATGTACGATGTCTACATCCCTTTCATCTTATTTTTTCCTAATATCAACAAGGCTAGTGTTGCAGCTGATGTTGCAATGAAAAGATCAAAACATCTTAAAGAGTCGTTGGCTGAGATCCTACCAAGATTTTATCCTCTTGCTGGAAAGGTTATGGACAACTTTCACATTGAGTGTAACGATGAAGGAATCTATTATACGGAGGCTCGAGTCAACCATACACTTACAGACTTTCTAGGTGATCCAGATGATGAAACAGTGAGAGGGTTGATGCTCCAAAGCTGTTGCATCGGACAATCATCAATAGGAAATTATGTGATTGGTATTCAGGTAAATTTTAAACGCGTCATTATTTATAATGTTATATAGGAGGTTAATTAAGATTGAAGTTTTGAACAAACAAGTAGGTTGATCTTGAGATATGTTTGTTTGTAAGGTAAACATTTTCAAGTGCGGTGGGATTGGACTTTCCGTAAGTGTGTCACACAAGATCGTTGACGGTCAAACATTTTATATATTTATGAAAGCTTGGACAGCAGCTGCTAGAAGGTCATCAATAACTATTTCTCCAAGTTTTGTTGCTTCTCAGATCTTTCCAAACAACCCTTCCTTAGAATACTCGGCACCGTCCAAGTTATTAGCTACCAAAATGCTTTGTACTAAAAGAATCGTATTCGATTCTACAGCTTTGGCTTTGCTCAAGGCACAACCTGTTACCAGTGCAAGCTCATCACAACCACCGACTCGCACTGTGGCCACAACTGCTGTTGTTTGGAAAGCTGTTGCCAACGCGGCATCAAAAGTAAGACCATTTGGTCCAAAGTCACCTCATGTTATATTTCCAGTAGTAAATCTTCGTAAAAGGGCATCTCCACCTATTCCTAAAGAGTCCATAGGAAATATTATTAATGCAGCCGCTGCATTTTGCTTTCCTGCTAGCCATCTCGATTTGCCAACCATGATGGGTGAACTAAGAGAATCTATAGCAAAAATGGACTCGAATTACATCGAGACTATGAAAGGCGAGAAGGGGCATGAGACGTATAATGAGATACAAAAAAAAACTAAACCAAGTGACTGATGTAATAGCCGAAGGTGACTCCATGTTTTCTACAAGCTTGTTGAACACTCAAATATATGACTTGGACTTTGGATGGGGAAAGCCAATATGGTTTTACGTTATGAATCCCGGATTCACCAGATTTATGGTTTTGAATGAAACGATGAAGGGTGGTGGCGTTGAAGCCATTGTCACATTAAGTCCAGATGAAATGAAGATATTTGAGCATGATCCAGAGCTTCTGTCTTATGCCACTGTCAACCCTAGTCCTCTTCGATTTATTAGGTGAATGACATGGATTTTTATCTTTCATTACTTGTTTTATTTTTAATTGCAATTACTTGTATTCCTTAGCTCGTTGTTGCGTGAACCTTTATTGTGTTGTCGATGGGCTCTTTATGTCCCGCATTTGTGTCTTAAAGTAACGTTAATGAAACTTTCGTTTACACTAGCTTTTTTCCATACACATCAACTTGGACTACAAAAATGAATTGTCACAGTTGTAATACAGGTTTCAAGTAGGGGAAACCCTACTTACATCCTTGTTCATCTAACTAAAACGGTTTTTCAAAAAATCATCATACCCGCATACACATTTATGTTCAGCAAAATGTTATTCTAAAATTAATGTCATTGTTGGGCTTCAACGAATAGGATTCACATGCATCTCCAAACACAAATTTAACGAATCTATGACATGCTTGATGCTTCTAATCAAAACCAAAAAACATGAAGCGAACCGAATAAGTTAAAGTGTTCATTATTATGGTCACTTCACATTTCAAAACTCATAGAATGCAACAAACTTTTCCTCAAAATCTGCATACATGTCTCTCCTTACATTTGTTTCACACACAACAAAAGACTCTCTAACTCTCTACCCTCTAGTATTATCACTCAATTTGATCACTTAACCACAATCCACAACTCATATTTTGACCCTTTTCACTTGCTTCTTCTTGGACCTATATATCTATACCCCTCACACAAAACATTCTTTACATTATCAAATACCAATGCAAAATAAAATTATTTTTATATAGAGAAGTCATGCTTTTGTTATAATTCTACGACTTAAAGACTCATTCAAATAGAGTAAAAAGTTGCATCTTGTTCAAGTTCTTTCTTTTTTCTGTAATTATGGTTGTTCAATAATGGTTACTCACATATGCCACCATCGTTTACCATTCCACCGCCAGATATGCCGCCATACGCCACCATCGGCTCCATTCCACCATCCGACCACCTCTCGCCACCTTAGGTTCGACGACGCTTGATTTAGGCAAACAAACCCTAACAATCACTGGTAGCTCAAAAAGAAACATGCGAGGAAACAACAACCACGCCACCACTGACCAACCAATCGACCACTATCCATCTCTGATAACCACCACTTAGTTACAAAGCACCAAGGTGCAAGGAAGACAATCAGTGGTTGTGCACGGAAGAGCACATTTGGGTGTGTCTCTCTAGCAGTAGAAAACCACAAGATCAGGGTCGACTCAATCTATTTGGTGGCCTTAGATGAAGTAGAAAAATAAAGCCTTTTATAATATATTAAATACCATTATAAACTTTCCTTTGTTGTTTGGCCTTTAGACCGAAACTAAAAAACTAAAGTATTTATTGTTGGCAAAGTAAAAAAATATTTTCCATTGCATAAATTTGTTTAATTGTATAAAACGATTAAATTATCAACATTTATTACTTGTTGATCGTTTATGTCTTCTTTATCTAATTGCTCATCATTAATCATCTTCTATATAATATAGCAAAATCATATTTGCTTACTTGGCATCATTTGAGATTCATTTGCTTACTTGACATCGATTAAGAGATTTTCTCAAAATAATATTGTTATATTTAAAAAAATCTATATATATATATATATATATATATATATATCTGTAATGATATATTATAATAACATTAATTTTATTTTGGTCTCATAATATCTAGGAAATCATATTTGCTTACTTGGCATCATTTGAGATCCATTTGCTTACTTGGCATCGATTAAGAGATTTTCTCAAAATAATATTGTTATATTTAAAAAATCTATATATATCTATAATGATATATTATAATAACATTAATTTTATTTTGGTCTCATAATATCTAGGAGAATATTTAAAAATTTAAGAGTATTTACATTTTCAACCCTTTCCTACTAGGGGTGTGCATGGGTCAAGTTATATTTGATAGGTACAAATATGAAACGTATATAGGGATAAAATTCGTAATAATCTATAATTAAATACCTCTATAATTTTTAAGCATACATAACTTTTTTATACAACATTGTTTTAAAAAGAAAACCACACCATAAACCGAACATTTAATTCTTCTTAATTTAAGAAACGATTTGGTTATATAATCTCGAAATAAAACACTGATTTGATTGGAATTCGATTTGGTTGTCGTGAAAGGAAATTTGGGTTTGATATATTAGTTGAAAACAACGCGAAATCTTATTCAAAATTGATTTGGAGTTCGAATATGGTATGAAAATAGATGTTCTAAAGGGCTATAAATTGCAATGTTTTGAAAACCGGACCGAACATCGAACCGTAATTTTAATTTTATTGGTCGGACCGGGGTCGGACCAGGGTTTGACGAAATATACATTTATCAAAAGAATACCATAAGAATTATAATTTAAACACAACCTAAGTTCAATAATATTAAGTTATAACATAAAAATCATAAATGAAACAGATTTTAACATCAAAAACCACAAAAAAGTTACAATTTAAACAAATTTTAACACCAAAATAAAACCAAATCATCATCATCATAAGTTCTAAGTTCAAATGTCACGCCACGTATCAAATTTTTCATCATTAAGTAAAACTAATTCATCATCTTCATCACTCAGAACATCAACATATTGAGTTTCATCACCTAAAACACAAAAAATTATAGATATAAACATAAAATCCAAGAAAAAACGGTTCGATAGCGGTTCAAAACTGTCCGGTTCGAGCGGTTCGATAACGGTTCGAGCGGTTCGTAACGGTTCACAAACACCTATCAGACCGTGACCTATCGAACCGTGATTCTCAAAAAACACGGTCTGACCACGATCCAACCGGTCGGACCGGCCGGTTTATAAACACTGATAAATTGTTGATTTTTGGTGTTAGTTTCATTCGCCGGAGCCGGCAACGGGTTGCCGGAAATTTTGTCGCCGGGAAAATATGATTTCAAAATGTGTTGTCATAAGCCATGCATGATTTAATTTAAAACTTACACTAAGGCCCCCTTAAGTTTTGATTTATTATTCTTTAAGGTTAAAATGTTTTAATTCAAGTTTTATAAATTACATAAACAACCCTAAAAGTTAATTTTGTTAATAACTTATTAACTTAACTAACCAACTAGCTATTTATCTTTATAAAAACTTATAAATTATATAACCTACATTTTTTTTATTTCTTCTTCTTATATAAAGTTTAGTATTTCATAAAATAACATGTAAAATTATATAAAACTTATTAAATAAGTTTATTTATCTTTGACTAATTATTGAAATTATATAACCGTAATATAACAAAATAACTGAATAAGTACTTTTGTTTTATGATCGAATGAGATGATTACATAAAGATAGAATAGGTTCGGGCTTAAAAATTTCGAATCGGGTTTGCTTTGAATTCAGTTGAGTATGAATCGGGGCAAATGTTACAGTCACCTCACCTTTAAGAAATTTCGTCCCGAAATTTTATCAACGTTAGTTTTGATAAAGCTTATGATAAATGGAATTGTATTTAGTGGGCAATTTCTAGAGATTATATCTTCAATTCGCTTCAAATCATCTTGTCTCGATTATTCAATAATAGTCGGGTTGTAAGGAGTTCGAATGAACTAATCGAATAGAGCTTCAATATCGGAATGTAACATAATTCAACATACCAATAGATATTATTAGAGTTTGAGTGTGAAAAAATAAAATGACTACAGTAACCGGGGTTATTAAAATGAATAAAGTGATTAAGTGTGATTAATTAAATTTATAAATAAATGAATAACGCGATAAAGTGGCTAATAGAATCAATAAGTGAATAATGTTGAATGATTACGATGAATAAACGAATAAAATGATTAAATCTTGGCCATGATGATGCGTTTTTCCGTAATAAACGTACTAACGCTATCTAGCTCCCTCGAGTTGAACAAGAATACGTCAACCTCGAAAAGTTGAATCACCAACATGAGCACTAGATATTGAGAATGATAAGAGATAATGATAAATGAAAGATGCAAAAGAGAACACAGTTAAGATTAAACGCAATGGATCAAGGTCCAGAAGCTTCACAAACTTCACTGAACATAAGCAATACTTCATTTGACGATGTGACAATAACACTTATATATAGAGAGTACCAGCGGCTTATCCACCATGATGGTATCACACTATATCTATCGCATTGCCCAAAAGTACACGGCAAAACTTACTATGAGTTCCATGCACCAACTTTGTAATTCCGTGTGCACCCGTAATTACATAAGTTTTTTGCATGGTTCTCATAATTCATTATGTCATGCGCGGGTCAAGGGACACAAAACTTCTAAAATACGGAAAAAGATGCACATAAGTTCTGATTTCATGCTTGAGTAATTAAAGTTAATTAATATTGGAAAATGGATATAAAAAATCCCAACTTTCACATGTTGGCCGGCAGAAGTCCCAACTTCAAAAATAATTTATGGAGGTCCCAGGTTTTAATTAATTTGCTTCTGGAGGTACCCCGTTAAAAAAAAGTAACGGACGTTTATATATGCTGACGTGGCACCCGAGTGGGCCCACCACTTTTTTGCTTCGTTAATAAAACCCACATTTTTCCCTCTTTTCCTACCAAATTCATAACCGATTACTTAACCCTAATTTCCCAATTTCTTCCCCCCCATTTCCATCTGTTGCCACTTTAAAAATTCTGGGTTTTCTAGACGGGGATGATGTGGAAGTACTCATTTGAGTAGTTTAATTTCACAAGAAATCAAACGATTTGATGTGGGGAAGAAATTGGGAAATTAGGGTTAAGTAATCGGTTATGAATTTGGTAGGAAAAGAGGGAAAAATGTGGGTTTTATTAACGAAGCAAAAAAGTGGTGGGCCCACTCGGGTGCCACGTCAGCATATATAAACGTCCGTTACTTTTTTTTAACGGGGTACCTCCAGAAGCAAATTAATTGAAACCTGGGACCTCCATAAATTATTTTTGAAGTTGGGACCTCTGCCGGCCAACATGTGAAAGTTGGGATTTTTTAAATCCATTTTTCCATTAATATTCAAGTTCATTAAAAATTAAATTCTTAGATGATGGAAATGTGACATCCCGCCCGGCGGCGGAAACACCGGGCTGTCATTGGAATTGGATATCAATAGTAAACAAAGCACATGGTATTTATTTAATAAAGTCTAATAATGATTTCATAAGTTTGGAACCTGAGTCGACAAAAGTAATAAAACCCAAAACAGTAAATACGATTCTCTCTTTATTATTCTAGGTCCAAGGCAATCCTATGTCTTGGCAAAAGCAGCAAAACAATATCAAGCATCACCTTAAATATTTGAAAATAAAGTTAGCTATTTAAAGCTAGTGAGTAAACCACAGTTGATAAATAATAGTATAGAAAATCCGAGATCATCATAATACGTTGCGCAATCTTACATGCTGTGACACCCCGCCCGGCGGCGGAAACACCGGGCTGTCATAGAATTGGATATCCATAGTAAACAAAGCACATGGTATTTATTTATTACGTTTAATAATGATATAGTAAGTTTAGAACATCAGTCTTAAATGGATACGACAAAAGTAATAAAACCGAAACAGTAAATGCAATCGTCTTTATTAATTAAACTAGGTCCAAGGCAATCCTATGTCTTGGCAAAATAGAAATAAGCCAAAAATCACGCGCCACCTGAAATACGTGAAAATAAAGTTAGCTACACAAGCTAGTGAGTAAAACCCAAATTGAATAGTAATAGTATTGAAATCCGAGATCAACAAGATATGCTGCGCAATCCCACATGTATAGTAATTTCGTAATATCACCCTACCAGGACCCCTAGAATAGAATAGCACACCAACCACAATAGAAACCATAGTATCTCGTTAGCCATTTGTCATGAGAACCACTCATGTAGTAAATAATGATAACTTTTAATAACCGTCGTTTACCGTCTCGATATATAAGTCATCATTTAGCAATTTAGGGACATGGCATAGTATAGCATCATAGCATAGCAACATAGTATAGCAACATAGCATCTCGACATTCGAAACATGGAATTAGAAAGGCCGGGTTTAAATCACCTATCGATGTTGTACAAGCAGGTGGGTTTGTCAAACCATTAGCGCTAACATTGTACCGGTGAGATTACAAAGCAATAAAACTACTTTTAACTAACACATAAGATTGCATCAAGCCGCGAACTAGATTAACATATTTGTATGATCTCTTTTAGAAAACGAATAGAAAACGCAATATAGTAAAAGACATATTTCAGCCCCAAAATAGTAAAATGGAAAAAGGGGAGTGAGTTTACTCACCTTAAAATCCACAGATAATAGTAACACTAGAATCGCAACTAGAAAGAACCGAGGATCGCCCAGATATTAGAATCACCTAATTAACCGGGAGAACCTAATTTAGAAACGAAGCAAGTAACGTAATAACTAGAATCAAGAAAATAGAACTTCTAGGGTTTTGGATTTGGGGTTTTAGGGTTTTAAATTATAAATTTGAAATTAGGGTTTCAAAATATAATTTGGGATTTTCTTTAGGGTTTTAAAGTACCAATTGGGAGTTAGGGTTTCAAATCCACTTTAGGGTTTTAAAATCCAATTTGGGGATAGGGTTTTAAAATCCAATTTGGGGATAGGGTTTCAAATCCACTTTAGGGTTTTAAAATCCAATAGTATATTTGCATGTTTTTAAATCTTGTAAATATACTTAACATAAAAGAAATCACTTAGGTTATTTAGAAAAATATAGGTTTAGTGTTTAATATATATAACATCAAGATTTAAAGAAAAGAGGGCAAGGAGAATCGAACCCGTGACCTTGCCTTACAAGACCAACACCTTAACCACCAGACCAGATTCGTTTTTGTTATTGAAACTCGTTTTTAATTGTTTTAGCATGTTACACTTAACAACACCCACTTCCATATAAACCCTAGAACAAAGATCCAACCAATTCGTTTAATCCAGTGAATCAAATCCAAAACCAATAGAGGGCTTTTAATCTACGCTGGATCGTGATCATTTTGACATATGACACTTACTTGATTGATGAGGAAACGAGTCGATGAAATGATGAACATGGTGCGACGATTTTGAAGATCAAATTGATAGTAGGAGCTATTAAAATTCAATTAGACTCCCAGAGTCATGCCTTATGTTGTTTCAAGTAAAAGCCTCATGGTAATTGCAACGAATAACAACGATTTGATGAAGAATGGATATGGTTTTGCGGTCAAGAACAAAGGAGCTCGTCAGATGATCAAAACAAGAATTTGCTGCAATTGGACTAGTGTAACATGTTTGCAATAATACCAATGACGTTTTGGTTCAAAGAATTTAACGAATTGAGCGTTACTCTGACGATTGACCATTTGGGTTTATGGTTTCGGTTTCAAAATCACTTAAAGACGAGTTATTGATGGATTATTTGATGATTTTATGGTTCCCACAGGTTCGAAACTGGCCATATCACCTTTTGTATTGCATTAATTCAGTCAAAAGCCGCTAAAAACGTAGTTTTGAATCTCGCCGGAAGGTTGTCGGAGTCCGGCCAAGCTGCCGGAACAAAGGCGCCGGATTTACGGGGGCTGTGACAAAAAAGGGGGGTTGGGTGATTATATTTACTGCTTTAGTCCTTTATGTTTGCTTATTATTTTTAAGATAGTACAAGTTTTAATTAAATTTCGAAATTTACAGTTTTGACCCCAAAGTTAGATTATAAATATATTAATTAACTAACTTAACTAAATTGGAACGTAACAATCATATGAGTGACGTTTTTATAGTTTTGGACCGTTTAAGCCATTTAGAGATTATTTCGAGACTTAGAAGCGTTTTGGTTTAACGTTTTTAATAATTTTCTTTTACGAACCATATATATATTTATTTATATATATATTTTGAGATTTATTGCTCCAACAATATTTGTTTGATATACGTGAATGTGTTGTGACATAAATACGATTATTTAATTGAGACGGAAATAACGTAGAATCATTGCGTTTATTCATAACAATAAACGTTACCTTTTGAAGAAAATAAATACGATTACAATTTAAAGGATAACGACTTCGGGTTCGAGTCGGGCATTCGGGTTCGGGTTTAGGGCAGATGTCACAGTCTCCCCTCCTTATAGAAATTTCGTCCCGAAATTTGCTCCAACCGAAGTAGAAGAAGATGAAGCAAAAGGTGCGGATACTTAAACTTCGTTTGGTCTTAAATTCATGTTCACATTTTGAGTTTTAACGCTCATTAACGATTGATTTTTTTTTTTACGCTTGAGTCGTTTGACTTCACGGCCAATAATTTCCAATGGCCGTTCAATAAATTGCATCGATTCATTTTTATCGGATAAGTACTTCTTCATATTAGAAACATGAAACACGGGATGATCACTGCCCACTTCCGTAGGGCGTTTCATTTCGCAAGAAACTCTTGAGAATTCGATCAATGGAATTGTGAGCATTTTGATTGATACACGATTTTAAATAACGAGATTAAGAAGTTTTAATTCGCTTTGTCTTATTGAGGATTGTTTAATTAACTCTTTTCACTTATAAGAGTTCGGTTGAACTAGTTGTATGTAGATTCGAATAAATTTTGTTTGCTACTTAATATAGGAATAGAATAGGATACCAACTTGCAAATGAAATATTTCAAGTATATGGATTTAGAATTATTTAAATGATCATCGGGAGTAGTCGTGTTTAATAGAATGTTTAAAACGAATTAAGTAACCTTACACATAATTAAGTGGCTTATATGCAATTAGTAAAATGAGTAAACAAGTCAAGTGAAAATAAGATGATTAAATATGACATAGCTACACAAGACAAAACTTACTATGGTTCCCATGCACCAACTTCCATAATTCCGTGTGCACCCGTAATTACTTTAGTTTTTGCATGGACTCCATAGTTCATTCGATCACGTGCGAGTCAGAAGTCCACAACAATTTTTTTTGGGTTAAAATGATGATACGTATAGGTATTGATATCATACTTGATAGAAATAGTACTTGGGAAAATCATACTAACATGATAAGATATAGATAGTCAAATTCGAGTACTAGGATAGTAAAACTTAAGTTTGTGAAAATCGACTCTATGTGTGTAAGATGTAATTATCTAGGTTTTCTGATATTGACCAGTTCATAGGAATTAAGAGATGGTGTACATGTAATAATATAGTTTATTGGGATCTTTAGAAAAATTTGTTTCAAGAAATTTTGGTAATGCGGATAATCCAATTTATAGTTCGAATAAATCACTTAGTTCCAATTGGATTTAACTTTTAAGGTGTTTGTATTTATATGTCGATAGTTTTAGGTAAACCAGATGTAGGGGGTAAACAAGTTTATAAGAGGTGATTTTGTTTTTCTATAACGTAGTTTTAAAAGCTAACTAAAAAGTTGAAAGTTTTTATCTTTACCATAGATAAAATGATTGAATTGAAAATAGATGGCACAATTTAAGTTATAAGTACTTGGTATTGGAAAAACAGAAAACATGATGTTTGTTGCAAGTCTTTGTGTCATATTTGAGAAAATGGGAAAATGTTTGTATAAATATTTGACCGACGTTAGAATGACCAATCACTTTTTTTTTTAAAGAAATCATTCATCATGAAATTTATATGTATACATATATGTATATCTATTTTTTTTTCTTACAAGATATTAAGACCAAAAGGTTATTAAAATTTCTCTCTCTCTTTTTTTTTAAAAATATATATATGTATATATATTTGTTTGGGAAAATAAGAAAATTATTTTAATAGAATCGAATACGGTTAGTTTTACAAAGTCCATTGATTACACGTTGTGTTAGGGTAACGAGTTTATAAATGAAACACATTGGGTTTGGATTAGTTCATGAAGACTAGTTGCGTAGAATTTCGTTGGTGGTCATATGTATAGATGAAAACATTTAGTTAAATGAGTTCGGGAATAGTTGTGTAGTGTGTGTTAGATTTGGATAACGAATTCATGGATAGTATCGTGTAGTTGATTAACGAGTACATGTTTTGATGGCTAGTTCATAAGTTGATAGTAGCTTTGTAGTTGTGATGATGAATTAGAAATTGGACTAGAAACTTATAGTTAGATGACTAGTTTTGAAACTATTTGAGTATAGAAGTCACGTTGAAATATTTTGAGGGTAGACGTTCGATTTAAAATATTAGCTTATAAGAATAGCAAAATCCGTTAACTTTAATTTAGTTATGGAATTTGGCCTTGACTAAAACTTAGAAATCATAACGAACCCTTGATTGAAGAGTCGATAATTGATTTAGGATTAGAAATACGACTTAGAATTCGGTAATTGATATATGCATGATCTGAAGTTTTGGATAATTCGATTGAGATATGTCTTAGTTTTGATTTGAAATGTTTGGTTTACAACTGTGTAATTGTGTTATATGGATAAGCTAGCGAGTATATCGCATAAGTATTATTGTAGCTTAGAAACAAATGGAATATACGATGAAACGTAGAATAACACGGTTTTGTAGCAACATATTTGACCGATAGAAACATCCGATGTAATAATAGCACCTCGTTCCACTCAGAATATCATAGAATCTTTTGAAACATACCATAGAAAATCACGTAGAAACTTTTAGAAACTTTAGAAATTTCGATCAAATGAAATAGTGATAGTACTTAGAACATCATAGTATCCTTTGAAAATATCATAGAAAATCACTTAGAAACTTTAGAAACATTAGTAAATGAAGTTGAAATATTATTTGAATAACTATAAGAATCATAGAAATAGTTATAAATCGTAGGAATGAAAATCATAGAATCATGAAGAAAATGAAATTTCAATGGCTTAGGAGTGTGTCTTGGTTTTGGACACTAATGACTTATCAAAGTGTTAAGTTCGTTTTCAACGTATTCGAGAAAGCGTGCTTTAGCCTATAGGTTCACACTCATCTCGTACATCCCCAGGTAAGCATACAGGTCTCTTAAAGAGATTTATACGAAATGCTTTGCCTTAGACAGGATGTCCGTGATACAGGCGTTCCCCCTTCCGGATTGCACACGTTCCCACGTTTCAAACTTACTTAAGACGATGACGAGATTCCACAAAGAGAAAGATCCTAATCATACCGACGAGTCTCTTGTAGCTCCTTCGCGAAATCGGTTAAGAATTGAGATAAAGAAAAAGACATAGAACGGTTCATAGAATAAATAAATAAATGAATAAATAAATTCTGAAGAGTTCTCTAAGCACATCAATTTGCACTAAGGACTCTTAGGTTATAGTCTAGGTCGGTGTGTTTCTAATACCCTATCCTAGTTCTCTATAACCATGGCTCTGATACCAAACTGTGACACCCCGCCCGACGGCGGAAACACCGGGCTGTCATAGAATTGGATATCCATAGTAAACAAAGCACATGGTATTTATTTATTACGTTTAATAATGATATAGTAAGTTTAGAACATCAGTCTTAAATGGATACGACAAAAGTAATAAAACCGAAACAGTAAATGCAATCGTCTTTATTAATTAAACTAGGTCCAAGGCAATCCTATGTCTTGGCAAAATAGAAATAAGCCAAAAATCACGCGCCACCTGAAATACGTGAAAATAAAGTTAGCTACACAAGCTAGTGAGTAAAACCCAAATTGAATAGTAATAGTATTGAAATCCGAGATCAACAAGATATGCTGCGCAATCCCACATGTATAGTAATTTCGTAATATCAACCTACCAGGACCCCTAGAATAGAATAGCACACCAACCACAATAGAAACCATAGTATCTCGTTAGCCATTTGTCATGAGAACCACTCATGTAGTAAATAATGATAACTTTTAATAACCGTCGTTTACCGTCTCGATATATAAGTCATCATTTAGCAATTTAGGGACATGGCATAGTATAGCATCATAGCATAGCAACATAGTATAGCAACATAGCATCTCGACATTCGAAACATGGAATTAGAAAGGCCGGGTTTAAATCACCTATCGATGTTGTACAAGCAGGTGGGTTTGTCAAACCATTAGCGCTAACATTGTACCGGTGGGATTACAAAGCAATAAAACTACTTTTAACTAACACATAAGATTGCATCAAGCCGCGAACTAGATTAACATATTTGTATGATCTCTTTTAGAAAACGAATAGAAAACGCAATATAGTAAAAGACATATTTCAGCCCCAAAATAGTAAAATGGAAAAAGGGGACTGAGTTTACTCACCTTAAAATCCACAGATAATAGTAACACTAGAATCGCAACTAGAAAGAACCGAGGATCGCCCAGATATTAGAATCACCTAATTAACCGGGAGAACCTAATTTAGAAACGAAGCAAGTAACGTAATAACTAGAATCAAGAAAATAGAACTTCTAGGGTTTTGGATTTGGGGTTTTAGGGTTTTAAATTATAAATTTGAAATTAGGGTTTCAAAATATAATTTGGGATTTTCTTTAGGGTTTTAAAGTACCAATTGGGAGTTAGGGTTTCAAATCCACTTTAGGGTTTTAAAATCCAATTTGGGGATAGGGTTTTAAAATCCAATTTGGGGATAGGGTTTCAAATCCACTTTAGGGTTTTAAAATCCAATAGTATATTTGCATGTTTTTAAATCTTGTAAATATACTTAACATAAAAGAAATCACTTAGGTTATTTAGAAAAATATAGGTTTAGTGTTTAATATATATAACATCAAGATTTAAAGAAAAGAGGGCAAGGAGAATCGAACCCGTGACCTTGCCTTACAAGACCAACACCTTAACCACCAGACCAGATTCGTTTTTGTTATTGAAACTCGTTTTTAATTGTTTTAGCATGTTACACTTAACAACACCCACTTCCATATAAACCCTAGAACAAAGATCCAACCAATTCGTTTAATCCAGTGAATCAAATCCAAAACCAATAGAGGGCTTTTAATCTACGCTGGATCGTGATCATTTTGACATATGACACTTACTTGATTGATGAGGAAACGAGTCGATGAAATGATGAACATGGTGCGACGGTTTTGAAGATCAAATTGATAGTAGGAGCTATTAAAATTCAATTAGACTCCCAGAGTCATGCCTTATGTTGTTTCAAGTAAAAGCCTCATGGTAATTGCAACGAATAACAACGATTTGATGAAGAATGGATATGGTTTTGCGGTCAAGAACAAAGGAGCTCGTCAGATGATCAAAACAAGAATTTGCTGCAATTGGACTAGTGTAACATGTTTGCAATAATACCAATGACGTTTTGGTTCAAAGAATTTAACGAATTGAGCGTTACTCTGACGATTGACCATTTGGGTTTATGGTTTCAGTTTCAAAATCACTTAAAGACGAGTTATTGATGGATTATTTGATGATTTTATGGTTCCCACAGGTTCGAAACTGGCCATATCACCTTTTGTATTGCATTAATTCAGTCAAAAGCCGCAAAAAACGTAGTTTTGAATCTCGCCGGAAGGTTGTCGGAGTCCGGCCAAGTTGCCGGAACAAAGGCGCCGGATTTACGGGGGCTGTGACAAAAAAGGGGGGTTGGGTGATTATATTTACTGCTTTAGTCCTTTATGTTTGCTTATTATTTTTAAGATAGTACAAGTTTTAATTAAATTTCGAAATTTACAGTTTTGACCCCAAAGTTAGATTATAAATATATTAATTAACTAACTTAACTAAATTGGAACGTAACAATCATATGAGTGACGTTTTTATAGTTTTGGACCGTTTAAGCCATTTAGAGATTATTTCGAGACTTAGAAGCGTTTTGGTTTAACGTTTTTAATAATTTTCTTTTACGAACCATATATATATTTATTTATATATATATATTGAGATTTATTGCTCCAACAATATTTGTTTGATATACGTGAATGTGCTGTGACATAAATACGATTATTTAATTGAGACGGAAATAACGTAGAATCATTGCGTTTATTCATAACAATAAACGTTACCTTTTGAAGAAAATAAATACGATTACAATTTAAAGGATAACGACTTCGGGTTCGAGTCGGGCATTCGGGTTCGGGTTTAGGGCAGATGTCACACATGCATAGCTATTTCATCATATTACTCAACCTTTGACCATAGAACACATGAACACATTGAACGCCATCATTGTATAGCAACTTGTAATCATTTGTCATGAGGAACCAACTCATGTTGCAATTAGTGATAACTGTCATTTAAGCGTCATTTAACCGTCTCGATGTGTAAGTTATCAAAAATTGTTTTAGCATCAAAGGGACATAGTAGCATAGTAACAAGCATCACAGTATAGTAACTAGTAACCATAGTATAGAATCGCCGGGTTTAAATCACATATCGATGTTGTAAAGTGTAGGTGGGTTTGTCAGACCATTAGCGCTAACATTGTACCGGTGGAAATTACAAGTAATATACTACTTTAAACTAGCACATAAGGATTGCATCTTGTCGCACGTCAAGACTAACACATTTTATGATCTCTTTTGGAAAACAAATAGAAATTGAAAACATTGTATAGTAACTAGAAACATATTTCAGCCCCAAAACGTAATAGTAAAAAGGGGAGTGAATTTACTCACCTTGAACTTGAGCGCGAAACAAATAGTAAATAGTATAACTAGAACCGAGGATCGTCCCAATATTAGAATCACCTAATTGAGTGACAATCCTAACTTAACAAACCACATTGAATAGAAAACTAGAATTGAAACAACATGAGTTTAAGGAAATTGGAATCCTAGGGTTTTGAATTGAGATTTGGAGGTTTTCGGTAAACGATTAGAAATATATTAACTGATTTAGATATAACGTCAAAATTTATTAGTAATGATAATAACAACAACTTTTGATAATAATTGTAATAATAGTATTTTAAGGTATTAAAATAGTGAATGTATCCAATTATTTATTTGGTGATGAGTAGGTTGATATAAAACAAAAATACTTTAAAATATTTAAGAGCATTCTAAAGTATATAAAATCCATAGAAAGTCTTATTCATATAACCCTTTGTTTATAAAACTTTGTCTGTACTTTAAAGGTATAAAAATACATTTTTTATAGTATTTTAAGGTATTAAAAGTATTTGTAACAACTTAATTTATAAAACTAATTTATATAAACTCAGTTTTATTATAATTCTTAAGGGTTTACCATTTTATAAGTTACTCCCTCCGTCCCAATTTAAGTATCATGGGACCCACGACACAAAGATTAAGAAAAAATGGATTATAATATTATTTTAACCTATCAAATGACAAAAATGCCTTTAAATTATTTTGTCTTTTAGTCATAAAGTAGATTTTATATTAAATAATTAGAGGTAAAATTGAAAATAATCTTTTTATTTTTAGAATGGACATTTAAATTAGGACAACTAAAAAAGCAAATTTAAACATTTAAAATGAGACGGGAATATATTTTTGTAGAGGTTAGTTTTAGTTGATGGAAATCGACTAAACATAAACAAAACAATTAATATAAAAATGCTAACCCAGAGTCACCAAGTTGACAACAAGCATAAGTAACCACCGCACATAATCTAGTTTTGTTGTTGGAAATGGTTTTTCATTTCTTTTAAAGGATTAAAACAAAAACCTCAAAATTGATATAAATCCTAGAATCTAAAATCCCCAAATTAATCACGACTTCGATCTAGATATAACAATTAGACTTAGGGCTTTTGATCTACTCAATATAAGAAGCATATATCTTACATGATTGGTGTCGAATTGGATGCAATAAAAACGATGAACAAGCCGCGACGGGTGGGAATCAAATTGGTCGATTGGAGATGTTATAATGAAATCAAATCTCCAGATTGTGTCTTGATATAACGATAAACGGATCCTTGATTCCAATTTTAGAGTAAGAACCCGAATTGATGATGTAAAAGTGAGTTGCAGGTTCGACGATTAGAGAAACAATAGTTCCGGTTGAGAGCGTTTCGATTGGGATTGATATGCCATGGGGTTAGAGAACGTTCATATGATTGTTTTGATCGCTTGAATTGAATTGGTTTGATGAAAAAGTGGTCGGGCACGTTCGGAATTGATTGATATAGAGAAATAACTAGTTGGTGATTGAATGTTTGTATTAAACTCAATTAAACATTACCGATCGTTTCTAATCACCGAACGGATCGCTGAAATTAATTCAATTTATCGTTTTCAAGCGTTTCTAAGCAATTTCAGTTTTGGGTTTTTGAGCCGATCTACAAAATTGCATTAGGAAGAGTGTTAGATCGATTAAAGGAGAAATAAACAACGGTAACGAGTTCGAAACGCGAAGGGGATCATTTTATATGGGTTAAAACTATCTAAAACTCGTTTTGAAAAGGTCGCCGGAGTTGTTTGATCGCCGGAAAAAGTTGCCGACGTGAATGCCTGAAATACGGGAATATTGGTGGGGGGTTATGGGTAATTTAATTAAAATTTACACTTTTGGCCTCTCGTGAATAATATAGTTATTATTTTCAATTCAAACTTTATATTAAGTTTTAAAACTTGACATTTTTTGCCCAAAGTTAGTTTATGCTTTAATTTTAACCAACTAACATAACTAGGATAACTTGTAATATATATATAATTGAAGTTTTTATATTTTACTTCTTTTTAACGTTAAATGCCTATTTTGAGACTTTACCTTTAATAATTTTTATTAAATCACTTTTATAAAATACAATTTATATACTTTGAGATTGTATTTAGTAATTAATTAGTAAACGTTGAATAATACTTCGGTAGCGTTATTGAAACGATATATATTTAAATATATTAGTAATGACGAAGCGTTACATATAAAGAAAGCTAAATACGAAAACATTAAAGAGAGATAGCTTCGGGTTCGAGTCGGGCATTCGGGTTCGGGTTTGGGGCAGATGTCACAGGAAAGATCAATGTTCATTAATTTAGGTGTCTAACTTTATGCAATTAATACTGTTTATATGCATGAATAATTGAGTTAATTTGCAGTTAAACAAATTTATAGAAATTCGTCTTTATGAAGAATCAAGTTTCCTAAATATCAGATAACCAAGTTCATGGTAAGTGTGACAACCTGTAATTTCAGGTGAACACCGTTAACCTACTCTCGTTAAACTTCGTTAAGTTCTTTAGACGTTTGGGGTTCGTTTTGTAACTAAGTAAACTAATTAATGACTTTAAAACCTAGACTAAATAACCTTATATTTTATAAGGGTGCAAATTGTAAAGTTCTAAACTAATACCCAACCCGGAACCCTATACCCGCCTCCTTCTTCCTCTCGCCCCTGTTCTCTTCATCAACACACATCAACAACACACATCGACACACCTCTCACTCTCGTGCTCCCTCGTCCCTCTTCTGTTGCTGTACATCTAGCCGCCACAACCATTCGCGCTCTCTCTCTCTCTCTCTCTCTCGTCGTCGGTAGCAGCCGCTGCACCCCCCTGTCGAAATTCAAATCTGAAGCAGCCCTCATCGTCATCACTGTCGCTGCTAGAACCCCACCTGTCGTTGTGGCTCACATTTAATCATCCACAGCCCCTCCCTCGTTGCACCGGTAAGTGAAAAACTGGTTCCATAACTCGTTATCCTGTCGTGTTTATTCTGGGTTTCGATATATATATATATATATATATGCGTTCGTAAATATGTGACATAATATAAGTATATGTATTATAATGATTGATGCGATGACGATGTGAGTCGGTTTGAATTATTTATAATGAGGTATGCATTATGGCGCATGAGAGCCTAGTGAAATGCAAGTATTAAATTATAATGAGTAGTATACGTGTAATCTTGTATGGTGTGTAATGTGATACTATCATCGTCAGAAGTAGAACCGAATACTCGAAACCCTAGTGAATTTTATATTATATATATTAATTACATGTTCTTAGTTAATAATTGGTAAGTATATATGTAAAGAAGGTCGTAAGGCGATCTAGACCTTTTGTTGCATTCTGATAATCTATTTGCTGTGCGCTTCAAAGGTGAGTTCACTGAACCGTACTTTTACTATCTCACTCTTTTATGGGCTGAGAACACGAACGATTACTTTTACGGATTTACAAATTCTGTATGTCGCATGTCTGGATTAGAGCAACTTTTATTTTGTTCATGAAAGACCTCATGGATACCTAGTTGACCGTTAGTATTTGTGAAATAGCGGGGAAATTTTGAGTAGTACTACTGGGTTTGACAAACCCCACCCGGGCTAGTCGCGCTAGCACGACAGAAGGACCTGTCGAACGGGTGTTGAATGACCTAACATACTTAAAGTGCATCCTGCTGGGATGTACGAACGGGCAAAATGCACTTAATGTGTAAATACGTCAGCTTCGGTCAGATACATACGCCTCTAAGGACATGTGCTGTAGACTAGCTACCTACAATGACATACTTAATTTATATTTCTGCTTGCAACTGAACTTACTTGATTCTATACTTACTATGTGAACTCACCAACCGTCATGTTGACACTTGTTAGACTTTCACTTTTACAGGTCACTGAGGTACCACGCACTTAGGACATGGCATGGAGTCACGGCTTTTCATTTAAACATTTTCTTGCATTACAAACCATGGTTTGAGTTTAAATGACTATTTAGACTGTGTATCTCGTTTTGGGCGTGTGTTCTGCGCATTTATTTTTCCATTTAATATTTTGACATTACATTTCGATTACGCTTCCACAAACTTATAAACGTTAACTCTGTATTAAATTTTCTAATTTAATGAGATACGTATGTTTTAAATTCATATAGTGTCGTTTGGTGTAACTAATGACTGAGATCCTGGTTTGTCACACACTTAACGGTAAAACTCCGTTAGTGGATTTTTAGGGTGTGACAGATTGGTATCAGAGACATTGGTTATAGCGAACTAGGTTTGCATTGCATTCTAGACTATAACTGTACACTGCATTAGTTGCACTTGTGTGAATTTATTTATGACCCACATACATGTGATTTACACATACACACACGTACCCTAGCATTACATGAAGTGACCATCTTGTATTATGTGACACTTTAGGGCAAACTTTTTTTAGTGACTTTCTCTGCTAGTGAAGCTAAAACTAGGTGTGCATTTGCTAGCTTCTGAATTGTTCAGTGAAGTATGCATGAGATATGTTTACATTTTATTATAACCTGAAGCCTGCAACATTATGGCAACAAACTGGTACCGTACTGAACCTAAACATTACACTTTTGAAGTACCTACCTCATTATGGCAACCAACCGGCCGAGACCGACGCCTAATGTATAGGGGTACATGCACACCGGGACTGAATTTCTGTCCAGATAGTCATTCATAGAGGTCTTGACTTAATACTTATGCAACCTACTTTTTGCTATTACACATCACTTATTATATGACACATTCGTGTGCTATAACATGTTACTTAATATGAGACACATTATTAGTTGTAACATGTCACTTATTGTGCGATCCACTATGTGCTATCTACTTGATTTGATATTACCACTGCTTATGCACATTGAACACTCGGATTGTGTTTAGACTAGTAGTCTCACACTATTATGAGCATACAATATACCTGATACATGCGACTCCTTGATACATCACATTAATAGTCTGTTAGTGTCCTACACGTGTAGTATAGTTGCCTCATACTTGTGACATCTGTCCCGAACCCGAACCCGAATGCCCGACTCGAACCCGAAGTTGTTATCCTTTCAATTGTAATCGTATTTATTTTTCTTCAAAATGTAACGTTTATTATTAATGTTGTGAATAAACGCATTTAATTCTACGTTTTTCTCGTCTCAATTAAATAACCGTATTTACATCGCAAAATATTCACGCGTATCTAATAATTATTATTCGTGGCAATAAAACTCAAATATATATATAAATAAATATATACATAAAGCTCGTAAAATAAAAATATGGAAATCATTAAACAAAAACACTTCAACGTCTCGAAATAGTCTTTTAATGACGTAAACGAGCTAAAACTATAAAAACGTCACTTGTATAATTGTTACGTTTCAATTTGGTTAAGTTAGTTAGTTAAAATATGTATTTATTTAACTTTGGGTTAAAAGTGTCAAATTGAAAACTTATATTAAAGTTATAAATTCAAATTAATAATGAAACAAACTTTAGGGGCCAAATTGTAAACATCAATATATCTAACCCAAACCAGCCCCAGCCCCTATTTCTTCCCATTTTTCCGGTGGTCCAATTCCGGCAACTTCGGCCGTTTCCGGCGACGCAAGAAAACGGGCTTTAAGCCATTTCAACTAAAGTTAATCTATGTAAAACGCTCCTTGCCAAGTTTCGAACTCGTACCCAGCTTCTAAACAGCAAATAAACTGCCAAATCAATGTCCAAATCGGTTTTAGAAATCGTTTATTAAACCCACTTAATCCAAAACGATCCAACTCGTGCAAAACTGAAATTAAATCCGTCTGTTATACCTTTGTTTCCTGCTCGATCCAATGCCATTAATCAATTGAAACGGAACTCATGTAATGACCATTAATCAAGTTTAATAACGTCTAATGAAACCCCAAAGCTTCTCGCGTTAATTCTGGTCAAATTGGAGCAATTAATCATAATCAACTTACTCATTTACACGTCGGTAATCTCTCTGCTACATCAATTTGAATCAAATCATTCTCGAAATCATCCATTGAATCCTCCATTCTATCGAACCTGCAACTTACCTTTTGACCATCAAATAATCGTTATCATCTGAGATAATGTTGGAGCTTCCATTCTTATATCATCAAGAGTAATTCTGGAAGTTTAATTGCAATCTAACAGCCTAAATCTATCAATTGATTCTCAAACCCGTCGTTCGTGTTCTTCGTCCATCTTCAATCCAATTCGTCATCAATCAAGTAAGTATCATATATCAAAATGATCGTGTGTTCGTGTAGATCAAAAGCCCTTTATTTATTTTGAATTTGATTCACTGGTTTGAACGAATCGAACGGATCTTTGAATCTAGGGCTTGTATTGAAAAAGGGTGTTCTTGAATTTTAAAAGTTAAAACAATTTAAAAACGAGTTTAAAAACAAAAGGTGCAGCTGGTCTGTTGGTTTGTATGCTTGCTGTGAACCTTTAGGTCACGGGTTCGAACCTCGCTGGCCCATTTCTTTAATCTCCTTATTTTTCACTTTTAAATCATTTAATTATACTTTTCTAATAACCTAATAACATATTTAAGGTTAAACTATTTTTATTAGCTTAAAAATATAAAGTTTAATATACACCATTTTATAGAAAACTAAAAATGGATTTGTATAAAATAAAAGTAATACAAAAGTACAATTACGTTTCGTACCAAACTCCCAATTGGTACTTTAAAACCCTAAAAATCCAAATTATATTTTGAAACCCTAATTTCAAATCTATAATTTAAAACCCTAAATCCCCAAATTGGATTTTGAAACCCTAAATTGGATTTGAAACCCTAGAAGTTCTATTTTCTTGATTCTAGTTATTACGTTACTTGCTTCGTTTCTAAATTAGGTGTTCCCGGCTAATTAGGTGATTCTAATATCTGGGCGATCCTCGGTTCTTTCTAGTTGCGATTCTAGTGTTACTATTATCTTTGGATTTTAAGGTGAGTAAACTCACTCCCCTTTTTACTGTTTATATTTTTGGGGCTGAAATACGTGTTTCTATAATACAACGGTTTCTTTTGATGTTTCTATTTTCGAAAATGAGATCATTAGATGTGTTAATCATGTTTGGCCGCATGTAGCAAAATTGTGTGATAGTCAATATTAGTTATATTATCTTGTAATTTCCACCGGACAATGTTAGCGCTAATGGCTTGACAAGCCCACCTACATTAATGGCCTGATAGGTGATTTAACCCGGCGATTCTTTTGTTGATTCTTTAGGTTGGATTCTAGTTACTATTTGTGATGCTTGTTGCTACGATGCTACGTCCCTTTCGATGCTTAAACATTTACTGATAATTTATATATCGAGACGGTTAAATGACGGTTAAAACGATAATTATCAGTATTTGTAACATGAGTGGTTCCTCATGACTTGTTGCTAAAGGTTACCCTGCGGGGTCTATGGTACTTGTTTCTATGTGATTCTATGGTCACGGTTGAGATATATATGATGAAATTGCTATGCACATGAGATTGCGAAACACAATCTATAATGATCTCGGATTTTATGCTATGTACTATTAATTGTGTTTTACTCACTAGCTAATTCTTTAGCTAACTTATTTTACACGTTTTTCAGGTGAAGGTTGATACAGTTTTTGGTTCAAGACACGTAGGATGCTTCGGACCTAGAATAAAAAGACAATAAATAATATTTAATTGTCGGTTTCTGTTACAGCTTTTATGACTATTGAATGTTTCTTTATGTCACGACATTATTGCTTAATTAATACTAAAATATGCATTTAGTGTGCCATGTGCTTTGTACTTTGATATCCGATCCACTTGACGCGCCCGGTGTTTTCCGCCGCCGGGCGGGGTGTCACAGTTTGGTATCAGAGCCATGGTTATAGGGAACTAGGATAGGGTATTAGATACACACCGTCCTAGACTATAACCTAAGAGTCCTTAGTACAAATAGCTTGTGCTTAGAAAACTCTTCTAGAACTTATTTCTTTATTCTTTTTTTTATGAATTTCTCTATGCTGTTTCTTTACCTTATTTCTTATCCGATTTCGCGAAGGAGCTACAAGAGACTCGTCGGTATGATTAGGATCTTTCTCTTTGTGGAATCTCGTCATCGTCTTAAGTAAGTTTGAAACGTGGGAACGTGTGCAATCCGGAAGGGGGAACGCCTGTATCACGGACATCCTGTCTAAGGCAAAGCATTTCGTATAAATCTCTTTAAGAGACCTGTATGCTTACCTGGGGATGTACGAGATGAGTGTGAACCTATAGGCTAAAGCATGCTTTCTCGAATACGTTGAAAACGAACTTAACACTTTGATAAGTCATTAGTGTCCAAAACCAAGACACACTCCTAAGCCATTGAAATATCATTTTCTTAATGATTCTATGATTATAATTCCTACGGTTTATAAATATTTCTATGAATTTTTATAGTGGTTCAAATAATATTCCTAACTTCATTTACTAATGTTTCTAAAGTTTCTAAGTGATTTTCAATGATATGTTCAAAGGATTCTACGATGTTCTAAGTACTATCACTATTTCATTTAATCGAAATTTCTAAAGTTTCTAAACTTTCTACGTGATTTTCTATAGTATGTTTCAAATGATTCTATGATATTCTAAGAGGAACGAGTTGCTATTATTACATCGGATGTTCCTATCGGTCAAAGATGTTGCTACAAAACCGTGTTATCCTATGTTTCATCATTCCATTTGTTTTCTAAGCTACAATAATACTTATGCGATATACTCGCTAGCTTATCCATATAACACAATTACACCGTCGTAAACCAAACATTTCAAATCAAAACTAAGACATATCTAAATCGAATTATCCAAAACTTCAGATCATGCATATAATGATTGCTGAATTTAAGTCGTACTTCTAATCCTAAATCGATTATCGACTCTCTAATCAAAGGTTCGTGATGATTTCTAAGTTATAGTCAAGGCTAAATCCCATAACTAAATAAAAGTTAACAGATTTTGCTATTCATATAAGCTAATGTATTTGAATCGAACGTCTACCCACAAAATATTTCAACTTGACTTCTACACTCAAATAGATGCAAAGCTACTCATCTAACTACAAGATTCTAATCCAATTTCTGATCTATCATTACAACTATAAATCTACTACCAAATTATGAACTAACCATCAAAACAAGTACTCGTTAATCAACTAGACGATGCTATCCAAGAATTCGTTATCCAAACCTAACGAGAACTCACTACTCAACTGTTTTCGAACTAATTCAACTAAATGTTTTCATCTATACATATGACCACCAACGAAATTCTACG
This sequence comes from Tagetes erecta, assembly GCA_030867185.1. NCBI lineage: Eukaryota > Viridiplantae > Streptophyta > Magnoliopsida > Asterales > Asteraceae > Tagetes > Tagetes erecta. The sequence goes on along the minus strand of CM061489.1, from coordinate 37,852,459 downwards.
TAACTAGTCTTCATGAACTAATCCAAACCCAATGTGTGTCATTTATAAACTCGTCACCCTAACACAACGTGTAATCAATGGACTTCGTTAAACTAACGGTATTCGATTCTATTAAAATAATTTTCTTATTTTCCCAAACAAAAATATATATACATATATATTTATAAAAAAAAACAGAATTTTAATAACCTTTGGTCTTAGTATCTTGTAAGAAAAAAAAAACTAGATATGTATATATATATATACATGTACATATAAATTTCGTGATAAATGAGTTCTTTAAAAAGTGGTTGGTTATTCTAACGTCGGTCAAATATTTACACAAACATTTCCCGATTTCTCAGATATGACACAAAGACTTGCAACAAACACCATGTCTTCTGTTTTTCCAATAGCAAGTACTTATAACTTAAATTGTGCCGTTTATTTTCAAATCAATCCTTTTATCTATGGTAAAGACCAAAACTTTCAACTTTTTAGTTAGCTTTTAAAACTACATTATATAAAAAAAACGGTATCATCTCTTATAAACTTGTTTACCTCCATAGTCAAACACCTTAAAAGTTAAATCCAATTGGGACTAAGTGATCTATTCATTCGAACTATAAATTGGATTATTCGCATTATCAAATTTTCTTGAAACTAATTTTTCTAAAGATCTCAATAAACTATATTATTACATGTACACCATCAACTAATTCTTATGAACCGCTCAATATCAGAAAACCTAGATAACTACATCTTACACACATAGAGTCGATTTTCATAAACTTAAGTGTCACTATCCTAGTACTCGAATTTGACTATCTATATAGTTGAAACAAAGTTATTAATATCAGCAGTGTCTAACTAATGGACGTTAGTTTTCTTCTGAATCATCAATCTATTTATCATCTTAATATGATTTTCCCAAGCACTATTTCTATCGAGTATGATATCAATACCTATACGTATCATCATTTTAACCCTAAAGTGTTGTGTACTTCTGACTCGCACGTGACCGAATGAACTGTGGAATCCATGCAAAAACTAAAGTAATTACGGGTGCACACGGAATTATGAAAGTTGGTGCATGGGAACCATAGTAAGTTTTGTCTCGTGTAGCTGGTCATATTTAATCATCTTATTTTCACATTATTTTCACTTGACTTGTTTACTCATTCTACTACTTGATATAAGCCACTTAATTATGTGTAAGGTTACTTAATTCGTTCCAAACATTTTATTAATCACGACTATTCTCGATGATCATTTAAATGATTCTAAATCTATATACTTGAAATATTTCAGTTGCAAGTTGGTACCCTATTCTATTCCTATATTGAGTAGCAAATAAAATTTATTCAAATCTACATACAAATAGTTCTCAGTGAGACAAAGCAAATTAAAAATAAATAACTTCTTAATCTCGTTATTTAAAATCTTGTCTCAATCAAAGTGCTAATCTTCTCATTGATCGAATTCTCAAGAGTTTCTTGCGAGATGAAACTCCCTACGAAAGTGGGCAGTGTTCATCCCGTGTTTCATGTTTCTAATATGAAGAAGTACTTATCCGATAAAAATCTCATTGTGCATATCGCTAATGAATCAAAGCAAAATATTGAACGAATATTGGAAGTTATGGACCGTAAAAGTCAAACAATTCAAACGTAATCAGATATCCATCGTTAATGATCGTTAAAACTCAAAATGTGAACATGAATTTAAGACCAAATGAAGGTTAAGTATCCGCACCTTTTTGCTTCATCTTCTTCAACTTCGGTTTGAGCAAATTTCGGGACGAAATTTCTATAAGGAGGGGAGACTGTGACATCTGTCCTGAACCCGAACCCGAATGCCCGACTCGAACCCGAAGTTGTTATCCTTTCAATTGTAATCGTATTTATTTTTCTTCAAAATGTAACGTTTATTATTAATGTTGTGAATAAACGCATTTAATTCTACGTTTTTCTCGTCTCAATTAAATAACCGTATTTACATCGCAAAATATTCACGCGTATCTAATAATTATTATTCGTGGCAATAAAACTCAAATATATATATAAATAAATATATACATAAAGCTCGTAAAATAAAAATATGGAAATCATTAAACAAAAACACTTCAACGTCTTGAAATAGTCTTTTAATGACGTAAACGAGCTAAAACTATAAAAACGTCACTTGTATAATTGTTACGTTTCAATTTGGTTAAGTTAGTTAGTTAAAATATGTATTTATTTAACTTTGGGTTAAAAGTGTCAAATTGAAAACTTATATTAAAGTTATAAATTCAAATTAATAATGAAACAAACTTTAGGGGCCAAATTGTAAACATCAATATATCTAACCCAAACCAGCCCCAGCCCCTATTTCTTCCCATTTTTCCGGTGGTCAAATTCCGGCAACTTCGGCCGTTTCCGGCGACGCAAGAAAACGGGCTTTAAGCCATTTCAACTAAAGTTAATCTATGTAAAACGCTCCTTGTCAAGTTTCGAACTCGTACCCAGCTTCTAAACAGCAAATAAACTGCCAAATCAATGTCCAAATCGGTTTTAGAAATCGTTTATTAAACCCACTTAATCCAAAACGATCCAACTCGCGCAAAACTGAAATTAAATCCGTCTGTTATACCTTTGTTTCCTGCTCGATCCAATGCCATTAATCAATTGAAACGGAACTCATGTAATGACCATTAATCAAGTTTAATAACGTCTAATGAAACCCCAAAGCTTCTCGCGTTAATTCTGGTCAAATTGGAGCAATTAATCATAATCAACTTACTCATTTACACGTCGGTAATCTCTCTGCTACATCAATTTGAATCAAATCATTCTCGAAATCATCCATTGAATCCTCCATTCTATCGAACCTGCAACTTACCTTTTGACCATCAAATAATCGTTATCATCTGAGATAATGTTGGAGCTTCCATTCTTATATCATCAAGAGTAATTCTGGAAGTTTAATTGCAATCTAACAGCCTAAATCTATCAATTGATTCTCAAACCCGTCGTTCGTGTTCTTCGTCCATCTTCAATCCAATTCGTCATCAATCAAGTAAGTATCATATATCAAAATGATCGTGTGTTCGTGTAGATCAAAAGCCCTTTATTTATTTTGAATTTGATTCACTGGTTTGAACGAATCGAACGGATCTTTGAATCTAGGGCTTGTATTGAAAAAGGGTGTTCTTGAATTTTAAAAGTTAAAACAATTTAAAAACGAGTTTAAAAACAAAAGGTGCAGCTGGTCTGTTGGTTTGTATGCTTGCTGTGAACCTTTAGGTCACGGGTTCGAACCTCGCTGGCCCATTTCTTTAATCTCCTTATTTTTCACTTTTAAATCATTTAATTATACTTTTCTAATAACCTAATAACATATTTAAGGTTAAACTATTTTTATTAGCTTAAAAATATAAAGTTTAATATACACCATTTTATAGAAAACTAAAAATGGATTTGTATAAAATAAAAGTAATACAAAAGTACAATTACGTTTCGTACCAAACTCCCAATTGGTACTTTAAAACCCTAAAAATCCAAATTATATTTTGAAACCCTAATTTCAAATCTATAATTTAAAACCCTAATTTCAAATCTATAATTTAGCTAACTTATTTTACACGTTTTTCAGGTGAAGGTTGATACAGTTTTTGGTTCAAGACACGTAGGATGCTTCGGACCTAGAATAAAAAGACAATAAATAATATTTAATTGTCGGTTTCTGTTACAGCTTTTATGACTATTGAATGTTTCTTTATGTCACGACATTATTGCTTAATTAATACTAAAATATGCATTTAGTGTGCCATGTGCTTTGTACTTTGGTATCCGATCCACTTGACGCGCCCGGTGTTTTCCGCCGCCGGGCGGGGTGTCACCGTCATACTCATAAGTTTATCATACACTTATACACATCCAATACTTGATATGGGATAACAATACCATACGGATGGATGTAAATAAATCAAAGAACATAACTAAACGTAAGATTAATGTACCCGTGGGAGACAAACTTGGGTGATTGTGTAAGGTAAATTGACGATTACTGGTGCGCAACGTAATGGTGAATTTACAGGTACATGATGATCCTTGCAAACTTTGCAATGTGGGTGATACCCATAAAGAAACACAAAAGTGATGAACCAATCAATACAAATTCATCTGAAACAAACAATCCATCTCTAAGTAACGCACCGATATCAAGTCTATACTTGACTGAACCCATGATTTGCATATACGGATGGTATACAATTACAATACAACTTTTGATGGCATATGATAAGTTTATCTTTAAACTACACACATTTTACCTTATACACCTAAATGAAAGATAATTGAAATCCTTCCTTTGTGACCCACAAATAAGAACCAAGATCTTTGTTGAAAAACCTGATAATGTCTTGCTACTACTATATTTGTCCCTTAAGGATATGACTCATTCCATATATAAGCAATCTGAACCCACCAATTGAAACGTTCACCTTACTGAAGTCACAACCTTATGATACGTAATGAGATGCTTTAATTTATGGTCGGTGTACTCTGACCTCCTACCAACAGTCGGTAACACCTTAACATCATTGGTTCTGCAAATAAATGTTAAACAAACCCTATAATTTTTAGAATTCCATGGAGGAGTCTAATAAAGCTAACAACTTATAAATATATATATATAATAAAACTCTTGTTGATATGACAAACCAACCGCGTGATATTGCTCATTCAAAGTTACTTCTTGTGAAGTAAATCTGTATCGCTTAAACATTCATGTAAATACCTCGTAACATACCAGGCTCGTCCTAAAGGTACTCCACCTAACCATAACATATTCTCAATTTTTCAAGATAAACAGAACTTCAAGTTGTTTCTAATAATAAATTACCCAAAAATAACCCTGAGTCATGATGTTTCTACTATTAACGATGCACCAATGAACCACATGTGTGGCATGTATACGTTTTGAATCTAGTTGGATGACTCGTCTTGATCCAACACTCCCGTAAATGTTAATTCTCACACCCAATCTGCTCCTCCACTGTTGTAAAACACGTTTTGGATAAAAAAAAAGTTTCTTTCTTTTTCCTTTCCCAAGAACATTGAATTTAAAAACATTCACTCAATTTTGTCCATTTAATATATATTCAAACTCCGCTACCGGATTATTCGCGTAACAAAAACAAGTTAAGCGTTCTCAAAGTCTCAGGTCATGGATCATTCAGATTCGAACCACATAAAATTCTAATACATAACCGATGTTACAGTATATATTATAACGTTACCATTTCACTTAACATACATTCCTTTACTCCAACCCTTTGAATGACTTAGTAAAGCATGCAAGGGGACTCGAACCCCCGGCCTCAGCGTGCACAGATGACAGGTACGCCTTCAAGGTGCTGGTGGTGTGGTGGGTTAGCTGCGGTACACCCTATATATAAACACTAACGGTACGTTGGGTGTGGACCTGAAACCAAGGCAACAATTAACCTGGGAAACCCTAATATATCATTCTGATACCTTTAAAAAAAAACACATAAATTCTAATAATGCTATTTAATCTATCATTCATAAGGTAAACTACTACATGCATAAACACTTTAAACTTCCTTGTATCCCTTATTCACAGTAATAACAAAAACCAAATGTTTCGTAACTGACTCATATATATAAACTATGATTTTGAATACATTTCACGACTCCAAGGGTTCACGTGATAAATATCATCGTCAACAATGAACCGCTAATGTTTTGAGAAAGCTTTACTCATTACAGTCCAGGATAACCACTTTCTATTATGTTTCATTCCTGGTAACACATTTCATGTGGGTTATACCCAGAAGAACAAAAGCGTAGAATAACTCAACACAAATCCATCTGAATAAAAGTCTATCTGAAACGAAAATTTTTCTTAGGTAACGCACTAATATCAAGTTTATACTCGATTACATTCGTTGAAACCCACCCATGGATGATAAAAAAAAACTTACAATACCAATACAGACGGGAAATAATACAAACTTAGATATGTACAAACTTCCCCACATCTAACTTACCGTACACGTTCTGCTATTGAAGTCGATCCATAATGACACGATCACAAGATTTATGAATTATTTTGACAATTTAATAAGATTACACTGCTATACATTGACATCAATGTTAATGACTTATTCCCCCATATATAAATATGAATATCGAATATGTTCCGGGGCTAAAGATTCACATGATAACTAGAACAATTCACAATAAACAACTAATACCTCACTCATTACTATTTAGAATAATAACTTCTTATTTCAATTATCCTAATACACATTTGTCTCTGCTCAGAAACATTATAAATTGATGCTCTCATTGTCATTAGACACTCCAATCGTGCAATATCTTTCTTTAGAAGCTCCAGTTTATACAAGAGATTCTACCTTGTATGTAATTTACTCCCTGATCAAACTATTTGGGGCGCAATGTAAGCAATAGTCAACTAATAGTTCTAAACCATGAAAATCCCAATAGAATAAACTACATGCTTAATGAAACTATTGATGTTACACGACCCAAGTAATAAATAAACATGACATCTTTTCTGACCCGTTAGTAAACTTAGAACTCGAGACCTTAAACACTTTAAAGGTTTAAACACTATTACGCAATGAAGCTTAATATCAAAACTATTGCTAACATCTTATTGATTGAACTCTTATATAATCCATGCGTACTAAAACCTGTATTATAAAAGAAATATAGTTAGCCCACCCTAAAGAACTACACGATTGAATTAATCTGCTACTTGATTAAAAAGATAAGATTTTTGAAAACTTTCTATAGGAAAAAAAAAATGTTGGGCGTATCATATACACCCCCCCTGGCACACCTATAACTATAACACTCAGATTCCATCAAAGAGAAAAACCGATTGTACTCCAAGGGATTAGGGACACCTCATGTAACACAGGCACTTTTATTTTAATACTACTTCAGTAAGCAAACATTAATAACATTTTACCCTATGCCATCCAACCACTTTTTCTATCGACCACAATGAATCATAAATACATACTAAATTCCTTGATCATCCTTGCTTAAACATGTACTTCCGAACATATAAGTAGTACCAAAATCCATTCTTCATCTGTTTTTAGGATGTCTATGACATCCTTGATGACCGCGTACTGACAACGCTTCTTTAATAAAGTCGAGTACCTACATATGATTGAGTCAATTTAATGATCGCTAAACAACTAGAATAACAACACTTCTTTAATATAGACTCTTTAGATAAGTCTTGATCCCTGAAAATCTGAATAACAAGTCGTAGCCCTGTGATCTAAAATCTCTGAAACATTCTGCATACAAATCGTTGTTTATAAATCTTAAGAGTGGATCCCAGAGAAAACTTTTGAATTTTTTATTTTTTTTTTCAAACCTTTGATAAGATCTAACATTAACGCTATTGGTTAAATTTCGGGACAAAATTTCTTTCAACAAGGGTATGATCTAGCAACTCGGAAATTTTTTTTTTCATTTCAGACCCTTTTACTGATCGTATCCAATTTTCGGGACGAAAATTCTTTCAACAAGGGGATGATGTGACAACCTGTAATTTCAGGTGAACACCGTTAACCTACTCTCGTTAAACTTCGTTAAGTTCTTTAGACGTTTGGGGTTCGTTTTGTAGTTAAGTAAACTAATTAATGACTTTAAAACCTAGACTAAATAACCTTACATTTTATAAGGGTGCAAATTGTAAAGTTCTAAACTAATACCCAACCCGGAACCCTATACCCGCCTCCTTCTTCCTCTCGCCCCTGTTCTCTGCATCAACACACATCGACACACCTCTCACTCTCGTGCTCCCTCGTCCCTCTTCTGTTGCTGTACATCTAGCCGCCACAACCATTCGCGCTCTCTCTCTCTCTCTCTCTCGTCGTCGGTAGCCGCCGCTGCAACCCCCCTATCGAAATTCAGATCTGAAGCAGCCCTCATCGTCATCACTGTCGCTGCTAGAACCCCACCTGTCGTTGTTGCTCACATTTAATCATCCACAGCCCCTCCCTCGTTGCACCGGTAAGTGAAAAACTGGTTCCATAACTCGTTATCCTGTCGTGTTTATTCTGGGTTTCGATTGGAGTTTCGGTTCGGAGTTGACTGATATATATTTTTTTATACGTGTGTATATGTATATATATTGTATGCGTATAATGTTTGACTGTGAAATGCATGTATAGATTTAACATAACAGCAACTGCGAGTTCATGTAGACTATGTGTATGAAATCCGTTTGTATGAATGAGTGTACGTGTATATAGATGCGATTGAACTGAATGTAAGTATAAATGTAATGTCAAACATCATGTATGTTGGTATTTTAAGCAACAACAGAAGCATGTAATAGTATTGTGATTATATGTATTGTATCTGTGATGTGTTGTATATGTGTATGTGTCTAGAACAATAGTTAAATACATGGAAGTTATGTATATGTAACAGAATTGCACAAATATATATGCTGCTGCGAAATGGTATGAATGTATGCGTGAGTTGTGGATGTATAACAGCAGACGTAAACATGTATATCTATATGTGTACAGTACTGTATGTCTGTTGTGTTGCGTATTGTGTGCATATGAGGAAAGATTATATATAGATGTAGGTGTATATGATGCGAATTATATAGATGTATGTATATATGTCAGAGAACAAGGATAAATATAAGCGACTAGTTATAGGCAGAAGCGTGTATGTTGTGATGTATGTATATATGTATGTGTTGTATATGTAGAACGGTGTGTAATTAAATATGTATGCACGTATACAGAACAGTAGCGTATGAACGAATGATAAAAGAAAATAGTATTGGCAGTTGTCAAACAACATATAAACAAATGTATGAATGTGTGTATACAAAGGAAGCAAAATGATATGTGGAACCAATAGTAAATAGCAACATAATTGTATGTGTAAGCATGTGTAGGTAGCAATTACAATACGTACATGTATATATGAATAAGAAACAGAAAAATAATCGACGATATGGATGATACATTACCAGGCATGTTAAGTGTTATTACGTACGTATATGTACAATATTGAAGCGTAGAGTGTATAGATGGAGCATGTATTGAACTGGAAATTTGCATACATGAATTGTATTATATATGTAGTTGTATAACTGAATTTCAGCAGGTATGCATTAAATTGAATTAACGATGAATATGGTATGAATTGACACTAAAGGTGAAAGTATGCCTATTCTATATATATATATATATATATATATGCGTTCGTAAATATGTGACATAATATAAGAATATGTATTATAATGATTGATGCGATGACGATGTGAGTCGGTTTGATTTATTTATAATGAGGTGTATGCATTATGGCGCATGAGAACCTAGTGAAATGCAAGTATTAAATTATAATGAGTAGTATACGTGTAATCTTGTATGGTGTGTAATGTGATACTATCATCGTCAGAAGTAGAACCGAATACTCGAAACCCTAGTGAATTTTATATTATATATATTAATTACATGTTCTTAGTTAATAATTTGTAAGTATATATGTAAAGAAGGTCGTAAGGCGATCTAGACCTTTTGTTGCATTCTGATAATCTATTTGCTGTGCGCTTCAAAGGTGAGTTCACTGAACCGTACTTTTACTATCTCACTCTTTTATGGGCTGAGAACACGAACGATTACTTTTACGGATTTACAAATTCTGTATGTCGCATGTCTGGATTAGAGCAACTTTTATTTTGTTCATGAAAGACCTCATGGATACCTAGTTGACCGTTAGTATTTGTGAAATAGCGGGGAAATTTTGAGTAGTACTACTGGGTTTGACAAACCCCACCCGGGCTAGTCGCGCTAGCACGACAGAAGGACCTGTCGAACGGGTGTTGAATGACCTAACATACTTAAAGTGCATCCTGCTGGGATGTACGAACGGGCAAAATGCACTTAATGTGTAAATACGTCAGCTTCGGTCAGATACATACGCCTCTAAGGACATGTGCTGTAGACTAGCTACCTACAATGACATACTTAATTTATATTTCTGCTTGCAACTGAACTTACTTGATTCTATACTTACTATGTGAACTCACCAACCGTCATGTTGACACTTGTTAGACTTTCACTTTTACAGGTCACTGAGGTACCACGCACTTAGGACATGGCATGGAGTCACGGCTTTTCATTTAAACATTTTCTTGCATTACAAACCATGGTTTGAGTTTAAATGACTATTTAGACTGTGTAGCTAGTCTTGGGCGTGTGTTCTGCGCATTTATTTTTCCATTTAATATTTTGACATTACATTTCGATTACGCTTCCGCAAACTTTTAAACGTTAACTCTGTATTAAATTTTCTCATTTAATGAGATACGTATGTTTTAAATTCATATAGTGTCGTTTGGTGTAACTAATGACTGAGATCCTGGTTTGTCACACACTTAACGGTAAAACTCCGTTAGTGGATTTTTAGGGTGTGACAGTAAGTCGAGTTCATATGCATTTAGATAGTTAGGTGTATGTAAAATAATCTTTAATAACATCATAGAAAATCAAATTCATGTATGATCAAGTTTTACCAAGGTTCTGGGTAGTTAGGTTAACATATCAGATGCATAGATTACCGAGTTCTTAAAGGATTAGGTTCGTGGATGGTGGTGTTAAATGAAAAATCAAATTATATAGGCCAACAAATTCATAGACAATAGAGGTAATCATGTAGGTAATCAAGTTTGATAAATGCGTGTTATAAATAGTGTAGATGATTCAAGTAAATAGAAACATTCTGGAGAATGAAATACATTGGAATTTGAGTTTACAGAATTATATGAGAATAGTTTTTTTTATGAGTTAAATGATTCATATGTGAATTTGACGATAATTTGTGATTAAATAAATTACATGATAATTTGATAATGAGTTTATGAATTATAAGAAAATTTGAATGATGAAGTTATGATGTATGTATTATATGTGAATTTGATAGTAAGTTTGTGATTAGTTGAATAATATGAGGGCTTGATGATAAATGATAAGTATTGAAATTTAATAATGAGTTTTTTTTTGAAAAATATTTGTACCAAGAAAAAGGAGTTTAGAAGTAATTTGAGAAATTATTGAAAATACGAGATATTGAAATCATGTTGAGATATTCCGAGTGTAGACGCTTACTTCGCAAACTGCACGAATACGTTGACTTATCAAAGTAGTAGATCAACGATTATAACTCTAATGAAGACATGCGTACCTATAAGTGGACACTCACCCCGTGGGTTCCCAGGTAAGGTAACGGATCCATCAGTTGATTTGGTTTTATATGAATACCTTTTCCTAGACAGAACACCCGAGGTACAGGCACCCACTCTTCCAGTATTGCACGTGTTCAGTTACGAGACTTACACTTTGACGAGATTTGTAAACCATACATAAAACTATTGAAATAGAAAGTTGAGGGAGCAAGTTAAAAATAATGAATAAAGTCTTAATTTAAATTTGAGAATCGATTAGGAAATCGATTTGGATTAGGCATAAGCCCTAGAGTTTTTGAAGTTCATATGATTGATAATGAGAGTTGTATTGGTTGTAATAAGGGATACACAATAGGCATATGTAAAACATAACATGTGTGTAAAAAAGTAAACACGTAATCAATTAGCATGAATTAACTAGTAACATGAGATGATTCATGTTTTGGGTCCTTAGTTATAGACTATGTCATTCCATTTATAATAACCTAATTCCCTATAATCATGGCTCTGATACCAATCTATCACACCCCGACCGATGGCGGAACCCTTGGGGCGGACGAAAGTGAATCGATTGCTCATTACACATGGTATATAAAGATAAGTTAAATAGTATTAAATCCCATTTAAATAATCCAAAATGCTAAGTACAAGAATTCAAATAACAAAAAATATTCAAAATAGATAACTAATTGTTTATTTAACTAGGTCCATGAATCCTAGTTATGATAGCATCTCAAAAATTTTCTAAGCAGTCTTCCCTGAAATCATGTGAAAAATAAACTGTATCAGCTAAAAATTAGCTGGTGAGTAAACATAGGTTTGAACATACATATAATTATAATGATTAAATTTCAATTCATATGTCATGGTAATACTATAAATGCAAGTGTTTCACATAATGACAAACAATTCATAAACAAACACTAAATGACTGAGCAAAAGCATATGAGTATATAAGTCCTCAATCACCCACTGAGCAAAAGCATGATTAAATGAGGTGGGTTTGTCAGGCCAATAGATCTATCATTGATTACGGTGGTTTGAATAGTGTTAATCATATATGAACACATAAATGCAAGTAGAAACATAACATGAATTGAATGATTTGAATAACATGAATAAAATGAGTAAAAACTGATTTAATAAGTCACATGAGATCACCCCAAAGCAATAAATACGAAAAATGGGCTACGAATACTCACATGAAATTACGTTGATGATTAAATAATTAAATAACTTGAAACAAGCACCGGTGAAATATCCTTATGTTAACCTAAAGAGAAAAATGACTAGAATTATGACAATGAACTTAGTTAAAAAGGTGATTTGGGATCTAGGTTTTAATATGGAACTTGGGGTGTTTAGTTTAAGATTAAATGATTAAAAAAATTATTTAAATAAATGACACTTTAACAATAATCAAATTTACAATATTAACTTAAATAAATAGATAGTAGTAAGAAATAAAAATAAATCAAATAAAATAATTAAAGATGGCTATATTAGAAGGAAGATGATAAATAAATAATAATAGTAATATAATTAGATAGTAATAAAACAATTAATTAAATAAACTAATTATTTATTTTTAACTAAATAAATAATCTATAAGTTATATATAAATTTTAAGACTTCCAAAATAAATAATAATCAGAAATTAATTAAGTCACTAGATCTTTATAACATTTGTAAGTATTAAATGTCGAATAATGTTATAAACTTTTTATATAATTTATGAAGTTTAAATACATAATTATAACTTTATGTTTTGGTTTAAGTCTCTTATTTTGAAAACATATAGTAAGTATTTTGATGAAATATATTCATAACCTTATATAAGAAAAATCATGGTGTTAAACAATATTTAAAAATAATAACTAAAAAAAGTATAAGGTTCCATGGGTTCAAACCCGGGACCTCATTTGTTTAAAGGTAAGAGACTAAGCAGTAGACCAGCAAACTTTTGTTAAATTTTTACGAAATTAAATACCCTAAATACAACGTTAAAACAATTCTCCCAATTCCCTATAAACCCTAGATCCAAAATCCACCGAATTGATCAATGAAAACGATTTAAGATTTGAATTAAACATAGAGTAGATTATTTACACATCAATACAAGTTCAAGGACTGTATTACATACCTCGATTGATGACGAATAAAAATAAAAGAAGAAGAAAATAACGATGAACAATTGATGCAAGAACATTCTGATCCAGCAATGATACGACGAAATTGATAACTTAGAATCACTTGGTCATGAACAAGGAATAAAAACCCCAACTCAATTGCAGAAAAGTAAACCCGGTTGATGATGAACGAGTAGCAAGAAAAGCTGACGAAGATGATGATGAATGTGTGTGTGTTTTATGTGAAAAATGATTGTACAGAAAGTTTAGAAGGACAATGACAATTGTTTTGCCCACATTATATGGAAGTTATTTCATCGAAACTGAATCGAACGAGTATGAGTTGTTTATTAAAATTTTCAGAATTGATTTGTTAAGATCCTTTTAATTTCGGTTCAATTAACTTTGTGAGCATGCTTTAAACAATTATAGAAACGATTTGGTTATATAATCTCGAAATAAAAAACTGATTTGATTGGAATTCGATTTGGTTGTCGTGAAAGGAAATTTGGGTTTGATATTTAGTTGAAAACAACGCGAAATCTTGTTTAAAACTGATTTGGAGTTCAAATATGGTTTGCAAATAGATTTACCGGTTCTAAAGGGCTAAAAATTGTTGATTTTTGGTGTTGGTTTCATTCGCCGGAGCCGGCAACGGGTTGCCGGAAAATTTGTCGCCGGGAAAATATGATTTCAAAATGTGTGGTCATAAGCCATGCATGATTTAATTTAAAACTTACACTAAGACCCCCTTAAGTTTCGATTTATTATTCTTTAAGGTTAAAATGTTTTAATTCAAGTTTTATAAATTACATAAGCAACCCTAAAAGTTAATTTTGTTAATAACTTATTAACTTAACTAACCAACTAGCTATTTATCTTTATAAAAACTTATAAATTATAACCTACTTTTTTTATTTCTTTTTCTTATATAAAGTTTCGTATTTCATAAAATAACATGTAAAATTATATAAAACTTATTAAATAAGTTTATTTATCTTTGACTAATTAATGAAATTATATAACCGTAATATAACAAAATAACTGAATAAGTACTTTTGTTTTATGATCGAATGAGATGATTACATAAAGATAGAACAGGTCCGGGCTTACAAATTTCGAATCGGGTTTGCTTTGAATTCGGTTGAGTATGAATCAGGGCAAATGTTACAACAAAATAGGTCCAAAAAATTTGATGCCAGAAAAAACATGTAAAAAACTGTGAAATATTGTTGATAGCAGAAAACAACACAAAATGTGTCCCAAATTCATCTAAAAACCAGTGTTGCCTATTATAAAGTTAATTACTAGTGTTTACCTATTATAAAGTTAATTTGCTAGGAGTAGAATACATTTTAAACTGAAGTTATCTAATTAAAACAAAATAAAGTTTAACTGATCTAATTGGAACAAAGTATAAAGTTTATTTGTTTTATGAAATTTTCCTTTAGAAAAAAGAAACATTTAAAAATAAGTTGCATATTATCACGTTAAATAAAGGTTTGTTAAAGCTAAAAAACGAACTACCTACAACGATAAAAAAATCATCTTATGTGAATTATAGACATGTTTATATTTGGCAATGATCTCATCAAGACTTTGGCTTAGCAATATAGACGTATTAATTAAAAAAATTACATTTTGCAATGTTGAATATTTTTGAAACAATTGAATGCAATTTGTTCGATTTTAATTAACATTATGAAAAAACAATGATTAAGGACGCAAATGAATTCATAGGTAATATAAATTTTATATTTTCAAAACAAATAAATTCAAAACGTAAAATATTTTTAGAAAAAAAAATTTATTTGATTACCTTGTTAATTTAGAAGTAATTAAAAAATGGTTTAGTTATGGAATGAAAATTTTCACCTAATAAAAAATGTTATAAGAAATTTGAGCGGGAAAACTATTTTCTAAATGTCTCTAATGGATGATCGACAAGTGTCCTCTAAAACCTTCTTTTATTATAAGGTATAGATTATTATTATTATAGATATATATACATATTTTAAATATCAAAATATTATTATGAGAAAAAACACTCTTATAATGCCAAGTAAGCAAATATTCCCTATAATGATGTCAACTAAGCAAAATTTATTTTCCTATATTATATAAGGATACTTGATCAATGAAACCATCTCTTCGTCTCTATTATTCCTCTCATGTCTTTATGCTATTAGGCTTGTCTTATAACACATTATCAGCATAAAAATGCTCTGTTACCAAAACCTTATTTTTATCCCTTTGAGGTTCATTGTTGCTCCGATGACGATGATGGTTACTTCTACATTTGAATGATTCTAAAGGAAAGTAAACTCTAACAGTCGACTATACATATTGGTTTTCTAAATATGTTTTCTTTATTAGCTTTCCAGCAAATCCTATTATAATAAACCGATATTTAGGTGGCCACATGGCCTTTTTCTAGGTGCTTTCAGAAAAGTTTTCCCGCCTATCACAAAAACATGTAAAACACGCGGACCTTTTAAAATATGGATATCCACTTCATTGACCCGGTAACTATCTGATGAACCCTTCACGCCTCACTTTTGAAACCCTAATCATGAATCATTCACCATCGTATCCTTCATCCTCTTGGACATATGACTTGTGCATAACCTTCTTCTTTCTCTCGATTGGAGGCAATAGATTTGTAGATCGTATATACAGGTCATGAATTTTAGATTCCAATTTGTTAAAAACCCGATGTCTCAATTCAAACAACCTTCTCCATGTCTCGAATCATATCTATTCGTTGGTATGGACAACTGACTAATCAATTTATTGAAGTATGGACAACTGACTAATCAATATTGAGATATCTTTTCAAAATTTATTTTTTTAAAGAGGTCAAATTTGATCAATATAGATTCTTTTATGTTAGTCCATCTTCAAATTTAGTTATTTATTGTTTTTCCCTTTTATAAGGTCTTAAACCACCAAAGGTATTTGGATGGCAATATGCATTGGTAATGAATTATGCACCATTGTAATGGATCTTGAGGGTACTAATGGAAGGTAGGAGGAAAGGTAAATACTGGTTCCTATTTAGTTAATCTCACTATATAGGTGTTTTGTTTTATCTTAACAACAATCTTAAGTTTGTTGATTTTTGAGGTGTACGTACTCTTATCAAGCTATTGTCGTTTCCATAGGATGATTTTCATTTGAAAAGCAAATTACAGTTATTTGGTCAGGCTATCTCTGGTATAGGTCTTATAAACATGTGAGCTTTATCTTTCTTGAAATGAATATATCCATGACATATTTCCAAATGTCAGGAATAACGGGATTTAAACTGCTTAATCAGTTCAAGGTTAGAGAGTTTAAATTAGTTGATGGGTTTAAGTTCCAAACTCACAAGAGAGTTGGGTTTAGAAATCTATCTATTATGAATGCTCAGATACTTGATTGTGGCCACACTCTTTTGTCCAAATAATTTTTATGTTTTACTTTGTAGGTGGTTTATATGAAGAGTTTGAGGTCAACAAGCCAACTACTTTGGTTACTTAACTTAAGTATTTACTATCATAACATTATTAGTTATTCCATGAATGTTTGATGCTTTATTTTACGATGATGTTTGTTTGTTTCGTTTTCTAGACTGATTTCAAGCATCAAAATGCTTTTACTAATGCATGAGGATATACAGGGGCGGAGCTATTTACGGTTGAGCCGTAGCCCGGGCTACGGCTCAAATTTTCGTGCGTAGTGTAAATTTTTTCGACTTCTTTTTCGTTTTATGTTTAGGGTACCACTGAGCAGTTAAAAGGATACCCCTGAACAAATGATATTTAAGAAAATGATGATTGAACTTTGGATTTTGCTAATGATATGCAAGAAAGTAATGGTAAAGGTCACGATATTGCTAATGATATATAAAAATGAAGATTATTATGGTAAAAGGAGACGTTTTGTTAGAAAAATGTTTGGTAAATATCCGTGGTTAGAGTATAATAAACCAAAAAAAAATCCTTATTGTGTGAATGTAAAACAATTTTTTTCATTATTGTATAAATATTCGGTAAAAAAAAAATTTGTGATACCCCTGAATTCTTAACCTAGCTCCGCCACTGAGGATATATAAAGAAATATTTTGTGAGGCCAAAATATGTTGCTAGATGATTAATTTTGTTGCCTCGGCTCCTTCCCAAGAAGTATGTAAATTTATGGATAAAGAGGCATGATTTTAATTTGTTGCCTCGGCTCTTACACAAGAAGCAATATTTGTATGGTGTTTGTTTTTATTTTGCTACAAACCAAGGGTGCAATGACTGATATTGCGTCTTCTTGTGATTGTGATCATATATGAATATTTTGTTTTTATCATTTAACCCGTGTAGTACACAGGTTATAACCTAGTTAAATATATTTATTATTGGTGTTGAGGTGCTAGTTGGACGGTTTAATATACTATATTATTTGTGTGAATTGTATTGGAAAAAACTGGATCGCAGAAAGCCTCTCATGTCCATGTACTTAAAAAGAAATAAAGTAATTAGATGGATTGGTTTTTGTTGACGCATATAATATGCATTTTTGTTAATTTGAGAGTGCATCTGACATTATTTTCTCATACATACATTTTTTATTATTTATAACTGTAATTTTTTAATTCTGGGTCATTAATTATTTGTGAAGCAACGTTTTATATTATCAGAAGCATGATTATGGAAATGTATTATAATGCTACTGTAATATTAAATAGCCTAATTGTAACAAAACGATTGTTATTAATTGATTGGTGATCACGAATTCACGATATCATGTGTTGAAATGGTCTGATTTCAAATTTAATTAGTTTGTCATTTGTCATACATTTTTTTTGTTCGGGTATCTAGGGACTAGTTTTGAGTTATAAACTTATAAGAACATGTTTCAAATAACATGGCTATGGGGAAGATGAGGATAATACAAACAAAACTAACGCCAACTTTTAGCAAATAAATTCCTATTATCATAAACAAATAATGTGTTTCAACTTAGGTATATATTTATGATTCTTATAAGAAATAAATATTTATGATTTTTATGTCACATTGGATGAGCCATATTTTAAATAATAATAAAAAGTTTAGTAGTAGATAATATGTTGCATGATTTTAATTTGTGATAATAGATTTGTTTTATGATTTAAATAATGGATCTCATATTTGAATAATTAAAGAGATAATTATTAAAGATGAACTTAATTTATAATGATGTTGTCTAATGATTCCAGCCTAGCTGGTTGAGGACACCCGGTTTTACAGTGGTGGTCCAGGGTTCTAACCTCCCTGCCTGTAAGATTTTCCAGGAAAAACCCCATTGGTTTTCCCGGTTGAACGCCTAGCCAAATTCCGATGTCAAGTGGGCCCGGTTAAGACAACATATTGACCGGAGTGGGGTGGTGGGTTCCTCATTGCGAGGGATGCGACCAAATGGTTGCAAAAATTGAAAGTCGCCGTTAAAAAAAAAAAAATTTATAATGATGTTATTTTTTATTGAAATCATAAATGGTTTTGACCCACGTAGGAATCTCAAATAATTACAATAAAATGGTTAATTTTTCGAAAATATTTTCCCCAGTTAAGATATTAGTAGGTAAGCATGATACCATATCACTTATTATTTGGTGTTACTACAAAGTCTTTATTATATATGTTTGTATGATGGAACAGTATAACATCATGTATTGTATAATGTGATTTTATTGTTTTTTTATTTTTGAACGGCAAATTACATTCAAGCAAGCTAGCAATGCTAGCACAATACAAAAGAATTAAAAAGAATAATTACACCAATCCGACCAATTTATTATATTAGATCTTGATCTATTTTTGACTCATAATGTCACACCCCGACTGCCAGGGCCCGACATATTGCATAACATCAACCAATCAAATAAAGTAATACAGCGGAAGACTTAAAAAAGACCACAAATACGGTCCCAAATTTGAATTTTCATTAATTGTTTTATAATAGGAATAAACATTGTCTAACACTCGATATGTGTGATACATTAAAACTAAAGACACTACTCTCAAGCATCATCAGTGCAATTCTTCCTCCTATGTGGAATTTCATCGACCAAACAATTTTAGCTAGGCCTTCCTAGCTAATGTCCTCGGTTCTTTCTTTCACCTGCATCACGAGCTAAAAGACATCAACAACTATGTATTGGAGAGTCGTAACCAGTGACGTAAGACATACAAAACATTTAGACATCATCATTCATACATGTGTGTGGTATAAGTATACTACAAGTCAACTCTTCACTACGTCACTTAGTGACGTCATCTGAGGTAATGCTTGCTAATATGTCTACCGCATACAGGATCAACAAGGTACCTACATGACAAATCTATGCCATAGTATTTCACAACGTCCCGGGCATCCGGTACCTTTCCTGTTACGAGCGATCAGTCTATCTAATTGGATCCAACTAGACGCATACATATCCCGAGGCGGAGCCGGTAGCCCCTCAAGGACTACCTCTTAGCGCGAAGCCCTGCCTTAATGACTTGCCCTGTGGTATGTAGCCGCCATCTCGTTCATTGAGATGACTCTTAACGCGAAGCTTATTACCGCGGACCAACTCACACCTCAACCGGACGAACCTAGAGTTGAGATGCGTTGAATCACCAGGTGCGATCTACTTATAACCACATACATATTTAAAACATTTACAAACATTTCATACTTTACATACAAGCTCGGATACAGCCCTGAAAACATAAAACATGTAAAAGTGGGGCGGCTAGACTCACCTTTTGATGTAGCCTACGTATCACAAGCTAGTGGCTAGTCAAGACAACCCTGTAAACATTTCATACTTATTAGGATTTGTTCCCCTAGGGATAATCCTATCAGTGTTTTTCTCATTGATGCATTACCTTGGTCACGCCATGTGACTTCGGTGATGGCTTTAGTCCTTGGCATAATCGTTCTACTCAGAATGCTTTTAACATTTGAGTCAGGGTTATCCTACGTTCTTATTATTATCTCATTTGAAAAGCCACATTATCATGTCTTCGTGTTTCTCACACGATTCTATCATTCATTGAAAACATACTGTACTCCTAGTAATATCATATAACTAAAATGTTCTATTTTAAAACCCTGGTTCTCCCATGGACTTAAGTCATACATACATCTTAATGAGTACGGGATCTGAGACGTTACCTAATGAGTCGAGCAGAGTGGGGGCTTAGGTATGAAAATCTCTCTGGACTCGAGCAGTACTTCGCCTTGTTCAACGGTCCCGAGCTCACGTGCTTGTGGGAGGACACCGTTCACTATAATGACGGGTTTCGTGCCCCTTAGTATCTTAGGTGCATATATATATATATATATATATATATATATATATATATATATATATATATATATATATATATATATATATATATATATATATATATATATATATATATATATATATATATATATATATAACGATAAGTACTCGAAGGAATCTAAAAACGAGTCTTACCGATCACCGAAGATTCTCGTAGACGCTTCGTGAGCAACTCGCACTTGAACCGAACTTTTGGAGGCTTCCGTTACGTGTAGGAAACCCGCCGAGACTTCTTCGGGACACTACCGGTCGTTCTTGGCCGGAAAACTTAGAGAGAGAGTAGAGAGAGTGAGAGTGAAGGTGTGAAAATGAGGGGGGGGGGGGTCGGCCTCCTTTTATAGCTGAACATCGCGTCCTAGGCGATACGCGCAGGACACACCCTTCATCCGCGCGCATCGCGTAGATGAAGTGGTTTCGTTCAATCCGTTTGCGGCCCAAAGTCTCGCGTACCCGGTAATCTTCGAGCTAGGCGATACGCGCAGGACATGGCCTCCCTTGCGCGTATCGCGTAGAATAATTAATTTTTTTTTAAGTCTTTTTATTCTCGTCGGAGTGTCACATTCTCCCCTCCTTATTGGGATTCCGTCCCGGAATCACTCTGAGAATAAATGGGAGTACTTCTTCCGCATGGCGTCTTCTGGTTCCCAGGTAAACTCATAACCACGTCTCGCATCCCATCTAACTTTAACGATGGGGATGCGTTTCTTTCTTAATTTCTTGACCTGCCTTTCGACTATTTCTGTTGGTTTTTCAACAAAATTTAGTCGCTCGTCTACTTGGATTTCTTCCAGTGGCGTTTGCAGGGTTTCGTCGGATAGACATTTTCGGAGTTGAGAAACATGGAAGACTGGGTGGATTCCACGCAGCTCTTCCGGGAGTTCAAGTCTATATGCTACTTTGCCTATTCTGTTAGTTACCACAAAAGGTCCGATGAATCGGGGACATAGCTTTCCCCGCTTTCCAAAACGGATAGTGCCTTTCCAAGGTGATACTTTTAACATAACTTTATCTCCTTCTGCGAACTCTAGTGGCCTTCGACGTCTGTCGGCATAGCTCTTCTGTCTGCTTTGGGCCACTATGAGTCGCTCTCGAATCACCTTGACTTTTTCAATGGTGTCCAACACCATTTCGGGGCCGGTCATTTGACCTTCTCCCACTTGGAACCAGCATAGAGGCGTTCGGCACCTTCGGCCATATAAGACTTCAAATGGTGAAGGTTTCAAACTTTTGTGGTAGCTATTGTTATAGGAAAATTCGGCTAACGGGAGGTGGGTGTCCCAGCTACCACCGAAATCTATCACATAAGCTCGCAACATATCCTCCAAAGTTTGAATGGTCCTTTCACTCTGACCATCCGTTTGCGGGTGATAGGCTGTGCTCATTTCCAATTTAGTTCCTAAAGCTTCATGAAATTGCTTCCAATATCGAGATGTGAATCTTCCATCTCTATCGGAAACAATGGACACGGGCACTCCGTGTCTTGCCACAATCTCATCGACATACAATTGGGCAAGTTGCTCAGCTCCGGCGCTTTCTTTCATAGGGAGGTAGTGGGCGGACTTAGTGAGTCTGTCCACGATTACCCATATAGCATCATTCCCCTTTCTTGTTTTTGGCAAACCCATCACAAAGTCCATTGTGATCATTTCCCATTTCCACGTAGGGATCTCAAGGGGTTGGAGCATGCCAGATGGTTTTTGGTGTTCAGCCTTCACCTGGAGACATGTCATGCAACGCTCCACATAGGTTGCTATGTCCTTTTTCATTCCAGGCCACCAAAATTGATCCTTCATGGTATAATACATCTTATCTGCTCCAGGATGAATGAGGTATTTAGTTTTATGGGCTTCATCCAGTATGAGTCCTCTGAGGTTCCCGAACCTTGGCACCCAGATTCGGCATTTCATACGGATAAACCCATCTTCTCCTGCTTCTAACTTCTTTACTACTCCAATCATTTCTTCCCTTTGGGCATTTTCGTCCTTTAGTGCTTCCTTTTGGGCCACTTTTACTTGGTCCAAGAGGTTCACTTGCACGTTCATTCTTAGTGCTCGGACTCGCCTAGGTTTGGTGCATTCTTTTCTGCTCAAGGCGTCAGCGACGACGTTTGCTTTCCCGGGATGGTAGTGAAGATCGAAGTCATAATCAAACAATACTTCCATCCATCGTCGTTGTCTCATGTTAAGCTCCTACTGATCGAATATGTGCTTTAAGCTCTTGTGATCAGAGTACACTGTAAACTTTGAGCCGTACAAGTAGTGTCGCCAGATTTTTAATGCAAACACTATTGCGCCTAATTCGAGGTCATGAGTTGCGTATCCTGCTTCGGCGCCCTTCAATTGTCTTGAGGCGTAAGCAATTACGTTGCTACGCTGCATCAAGACGCAACCAAATCCTATAGCAGATGCATCACAGTACACGACAAAGTCATCGTTACCATTGGGTAATGCAAGGATTGGTGCGCTGCTCAACATTTCCTTTAAGGTTCTAAACGCCTCTTCTTGTTCGGGTTCCCACTTAAACGCGACTTTCTTTTGAGTTAGCTTAGTCAAAGACTTGGCTATCTTTGAGAAATCCTTGATGAATCTTCTATAGTAGCCGGCTAATCCAAGAAATCTCCGAATTTCTGTCGCCGTTCTAGGGGTTTCCCACTTCATCACTGCTTCAACCTTTGAAGGATCAACTTGAATTCCTTTCTCATTGACGATATGTCCTAAGAACTGAACTTCTCGTAGCCAAAATTCACACTTTGAAAATTTGGCATAGAGCTTTTCTCCTCTAAGGAGCTCGAGTACCTTTCGTAGGTGCTCAGAGTGCTCTTCCATAGTACGAGAGTAGATCAGAATATCGTCAATGAACACAATCACGAATTTGTCTAGATACGGTTTACACACTCGGTTCATTAAATCCATAAATACCGCTGGTGCATTAGTCAATCCAAAGGGCATTACTAAGAATTCGTAATGGCCGTATCTAGTTCGGAATGCTGTCTTAGACACGTCTTCATTTCGAACCTTCACTTGATGGTACCCGGATCTCAGGTCTATTTTTGAGAAATAGCTTGATCCTTGCAGTTGGTCGAATAGATCGTCGATTCTAGGTAATGGGTATCGATTCTTAATCGTTACCTTATTAAGATCTCGGTAATCGATACACATCCTTAATGACCCGTCCTTCTTCTTCACGAATAATATGGGGGCTCCCCATGGTGATGAGCTTGGTTGGATGAATCCTTTTTCCAAAAGCTCTTGAAGTTGGGCCATAAGTTCCTTCATCTCCGATGGCGCTAGTCGATAAGGTGATTTTGCGATTGGTGCTGTGCCCGGCACTAAGTCGATGTGGAACTCGACTTGTCGGTCTGGAGGTAAACCCGGCAATTCTTCGGGAAACACGTCAGGGTATTCTGCGACTATTGGGACTTCTGAGATTTCCTTCTTCCCTCCCTTTTCGGTCATAAGGTACAACCAGAATCCCTCGCATCCTATCCGTAAATATTTGCTTGCCTTGGCGATCGTCAAAAGTGTGGAAGGTTTACGTGGCGTGTCCCCCTTAATGTCTGCCTGTTGACCGTCGGGCAATTCGATTTTTAGCACCTTCCGCTCACAATCAATTTGCGCCTTATGTCTAGCTAACCAATCCATTCCTAGAACTATGTCAAATCCGCCTAGTTTCATGGGGAGGAGTTCTAAGAAAATGTTTTGGTTATTGATCTTAAGGTAACATTCTCTAAGGGCATTTTCAACTTTCACCTGAAGGCCGTTAGCTATTTCAACCATATAGGGTACGTTTAACTTAGCTATCAAGCCGTTCAAACAAGGTAAAAATGCATCGGAAACGAAACTTCTATTTGCACCTGAATCAAAAAGTATGCAGGCGTAGGTATGATTAACGGGGAACATACCAGTGAGCACATCATCGTGGTTACGGGCTTCTTTTGCAGTCATTTGGAAGACTCGAGCGTTTCCCTTGCCCGCCGTCCTTCCCTTCTCGTTCCCGTCCCTTGTCTTCTTAGGGCAGTTTGCTATGATGTGACCCTCTTGTCCACATCCGAAGCATTTGCCCGAACCGGCTAAGCAGTTGGCAGCCGTATGCCCTAACTTCCCACATTTCCCACACTCGATATGGGTCGATTTCTCTCCATGGTTGTTCTTCCTGTATTTGTTAGGACCGGATCCTTTTCCTTTGTTGGGCTTCCCGTACTTGCAATCGTCGCGACTTCTTTTGCCTCCACTTCCGCTTGCTTCTAATATTAGCCGGCTGTTCTTTACCCGGATGATGTCTTCAGTGAGCTCAGCAGCTAGATCCACGGCTGCCTGTAAAGTGGGTGGTTTGGAAGTTCGCAAGTCTCCACGGATTTCAGGAATGACTCCCCAGATATAACGTCCAACCTTCTTGGACTCAGATCTAGTGAATTCAGGCGACAACCCGACTAACTCCAGAAAACGTTTGGTGTATCTCTTGTGATCTGTCCCCTTCATCTCCAGGTGAAGATACTCATCTTCTAACTGTTCTATCTCATGATGTGGTACGAATTTCTCCAAGAATCTTTGACGAAAATTCTTCCAGCCCATGGCAGATGCCTTTCTTGGGTTCATCGATGCTTTCACTGTCTTCCACCATGAGTGTGCCAACCCCTTAAAAGATTGGGTTGCAAACAACACTCGATCTTCATCACTACACCCGCTCACCTCGAGGGTAGTCTCGATCTCCTCAATCCACCTTAGGGCATCAGTAGCCGTTTTATCACCCCTGAATTGTTCGGGTTTGCAAGCCATGTAATGCCTATAGCTGCAACCCTTGGTTCTTGGGTCTCGGTCTGCCTCCCCCTTGGGCTTGTTAACTTCATCCTCATTTTCAGAACTTGGGCTACTGCTTCCATGGCTGCTCTTCTTGTCACGGCGGTATTCAGAATCGGTATCGCCCTTCTTTGAGTCCTTCCTTCTATTGCTTCCTGATTCTCCACTGTTCATCACAGCTTTTGTGACTCCTGCAATGATCGCTGGCATAGCCGCGGTGATTCCGGCCGTTAGCATTTCTTGAAACTTAGCCATTTGTTCTGCCTCTTGCTTTTGTTCAGCGGTTAGCGGCTCTTCTGGGTGAATCTCAATGGAGGGTTCCTTGTCTTGATTAGGGTTAATCGGATCTTTATTTCTTCCTCTTGTGGAAGGTCCAACTTCGGAAACGACCTTGCTGCTTTTATCCTTAGCCATACTATATTTTAAACGTTTTCTTTTTATTAATCACACTCTTTTAGTATAGTTTATTCTAATACTTCAAATACAATTTAGAAGTACTGAAACATACGATAGAGATTTATAACGTGATTCCAACATAATAATCTAAGTCTAATATGACTTAGGTTATAACATAGTTCAAAACATAAATCAGAATACAGCTTGAATTCAAATACAACATAATTCAGAATACAGCTTAAATTCAAATACAACATAATTCAGAATACAGCTTAAATTCAAATACAACATAATTCAAAATACAGCTTAAATTCAAATACAACATAATTCAAAATACAGCTTAAATTCTTCATCTTCCTTGGTCATCACCCAAAGAATTTCCTCCAGTACTCTTCATTTTCATCGTCCTTGTACTTCTGTTCATCACTTTCAAGTGGAACTCGATATCGTTCCATGACCCTAGCATCTTCAGTTGATCGTCTAGGAGGGTCTAGGCTATAGTGATGACTAGAAGATCCTGCCCCCATTGAGATTCTTCCTGGTTCTGGGAGATACGGATAAGGTGACTGATAGGTAGGAGGGGGATAGACTGGGTGAGCATAAGATGGTGGTGAATATGGGTATGGAGCATATGATGGAGGGGATGGATACATAGGGTACGGATGAGGAGCGTAACCCATCGGCGGTGATTGGTACATAGGAGGCGACGGATACATGGGTGGAGGTTGTGAGTACATCGGGGGTTGAGGGTAGGTAGGAACTGGTGGGTACATCGAGGGATGCGGGTAAGCTGGGGTCGCGTGGGCTTGACGATAGTACTCATGATGACTACGTCGCATTGCCTCGGCTAGCTCATCGCGCTCCCGCTGTTTGAAGTCATATGGTGCTAAGTAAGGATCCCTCTTGGGTATTGTTATAGCGCGTGACTTGGCGCTCGACAGCTCCTTAATCTTCTTCTTCCCTTTTCCCCTCGAAGGCTGGTCGCTGTACTCATAGTCCATAGGAATGGACTCTTCCGGATGGTGGTCGACTTTGCCCCCGTTTTCGTCTCCATCTTCAGTAGGCTCCTCCCCATATTCGTTGCGTTCCTCTTCTTCATTATCACTTTCCATTTCGGCTCGGATCCATGCTCTCTCGCTATCAGTCATCATGAAAATGGGAGAGTGGCGCTCTTCGGGCTCTTCTTCGGGTTCCTCCTCGTGCTGCTCCTCAGGTTCTTCCTCGTCTTCTTCGTCCTCTACGTCATCATTGGCGTTCTCGGCTTCACGAATCGCGGCCCAGTCAGCTTCTGTGAGTCTAAACCTTTCCACGTGGCCTCCCCGAACTGTCTTCTTTGCGGCCAACCTGGTTCGTGCACGACGAGGCTGGGGTTCGGGTTCCTGCTGGGGTACATTCATCGCCCTTGCAGGTGAGGGTATGTGCGTGTAGTAACCAGAAGCATCAGGCGAGTGCGATTCTCGTGGTTGAACAGAACGTTCTCCTTCTTCGGTGTTATTGTTACTAGAACTGCTCTTTTTGGAAGACGATCTGCTCATACCAATTGCTCTAAGGAGAAAACTTTTACCTGCCATTTCCTGTTATTTAAAATAAGATATAAGCATATAATATTCATATAATATTAATGCCTAGTTCCTTCGCCTTTCCTGACGAGGTTTCTAAGTTAATCCATATGACTCGTATTTATTTCATGCTCACACGAAGGATAATCGATAACTACGTTGATCAGACGTATTTGTCTCATTCCCTTAGGTGTTCAATCAATATTTACTCATCATATTTCTTAATATCTCCTAGGGTTTTTCCTATCTTAGTGGTCTTTCGAGCTTCTTGGTTAAAGCTTAAGGATCTATGTGAACCTTAATTCGCTGAAACCATTGGCTCTGATACCAACCTGTCACACCCCGACTCCCAGGGCCCGACACGTTGCATAACATCAGCCAATCAAATAAAGTAATACAGCGGAAGGCTTAATAAAAGACCACAAATACGGTCCCAAATTTGAATTTTCATTAATTGTTTTTATAATAGGAATAAACATTGTCTAACACTCGATATGAGTGTGATACATTAAAACTAAAGACATTACTCTCAAGCATCTTCAGTGCAATTCTTCCTCCTATGTGGAATTTCATCGACCAAACAATTTTAGCTAGGCCTTCCTAGCTAATGTCCTCGGTTCTTTCTTTCACCTGCATCACGAGCTAAAAGACATCAACAACTATGTGTTGGTGAGTCGTAACCAGTGACGTAAGACATACAAAACATTTAGACATCATCATTCATACATGTGTGTGGTATAAGTATACTACAAGTCAACTCTTCACTACGTCACTTAGTGACGTCATCTGACGTAATGCTTGCTAATATGTATACCGCATACAGGATCAACAAGGTACCTACATGACAAATCTATGCCATAGTATTTCACAACGTCCCGGACATCCGGTACCTTTCCTGTTACGAGCAATCAGTCTACCTAATTGGATCCAACTAGACGCATACATATCCCGAGGCGGAGCCGGTAGCCCCTCAAGGATTACCTCTTAGCGCGAAGCCCTGCCTTAATGGCTTGCCCTGTGGTATGTAGCCGCCATCTCGTTCATTGAGATGACTCTTAACGCGAAGCTTATTACCGCGGACCAACTCATACCTCAACCGGACGAACCTGGAGTTGAGATGCGTTGAATCACCAGGTGCGATCTACTTATAACCACATACACATTTAAAACATTTACAAACATTTCATACTTTACATACAAGCTCGGATACAGCCCTGAAAACATAAAACATGTAAAAGTGGGGCGGCTAGACTCACCTTCTGATGTAGCCTACGTATCACAAGCTAGTGGCTAGTCAAGACAACCCTGTAAACATTTCATACTTATTAGGATTCGTTCCCCTAGGGATAATCCTATCAGTGTTTTTCTCACTGATGCATTACCTTGGTCACGCCATGTGACTTCGGTGATGGCTTTAGTCCTTGGCATAATCGTTCTACTCAGAGTGCTTTTAACATCTGAGTCTGGGTTATCCTATGTTCTTATTATTATCTCATTTGAAAAGCCACATTATCATGTCTTCGTGTTTCTCACACGATTCTATCATTCATTGAAAACATACTGTACTCCTAGTAATATCATATAACTAAAATGTTCTATTTTAAAACCCTGGTTCTCCCATGGACTTAAGTCATACATACATCTTAATGAGTACGGGATCTGAGACGTTACCTAATGAGTCGAGCAGAGTGGGGGCTTAGGTATGAAAATCTCTCTGGACTCGAGCAGTACTTCGCCTTGTTCAACGGTCCCGAGCTCACGTGCTTGTGGGAGGACACCGTTCACTATAGTGACGGGTTTCGTGCCCCTTAGTATCTTAGGTGCATATATATATATATATATATATATATATATATATATAACGATAAGTACTCGAAGGAATCTAAAAACGAGTCTTACCGATCACCGAAGATTCCCGTAGACGCTTCGTGAGCAACTCGCACTTGAACCGAACTTTTGGAGGCTTTCGTTACGTGTCGGAAACCCGCCGAGACTTCGTCGGGACACTACCGGTCGTTCTTGGCCGGAAAACTTAGAGAGAGAGAGTAGAGAGAGTGAGAGTGAAGGTGTGAAAATGAGGGGGGGGGTCGGCCTCCTTTTATAGCTGAACATCACGTCCTAGGCGATACGCGCAGGAGACACCCTTCATCTGCGCGCATCGCGTAGATGAAGTGGTTTCGTTCAATCCGTTTGCGGCCCACAGTCTCGCGTACCCGGTAATCTTCGAGCTAGGCGATACGCGCAGGACATGGCCTCCCTTGCGCGTATCGCGTAGAATAATTTAATTTTTTTTTTAAGTCTTTTTATTGTCGTACGAGTCGGAGTGTCACACATAAATAGGAGAATGACTTGATATCTTGAAATAACTTTTGGAGTTGGATGGGCTTGTCATTGAAAAGGAGATCGTTGCGAGCTTTCCAAACACACCATGTACTTGCTAGGATGACGACATGCATGATTTTCTTTAAGACTCTTGACTGGGCACTTGATTCATGTAACTTGAATAGATCATTAGCTGAAAACGCGAAAATGGGTGATTGTTTTGTCCATTATGCTACCCGGTTCCATATCTAGGATGTTAATTCAAATGCTGTCCATATATAGATGTTCCATATCCTCTTCGTATTCTTCGCAAAGTGGGCATAATGGTGAGTCAAGTTGGATACCTCTCTTTACAAGAGCTTTCCTAGTTGGGTTTCTTTCTTGCAAAGTTCTCCATCCGAACATGTTGAGATCTTGTGTCTATTACCGTAGGCGCTTGTAAAAGCAACTTCATAGACTTGACCGAGAAACCATTGATTTGGTCGTTCATCCATATCCATCAATCAACATTAGAGTTTGGCATCATCGAGGCAAGGATGTCATAACATTGCTTACAGTCGGAGATTTCTTGAATCTGATTTGGGGCGCGCTTCCACCTCTATAGCCATTGGATTTGATGTACTTGAAAAGAATAGCACTAAGACACTAAAATGAACTTACAAGATTCGAGGGCGAACAGTTCGGGGAAGAGCTCTTTGAACGGCTTATCGTGAACCCATGCATCTAACCAGAATCTAGCGGAGGAACCAGAGCCAATATAACATCTAATCAGTTGGTTTAGATTTGTACAAGTGTAAGCCAGAGAATTCTCATGTTTTACAATGGTGTTCCAAGTATCAATATATTGTTTCTGATGAGGCAACGCCGGCCACCAATAGAAAACGACTTTTCTTTCCATTTTGCAAGTATTCTATCAAAAGTATCAATGATCGACGCCCAATTGGAAACTCGATTCATATTAGCGCCAACCAAGATTCCTAAATATTTGAATGGAAGAACACTGTGATTGCATTCAAAGGTGGATGCAGCTGCCGAGAGTTCCGGTTCAGTGACATTTAATCCGTAAAGGTCTGATTTTGAGAAGTTTATCCTTATACCAGAGATCATGTTAAAACTCAATAATAGACTCTTTATACTTGTGAAGTTTTGATTATTCCAATCTCCAATAAGTATAGCGTCATCAGCGTATAGAAGGTGAGTGATCAGGGGGCCATCGTTTGGAGTGTTTAAACCGGCAAATAAACCTTCGGCACTTAACTTCTGAATCATACAAGTTAGAACTTCCATGCCAATTATGAATAGAAAAGGAGATAATGGATCTCCCTGTCTAACCCCTTTAGAGCATTGGAATTGAAAGGTGGGTGAACCATTGACCAATATCGAAGATCTTGCTGCACCAAGTATGTTTGTAATCCAAATTCTCCATTTACTTGGGAAGTTCATTTGTTCCAAAGTGTAATCAATAAAACCCCAATTGATGTTTTCAAAGGCTTTCTCAAAATCAATTTTAAACATCATGAGTTTCTTGTTTTTTTTCTTGCACCAAGAAATAAGTTCACTTACTATCAATGGACCGTCGGTGATCGATGCGCTGGAGAGGAAACCAGATTGAGTTTCTGAGATGACTTAATTGATTACAAGGGTTCTTAGTCTTTTTCTGCTTAGAGTGACAATTGGTGGGGTGGGTTCGTTGTGGGTTATTTTTTTCAAAACATTGGAATTCGGGATAGAATGTTGAGAGATGTCTCTTTTGTCAGAATTGACATTCTTATTGGCAATTAATTCGGGCTGTAGAGAGATTTCGGTGTTTTCTTGGTGGATATTATTGTTGACAGTTAATTTGGAATTAATGTCAACTTCTTGGTTTTCTAAAGACTGTTGTGCTTCCCGAGGTGATGTTTGGGATGTGTCCTGAGTAGCCGGAGAGTTAACCGGAGAACTGTCCGGAGATGGTGAGCTTGGTACATCTAAACACTTTGGATACCAAAAATAGTTATCTTCCTCCATCGATACCATGAAAGATTCATTCCTCCATTTTATGTTTATCACTTCAAATATTCTATCAAATTGTGTAGTTATTATTCCGATACTGTCCATAGACAAGTTGGTACAACACAAAGATGCGTCAGATGGATGAATTATTTTGCCAAAACTGTTTGCGATGTGATCGAAAGTCTCCTCGCTCCATAAGTATGTAGGAACACATCTGACAAATATCCATGCAATGCGGTCACCTGGATTAAATTTTCCATCCCAAATGGTAACCGATTCCGCATACGGAGACCAAATTTCTTTGTTCGCCTTGAACATTATAGCCTCCTCATGATTATTGAATGATATGAGCATATACATTCCTCCCAGATATCTTATGGAAATTCGAGTAACCCCATTTGCTTGCAAATTAGATCAAACTTATCAAGTGTGTCAATTGAATTTACCTCAACTGAAATGGAGAGAGTCTTCCATGAAGTCAATGCAGGTGAATCAGCAGGATTTAGGATTAATGTTTTTGAAGGATGGTGAGATTGATGTTTATTTGTGAGTGTCTCCTTAAAAGAGCTTGATAAAGAATGATTTTTGTTATGAGGGTATGAATGGTTGGATGCCGAGGAGGGGGGTGGGATGGGTTGTTTTTGAGGTTTGCTATTGTTGTTTGTGGGGTTTTGATGATTTTGGAGAGAAAATCTATCATGTCTGGATAAGTTGATACCTAAAACTACACCGTCAATTTTTATGCCAATGAGTGATCTTTCTAGCCGTTCGAAATATCACTTCTCACACTTCTTAGGCAAAATGCATTTTGTACGGGAACATTCCCCTAGTATTAAGAGAACAACTAAACTTGAAGTGTCGTATGACACCTGAAGTGTCGTACTCTCATATCTTGTTATAGACTTACAAAAGGTCATAGTTTTAAAGATCACTAAGTCTTGCAGGACTTAGAAGTATATGACTACTAGATTGATGTTGTAGAGAAGATCATTCTCTATAGATCTCATTATTATTTATAGAATGTCGTAAGATTTAAGACTAATAATTCTTATATGACTTGGACATATAATTACTTCTCAGTAGAAGTTATGTGAAGAGAAGATTGTTTGATGAGTTAAAACGGATATAACAATTTCTATTTTTCATACCTTAAATATGCTCCTAAAGTAGCAATAGGTAGAAAAAGGTATTGAAGGATTTCAAGTCCATATGTCCAAGAGAATAATGACAAACCGTGAAACTTGTATGGTTCTACTTCATCCTCTAAAAACGTATGATTATAGAATGATTATTATACATGTCATGATTATGGACATTGTGATGCTAATAATGAGATCAGCCACCAAAGGGGCAAAAGGGATTGAACATATGATAACACACCGGAATTGTTTCGTTCTCTTGTATTAAATAATCATATATCCCTACGTGAAGAGAAGATAATTTGTAAATAAGATATGGATAAAACCATTATCAATTGGCACACCTTTAATATGCTTATGAAGAAGCAATATGATGAAAAAGTTTGAAGGAATTTCATATTTTTATATCAGGGAATTTAATGTGAAAATTGTTTGGTTTTACTCCATTGCCTAAAGTGAATGTGAATGTATATACATCAATATAAAGGTTGTGTCTATGTTAATAACGAGTTAGACCATGTGTGTCAAACATAAGAAATGATTATATGAGAATAAAATGTGAAAAAGATAAAATGTATTATCCATGATAGCATGAGATGATCTTCTATCTTCTACCTTGCAAGAATATATGCAACAAAATGCATATAAACTAGAAGTTTATAGATCATGTATATTTATTGGCATGAGCGATAAGACCACACCGAGTCAATGATAAAATGATAATGTGAAACGTATTGAAGAATCAGGGATTCTTCTTGACAAGTAAAGATACAATGTTTGTTCTCAAGTGATCGAAGTTGATTTTATACCAACTAAAGTAGCGCGTAAATCCCTAAAATTATGGAACTGATAAAGGATAAATGTATCCTAGCGTATATACCATATAGAGCTTATAATCGATGCATCTGCTAAATGGTTATTAAATTTACAACTTTAGGTTGTACGGCTTGTGGCTCAACTAATGAATTAACAAGTACATTATTCTAGATTATCAAATTAGCTTTGGTAAAAACAATGAAGTTAATTAATTCTCAAGTATCTAATGATTATTGGATAGCAACTCAATTGATTTTGTTGAGATAGCCACTCAATTGATTGCAAAGCAATGATCATTAGAGCAAAAGTTCATGTGTTGTGAACATGTTACTTTACATGCAAAAACACTAAAATTCACATCGAGCCAAGAATTTATAAGTATTTCTCCCCATTATAGTTACTTTTTGGTCAGGAACCAAATATCTACCATCTAAGATTTTGGGTTGTACGGTATATTTTGTAGTTGTTCCACCACAACACACAAAGATGGAACCTTAAAGGAGGTTGTTAATACATGTTGGGTATGAATCTTATTGATTTTTCATGAATCAATATTCCCAACATGAGAGGGAGATAAAGAGCAGTTGGAAAATGAAATAAATTTGAATGAACCATTTTTGCATCATATTGATCCTCAAACAGATAGAGTGAACCAGAAGTTCAAAGGATAATTCATCGATTACCAGACATTCACTGACTTTAAAAGAGTGAATAAATCAGATAAATCCACTGAAAATGCTTCAACTAAAATTTTTGTCCTAGAAGGAAAACTACATATATATTGTGAGTTTATGACACGTCTAAAGCGTGATAGACTAATCGATTCCAAGAGTAAAACCATCTAAAAGTAAGGAGCAAATATTAAGATGGTCAAGTCGAGGTATTATGTAAGGGTCTCCTGTAGAGACAATAGACATAATGGTTCTAGATGAACCTCTGGTACCTGAAAATAAAGACATCTCAGTAAATTTTATTAAGTCTAAGAAATATATGGAATCAAAATAAAATCGAAGTCGATGATACTTTATGTATTTTGATTTAGTGCTTCAAAATATGAAAACAATGAGGATCAAGAGCTAAGACATGTATATGAATGTAAACTTTTAAATGATTAGCCAAAAATGAAAAGGCGCAAATAAGGCAAAGCTGAGTTCTCTAATACGTTGGATATAAGAGTGGTCTTTTATATGAAAGCATTAAGCGAAAAATGTTAAAACGAGTATTTTCGCAAATACCTTAATTGATTATAAGGAGACATATTCTCCAGTGGTGGATATAATGTCATTCCAACGTTTCATTAGTCAGGTAGAACAAAGAGAGAATTGATATGTGCCGTATGAAGGTTGTGATTCACTTAATACGTGTAAAGTGATGTGATGCACGTTCTCGAGAACAATATGATTGTTTTATATAGATTCAAATCCGAATATATTATGATACATCATTGAATTGATATAACTTGAAATTTGGTTGAGTTTCCTAAAGTAGTTGAGTGCTTAAAAGAAAATTTGAAACATCTTAAGGATGTAATTCTTGTGCACCAATAAACACTCACGAAAGACACAATACTTGATATTTCAACAATATTATGTGCAAGAATTGTACAATATAGAATTTTGAAATGAAAAATTGTTGATGAAATGTTTATATATGATTCTGAAATCAATGCACAAATTTGAGAAGTTTATGTACAAAAATTCTTGATGATTGTATGCACATAAATAATTAGTCAAAACTAATGGAAATTTGTGACATATTGTATATGTTAGAAGCATTGATATTAAAACATCACGGAATATCCTATAAAGTTAATAAGGTTTGTATGGGCTTAGAATATCAGGTCAAATATGGTATAATTGACCTAGTGATTATCTCATATATAAAAGATATAAATATGATGTAGATGGCGTATGTTCTTAATAAAAGAACTATGAGGTTTACATAAATTATATCATATGGTAACGATATGATAGTATCTGGTGAATGGTATGGAAAGATGATGTGATCTAAATGATATATAAATTATACAAATATTTTAACACACTTCTAATAACTTTGGGTTAGTTTTATATTGGATATTATATCTAGTTGGTTCATATTTGTATTTTATTACTTTTATGAATTAATATTAAAAGATAATCAACTACGTTACTTGTTTAATTATTATTTTTGAATTGCATGTATTGAAGTTTTCCACGTGAATCATTATAGGTTTAATAGAATGTGGATGTGCATGCCTATTTGGATAGTGAAGGAATTGTATACAAGAAATTAGGGTGTTTACCTACACATAATTTATCTACCCATATACATGTGTGGGTAAATACCTACACATGTTTTTATATGTGTAGGTAAAGTTATACTTATATATTTTCAAAATGAGTTACACTTAACATGTGTTGGTAATAAGTTTCACATACACTTGACGTTGGTGGTAAATTTTCCCACCAAATTGACGGTCAATCAAGTGTTAGATTACCCACACATGTGGCAAGTTTTTGTTATGTGTAGCTAAATTATCTACACATATGCTAAAACCTAATACATGTGTTGGTAATCGACTATGTTTTACCAACACACATTATTTGCAAATATATATGTAGATAAATTAAGTAAGCAAACTTTCATCTAAAATTTTAAAGATGACATGGCAAACTAAATACCTACACATGTTTTAAAAATGACTCTATATGTGGGTAATCGACTATGATTTTACCAACACATAATTTTTCGTATACAAAATATGTAGATAAGCAACATAAATCATTTTTTATTATATTTTTAAGAATGACATGGAAAAATAATTACCAACACATGTTAAAAACCACTCTATGTGTAAATAAAGTAAGTGTGCATATTTTTATATTATTTATTAAAAATGACATGACGAAATAAATACCTACACATATGTTAAAAACTAAGATATGTGTGGGTAATTAACTATTTTTAACAACACATAATATTTGTATATAAATATGTAGATAAACCAAGTATATAAGTATGTATTAGTTATATTTTTTTCAAAATGAAGTAGCATAATAAATGCTTACACATATTATTAAACACTAACAGCGATAAGAATGATCACACGTAGGTTAGCTCAAAATTAGAGGTGGTTTGTACGATTTGTTTTGAATTGACCACACGTTGGATTTGAATAAGCTCATTAGGTTCAAATGGATCATTTTGACCCATTTAGATTAATAACTGAAAGATTGTAAGCTCATTATATTCAAATGGGTCGATTCGACCGATTTAGATTAAAATTGAAATAGCTCATTATGTTCAAATGGGTCATTTTGACCGATTTAGATTAAAGTTGAAATACTATATTGTTTTTTGGTTTAAATGGCGGTTAACTTTTTATGTTGGACGAAATGTTCCAATTTGGTCAAGATTAGTAGTTTTGAACCACGATCATAGTTGTTTTGCATAACTACTTTGGATTAGTTTTGTTGTTATGTTGGATAAAGTTAGATATTTAGAAGCTTGCTAGGTTCAAATGGGTCGTTTTGACCCATTTATAATAAATTTAAAATATTATAAGATCGTTTGGTTCAAATGGTTCATATTGACCCATTTATATTCAATTTGATTTCTACAAGCTTGTTTGGTTCAAATGCGTCGTTTTCGCCCATTTAGATTAGAATTGAAGTATTATAATCATTTGGTTCAAATGGGTCATTTTGACCCATTTAGTCCAAAATTAAATTTTTGTAAGCTCATTGCATTCAAATTGGTTGTTTTGACCCATTTAGCTTAAATTGGATTATTATAAGCTCGTTAGGTTAAAGCATGTTGTTTCGACACATTCAAATTAAACTTAGATTATTATAAGCTAGTTATCCTAAAATGGGTTGTTTTGACCCATTTAGATTGAAGTTAGATTTTTAGAAGCCAGTTATGTTCAAATGGGTCGTTTTGACCCATTTAGATTAATACTAAAATATTATAAGCTCGTAAGGTTCAAATGGGTCGTTTTGACCCATTTAGATAGAAGTTTAAAGGTTGTAAGCTCATTTGAGACAAATGGGTCGTTTTTATCCATTTAGATTAAAATTTGGTTTCTATAAGCTTGTTATGTTCAAATGGGTCATTTTGACCCATTTTGTTTCTACAAGCCATGTGTAACCATGGTAGTTATATGTATTAACTTGGAGCTACATGTACAATTAACAGAAAATAAATAAACTTCTTATAATGAATTCAAAACTTCTTATTTAGAATAGCAAACATTAGATTAAAAAGCAAAACAGTTGTATGGGACGAGTTTAGAACCCAGGACCTCAAGCTGTTTAAACACTAACTGTTACCGGTTAACCAAACTCAACTTGTTTGCAATATTTTGACATTAATATTTCATATATAGTAAACTTCGCAGATAAAAAAAAATCTACCCTAATTAACAGAAGACTATTCACATCGCCTGCGTATCCACATCCCCTGCGTATCCAAACTCAACAGTTGTATGCATAGACACTAACAAATTCGCATCCCCTGCGTATCCACGTTCTGTTGATATTGTTCGTATTCTTTTTGGCAGGAAGAAACTCATCAACCAGCATCAACCAGGTAATGAACTTGTTTTTTATTGATTTTAGTTAAAAGATCATATTACACATATAGGTAGTTTTTAAATAGGATTGGCCGGGTTGTCGACCTCATCTCTTCCACTGATTATAGCATCACAAAGCCCAACTGCGCTATGCTAGGAACAATATACTTTCGTTAGCCTGGAAACAAAGTAGCCAAAACACAACATGGATATAAGAACTTCGGTTTCATGCATGTTGGTCGTTTCAAGAGTATAGTGTAATGTAAATTAAGTAAAATTTTAAAATTTTGAAATTGAAAAGTAAGGTATATACAGCTGTTAACAATGCTACAAGTTACTATTATGCATGCAAACGTTGAAAAGAGCTGATTATAATCGGTTTTAACCCATTTAAGTAGTTGAGGCTATCATACACTCTTGCTACAAGTTGCTATTGGTAAAATGGGTCATTTTGACCCATTTAGATTTAAATTGAAGTATTAGAACTCAATTGGTTCAAAATGGGTTGTTTTGACCTGTTTAGATTAAAATTAGATTATTATAGGCTCCTTATGTTAAAATGGGCCGGTTTGACCCATTTAGATTAAAATTTGATTATTATAATTTCATTAGGTTCAAATGGGTCGTTTTGAGCCATTTAGATTAACATTAGATTAGTATAAGCTGCATTAAGTTCAAATGGATAGTTTCTACCTATTTAAATCAAAATTGGTATTTTTAAGCTAATTAGGTTCAAATGTGTCATTTTGACCCATTTAGATTAAAACTGGATTGTTATAAGCTTATTATGTTCAAATGGGTCTTTTTTTTAATTATTTGGATCAAAATTGTATTATTATAAGCTCATTAGTGTCAAATGGGTCGTTTTGATTCATTTAGATTAAAATTGGGATTATTATAAGCTTGTTAGGTTAAAATGAGTTGTTTTGACCCAATTTGATTAAAATTAAACGATTAAACGCTCACTTTGTTAAATGGGTTGTTTT
This sequence comes from Tagetes erecta, assembly GCA_030867185.1. NCBI lineage: Eukaryota > Viridiplantae > Streptophyta > Magnoliopsida > Asterales > Asteraceae > Tagetes > Tagetes erecta. The sequence continues at coordinate 37,813,174 of CM061489.1, read as the reverse complement.
ATCCGTTTAAATAGTATTTACATTTGTATATTTCACACAACGGGTCAACGTTTCATTTTTAATGCAAATAATATTAGTAGCTTATCAATCTCCCTAAAGGTGTCTCCTGCATATCCACGTTTGTTGATATAGTGTGAAACTTTTTTTTTGTAGGAAGAAACTCAGTAACCAGGTAATGAACTTGTTCTTTAATAGGATCTGACTCACCTTCTTAATGAGAACTTTGTTGTACTGATAGTTTGTTGTTCAGCTGATATTAATTTGACCGATAATTGGATTTTTGGACCCTCATTCATGTGTATTTTCATATACGATTTGGTTCATATGATCACCTTACTTGTAATATTGTTTCATGTGGTGCTAGTTCTGACTCTGTTGTATACTCCATTAACATCCAGCAGCAAAGTATGAGTCATCAATGGGTGAAGAATGGGAATCGGGTTTCGATCGAGTATGTGGACGGGGTAAAGGAATTTCTAAATGTTGCCAGACAAACTTTAAACTCCAACGGGTTAACTTTATGCCCATGCGCTAATTGTCTCAATTCAAGACTGCAAAATATCAATGTCATTACTGCCCATTTAGTTGATGTAGGAATTGATAAGTCATACACACAATGGGTGCACCATGGCGAGGAAGAAGTCAATGAAGAATTTGTCGGACATGATGATATTCTTGATGAAGAAACTGATGGCTTAAGAGCGGAATTGGAGGATGTGGGTGGTCATCCATTTTTTAATATTGGCCCTACCAGTGATCTAACTGGAAATCAACAACCAAATGTTGAAAATACTCGTTCTGAGAAGCTGCATGGTCAGAAACCTAGACAACTTGGTTGCATATAGAACCCTTTTGCTGATCTTGTAAAAATAGAATAATAGATATCCACAACATTAATATTGTTTGTTTTTGTAGGTTCTCAATTTCTTATATTATACAATGTGAATTGCACTAATATACTTGGTATTTTTTAGGCTCACTTAGTAGTTTGGGAATTGACTTCGTTAGTTATTATTGTACTAACATTTGTGAACCTTAATCACACATGGTCACAACCCTAGACAGATTGGTTGCATACATGTCATTCAATGTGGTTCACTTAATACCACATACATAATTTGTTTACTTTGTCATTTATTACAATTTATCTAGCTGTGCATTTTTTTCTTAAAAAAGTTTCATGTTCAACCTATAAGTTAGTTTGTATCATGTATGATTAAGCAGCATATGATTAAGTTAGTTTGTATCATGTATGATTAACCGATCTGAGTTGTTATTCATAATATAAAGATGCTAGCTTTTAACTTTCAATCTAGTTGGTGACGTTTTTTTGATACTTTCATCACTTAGCCTTAACAAGGAATGTCAGGAGACAATAGAAGTTTTTATGTGTTTTCTTTAATTGTTTGAAGCAATAAACATGCTTTGGAAAGTTTTTAAATAAAGTTTTCCTTAACTTGATTAAGTGTTGTGATATTATGATTATTAATCTCTTATTTATGTACTTGATTTCTTAATTAGGTCTCAGTAGTTAGAATTTGTGAAATTAAGCTTTTTCATTCCCTATTTTATGTATTTGATTTGGTCTTATCTAATGCAAATTAGTATTTGATTTCTCATTTCTTTTTGCAGCTACAGTGTAAACAAAATGTAACACTTCAAGTTTCACATTGTTTAATAGCATGTACGTGTGTTTGATAAAGTGTGTGTGTATGTATGTTTGATAGCATCGGATTTGTTTTTAGACAATGATCACTAATACGTTCCATTAATGTTGTGAATTTATACAGATTGGATTTGTTCTCATATCAAGAATAGGTATGTGTACGTATTCAACAAATGTGTGTGTATATGTTTTGATTATATATATAATTACCAAATGAGATGAAGGTGTTTCACCTTCTACTTTTTTTCATAGTGTAAATCTATTATGAAATGATATTTTTTTATTGTTCATCATTGCATACGGTACATCAGTGTAATGTTCTCCAAGTACAAGGGAAATTAATTAGACATGGTCTTATGCTCTAAATTTACAATATGGATTAAGTGTGACCTATTTACTATAGATAGATGTATTTTTTTATTTTGACTTGCAGGTGGATTCACACCATGGATTGCAATGTGTATGCTTGCTTTATCAAATGATCACATTAAGGTAAAGCACTCTTTAGAAATGTTGCTGATGGTAACAATCTTTTTTCAAATTATGCAGGTTCATACTTAAACCTAGATGGAACTATGTGAACCAAGTTTTCTAAAATTCCTATTTGTTTAGTGATGAATCATTTTATTAATTTGTTTTTTAATTATGTTAAATTAATCCATATGTTTCATTTTCAGTACTCACTACTTAACATTAAGATTAGGATGGATGCCAACAAGCTAGGATGGTAAATAGGTAAAGTATACATTTCAAGTCTCGACTACAATTTGAGCATTAATTTCTTGCACTTCAAGTATTGGTTAACATTTAAATAGTTGCCTATTTGTTCAGTTTCTTCAGTGTTTTATGTTTTAAGATTGTTCTTGAAAGACTATGTTACATTGAGGTTATGATGGCTCAAATTAAATGTTGCAGCAAGGTTAAGGTCAAGCTCATCGGCATGTGAAAGTGCTAATGTATTCGAAGAATTGGGTGTTGCAATTCAACTAGACACCAAGGTTTGCATATTTCTTTATTAGTGTACTTTTTAATTAAAAGTTATATTTTTTAGAACAAAATCATATGTATTTTGCTATGCATTTGATATGAGGTTAATCTAACTGTTAGTTCTGAAGCTTATATTCAAATCACATAATTCTTGAACATAGATAAAATAGAAGTGAAGAAGTGAGTCCACTTTGTGAATTGTGATGTGCATTTAGGATTTAGGAATTTATTATGAAAAGGTATTCCCAACAACTTATATTTCAATTGTTTCTTCTAACTCATAAGGTTGTTCATTTGTTAGAAAGGGGCCACTGTATATATATTCTCAGATGGTTACACGACAGTTATGCATTTTACTTTGATGATGCAAGATAGGCATGCACAATTGTGAAAATATTAATACTAGTTGGTGCATTTGACTTTGAGATGGATCTCATGGGAATGCACTTGTTCGACTATCACTTGCTACATTTTACTTTGAATATCAAGTTTGATTTGTGTTTGTCTTTCTCTTAAATGCATCTTTTCCATTTTGTAGATGAAGCCAACCGATCTCTTGTTGGGACCAACATACTTAAATTGGTTAGTTCGAGTATCCCATGCATTCATGTCAATCTTGATATTTGTTTCAATATGGTTTAGTTATTAAATTGATTACTTTTCACTTCTTACAATTAATTTAATTGTGTTTCCTTCTTAAAAATGTTCTATGTTCAACTTATAAGTTAGTTTGTGATCATGTATGATTAAGCAAAATATGAGGAATTTTTGTCATTTGTAGGTGCTAAATGTTGATGGAATTATAGGAAGTTTCAATCTCAAGGTAAACTCTACAGTTATAAAGTACGGTGGGTTGGTTGGTATTGGGTTAGAATGAGTGTTTATTGTGCAAGTCAATTCGAGTCATGTGTAGGGTTGACCGTTTTGTCAAAAAGTCCTTATTTTTTTACCCGTTGCCATCTTAATGTGATTACAAAAAATATGTGTTTATACTAGTCTAATTTTTAATTAAAAAAAAAAAAGCTTTAGAAGGTTTTATGCAATAAAAGTACACGTTGGCTTCATTTCAACTCATTTGAGAAGTTTTTTTATACTTTTATTTGGTATTTTACTCATTTGACCCGTGTTGATCTATTTGCAAGTAAGTGCGTCAAAATCGTCACCTCTTTGAAAAAGACATAAGTGAATATATTTTGACATGCTTGGATTATTTCACAAATACATATTTTGCTTGCAATATTCTATGGTAACCACACTAGATAACTTGGAGAATTATGATCCCATCATTTTGATGAATATGACTCAAGAAATGCAAGAATGGAGCACAACAGGAACTTATCAAGCTGATACATCATGTGCATTTCAAGGTGACACTTTAGAGTAGTGAAAATATTAGCGAGTGAAATAGTTGTATTTTTATTATCTCGTCGAGAGTTAATCTAAGTGTTTGAATTGTATAACTAGTACTGTATTTTTTATGATTTGAAAGATGATGTTTCAACTTTTAATTTTAGAATGACAATCTTGGTTACATGCGTTTATATATATTTGTTATTGTTTGTATGCATTTGAGGATTATTACCTACATATAAGCTGGTAAAATGTCCACACATAAATTTAATCTTACTAACACATATATATCTCTTTCTACACATATTCAGTTTGAATGTCTACACATATATCAGTTACTTTTAACTACACATTGTATAACTTTTGCCTACACATTTGTAGGTGTTTCTACACATTATTCATATCAAATGTCTACACATCGTCCACTTTTACCTACACATTATATAACTATCACCAACAAATTTATATTATTTCTACACATATTGAAATGAATGCCTACACATATTTCACTTTTAACTACACATAGTATTACTTTTACCCACACATATTATTTCTTTTACCCACACATTTGATTATGACACGTGTCAAGAACACTTTTCTTGACGTCATCATTATCGTCCATGTCACCCACCACGTCACCAGTCAAACACACAAATGTAATACTTTTACTCACACATAATAATTAGCTATAGCTACACATATATGAGTAGGTATTGCGAGTTATATGCCTACACATAACTAATATGTGGGTAATGACCTATCTCTACAGGTGTGAGGAAACACATCACAACACTTAAATCATGTGTAGGTAAAGAAAATCTCCCACACATAATAGGGTTTTACCAACACATATGATGTGTAGGTAAAGGCCATGGGCCACCGCCTCAAATTAATTCATTAGGTACTAGAATAAAACCAAAACTATGATGATAAAAACAAGGGGAGTCTTACGCAAGAAGAAGAAGAGGGAATTAATTTTGGGAGGCAAACAAATTTTGGACGGCAGCAACATTATTATTGGATTTCCTTTTACGCATGAGTGGGAAGATCAAAAGGGGACGATTGGAGTTTTGCTTTTCTTTTGACGATTTGGGAGACGAACAAAGTGACGCACGGCAGGAGCATAATTACAAGATCTTTGAAGCCAATTAATCAAGTTTGGAGCATAAATCGGTTAGCAATCATCCGGCTAATTGTTTTTAATTTGGTTTTTGAACTTGATTAACTATGAGATCTATCGTCTTATTTGGTTTTTATTCAAACTTGTTGATCATGCTTGGATAAATATTTAGTACTACCTAGGTATGGATTGATTATTGATGTTAGATTATTGTTCGGTTTTGTTTAATCACATGGTTAAATGTTATTGAAGCTTTTATTTATTATTAATTTAAGATGTGTTTGAGTACTAGTTAAGATTTTCATGTTCGTTTCGTCTTTCTTGTGGTTTCGTTATTGAACTTTGGGTTTTGATTAATAGACCGCATGCTATATTCCTTACGTTGTTTTTGGATCGTTAGGTGGTTGAGCTAGGAATAGTCAATCATAGAGATAAGCTTTTGTGTGAATCTAAACTAGTATTCTACCAACCTTGAGACCGGGAGGTGATAGGGTGTCGTTTCATCTAGTTTTTAGGTTCGATTAGGATAAGATTGCATAGGAGTAAATTTTACCTTTTTGGCTTAGATTCTTGTGATTACGTATTTTAAATAAATATAAATAGAATTATCCCTTTATCCATAGAATCGTAAGTTTGGTTCTTAGGATATTGTATTGTTGAGACCGGGAGGTGATATAATATTTGGATACCTTAGCATTCCTTAAGTTGGTGAGACCGGAAGGAGAACCAAAACCTTACCCCCGGTGTGCTTTACACAACCCTTAGGAGTTGGTTAGGTGAGTTAGTGAGTCCGGAATGAGATCTAGCAAACTTAAGTGATTCTTGAGATAGTTTTATTTTTAGAATCCGGTACCGTGTGATTAAATAAACCGAGAGTAGTCGAGTCATCAATAGGATTCCTAGCCTAGGTAGTCGTTTCTCCATTTTTTATTTTTTTTCCATCTCTTGTTCGCTGTTAGTTTCGTTATCATTTTTAGCTTTAAATTGATCGTTAATCTAGTTTAATTCTTTATTTTTTTAAGTAGTTTTATTTTTGTTAATATTATTAGTTAATTAAAAATTCAACTTTCAAAACCGGCTAAAACTCGACAATTGTTTATTACTAAGAGCCGTCTAACGTATCCTTAGGTTCGATATTCGGATTTACCTGGCTATACTACGCACGACCAGTACACTTGCTATTTGTGTGAAGTAAAGTTAGATATTTCTATTTTTATAACCGAATTGTGAAAAAGTATTTTCGTAATTAATATATATATATACGTTTTCACACATCAAAAGAATTCAGATGGTTGATGAAATATGGTATTACAAAGATATGACTTAATATGCAAAATAGCATTTGTATTTTATCCATCAATTAAATCACATAAAAAACAAGATGTTTAAAACAATCATTGCCTCTTATCAAATAGTTGGAATATATTGTCATAGTTGAATACAATTTATGTAATAGCATTAACACAATTAGACATATGGTTTATTGGTAAGATATAGCTCATGTCCAACGAGAAGACGCTGAATTATGGTAAAACATATGTTTTGGTTAAGAATGGTAAACCTTCGAGGTACAAATTGTGGGTTCATGTTTTACTAAACCATCAAAACAAGTTTACTTAGTTTTGCAAATTAAATGAGTATGGTAAATCTTGTGGTGTTTGCTTATAAGAGAAGACAACAAATGTTTACATGAAGATTCTTCAACATTGCTAAACGTAGAAGAATTGCACAAGCAGAAACCATCGACTATAGAAGTTTTGATCCACTTTCACCGAAGATCAACACAAATCATTTAAAGGATACTTAAATGAGGGGGAGTATTATATGAGCTGCACTCTTTTTTCCTTGACTAAGTTTTATCCCATTGGGTTTTCTTGACGAGGTTTTTAACCAGAGAACGTAACCAATGAAGAAGCATCTGGGGGAGACAATACACGTTGCACTCTTTTTCCCTTAGGTATGGTTTTGTCCCACCTGGTTTCAACAAGTTTTTTTCGTCTGTATGTCCATTGTATCACATTGTATATCATATACTTGATCAACGAAAACATCTCTTTTTCTCTATTATTCTTTTCAAGTTTTTATGTTAATAGGCTTGTCTAATAACAATAGCAACATATTTAGTTAACGAGTGAAAGGGGAAGATTTTTGTGAAAAAAAGTGACTATATATTGGAGTTGTTATCGTTGCTTTTTAGAACGTTGGGGATTTTAATTTTTTTTCCCACTAATGTCTATATAGTAAATCAATTTCACATATTTTATCCATAACACCAAATCAACTACACACTTCTTTTTTCTTTTACATGCATCAAAAGATGATGAATCTTTTCGGTTCTCTAAAAGCCTCTACATGTCTTTTCATGATTCTACCGATTGGGGTTTTGACGAAGAGTCACCGGGTGTAAAAGTTCAAGAAATGCAATTGTTAGTAAATATAATAGAGATATATTAGTTTGAAGATAATATTGATGTATATCATTTCCTTACTTATATCTTTGTATTATCCCTATATAAGAGGTATGAGTTGATCAATAAGAGCAGACAATTATAACATACCATAAACACTTTTATGGTATCAGAGCTCTAGACGTACCAAACCCAAAGTCGCCGTCTAAACACTAATCCACCACAATGGTCGACGATGACAAACCAGAAAGCAGCCACACGGCTGAAAAAGAAACTCAATATCTTTGATGCACCCTGCATATTCAGTCAACAACATTCATACGAAAGTACTAGTAAGAAACCCGCGCGATGCTGCGACAACAACAATTTGCAACATAATATTCGTTTCCATTAGTTAATCTATCCTCTTGCGATTGTGAACTATTTTATACTTTTGTTAGTTATTTTATTCATATATTTAATGGCGAATCCAGCCCGAAAATTCAGGGGTAGCCTAAATTTTTTTTTCTCCGGACGTTCATACAGTAATAAAAATAATACCACAAAATTATAAAAATACTTAATAGAATTAACCCCTCTATTCTTTCATAGCTTAAAATCAGTGATTCGGGGGTATCCTTTTAATTGTTTAGGGGTATATATCCTTATACATAAAGCCGGAGAATATATATATTTTTTACAACTCGCACCGAAATTTCAGCCGTAGCCCAGGCTACCCCTGGCTTTCACATGCCTCCGCCCCGGTATATTATTTTATAAAGTTCATTATCTAAGTATCATAATAGCTAAACTTTACTTCCACATTACATTCGGCTCCAAAAAGATGATCGAAAACCTAACATAAATTTAGTTCGTATGGTGAATGTCTAATAAACCATTACTTAGAAAAATTAGATTATATGAAACCAAAGTAAAAAATTAGATTATATGAAACCAAAGTACGTTGCAGTATATAAAACATAATAAAATGAAACATAGCATATATAAAACTACGTGAATTCCAAATTAAGCAATTCGAAATGGGGTTAAACCGAAAATACAATATATAAACAAAAATACCTATCGAACAACGCTTTCATTGTAAAGTTGATTGATTTAGCAATCACGTGACTACGTGTTATCTGTTAGAGTTTTCAAATCGAACATGTCTCCTTGCATTAAGTGACTGATATTTTTTAATAAAAACCTACAAGTATATTTTACATCAACCCTACATAAACTACTTTTTTATGGATTGATATAATCTCTTTTCTACTTTTACTAATACTTTCGTCTTACTGACTTCACACTTAGATCTAAAAATAGCAAAAATTATTATAATGCATCTTATTTTGTAAGGAGAAGTACACATAGTAACAATAAAAACTATGTATTAGAGTGTAAACTAATGAAAAATATAACATTTTTCTCTTCAAGTGCATGCAGCCATGAAAGGAAAAGGCAGAGCCAGCCCGTTATAGTAAAAAAAATAAGCCATTGCTTTAAGCCTTATGTTTTCATAGGCCCCAAAATTTTAAAGTTTTAATATTCTGTTGTGAATTCAAATCGACGATTACAATATAAAATCATCTCAGGTCATTTGCAATCGAAAATCATCTCACGTAAAAGAGGAAGGTTTTTAATGATAGACCTTCAAATGTTTTTTCGCTTTAGGCCTCAAAAAACCTTGAGCCAGCCCTGAGAAAAGGTGCAAAGTAATGTTCATAATAGCATATGTTATCTCCATGAAAGCCATCTTTTATTTCAGAAAATTGTTAACAATTGCACACTTAAGATCAATTACAAACCCTGTCACCAAAGACATAAAACTAAAAAAACTTAAAGAAGAGCAAAAATGATTAAAAGAATATTGAGGTGGAATATATAAGAATAAAAATTATCCACATAACATGAAATTTATAAGCGTATTACAATGAAAAAACATGTTTAATCAACTTTATTTTACAATGAAAAAACATGTTTAATCAACTTTATTTTTTATCGAACTTAAGATGAAGTCACTAATACCGTCAAGAAAACATGGTTAACACCCGACAACTCCATTCGAATTTGTATCCCCTTTTTAAGCAAGAGTTATTATTCACCTCCTTTTGAATAAATCATGTTATTAGACTAGATATATTTGATAATGTTCATATTGTATATTGCAAGGTGATAAAGTAAACTATTATAATTATATATAGTGTGATAAGGAGAAGGACAAATCACTTTTCCAATCATATAATTCTAATATGGTATCAGAGCAATTCTGATCATCTTTATCCCTAACTTTTCTCCCTTCTCAACCTCTCCTCTATTACTGTCGTAAACAAACCTCTAAACCCTAATACTGCCACCTTTTCAAAGCACCATTATTCACCTTTGATATATATTCTTCACATATTATTTGCCACCTCTTCAAACCACCATTAATCACCTTTCATCTATATTCTTCACATCTATCCTTCATATCTACAATGACTGGAACTAAAGAAACACAAAGCAATACTGAAAAGATCCATCTAGCATCAACTGTTAAGAATATTAAGAGTGCAATTCCAATCAAACTTGACATCGAGGCGGATGATTATCTCTCATGGGTTGAATTATTTAAAGTGCAATGCCGCGCCAATGACGTTCTTGATCACATCATCCCTGTTGCTGAATCATCTACGTCCAAAGCTCCTGCCAAGGACGATGTCGCCTGGTCGCGCCTTGACGCCACTGTTTTACAATGGCTCTATGCAACCATATCTCAAGATCTCATGGATATAATTTTAAAGAAAGATTCGAATGCTGCCGAGGCTTGGAAAACCTTAGCCAACCTGTTCGAAAACAACAAGACCACACGGGCAATCTATCTGAAGAACAAGTTCCTCAATACCAAACTCGACTCGTTCTCTAACATCTCGGGTTATTGTCAAGCGTTAAAGGTATTATCGGATCAATTGGCTAATGTTGATAGTCCTGTGACCGATCAGGAACTTGTGTTACAAACCATTGCTGGCTTAAATGATAATTTTGATAATGTTGCAATGATGTTACAACAAACTAACCCACTAGCTACCCACCTTCTATGAAAGCCGAGGGAAATTATTGATGGAGGAAATCAAAAAGGCAAATCAATCCACCACCACCACTACTGCTTTTCTCACAACAACAAATACCACTTCCACCAATAACACCAAACCACCACCCTCAAACACTAACAACAACCACAACCTGTCCCCACCCTACCAACAAACACACAACAGCCCCTACCCCACTGATTACCAACAACAAAATTACAACCAGCTCTCCACAAATAACCGAGGTCGTGGTCGTGGGTACCGTGGCCGAGGTCGGAACTCACGTGGTCGTCGACGCGGTTGTGGGGGTTACCAACAAAATTACCAACAACAACCAAACTACTATAACAACCAACCACAATATCCACAACCATGGAACCAACCTTGGAATCAACCTACTTGGCCCATACCACCATGTCCATATCCTACTACACCTACACGCTATCCTCCTAGATCAGGACAATCTTTGGGTCAGGGTGTGTTAGGACCACATCCATCTCAAGCTTTCTCAGCAGAGTAGTTCTATAGCCCAACCAACATTGAACAAGCCATGCCCACTATGTCTCTAAATCCGGATCAAAATTGGTATATGGACACGGGAGCAACAAATCATATAACTAACTCGACAGGTAACATTTCATCTTATGTTAATAATAGTTCTGCAAATCATATTGTTGTTGGAAACGGTTTCAAAATACCAATACTTGGGACGAGTCACACCATTCTACCAAAACCTTTCCCATCTTTACGTCTTAACAATGTTATTTTTGCTCCAAATCTGATAAAGACCTTTTGTCCATTCGTCGTCTTACAATTGATAATGACATCTGTTGGTCCAGTATATCGTTAATTTGTGCTATATATGGTATAGATCAGATCAGAATCAATTGATACCACTAGATATAGCAACAACTGATTGTGATTAATGACCAAAACTCAAACAAATCATTAAAACCCAATAACAAATGATAGATTAAGAAGGTAATTAGAAGAAGTAGAATGAATAAGATGCAACAATGATATAATTCAGTCAATTCCTTGCAACAAACAGCCAGATTCGAACTCTCAATCAAAGGTATAATAGTATTCAGTAAGTTCCAAAGAGTTGTGTACAAAATAACTCCTAAACAACTAGTTATACAGTAGCTAGTGTTGCAGGCAGTGTCGCATAGGCGACACTGCTTGCTCGCTAAACTAAGACAAGCTGCATGCGACACTATAGTGTCGCATGCAGTGTCGCATGAACAAGCACAAAACATAACAAAACATAAACTAACCTAACTATTACAACGAAACACAAAGTACGACTAATCTATTACAAGTAAACAAAATACAAATAACGACATGGTGAAGTACCACCCTACATGTGGTCATCAATACTCCCCCTAGAGAGGTACTTCACCTGTCAGATCTTCTTCTTCAGCTCCAGCCTTTGCTCCTTCTAGCAAGTCTGTCAATTTACGAACGTCTTCTCTCAAATCCACTTGCTTCTGCACACTCTCAGCGAGCTGATTCACTTCCGACCTTATACCCCGAGCCCTGTTAGCTACTCTCTCAAACAGAGAAACTTCCTTTTTCGTTTCCTCTTCGGCTCCACATCTAATAGGGTTCTCGCATAATATCTTCAAGTCTTCGTCCGAGAATCCGAATACCTCCATCGGATCAAAAAGCCTCCATTCAGTTCCATCTTTAACCCGCACGACCACCTCCCTTGTCTGGTTATCGGAAAACCATTTCTCAAACTCTTGTAATCTCGACGGGCTAAGGTCCGGAACTCTCAATCTCAATACCGTTTTGATCCGTTTCAGCTTCATAACGATTGTACCCTTTCCAGTCACCCAATCTAAGTCTTCCTTCGACCGTTTACGCTCCAATTTATTGTAACCAAAACTTACGAAATTATCTTTCAAGCCCGCTTGAATCTCCTCCTCTAGCAATTTCGCACGATCATTCTGATCTGCGTTAATTAGTGGGAGAACCGCCAAACGCCTCAAGTCCCATTTAGGGAATGTTTTGAAGTGTTTGTGGTTGCTAACATAGCTAATGCCGCCCCCTCTCCTCTTTATCATAAACTTCTATAACTCCAGACTGTATTTCCAACCAAAGATCTTGTTATCTGTATCTTTAGAGGTCGGGGTATCCATGTTCTAAAACAGAGTCGTGACGGTTTCTAGTTCCTCTACCTTCCTGAATCAGTCAGATTTATCAAGCTCAAACACGTCACCCTCGACACCACTCTTCTGAGCAACATACACCATCTCTTTCTCATCAACTTCATAAAATTCAGGCTCCGAATCGTAATCAACCAACTGTTCCTCTATCTTTTCATCCACTAGCTTCATCTCAGCACCCTTTGCTTTATCAGCCACAACTTCATCACCAGCCAAATCGGTATCAATGTCGAGGGAGAAATCATCAGCAACTTCTGTCTATTTTTCAGCAGTTCCGCTCCCACCTGCGCCTCTAAATCCACCAAAATCTTTACGACTAGTTCCTGTCTGAACCATTTCTTTCAGTGTTGGATACTTTGCTATGTTCACCATCTCATTAATTTCCGCTTCAGTCTCCGTCAATCCTACCTTTACTTCTTTCTTAACCTCATTCAGCTCCGTCAGCAACTTCTTGATTAAAACTTGTTGATCCAAAACAATCTTCCTCAGATCCTCCATTTCCGACTCTTTGTGCCTCTCTCTCTCTTTCACATTCATCAACTTCGTTTTCACCATGCTCAGCTCATTCGCGAGCGACGTATTCAACCCACGAATAACGTCCTCGTCCAACCCAGCAGCACCTTTCTTTTCATTTTTCTTCTGGAAAGTCTTCGACACATTTGTGACATCTGCCCCAAATCCAAACCCGAATTCCTGACTCGAACCCGAAACTATCTATTTTCAGTCTTTTCGTATTCGTATTAATCTCTCTTTAAATATAACGCTTCATTATTAAAAATATATATAATAGATATCTCGAGCCTTACGCTATTTCTCGTTTTTAATATTAACGACCGAGTTATTATCCAACGTTTACAAATTAATTACTATTTACAATAATTAAATCCCCAAAATGTATATATATATTGTATTTTTACAAAAATAGTTTTATAAATATTATTAAGGATAATAACTATTAAATCTCAAAATAGCTTTTCAACATAAAAAATAACGTAACGATATAAAAACGTCATTTATAAAAACGTTACGAGTTAACAAGGTTAAGTTGGTTAGTTAAGATAGAGTTTTTATTTAACTTTGGGTCAAAAGTGACAATTTTGAAACTCATATCAAAGTTTTAATAAACACTTTAAAACAATCAAAATCTAAAGGACCAAACCTGTAAAATTTCAATAACAAAAACCCAACCCAGCTGTCCCCCCCCCCGTTTTCTCGGCGTGTCTCTTCGGCCGCCGGCGCCGGTTTCCGGCAACACCCAAAAGCCACTCATATGTTGTTTTTAATCAAAATTAAAACCGGTAAAACTTTCCTCATGCCAAAATCGAACCCTTAATCACTTTTAATTTGATTCAAATGCTCAAATGAGGTCATTTAATCCAATTCTATCATTTGCGGTTTCAAGTCTAAACCCACTTAATCAATACGACCAAAACGGATGTTTCAATCAAAACCGGATCATCCAAAGTATTCATTCGTCGATCAGAAACAGTCTATGCCGTTTAATTTCATTATCATCTCCGAATTAACCATCAATTAATCTCATTTAAAACCAAATTAAGACCAAACGTGTTAGACCGTTTCTAAACCGAATTAATCCAATTCATTTTACTCAAACACTCCTATGATAACGATTTCTATACCAGTTAATTCAAAGCAAAAACATCCGCAACTCAGGCTTTGATTCGTGTTATACTCGAAACCTGCAACTACCCGGTTCATCATCATCTCTTGTTGTTTTTCTTCAATTGGCCATGGATTATCGATCATCATGGGTTGCCGAAGCAAACTGGAACTTTAATTTTATTATAACATCTTTATTATCTAGATTGAAGCTTGAAACCGTCGCCTTCTTCTTCATCCCCATCGTTCTGAATCGTCGTCAATAAGGTACGATTAATACGTTAAAATGATCCTTATTCAATCCTGATCAAAAGCCCTTAATCAATTTCAGGTTTTTGTTGTTTCGATTGGGTTTAATTTGTGAATTAGTGTTCTAGGGTTTATAGAGAAAATGGGGGTTTTGTTTTAAAAAAAAGGTTAAAATAGTTTTGAATCAGATTGTAAACAACTAAAACAATCTGGCGCGACTGGTTAAGGTTGTTTGTTACAAACTAAAGGTCCTGGGTTCGAACCAGGGCCTGATCACATTGTTTTCATTTTTTTTCTACTTAATATTGTAACCAAATTACTAACCTAACACTAATACTACATTATATATATTTTATAAAAATGTTTAAAGCTTATAAATATACTAAAACCATGATTCCATGTGGGTTTCGTTTTATAAAGTTAAACTATTACAAATATCTTTTTAATACTTTTAAAAATATATAAACAAAGACTTATAAGTAATGATTTATAGATAATATGGACTTTTATACTTTAACAATTGTGACAAATGTTTTAAAGTATTTGTCTAGGAATTTATATATTTCTTTAACAAGCAAAATATATTATATTATATATATATCTTAAATTGCTATTATATATCACGACACTACGATTAATTAGTTTTATACATATATATATTTTTTAATCATTTACCGAAAAACCCCCAAATCCCAAACCGAAACCTAGAATTCAAATTTTCTAATGTTTATCAATTACTTTCCGTTCCGGTTTTCTATACTATTTGCTTGCTAAGTTAGGATTCTCATTACTTAGGTAAATCTAGTATTTGGGAAGTCCTCGGTTCTATCTAAGTGTTGCTATATTATTTCAGACTCGTATTTGAGGTGAGTAAACTCACTCCCCTTTTTACTTTTACGTTTTGGGGCTGAAATATGTGCTACGTTTACTATTTACTATTTTTCTAAAAAGAGATCATACAAATATGTTAATCTAGTTCGCGGCTTGATGCAATCTTATGTGGTAGTTTAAAGTAGTTTATTGCTTTGTAATCCCACCGGTACAATGTTAGCGCTAATGGTTTGACAAACTCACCTGCCTGGACAACATCGATAGGTGATTTAACCCGGCCATTCTATTCTATGTTTACTATGGTTGCTATGCTGTGACGGTTGTTGCTATACTATGATGCTAGTTGCTATGCCATGTCCCTAAGTTGCTAATTGATTTCTGATAACTTACAAACGAGACGGTTAATTGACGGTTGGTAAAAAGTTATCAGTAAATCAAATACATGAGTTGGTTCCTCATGACAAAATGGCAAAATCAAGAAGTGTGGATTCTATGTGGTTGTGTTCTATTCTATTCTAGGGGTCATGGTCGAGTAATATTACGAAATCGCTATACATGTAAGCTTGCGCAGCATATCTTGTTGATCTCGGATTTCAATACTAGTATTATTAAATTGTGATTTTACTCACTAGCTTGTGTAGCTAACTGTGTCTTTTTCACATATTTCAGGTAGTGCGTGATTATGAGATTTTACTCTTGCCAAGACATAGGGTGCATTGGACTTAGTTAATAAAAATGACTTCATTACCATTATGTTTCGTTTATGACTTTTGTCGTTTTGTCGTTTTGCTATTTATGAATTATGTTCCAAACTTATAAGTACAATTATTAGTCATTAATAAAATGATGCCATGAGCTTTGGTTACTACTGATATCCATTCCAATGACAGCCCGGTGTTTCCGCCGCCGGGCGGGGTGTCACAGCATTTTCAGAGGCTGCTGGCTGCTTTCCTTTGGCCTTCTTTCCTGACATCAGTATCAGACTCTGTTCGCGATGGAGATCGATCAGCAGCCTTCCTCTTCTTCTTCCCCTTCGATTTAAAAATCTCCGCCTCAATCTCATCCATCTCCTCCTCTAAAGATACCGGCTTCGGGCCCACGTACTTCTTCCTTTTCCGAATATCCTCCTTGATTTTCTCCCGTAATTCCCCGAACCGTTTCTCTTCACTAACCTTTAATTTTCTCGATATACTCCCACCTCTCATCAGTATCCATATTTTAGAAAAGATAAGTTATCTTTCCCGAAACATCGTGTCATAGGTGCGGAGCAATCAGCAAAAATCCTGATGTTCATTGGTGTCAGTACCAATACATCTCCTAACTTCTGCAAATCCGGCTTCAAATGGTCGATGCAAATCTGTACAAACCGAGGGTATAATAACCACTTCTCCTTCCGGCCAGATGAAATATTCTCTATCATATATCCAAATATCATCTGAGGGATATTCGCCTTATCTCCTCGACACAAATTCAGCATTGCCCTCGCCCATTCAAAATTCAGCCCATCAGTACCTCCTTTTCGGTGATCCAAACAAACGATAATAACATGAGCTATAAACCTCCACTCCTTCGACAAGAAAGTCATCTTGATCTCCCTACGCTCCAAAAGATCAGTTCCTTCGTACCCCATCTCAAGAAATCCCTCATAAACATTGGTTAAACTAAGCAGAACGGGTAACCCAACGTCACGCTCCATCCTCAACATCCGGGCAATCGAATCGACAGTAAGAACAATCTGCTCCCCCATAACTGTTGCCCTAATCTCCCCCGGATCTGCATTGAGATTGTATGTGGCCGACTCCCAGAAGTCACGAATATGCTGCTGATCCATCACCGGATCTTTTATAACAACATAAAAGATTGGAGAGGCCTTCATCCACAAAATCGCGTCTCGGAATCCCACCGACTTCGGGTCCTTATCGTTGAGATAAGTGATCACGTTCGACCGCTTGTCGAACTTCATAGGCGGAGGAGGCTCTAGTTCCATATTTAATCCTGAAACACAAACCGGAAATTTGTTAGTTATTATATTAAAGAGAAGTAAAGTAAGTAAAAGAAAAATTAAAAGAAAAAGAAAATAAAATAATAAAATAATTATAAAAGGTAAAATAAAACAAAAAATAAAAAATAGAAAATCATAGTGTCGCAGACTTGCGACACAGCAGTGTCGCATATTCATCAACACTGCTGTTTCGCAACAGCATAACATGTGCAACGAAACTACACTATCGCAACACAAAAGACTTCCGACACTACCAACAATGCATGGGCAGCATAACAATGCTAGTGTCGTGTCGCAAACATGGTTTGAACTTTCGTTCAGTGTCGCAAGACAAACAGGTAGTGTCATAAAGCGCGAAAAACCAACAGTCAGCAGAATCAAAACCATATCAGATTAACACCAAATTCAAATCCATTTCAGACGAAGGTTCGAAACATGTTAATGAACAAAACTTACCGATTGAAATCACTTGAAAATAACTTTAAATGAGTGGATTAAGGTTTAGTGAGGTTAGGTTTTAGTTTCGGGTGTTTGAAAGTGATTGTGAAAAGAAGAATTGTGACCCAAACGACCCACATCAGATAACATAAAGGACATTATAGTGTCGCAAGATGCGACACTGTAGTGTCATAGAAACCCTAATAAAAAAATTAATTTTTGAAAAATAATAAAAGTCAAATCTAATTTTAAATTACGAATATTTTAAAATAATGTCAAGCCAAACCAATTGAGATAGATCCAAAAATTAAGACTCATTTGTGTTACGAGCTTTCAAAGGAATCAAAATAGTAAAAATAGAATGATTCACGAGGAGATCAGAAAACGAGTTTCAGGAAACCATCCGGAGAGGCGAAGATTTGGAAAGATTGTCAGTATGTTTTTCCATTTAAACCCATGCCTTGTTCCTTTCAACAAACAACCTGCGACGATATTATCATGTTTTGGTTCGATTAGAAGGAACTCTGGCAACTCGGTTTCCACAGATATTCAGCAAAGTGACTTATTTTGACTTCATGACTTATTGAGTTTAGATGATTCAGCAAGATTTTTATAATTTGTAGGAACATAAACCTAGATCAAGTGATCAAGGTAAATGTATTTTTGGAGGTGAGATGGAGTTTGAGTTTAACAAATGAAGCATCAAACAATGAACTTGATGTAGAAACATTTTGAGCTTAGCTTTATATGGGATTTATAGATGATCAGCGCTTCAGGTCTATACAGACGTATAACAGAGGAGATGATTATCTATACGTGCTGATGAGAGCTTCAGGTCTATATTTACATATAACAGAGAAGATCATCACTCCAGGTCAATGCTTCCGCATAGCAGAGGAGATTAACACGAAGAACAAAAAATTCTGAAGAGCTAACGAGAAGCGTCATTCAGGGCTACGGCTATTTAGGTTTGGATTTGGGAAAAATCAAGCACGAAACAAATACTCTCAGCCCTTTTTTGTCAAAACTTATCACTTTGTGCAGGCCAAATGTCTGTGAAAATGCTCATTATCACCGAGTTCTTCGTGAATTTAGTTTGATCACAAAGTTGTTGTCTAATTGTATTCAAGCTGAGCCTACTGACACATCAGTATACAAATCTCCTCCCTCCTTCAAACGCTATTAACCCTTTATCTGAAACCTGCAAGAAACAAACAATATTTACATGAGATGAAGCACAATCATGAAATTTGTAGTATTTCTCCCCCAAAACTTTCAGTTTTCAAACTGACTTTTTCAATAAATTTTAAGAAATTTTAAGATCTTACGCAAAGGATGGCCGACATTATTGGAAAATATAAGTAAGAAAAACATATTTGTCTTTAACTTTTCTCCCCTTTTTCGTTTTTTTTATTATAATTAGTATTATTTTTTTATATATATTTTTTTTAATATCAAAAAGGAAGCAATACAAATGTACTAAACATCCGCAACCAATCTACCGAGGAAATTGATAGACCTTCCCGAATGAACTGTAACAAACAAAAGAAAATCAGTTAGACACAGGAACCCAAGCCTTAACGAACTTGGGCTTTTGAAAGAAAGAATTAGTGCAAAAATGATTGTTTATAAACTGTTTAATTTTGTATCCAAAAGATTTATTATTTATGCTGCTTCGACCAAGATCAGGACACTGTTTTACCATATGCTCTGTTTTACCACATCTGAAGCAATTTGATTTTAAACCAGTCCTTTTGATCTTGAAAGTGGGCACATGATCCATACAGATTTCTTCATCACAGCTAGACATGTGAGAGTCTGAATCGTTGTAAAAGACATATAATTCCTTGGATTTCCCTGTTGATACTCTTGAGTGAGCAGTTGATGTACTGTGATGGAACTTTAAAGACCTTGACTTGTATTTTTGACTATTGTTGTGCCTTTTTTGGTTCTTTTGAGATTTTGAGGAATACAGGATTGAGATGAACATTTCCCTTTTTGTGATTTGTAAGAATGATCGGGAAATGGAACCGGAATTCTTCTTGTTGGTTCAAATTTTGAAAACTTTTGAACTTTGACTGCTTTAGGTGATGTCTTGGTCTTGGAGTCAACCCTGTCTCTCTTTTGCTCTGGTTCATCTTCTGAACTTGTAAATTTTTCAGACATAGTTCCTGTTCCCTGTGAACCTTGACTGTCCTGACTTGATTGATGTGATGTGGACGAACTTTGAGCATATTCTCTTTCCCTTTTGATTGGCTCGAAGATTGGAATATCACCAGTTTTGAACTTTTCATGCAGGTTGGTGATGGTAGTAGGTATAAATTTCGGCGTAGCGGAAGCATGACATTCATCATCTTAATTATCATCAGGTGTTTTGTTATATCCAATACCAACTGAAGATTCGTATTCATCCCTCACCTCTGAAGTACTGACTCCCTCCACTCTAGTATTTTGTTCAAACAAATCATTCTTTGGATGTGGTTTGGGCAAAGGAGAGTAACACAAAGTCGATGGTGGCGGAAAAACTGTTTGAACATCAGGTTTGTATCCGACTCCATCTTTTATCCGAGCCCCCCTTTGGTTGACCAGAAGCTCATTTAGTTTCATTTGGGATACTGTCCACTTATCAAGTTTGCTTTGCAGTTTCGTGGATTCATATTGAGCTAACAGAAGCCTTTCATTCAAAAGATTTATCTCTACATTCCTCTCATAAAGATTTCTCTTCAGCAATTCAACTTCGGCCAAGGCTTCATTAAGTTTTACAGAATAACAGACTTCATTTTTCTTGAGTTCATCATTCATTGCCATGATCTCACTTTAGTTTTACAAGATTAGCCTGTTTGCTTTATAAACACCAAATAATCGTTGTTTACACTCAGGAGAACACAAATCCTGAACAGTCTCATAAGGTAGGTCCATGATGATCCTTTCAGCTGCTAAAGCCTTCCCACAGTTGCACACTCTTGTGTCTCCTTTATGTTTCACTTCCCTGTCTTCCAACAATTCTTCTTTTCCGGTATCATTTTGTTCTTCCTCATCTTCCACTTCTTTGTCTTCATTGAGTATCTCACTGTCAGATTCTCTTTCATTATCAGATGCCAATACCTCACAAGTTTCTCCAATATTGTCTGAGGTTTCAACAATTTTCTCTGAATCAGATACTATCACCTTGAACTTGTCATTCAGTTCAATTTTGTAATCGAGTACACTTGACACAGATTGGATCAACGTTTAAAGTGTTGGTTTGTTGTGGTAGTACTTCTTGGAAGAACTCTTTCCTTTTCATTTTCAGCTCATAACTTTTCAACTTGTCAACTATATCCATGAGTTTGTAGTCCGAGAAGCTCCTTTCTTTCTTTAGAACTTTAACATAATCGCTCCACTCAATTGGAAGTGAATCCAGAAGTCGATGAATCTGATCATAGTTGGTAAGATAGGGATCATATTTCTTTAGATTTTCAGTCACATTTAGAAAGCGGTTGATCAAATCCGACAGTTTTTCCCTTTAATTACTGACAAAAGCAATAAAATCCTTTTTAGCAAGCACTAGTTTATCCATCTCCCGTTTTTCACATTCATCATGAAATCTACACAAAGCATCATACAAGGATTTTGCATCCGTGTGTTCTGCGAATTTTCTGCGACTTTCCCTAGTTAAGCACAAATTCAGACCATCAAAAGCTCTGTTATCACGATCCATCAACCTTTTATCTCTATCGGTATATGAACTTTGATCGGTGTTTCGAATTGTAGCGTCTCCTATGACTCTAACTGGTATATGCGGACCCAAAACAACCGAATCCCACTGAGTATGATCTGTAATCAAGTAAAAATCCTTCAGTCTCTTCTTCCACTCATCAAAGTTATCATCGTCTATCAGTTTTGGTGGACTAATTGTTGCAACGTTTTCCAGATCAGCAAGGGTAAGTAAAGTTGACATTGTTAAGATTTAAATTTTAGATTTTGGTCACAGTGTCGCAGATAGTGTCGCAGAAAATTCTTTAGTGTCGCAAGGTAGTATCTCAGACAAGATCGCAAACACTTTTGCAGAAGCAACTTTGAACTTTCGTTCAAGGGTAATGTCGGATGTAGTGTCGAGAAGAAAGCAATCCATATAATGTCGGCAATAGTGTCGGGTATAGTGTCGAGTACGAGTCACATGCAACTAGTTTCGCAAGACCAGTCACTCAAATGAACTTTCGTTCAAGCAATGTCGCAGACCAGCCACAAGAAATGATCAACAGCAATAGAATGGTAGTGTCGCAAACAACACTAGTGTCGCAATAAGAACAACAATGTCGCAAGATGAATCTGAGAAAGCCCCTTCAACACGAAAAAGCACAAAAAACCTCACAGAAAACTCAAAACAGATCCAATTGATGATCTGTTGATTCCGATTGATTCACAATGCAAAATAGGTCAATCCTAAGCCAAATTTAATCCATAACAACAACAATTTAAGATCCAATTTGATTGAAAATACTTTTGTCCAATGATAGATCTGAGAGTTTCAAATGATTCAAACACCAATAAACCAATGTTTTCAATCCAATTCCATATCTAAATTCATCAGATCAGATCCAGAATTGATGAAAAGAGAAATATGTCTAAAACCCTCAAAAACCACAAATCATGAGCACAATGGCTCTGATACCATATATGATATAGATCAGATCACAATCAATTGATACCACTAGATCTAGCAACAATTGATTGTGATTAATGACCAAAACTCAAACAAACCATTAAAACCCAATAACAAATGATAGATTAAGAAGGTAATTAGATGAAGTAGAATGAATAAGATGCAACAATGATATAATTCAGTCAATTCCTTGCAACAAACAGCCA
Organism: Tagetes erecta; assembly: GCA_030867185.1. Taxonomy (NCBI): domain Eukaryota; kingdom Viridiplantae; phylum Streptophyta; class Magnoliopsida; order Asterales; family Asteraceae; genus Tagetes; species Tagetes erecta. The sequence goes on along the minus strand of CM061489.1, from coordinate 37,790,434 downwards.
GATTCGAACTCTCAATCAAAGGTATAATAGTATTTAATAAGTTCCAAAGAGTTGTGTACAAAATAACCCCTAAACAACTATTTATACAGTAGCTAGTGCCGTAGGCAGTGTCGCATAGGCGACACTGCCTGCTCGCTAAACTAAGACAAGCTGCATGCGACACTATAGTGTCGCATGCAGTGCCACATGAACAAGCACCAAACATAACAAAACATAAACTAACCTAACTATTACAACGAAACACAAAGTACGACTAATCTATTACAAGTAAACAAAATACAAATAACGACATGGTGAAGTACCACCCTACATGTGGTCATCAACATCACTATTGAATTTGAAAATTTTGGTTTTCTTGTGAAGGATTACCTAACGCGGAGTCCTATTATCCGATGTAATAGCACCGAAGATCTCTATCTACTATCATTGTCCTTATTGTCCAAGCTTTCATGTCCTTCTACATTTGCTGCTATTTCTCAAGATCTCTGGCACAAGTGTCTAGGTCATCCTGGATCCGACTTATTGAATGTTTTGAATAAAAGAAAATTTGTTTCTGTCAAACCTTCTACGTTCAGACATGTTTGTCAATCGTGTGTTTTTGGGAAACAAGTTAAATTACCATTTAATGACTCTTTATTTGTTACTCATTTACCGTTCGATATCGTTCATAGTGACTTGTGGACTTCCCCGGTTCCAAGTGCGGGAGGTCATCGTTATTATATGCTTATTTTGGATGGTTATACGAATTATTTGTGGACGTTTCCATTGATTAATAAATCACAAGTTTTTGCCATATTTAAAAATTTTCACCGGTTAATCAAAACACAGTTTTTCTTGTCCACATACGTCGCCACAAAATGGCAAAGCAGAACGCAAAATCCGATCCATCAACAACATAGTCCGCACACTTCTCACTCATGCTTCTCTTCCTCTCTCATTTTGGCAGCATGCCCTACAAATGGCCACTGATCTCTTGAATATTCTTCCTAACAAAACCAAAAACAACTATACTTCTACCTATCTTCTTTATAAAAAACATCCTCAATACTCGCACCTCTGCATCTTTGGTTGTTTATGCTACCCAATTTTCCCGTCTACCTCTATCAATAAACTTCAAAACCGATCTTCCCCGTGTGTGTTTCTTGGGTACCCCTCCAATCATATGGGTACAAATGTTACGACCTCTCAAGTCGTAAGATTACAATATCTAAACATGTCGTCTTCGACGAATATGTGTTTCCATTTCAATACACACATTGCTCACCACCCAATTATGATTTCCTACATTCTGCTCCTTTACACCCTTCTATTTGGCAACATGTCACAACCACCTCCAATTCAGCTACAGACCACACACCATCTTCTACACCTCATTCATCACCTACCATTAATAACCCACCCCATTCCCCAACACAGTCCGTAACATCACAACAATCTAACCCACCCACCGTAACAGTACAACAACCCCCACCCCGGATAGTCAATCCATCAACTTCGCCCATTACCCCACCACCAAACTCCTCCCTGCCACCAACGCGAACCATGACAACTCGAAGCATGGTCGGCACCTCCAAACCTCGTACAATTCTAAATCTTCATACCAACACTTCTATTGCTCCACTTCCCCAAAATCCGTCCGAAGCCCTTACCAATCCATTTTGGAACCGTGCCATGACAGATGAGTTCAAAGCTCTTATTGACAATAAGACATAGGAGTTAGTACCTCGTCCGGTTGGGATTAATATCACTCGTTGTATGTGGATTTTCAAACATAAATTGAAATCCGATGGCTCGTTAGAAAGATACAAAGCGAGATTAGTGTGTGATGGTATGTCACAACAAGTGGGTGTCGATTGTCACGAGACTTTTAGTCCGGTTGTTAAACCGGCTACTATCCGAACCGTGCTTAGCATTGCTTTGTGCAATAATTGGGATATTAGCCAGCTAGACGTGAAGAACGCCTTTCTTCACGGTCATTTATCCGAGACAGTTTTAATGTATCAACCAGCAGGCTTCCGTCATCCATCATTTCCGGACTATGTTTGCAGACTGAAAAAGTCTCTATATGGCTTAAAACAAGCGCCTAGAGCTTGATACCAATTGTTCACAGATTTTGTTGCAACATTGGGTTTTAATCACAGCTCTTGTCACCGGCACTTAAGCAACGATTAATGTCATGCCTGTCTTCGGAATTTGCAATGAAGGTTTGGGTTCTTTGAGTTACTTTTTGGGCATTCAGGTTACTAGGGATGTCAATGGTATGTTTTTATCTCAACATAAATATGCCTCTGACATTCTATTGTGCGCTAACATGACAGATTGCGACCCAGTTCACACACCTGTTGACACGGCTGGGAAACTAGGTACACATTCAGGCGAACCATTTGATGATCCAACATTGTTTCGCAGTTTAGCTGGGGCTCTACAGTATCTTACCTTCACTCGTCCGGATATCTCGTATGCGGTCCAACAGGTATGCATGCACATGCATGCCCCATGTGTGAATCATTATAATGCCCTCAAGCGCATTTTACGGTACGTAAAAGGCTCATCACATATGGGTCTTCATATGTCTCGAGGCTCAGTGTCCACCTTAATTAATTATACAGACACTGATTTGGCAGGATGCCCTGATACACGTAGTTCGAGATCTGGTAATTGTGTGTTCCTTGGGGATAATCTTATCTCATGGTCCTCAAAATGCCAAACTACCGTATCCCGTTCCAGCGCCGAGGCTGAATATCGTGGTGTAGCTAAGGTTGTTGCTGAGATTTGTTGGTTGCGCAACTTACTATTGGAACTTGGTCATCCACCGTCTCACACTTCAATGGTTTACTGAGATTTGTGAGTGTCATTTATTTATCAGGAAATCCCGTTCATCATCAGAGAACGAAACACATTGAGATCGACATTCATTTCGTTCGTGAATAGGTTAAACACGGTCAAGTCCGAATACTTCATGTGCCATCCCGCTATCAAATCGCAGATATTTTCACCAAAGGACTTCCTCGCTACCTTTTTACTAATTTTTGCTCCAGTCTAAGCATTTGTGATCCTCCTCCTTAGACTGAGGGGGTATTTTAGACTAGATATATTTGATAGTGTTCATATTGTATATTGCAAGGTGATAAAGTAAACTATTGTAATTATATATAGTGTGATAATGAGAAGGGCAAATCACTTTTCCAATCATATAATTCTAATACATGCCTCATCTACAACATAATAACACCATTAGTTAGTTACACAAGTGCACGCATACAAACATACCATCTAAGGAGAACATAACTATTACTTATAATCCATCACAACAAGATATAAACCACATTTTTGTATGATTCATCAGTGCCTTATGCCTTCCATCACCACTTAGTTTCTACACATTTCGTATTAGAACTCACCAATAAAAAAGATAATCTGGACACATACATACTAAAACATCCCATAAATATCAAACTCCAATCACTATGGCTTAAACATTGGCATAGAACATAACCTTTTCGGCATAGACTATGCCCTCCATTGGTTGGCGACTCTGGCCACAGCTTTAATTAACTATAAAACAGTCCTAGCATCACCTAATTCACCCCTTAACTTGGTGAGAATTCATTAGTAACACGTCCCGGTAATGTTTCAAAATCGCTGCACAAAATCAGACTTAAATGTCACAGTTACACCAATAAATTCAAATACCAAACACAATAAGTTTATAATTGGTTTGCAACTCAGTTATAAAACATTTTTTATTAGTAGCAAACTAGTGTATTAATATTAAACTAATTTGTCAAATTTACCTTAGACAATGTACTAAAATTTGTTTTCATGAACTTAACCACAAGCGGAAAAATGATCAATATAGAAAGTAAAAGATGACTAAAAGTTGATAAGCAAGCATGCATGTATACAACATATATGGGAAATTTTAGTATAGCAAACTTAGTTGACCTTTCATTAAAAAAACAAAATCATCAACATACATGTTTTCTTTTTCACCTTTAGTCATTAAACCATGCCACTTGAACCATCTTTTCATATCCTTGTGTTATAAACATAATAAAAACATGATTACAAGTTGTTACACATGCCCTTGATTACCAATACTTTCTTTTTCGAGTAGCAATATCAGTCATGTTGTAGACGAGCCTAATGGGTCGAAACTCAAAAGTCGTCTAAACTGAACTCGTAGTGGAAAACGCTCTCTAAATCATTTTGCAAGATGAAAGATATTACTTTTAAAACAAGTTGATTTTTGTACATTTAACCATTTTGGCCCGTGAAGGTATACATTTGACCACACACATATTGCCACCTTAATTTCGTATTTATGCCATAAGTGGAGTTCAAGAGCTCGCGTACTTGCATTTCTAACTCACTAAAGTATTTTTTTTTTCCTTCTCATTTTAGAGAATGATTCTGGCCCTTCATTATTAGCAACAATTGCTTTCTCTGCACCAACAGTTACTACATGTAAAGCTTCATTGGTATCTTTATCGTTAACTTCAATAACAACAACATTTGGATTATTTTCCGTCGGAGTATCAGCACTTGACTGAAATTCTGCTATATCAAATGGTGAACCATACAAGAAACATCAGACATCTGCTGGAGTAAATAATATACAAACATAAAAACATAATCAAAAGTTAAAACAAACACTAACATAATGAAGGTTCCATAATAGGATGTTTTCCTCACTTTTCATAACAATCATATTATTATGTTTCATTTCATACCAATATGGAGCTTAATAAATAACATTACATATAAATAAAAAATAACATTATGTTTCAGTTTATAACATTTAAATTTTTCGTGTGATTTGGGTGAACCAAACCTGACCTGAGCACTTTCAACATATGTCCATCCACCCCTCGACCCCACCCACACTTTGCTAGAATAACTTACTATTTTCAATCAGAAAAGGATTCAGATGAAACCAAGTGTCATAAAACCATAGCATTAAGATTGTATGTAGGCAACATGTTGGATAATTATTAACCAACACTATAAAGCTTTAGTGTTATGGTAATAGGTGAGTTGATTTAATTATACCAGTTTAGGGTAGGTCCCGAACCCAAACATCATAGTATATTAAATCAAGAAAGCACTTATCAGTATTTAGGATTTATGAAGCTAACTTGGTTTGACATTGACCAGTTGACCCTCAACTCTGACTTCTTGGTATAAATAGTTATTATGCATATGGAATCATTTTTTCAGACATCACATATAGCTTTTCGTAAGTTTGTTAATTTGTTGGAATTTAGAAAACGATTGTAACATGTGAACAATAGTTAAGAAATAGTACCAAGAGGTTGCCTCCTATGATGGTACATAGAACTTGTTCTTAGTGATTTATTGATTGCATTTATTTTCTTTTTTCTCTAATTGTCTATGATTGCTGATACAATAAGGAAAAATAAATCAAATATCCATTCAGACATCAAATTAAAACAAAAAAAAATCATGACAAAACTAAATAATATTCAACAACAATAAAAGATGGGTACCTCCTATTTAAGCGTCTAACTCATTATGAAATAGGATAGAACTCATGCGTATCACATACCATGACACCATGGATTATCTTTGTTGGTGTGGTTTGAGTTCGGTTCCTTCAGGATTGAAGTCGAATGTCATCACCAAACTCATTTTCAACCTATATTTAACAATGATGTTTCATTTTGAAAATGATAAGAATTAATCACAACAAAATATCTAGCATTAAGGTTATAATCTGATATATGAAGCATGCTTAAATAAGTTGATTTGATAATTTATCTCTAAATAAAATTGTAAAATGAAGCTCTCTTTTCAAGTATCCTCTAATAGAAACTAATAAAATACATTTAGATAAATTTAGTGCAGCAATAGATAGCATGTCATAAACTTGAGGCCTTATCCAATAGCATTTTACTGAGATACAACCACTAATTTTCACATTATAAACACAAGAATAAAACACAACATGAGTTTGGATTTGAAGCAAGTTGTCAATCCAAATCAAATTTCAAGCAAAGTTATTTAAAATGTTAGATCAAGCAAAAAAAGACAGATAATGAAAAACCATCTTATCTAAGAAACAAGTGCCTTTTAAGCATAAAAAACCAAACGATAAATCCATAGACTCCAACTTTAAAATGATCACTTCCTTTGTTTACAAATCAAATGTTAAACACGCCATGAGCTGAAACCAAGAAATTTTAATCAAAATAGAGCTAAACAGACCTGATCACAAGGTTTCTAAAATAATTGATTTAACCCATTTTCTATAGATTAGTCACACTTGGTTTTGTTTTAAGAATATAAACTCAAATGCAACTGTAAATGAAATAAGTAGTTCAGAACTCCCCAATGCTAGATAAATTAGTAATGAAGGCTGCTAGAACAATGATGCAGAAACATACCTGATCACATGGCTCAAACACTCTTAATTAAAAGCATCAAGAAAACAAACATAAGGTTATATTCAACTTCAATATGTAAACATAAGTTCCATCAACGAATCTTATATACATAGAAGAATAGTTGTTTGAAATCCTAAACGAAATTAAACCTGCTAATAATAAGACGAACTAAAAAAGGAGATCAATATGATGCACAAACTCTTACGTAATCTTGAATCTGACTTCACAAACAAGGGAACATGATGTACACATGACCGAGAACGAAACACTGTTATAAAAAGCTATTTACAGTGTTCACAGGTATCATCATGTTCCCTAAAAACACATTCTTAAAAGTACAGAGCAAAAATCACTTGAGGTGAGTTTGCTGCATATCAAAAAGGGATAATGAAAATGCATGTCAAGTTTACCCCTAAACACAAAAAACTTGACCCGAAGTGTTAATGTAACTAAGTAAAACAAAAACTTTTGACCCCCCCATATTCAACTTAACTAAATAAGATCTTCTTTTCAGCGGTCATTCAATTTACAACTCATGCACATTGCCCAAAACACACGGCTCATGTCACTCTTTTGACCCATTTCAGGTTTAAAGGTCAAATTGTACACAACATACATGTGACAGTTTGGCTAAGTGGTCTAAAGCGTCATATTTAAGCTCTGGTCTGAAAAGGCAGGTGTTAAACTGTTTGACACAACCTCAGCAGAGCCATAAAATAAGAATGATCAAAGGCAACACTATTTCAATACTTTTCTTTTTTTAAATAGTTATTTGCTGCATGGCCCATATTAAACCCATTTAACTCAGTATTGTAATAAAATTGTTATATGTTTTAATTGTGTCTTTTTCTGATTTTATAAATGTCATATTTTGTATAACCTTTACAATTTGATCCTTTTTATTAGCAGTTATCTATCTAATAAATCAAGGTTTTAGGAGGCAACTTTTGGGGAGAATTTTTTTAAACCATAATAAGAAATTTGAGAGGGAAATATTAAGTGTCATGCAATGAGTTGATGGAGCAATATCATTAAATATTAAACATTTACAAATTAAAAATATTTAAACATAATGATTATAATTTCTTTATAAATATTATTATTTAACTCGTGTGTAACACGCGGGTGTTAGACCTAGTGTAGTAAATGAAACTAATATTAGTTGTATTACTTTCAAAACATATACATAGTTAAGTATAAGCTATTATATATGTCTCTATAGCATGACACAATTAGGAATGACACAATTAGGAGGGTAAAGTTATTTCTTTTTGAAAAAACCACATCAGAAGAATCCAACAAAACCATTATCAAAACTTTTAATTGGTACTGTTGGGAAATTGTTTTATTGAACGAAACAAGGAATAGACAAACCCGAAAAGTGATTTTTTCATATGTTCAATTGTAATAAAATATAGAGTTAAAGTCTTTACAATGGTGATTTTCATCAAATTTAGATCGAGTATTATGTTTACCTTCAACTGTAATGCTTGGTATAGTAGGGGATTTTTGTCGAATGTCGATGGGAAGTGCTAGTGGGATGTTTCCAGCATCTAGAATCTAATTTACAACTAACTGTATTGAGCCTGATTGCACCCGGTTGTTAAACTTAAGCTTAAAACTGTCATTTCGCCTCGTATTACCTGAATGCCTGTTTTGAATACCGAAATAAATTGTTATATATATATACATATATATATATATATATATATATATATATTAAAAAAACATAAATAAACCATTATGTAGCAACCACAATCACAAACCACAAATGACATAACATAAACAACGGGTAACCATTATAAACGCAACAACAAATGAACTAAAGGGTAACCACCATCTTACTTAACATCACCATATCCAAATGCTTGAGCCAGAATCTAGTTTTACCTCAATCCACAAGCGCTGCTTTACAACAATTATTAGCTTCATCAAGCAAATCAGCCAACAATTTTTACTTTGGTCACTAACATTTAAAAAGATCCTCGAAAAGTATTCAAATATTTAAAATCTTCTAATTGTTGTCATTAAATAATTAAGTGACCCTTTGATTGGTGTCGGAGAACTGATTAAAGATAATAGAGTTTTAAGCATCTTATTCACCTCTAGGTTAGTGATAAGTACCAAGTCGAATCCACAAGGAGCTAGTGGATGGTGTTTAATTGTTTTTGAGTTATTCTCATGAACATAATGTAAAACGGAAATTTGATTGATTGATTATTAAACTAAAGATTAATTTAATGCAATAATAAAAATAATGATCACAACCAAGCTTATGAGTTATAAGACAATCTATAACTAAGTTGTATAATCAATTTAGACTTACATCTAGATCAAACATTCAATGGATAATAAGATGACCAACAATTCATAAACCTAATCTTGCATGATTAGGGCACCAAAACAAGTCAAATACATAAGGTGCTTAATTTATTATCAACATGTTTACATAACCAGACAAACATACATGATTAATCTCCATACATGAAGTGATCTTAGAAAACATGAAGTTGGACATACAAACCTTGATCTAGATACTAGAACACATCATATTCATCATAATAACCAACAAGTATAATGTATTCAAGTCTAGTAAGGATTAACAACATCAATTAAACAGAAAACATACAACCCAATTACTAGATTGTGATCACCAAGAGATTAGCCACACTCATCATCATGTTGATAGGGCTAGTCTTGTGATTTCGAGAGCAATTGGATTGAAAGATGATATAGAAATACTTAGTCACTGCGTTTCCTATCTTCTCCTCACGTCCTCTAGCCTCCCAGATACGATGGATGTGAAAAAAGGTCGAATTAGGGTACTTAGACTCGTCAAAAAATGAAGAAAAAACCACCAAGCCGTTCGGCAGCGTATGGTACACTGCCCGGCGTATCATACGCTGGAGTGATTTTTCCTACGTTGATCTTATACTGAGTACGCTTGAGTACAGTACTTTGCACGCTGAAAATGGGTCTGGTGGGAGTATCATATGTTGGGGGCGTATAATACGCTGCCTCTGCATCTTTTTTGTTCTTTTTTTGCTTCGTTTACTCATTTTCGTTGCCTCTTTGGCTCTGCTACCTGTAAACAGAATATCTCTCAAAGTACATATGATCATACTAAATTTGTACTAAAAACATTGGTTTACTTCTAATAATGATACACCAACAAGTAAGACATCACCCTTGTTCAACCCATTTCCTTTGTAGTTCTTTTTCATATTTTACACATTTGACTCACTATCAACAATTTGCAACTCAAACTATGATTATAAAAAATAATATTATTACAATACATTCTTCTAAATTGTAGAACATCAAGAATTTCAGCCAGTTGCACACTTTATGCAAGTATGACAATTGGGTTGTCACCTAAACCAATTAAGTGGCTACAAGTAGTAAAAATAAATATCTAAAAATAGCACCCAAATCAACAACTACCTTGTAGAAAAATATGGATCTAGAAATACATGCCTAATTCCTACCCTAGGTAACTACCAAGATCAATCATTAACGAATCTTTGATTGAACTAAGGCTTAGTTCCCGAGTTTCATTTTAGGAGAGAAAGGGAGAGATTTGGAAGGAAAGAAAAAAGAGAAGGTGTTCTCGAGTTTTTTTTAAGGAGAGAAATGGAGGGAAAAGTGGATGTTATTAAACTAAATATGATCTTTCCAATTTGGAAGGAAATTGAGGGGAGGGAAAGGAAGAGAAGAGAAAGAGAGGGAATCCCTCCCTTTTCATCCTTTAATGAACTCGGGAACAAAGCGTAAGAGAATTAGAAAATAACTTTGCCATTAGACCTAACTCGTATCACTTGCTTGTAACGACCCAATATCTATATAAAAAATTTATGCTATGTCACATAAGAAAGTCATTCTGCATTATATTTGCATTACCTTAAATACTTCCAAATAATTATGGAATGTCTGTAGATTGAGGATGCGGATATCATCCAAAGCACCTATTCATGATTCAACAAACAATTAACTGAATGAATTAAATTTGAAAGGACAGCCAGCAAAAGCACTCAACAAAGGTTAAACTAAAGTGTAAAATAGAGTGTGAGTTTTAAAACAACTAATCACTGAAAATTATATCTGCTTCAGAAATTAAAAATGAATCTAATATTATACATTTGTGGTATCTTATAGTAAGCTTCTTATCACAAATAATATAATAACTAAACATGTGGGGATATGTTAATTTTAAGTAATACCTTAATCTAAAATCTACTATAAAACTATGATTTATATAAAATTAGTTTATTAAATCTAATTATTAAAAGTATTTTGATACTTTAAAAATACTAAATGTATTTTAATACTTTTAAATACATATAAAGTTTTTAAATAATAGGATTTACAAATAAGACTTTTATATGGATTTTTGTATACTTTAAAATAGTGTAAATGTTTTAATGTATTTCTAAAAATATAACATATATTTGACAAAATATAATTGTTGTTAAAAATATATTATTAAAGTTTCTATTATTTATCAAAATAATTATTATTACTATTGCTACCGTTTCGAATAAATGAGATTATATATTTTTAGACGTTTAACAAGAAACCCCCAAATCCTAATTCGAAACCCTAGAATCCAATTTCCTTAGACTCCTATTGTTTCAATTCAAGTTTTCTATACAATATGTTTTACTAAGTTAGGATTGTCATTTACTTGGTGATTCTAGTATTTGGGCAATCCTCGATTCTATCTAATCTAGTTCCAATGTGAGTAAATTCACTCCCCTTTTTACTTTTACGTTTTTGGGCAGAAATATATGTTCAAATACTATACAATGTTTTCATTTTCCAATTTTTTTTTCTAAAAGAGATCATAAAATGTGTTAGTCTTGACTCGCGACAAGATGCAATCTTATGTGGTAGTTTAAAGTAGTTTACTACTATGCAATTTCCACCGGTACAATGTTAGCGTTGATGGTCTGACAAACTCACCTACTTATACAACAACGATAGGTGATTTAAACCAGTGATTCTATATGTTTGATTCTATACATTGGTTACTGGTTACTATACTGTGATGTTTGTTGCTATGCTGCTATGTCCCTTCGATGTTAAAAGAGTTTTTGATAACTTACACATCGAGACGGTTAAATGACAGTTATCACTGATTGTAACATGAGTGGTTCCTCATGACTTGTTGCTAAAGGTTACCCTGCGGGGTCTATGGTTGATGTTTCTATGTACGTTTCTATGGTCATGGTTGAGTAATATTTACGAAATGACTATACACATAAGTTTACGAGCATATTATGATGATCTCGGATTTCTATACTATTATCTATCAATTGTGGTTTACTCACTAGCTTTCATTAGCTAACTTTATTTTCACATATTTCAGGTGGTGCTTGATATTATTTCACTGCTTTTACCAAGACATAGGATTGCCTTGGACTTAGTTAAAATAATAATGATTATTGCATTTACTGTTTCGGTTTTATTACTTTTGTCGGTTATGTTTGAGACTCATGTTCCAAAACTTATGTTATGACAATTATTAGAATTTAATAAAAAGTGTGTCATGTGCTTTTTAACTATTGATATCCAATTTATATATCAACCTGGTGTTTCCACCACCGGGTGGGGTGTCACAACATAACCAAAGAATGCTACAATCATCAAACTGAGAAATGCATAATCCTTAATCAATAAACCTCTAAATGAACAAAGTATCAAAGAACCCTTAAGATAACACTATATCAAATAATCATAACCAAAGAAAACGATAATAATCAATTCAGAAAATCAGAATTTGTATAAAAAAGAAGATCAATAAAGTAAATTCATGTCAACTCACCATCACAAAGTAGTCAGATATACATGCATCTGAAGGAACGATTTGTTGTTGTCATTGTGCTAAAAGCAGCATCAGCCTTCTAACAACAAACTACACCTTATACAAATCAAACAAAATAATCAATAAGTTGAATTGACTCATCAAAGAAGAAATAAAAATACATGAGACACAAAAAAAAACACTTGAAAGCAACATGTAATTCACCCGGGGTAAACAAATCACCTGGATCTTATTCATCAATTGTTAACGGTTCGCCCATCTACCTTAATCGCGTTGTCTGATGCCTAAGGATATCAAAACTGATGAGAGAAATAGATCGAGATGAGGATTGTACTTTGGCTGCAGGGTGACCGATGGAGGTTGATTCACTTGGTGACCATAGTAGATCAACATTATGGTTGAATCAAGAATTTGAGAGAGACTCAAAAGAAGCTAAGACGCACATAGATCTGAAGATGTGGTTTTGAATTTTGAAATATGGTTTTAAATAAAAAGCGCCCAGACAATAAGTAGGCTTTAAATGCTTGTAAATCATGCATAAGTATTTGTACATTTTTCAACTTTAAGGAGATGGGCAAAAGACCATTTTACCCATCTAAAATGCATATTAAGGTAGTATAGAAGCACTCTAGATGGAGCGCAGATCAAATACTTGACGTGGGTCAAGCTGTTTAAACTACACGTCATTGCGTTCAAGGTTGTAGATCACATTGACTGAACGGTGCCTCCTGATGAAACCGATGAAGAATATAAAGAATGGGTAACGATAGATGCTCTAGTTATTCAATGGGCATATGCTACGATCTCTGACAATCTGCTAAAGCGGCTTGTTGTCAACTTTGATAACAACAGCACCACAACTGCACTACAAGTCTAGGAACACATCCAAGCAATCTTCTGAACAACAAAAATACTAGGGATGTCACTCTTGAATGCCAGTTTACAAATCTCACATTGGCATCGTGTGACTTAATCGAATCTTACTATCAGAAACTCAAAGACATCGCTGAACAATTGAGCGATGTGGGACAGCCCGTCATTGAGCCTCGGCTGGTCCTGGAAATGGTACGAGGTCTGCCGTCAGAATATGACGTTGTTGGTGCGCTGATTAATCAAAACCCACCCGCGTGGGATCTTGCATGTAGTATGATTTTTTTGGACCGTGACCGTCAATCTGAACGCCCAAAAGCAACAGCACTCGGGACACCATCGTCCACCTCTGGTAACCAACCACACAACTCCGAATCCAGCAGCTCGAACAATACCAATAACAACAGCAGCTATTAAGGTTAGAACTATTCATGTAGCAACCGCAATCGAAGAAGCAATAATAGAGGTGGTCGTGTTGGTGGACAAAATCAACGTGGAAGGGACCGCGGTGGTGGTGGTGGTGGTGCCTACTCACAACAATGAAACTCAAATGGGCAGAAAAATGGCAGCAACCAACAATAATATAAGTATATAACCCTAATTGGCAGCAACCATATAGCAATTGGCAACAAAAGTGGAGCCCTCCACCATCCCCTTACCCAACTCGGCCCAACTACAGCCCAAATCATAGATGGAACGGCCCACAATAGCACTTTCACAGCCCGAATAACAATCACCAACAGTTTGGGCACAAATTTTCTGGTTCGCAAACAAGCTCAGCAAACTTCACTAGATACACAGATTTTGGGCCGAATGAGCTAGCAAATGCTATGGAGCAAGTTCACATGCAAGGTAATGATTCAAGTTGGCATATGGGCGTCGGGGCACCATCACATATTATATCGGATCCTGGTAAAATCACCACACCTTTATCATTTAAGCCCATAAAGTCAATATTTGTAAGTAATGGCCATTATATGCTAATTCACGGGTCCGACCACGGCCAACATACCACCCATAACCGGACCTATAAACTAAAAAACGTTCTTTTCAAACCCGACATCCTCAAAATTTTTCTTCTCATCTGAAGATCTAATATTTATCGTTTTACTTCTATGAAATTTGACCCCTATGGTTTAATTGTGAAATATTTCAAGGATGAAACTCTGCTTTCCCGCCACAATAGCTCTGGTGATCTCTATCCATTCACGTCGCCACTTATCCCATCCGTTTTTGCTGCTTAATCACTGTATCAATGGCATGATCGTCTCGGTCACTCGAGCGAGTCAATTTTGCACTAGCTTAATTCTTAGTCTTTAATTCAATGTAATAAACGCTTAGTCGGTACTTTATGTCATTCATGTCAAGTTTCCAAGCACAACGATTTCCTTTTTATGATACGAATTCTAGTACTTTTGCACCGTTTGATATTATGGACTTCACCTGTCGAAAGCAAATCCGGATACAAGTATTACATGTTTTGGTTGATAACTTTACAAATTTTTTTGGGTGTATCCTCTAAAATACAAATCTTAAACCTTCACAAATTTTGTCAAATTTCATACCTTAATTTCCAATCAATTCAATAAAAAAATAAAAACATTCCAATGTGATCTCGGTGGAAAATTTGATAATAATGAGTTTAAAGGGTTTGCCCATTCACATGGCATATTGTTTCGCTTCTTGTGTGCCCATACTTCTCAACAAAATGGTCGTGCTGAACGTATGATTCGCCGCCTAAATGATATTATCGGCACTTTTGCATACCTTCCACCTTCATTATGGGTGGAAGCCCTTCACACCACTACATACCTTCACAACATCTTACCCACCAAACGACTCAATTTCTCTACCTCACATTTTGCACTTTACCGTCGCCACCCTGCTTAGGATCATCTATGTGTGTTTGGATGTACATGTTATCCAACCAGCTTTGCCACCATGGGTCGCAAACTGCAGCCACGTTCCATCCGTTGTATCTTCCATGGTTACCTTGAAGACCAATGTGGGTATTGTTTTAATGATCCTATTTCGGGTAAACTTCTAAACTCTCGCCATGGAACCTTTGATGAAACATCGTTTCCTTATTCCGAACAACAAACACACGAACCTTATGAATTCTTTGATGACCTACTGCCATATCCGTTCAGCTCCAATTTCCCAACATCGCCAAAACTATACCCACCACAAAAGACCTTCATCACCACCTCCTACTGTAACGCCCCAAAATATGAATTCTTCTAATTATTGTGATTGTTTTACGTATTGTATGATATAGTTAACTAGGTTAGTTTCAAATAAACAAAATTGAAGAATCAAAGCATGTAGTTGGGAATGCTATTGAGGTCAAATCCAGAGTGAAAAATGCGATGGCGCTTGCCGTAGAAAGAGATTAGACCGGTTCGGTACTCCAACTACCTATGAGAAAAAGTTTTCAAGACAAATCCGTGAGTCTAGTCATGCTGCTTCAAAAGAATCCTCTAGGTCTTTTCTTCCTATCTCTTGTTAAAATGTCTTATTAATTAGAAAGGAAGTTCTAGCCAAAAGATGATGGATATCAAATATTAGGACTGAAGTTGTAAATTATAATAAAACCATTTAGTGGAATGATTTCTCTGATTTTTTCCATTTGGTTGTATCGACATTTGAGAGAGGAAAAGAAGAAGGCTAAGAACAATTCTGCAATTCAAAATTTGTGATGGTGAAATTAAAGCCAACTTCTTGCATGATTGAAGATTACTAACCATCTCATAGTTTAAACTTTAAAACATAATGTAAGTGATGAAATTTCATTGTGGTAGATTCTTGTTTAGAAACACATTATATAATGAAGTATTTGGGTTCATAAATAATGATATGTGAATCCATGTAGAAACTAGTTTTAATTGATGACTAGAACTTGAATGTATGTTAATTGTGTGGACATTAAGTAAATTGAAGGAAATTTCATAGAGTTGGAATACTGTTGATTTGGGGATAACCCATAATCATTCTTGGTTAATTTGACATGTAGATTGAAAGAATTTTATTGTTTTGCTATGTTTGATGTCTATACTTGATTTTAGTAAGAAAACATGGTGATGATGCTTTGAGCTAGGAAATTAGGCATGTATTACTTGTAAATTGTGCCTTACATATTGTATGCACACCAAGTGTTTAATGAAATGCTTCAAAGAATGTGGATGCATGAATTAAATGGTTCTATTTGAAGTTGAAATAGTTGTTGTCCTGTTTTTGTAAAACTCATATGAAATCATAGAAAAATCATATGAAGATGAGCCTTATATTTTCGAAGAGCACTTTGAGTCTAGTTTAATTCATATTTGAAGATGAAGACCTGGTTCGGATGTTAAATGGGTCAAAAGGGGTGAATTCAGTGGCTATGTCGAAAAGACAGCATATTGTTTTGGCTAAAATAAGTTGCTATCCTGTTTTTGTAAAAATCATATAAAATAATAGAAACATTCGCTGAAGGTGTGCTACATATGGATGAAAAGCTCTTTGACTCTATTATAATTCATATTTGAGCATGAAAGGCTAAATAAAACTGTAAGTTAGTCAATAGATTTGATTAGTGCAGCTATGCAGAAAAGTGTTGCACTAAAGCAAGCTTTCTAAACATTAATAAAAATATATGTTTGAACATATATTTTATTTAAAAATGAATGATTGGTCAAATTTGATTATGTGCACCTATATGGGATGTGTTGGAATTATCTAAGATACTTGCAAATAATGTGTATAATTGTTTGAACTGAATCTCGAACGTTGCACTATTATACATGAGGTTATGTGTGTGTGTGTGTGTGTGTACCTAAGTGATCAGGTGAATGTGATGCGTATGGTGTAATTAATATAGTCTAGTGTGTCAATATGGACATGTGTTCCTAATTTGATAGTAAGATTAGAGACATCATGTGATAAATGTTATATTGTTTATTTGCTTATATGGCATCATATGTGATGGCAAGTTGAATTGCTTAAATTACAAGCAACGTGATTGATAGTTCATGTCTTATACATGTTAGTGATTGAATAATGAAAATCTACATGACATAGGAGTTGGAAATGATTATTGTTATGAATGGGCATGTATGCTACTAAGGTTGTGAATGTGATGGCATGAAAGGATAGGGATCATGTCATGATGGACTCAAGCTTTAAAGGGGATATCGTGTCAAGATGGGCAAGGAACAAGCAAGGACTTGGAAAACTCTAGGTAAGTGACTTATAACCTAAACTCTTGGATTGTTAAGTCATGTTTATGTATAAATGTAGAATGATAACTAGAATGAATCGGTAATTTATAGTAAGTCAAGGGGGAATGGATATTGTTAATAAACAAGCATAGTAAATTCAACAATGTAAGTTGTTGGAATAATTGGGTTTTCTTTGTGGCCACAATGTGATATTAGTGGAAAAATCCAGAAACAAGTGAAGTTTTTGAAGTTTAGCTTCTGACATGGCCATGTATGGGTGCGACATGGTCATGTAGTCCCTGATAAGCCATTTTATGGTAACATGGCCGTGTTACTTGGGAACATGGTTATGTTCTACAATATTTCCATTTTTTATATATGACTTATTGTTTCTAACTTGTTATGGGAACCTATAGTTGCAAGTATGATACAATCAAGAATATATAGACACTTATAAGTGTGTATGCATGAAATGGTTGAGTATTTGATGGATGAGTCATGACAATACGATCATGAAAAAGGTATGCATGCATGTATTATAAGGATGTTAATACTATTATTATGTCATGGGCAATGAGAGTGCAGGTATGTTAAGGATGAACGCATGGGATTTAAAAGTTTGAATCCAAAGCTTGGGTTCAAGTTAGTAACCAGAATGCATATAAACTTGAAAAGACAAGTTAACACAATCATGGAGTTTACCTTAGATATTATTTCTTTGTTGATCAAGTATTGTATGAAGCCACTTGTTTAACTAATGATATGATTATGTGGTGGTCACAGGTAATTAGGGTCTCTCTCTTACGAAACGAGGAATGTTTGAAGATCGAGTCAGGACATGGATTGTACGGGGACATGGTCATGTAGTCTTTAGACTTTGTGTTTTAATGTACATAATAAAAATGAAAGATGAAACACATGAAATGTAGTTTTAAATGGTTTTCAAACCGTTATGAATGTTTTATAAAGCAAGAAATTTTCTGGTTCGTATTTTTTCGCTGCATGAAATTGTTAAAACGATTTAGGGTCTTACACCTACTACACATACGCACCCCCATCACCAAATCAGCTTATTCCCAACTCAACAACCTAACCAACACAACCCACACCATCGTCCCCACCACCACAACAACCTCCTTTGCTCCACCCCATGACAACTCGGTCTAGACTTGGGTAGTTAAACCCGTAACTTGTCTCAACCTCCATGCTTCTACCACCCCCACTATCTCCCCGCTACCTAAAACCTACACCCATGCCAAGGCCGACCCTAATTGTTTAGATGCTATGACTCATGAATATAACCATTTATAGGTTAATGATACATGGGATCTGGTTCCGAGACCCACTACACATCTAGTGATTCGATGTATGTGGCTATTTCGTCATAAATTTAAGGCGGATGGTTCACTTGAGCGCTACAAAGCGCGGTTAGTTGTTAATGGAAAGTCTCAAACCGTTGGGGTGGATTATGATGATACTTTTAGTCCAGTTGATAAATCAAAAACTATTAGAACTGTGTTGAGTCTCGTAATTGCTCGAAATTGGCTTGGTAATCAGTTGGATGTTAAAAACACCTTTTTATACGGTGACTTGAATGAAACAATTTTTATGCATCAGCCACTGGGATTTGTTGACCCACGTGCACCCACTCATGTATGTCGATTGAAGAAATCACTGTATGGTCTTAAACAGGCACTGCGAGCTTGGTACACCTGTTTTTGCCACTTATATCACCGCTCACGGCTTCTGCAAAAGTTCATGTGACAATTCGTTATTTACTTATAACCATGGAGGTAAACAAGCTTATTTACTTTTGTATGTGGATGACATTATTTTAACCGCGTCGGATACTCGCTTGCTAAGTACAATCATTGGTACATTATCTCGCGAGTTTGCTATGTCAGATTTGGGAACACTTCATCATTTTTTGGGTATTACGATCACACGTGAAAAAGGTAGGATGTTCTTGTCACAATCCTCCTATGCCAAGGATATATTGCATCGGGCAGGGATGACATCATGCAAACCCTGTCATACACCGGTCGATACCTCTTGGTTACACAACTTGTTGGTTGAGTTTGGTATTAATACCTGCAAAGCTACAATGGTTGATCAGTGAGAGCATGTAATTATGCCATACCAAACACTTTTAGCAACATCACCACAAGCGGAACTGTCACAACAAAATGCTATTAACATGTCTAATTCTCATTTTTAGGGTCAACAACAACAACCATCTTCTTCAACCGGGTAACGAAAACATAGAAACAAGATGACGAAAAAGGAAAAAGAACCGACACAAACAGAACCGGTAACAACGGTCGGTGGTAAGCGATGGACTTCAGAGGAACAAGTTGCTTTGACGCATTCGTGGATCTCCATCTCTGAGGATGGCGCTGTTACTAAGAAAATAATTTTAAACTTTAATTTCTTATTTTTATTATGAAAAGTACTAAGTTAGTTTCTTTTTTTGTTTGTATGTAACGCTCAAACTACCACTGTGACACCCGGCACTTGCGGGTTAACTCCGTTAACACACATCTGTTAATTATATTCTCTAAATCATGTAATTGTACTAATTGGGCTTAAAGGCCCAATAGTGACCCAACATGATAAACAAAGTCTGTTAAGGTAAACAAAACTTATTAATGGCTCAATACATTATAACGAGTGCTAAATTAATACAGTAATTTAAAATACGTCTTATAAACTTATAAGAAGTCAAACTAACTGATTTAGTAACGAACGTGTTTAAGTGCGAACTCCTAACAAACACGTATTTGATAAAATACATTCAACAAATTAAATGCATAATCAAGGAAATAATATTTGAAACAATTTGGAATATGATAAGAGAGAGAGTATGTTTTGATAGAGTACTGGGACGAAAAACGAAACGGGATGCGGTGCGTTGTACGCGATAGTCAATTAAAAAGCCCAATAAAAAACCCTAACTATATATTTAACTTATCTCATCTCCTCTCACTATTTTTTTAAAAAAACCATAGTACACACCATAATCTCTAGCCGCCACCCCCCGGTGACTTTCCTGCTGATTTCCGGCATCCTCCGGCAACTTACACAGGGCATATTATATATCAAAATCTTCGTATCGATGAGACGCTTCTAACGGTGGTAACGGAATACTCTGAAGCGTAGCGGTTTAAAAGATATTGGCTTAGAAAGGTTACAGCAGCAAAGTTTTCAACTTCGATTTCGTTATTCCGGCGACTTTTGGGATTTTCGGCGGAGTATATGGTGGCGGCTGGAGCTGACATGTGATGGTGATGATAGAGCTCTGCGAGACGGACGCGTGGCCTCTTGAATCACTCAATTCTGAGTTCGTTTGATATGGTTTCGATCTCCGATCGTTTTGATTCTTCAAGTTCATCATTCCGGTAAACACAATCAACCCTAATAACAAGTTAAACTATTATATTCATTCATTTATTCACGATTAGGGTTATGAGTTCGGTTCAAGGTTTATGGCTATGGTTAGCGTTGTTGGTTTAGTCGTAGGTTAATGGTGATCGATATGTGTTTGTTTGATGTTAAGATGATTATTATAATGATGGTCGACGTGGGTTATTGGTATGTACATGTATAATTGATGTATAGGTATGTGTGTTATGTATATATATACGTGTGTATGAATCGGTATTGTATGCATGTATAGGTAGAAAGTAACAGCAGTAGAGAAATAAATATATGTATCTTGTATGGGTAAGTATGTTGCAATGATCGATGTGTGTATGTATTAAAACAAGAGTAGAAACAACAATGCATAGATTGTATGTACTGGAAGGGATAGCAGCAGTAAATGGCGTGTATATGTACAGAATGTGTGTTTGATTGTATGCGTAGAGATAAAGCATCAGCAGCAGCAACTATATGCGTACGTGTACATACGAGAATTTGTATGAATAACAAAACATGGGTGTGCATTGTATATGTAGACAATATATGTATGTATGATATGAAATAAGTAGGGTACATGTATGCATGTGTGGTATATAGCAAGTGCAAAGAACGTGTGTTATTGTATGTGTACATGAGCTTTTAGTGATGTTGATATATGATGATGATATATGTAACTATGGACGTGAAGGCGTACATGTGGTACATGGGAAAATAAATGTGTGCATGTATGTGGTAGTATGGGTAATGTATGTGTGTATGGATAAATAAGTATATACATATTGGATGCATGAGGAATTGTGTGGCATGAGTATGAATACTGAGTGGGTTGCATGGAAAGTTAAATTGTATACAAGTATGTAAGTGCGATACGTAATATGTGTGTAACATTGTTTGATTAGTTGTTATTATTCAAAACCAAACCGAACACTCTAAACCCTAGCGAATGTTACATTATATATATATATATATATATATATATTAATTACATGTTCTTACTTAATAACTAGTAAGTAAATATTTAAACCAGGTCGTAAGACGGTCTTGGTTCTTTTGTTGCATCTTCGTTGTTTAAATTGTTGTGTGCTTCAAAGGTGAGTTTCACTGCCCCTTTTACTTTTACTTACTCTTTTGGGGGGATGCAAGTTGTACGTTTTCTTTTCTTTTCATGGATTAGTAAGATAGTATGATCACATGGGTACCTAGTGTCAGTACTTTGCCTTACGTTTTGACCGTTAATTATATTGCAAAGCGAGGAAATTTTGAGTAGTACTACTGGGTTTGACAAACCCCATCTGGGCTGGTCGCGCCAGCACGACTGGAGGTCGAACGGGTGTTTAATTGTCCTATCATTTACCGTGCCTAGTAGGCATTGGCTTGAGGCATTCATTTCTTTACATTACTGTCAGCTTCGGTCGTAAACACTTTCGTACAATAGTGCAACATGCATAGTAGTCTAGCTAACTACTTGATATACTATTGGATTACTGAATCTGTTGGTCCCATAACACTATTGAATCAGTAATTTGTGAAGATTTTGGATCAAAAAGACATAAAATGAATGAATATGGATGAACAATGAAGAACACTACTAAAAACTCAGATTTGATCCATGTATTGATTGCATCAGATATTACAAAGTGAAAACCCCAATCAATGACTCATTCAAGCCCCCTAAAACCCTAATTGTCATTTACTATTTATAGCCTAATGACATTTTGTACTAATGACAATTAGGACCCTATACTTAGACTAAAACATGATAAATGGAAATAATACAAATAAAACCCTAATGTTTAGTCTAATATATATTTTGTCATTAAGACAAAATATATATATTACATAATGTACTAAAATGATGAAACGATTAAATATATTTTGTTGTCACAAAATATATTTAATAACTATCAAACTCCATCATCTTCAACGTCTTGTCTCTAATCTTCGTCCAGCAGAATCTGCTTTTAAAACTTAATTTCTAGTTTTATAAACCTGTGAACACACCAATTTTATGTTGATACACTTTAGCTTGCATTCTCAGGTCATTGAAGGTTTGAGCATCTGATAGGGCATGGCATGCATATTTTGAACTTGTGTTTGAGCATCAATTGTTGCTAGATCTAGTGGTATCAATTGATTGTGATCTGATCTATATCATATATAGCACGGATTAACGATCTACTGGACCAACAGTTTTAAAAGTTTAAATCACTTGCATTGGTTTGGGCGCATGTTTTGCACATTTACTTTCTTTTAACCTTGTTTGGTTTGGATTTACATCACTTTATGCTTCTGCGGTTTACATTTACTTTGAAAACGGTTTTCTCATTTATGAGACACGTATGGTTTTCAAAATTCATATAGAGTCATTTGTGTAACTAATGACTGAGATCCTGGTTTGTCACACTCCTAACGGTAAAACTCCGTTAGTGGAATTTGGGGGTGTGACAATCACTTTTTTAGGATCATCTATGGAAATTTTTTCACGAGAAGCCGGTACATGCTGAGGCATCTCAATCATTTTGGAGACCTAAAGCGAATAAAAAATCCATAGGCCTTTTCTGAATTTAGAGATTTAGTTTGGGAATGCAAATCAAGTAATCAACCAATTCTCAAATACCCAAACATTTATTTGCAATCACAAAAAACGTAGGTTTCACTATCATATAATTTTTTGGGGTGAGCAAAACAAAAATTTTAAAAACAAATGGTAATAAACCAAACGATATTAAAAAGACGTTTAAAAGAGCGGAAGGTATTAAACAAAATGATATTAAAAAAAAGTTTAAATGAGGGAATGATGTTATACTAAACGATATTCAGAACAGACTTTTAAAATAAGGACGATGTTAATGATATTAAAAAACGTTTAAAAAGCAAACGATACTAATAAACGTTTAAAAAGCGAAAGGTACTAAATTAAAAGGTATTAAAGAACATCTAAATACTAAACGCTACTAAACAGAATGATATTAAAAATATTCTAAAAGCCGAACGAAATAAAATCAATTGATATTCGAAAAATAAATTTAGAGAAATGATTAATTTAAAAATAAAAACTCCTTTTTTCTATAATATATTAAAATAATGTTTTTGGCATTTATATATATATATATATATATACATACGTATATATAATCATTTTTAAATAATTTTGTTCAAAATATTTAGGTTAGTACCAAGGGTATTTTATATTTTCTAGAAAACATAACGAAGAAAGTTAACTCCGTTAGTTAAATATACTAAAATAAAGATGAATTGCAAAACTCGAGCCAAATAATCGATAAAAAATAAAAAATTTTACTGAAATGCAGAAAATATATATGCAAAGCTCAGGTACCAAAAAAAATTTACCATTTCTCATTTTAGGTTAAGCATCGTAGAGAATGCTAATATTATAAAATATAAAAAAGTGATGTCACGAGGTCACGAGTCTGATAACTAGGTATAATATAGAATTTGTTATGAAATAAAGTTACTAATTTACTATTAAAAGTTATGTTGTGATCGGGTGATAGTATAGATATCTATCTGATACCGATTCCACGGAATATCCAAATGGCTCAAGAACAACGATTAATCAAAGACCATAAGTTGAACCAAAGGTTCCAAGAACAAAGTTCTTTATAATCAATAATCAACATAAACTTCTCTAAACAATAAACTATAGAAACCTATTATTTATACTAATCCTAACAACTTGAAGATAATAATAAAGTAAATAAATAAAATATATGATAATTAAAATTCAAATATACTTCAAATCTTTAGATAATCTTCAACCTGGATTCCACGGAATCCCAATCCAAAATATGTTAGTCTTATGGGCCATCATCCGTATCATTCTCCCCGTCTTCGAAAAAAACTCGTCCTCGAGTTTTGTCTTTAAATCAAAGCCACCTGGATCAAAAGGAATATTGGACCGTCTCTCTACCGTCGTTTTCATGATCATTACGAACACCTCCGGGCAACGTGTAAAATTAAGTTTAATGCCACTACTTTCTTTACCAACTAGTCCATTAGTTTGTTGATCCTTGAACACCACATAAGCATTAATAATGGGTCTCTTCACACGTGGAACTTGCATGAAGAGTTTGCAAAGTCCATTTTCATCTTTATCCATACCTTCTACCATTTGAAAATTTTGAACCATATTTAAATGAGTTTTTCCTTCATTCACACCTTTACCTTGAAGATTAATTATACTTTCCACTTGAGCTAGATTCGTTCCTCCTTTATCCTCAATAAAATCATACATATTATTAACCAAGTCATCATCTTTCTCACCTCTCAAACTTAACGATTTAAAATTTAAAAACTCCTCCGTTATCGACTTGTTTATTCGATTTTCCACATTCACATTATATCCACCAAGAAAATTCGATTCATTTACCAAAACACTTTTCATAGCTACCATGGATTCACCATGACCCACCGCAAGGCCGCCGCCTACCATCGTAACCATTTTCGCCTCTTTTAACAAATGATTATATTTATAAAAGGAATCAAACATACCTTGTGAGATTGTGGACAACTCATGATCTTCAACTCGTTCAACCACACCATCGCTAAACCAATTATACCAATCATCGTCTTTATATTCATCAAATACGGGAGGTGAATCATATATACAATCGTCACCGGAAAGATACTCCTCATCCCCGGTTAACTCGTCCCGGACGAGTTCTTCCGGTTCCGTTTCCTTCCAAGTCGACGATACCTCAAGATCTTGGACTTGTTTTCGAAGTCTTTCGATCTTAAGATCCCGGGGGTCGGGATAGACACCATTGCTGCCTCGGGCGGCGACTCTGCAAATAGAATATCTATCTTTTCCACCGGCATGTGAATCACCAATGTTCTTGTCGATGCCTCCGGCGGCGAATCTTCGAACAAGAAAACACTCGTCCTCACATAGAGCCATTTGAAACCAAAGCTCTGATACCAAATGATACCGATTCCACGGAATATCCAAATGGCTCAAGAACAACGATTAATCAAAGACCATAAGTTGAACCAAAGGTTCCAAGAACAAAGTTCTTTATAATCAATAATCAACATAAACTTCTCTAAACAATAAACTATAGAAACCTATTATTTATACTAATCCTAACAACTTGAAGATAATAATAAAGTAAATAAATAAAATATATGATAATTAAAATTCAAATATACTTCAAATCTTTAGATAATCTTCAACCTGGATTCCACGGAATCCCAATCCAAAATATGTTAGTCTTATGGGCCATCATCCGTATCACTATCATTTTAATTTCTCTTCGCTAATCATTTGCAATGTAACTACGCGTCTACTTCTTACGATGCTCAAAGTTATAAAGAATACAAATGAGGAGCAGTTTAGGAGTGTACATGCCATGGAGTTGACAGTACAGATGTATAATTTTTTATTAATATTCGTATAACCGCACCGCATTGAACCGGTGTCTTTACATGTTCATCGGTCCAAACGGTCGGACTGGTTGAACCAGATTTAAGAACCGGATGGTTTTATAAATATTTTAAATATAAATAAAAATATATAAAAATACTTAAAATTTTCCGGTCCAAAGTCTTTTTTTCCCCGGTTCAACCGCCCGGTTTTCCGGTTCGACCGATCTGACCAGCCGGGTCACTCTCAAAGCAGTTCAACCACCGGTTCCAAGCCCGGTTCAACCAGCCGGTCCGATTCGGTTTTCAAAACACTAATAGTATGTATACATAAATAGGTAGGCGACACATACCACTCCTTGTGATCCACAAGCAGTGTTTTTTATTCATACAAGCTCTAGATGATCCTCAATTATCATCTACGATAAAGTGGATGTGATCATGTCTAAAGACTAAAGACATGAATAATGCTAAATAGTATAGTTTTTTTTTATGAGGAAGTCAAAAAAAAACGACTAGGCATGGCCTTTAAATACAACAGGTTCATGTAGTGGAGATCATCATCAAGCTAATGATGTGGTTGTTCTCAGCACACAAAGCAACCCTGCGCGTCCTCAATTCTCAACGACGTCATATTAATGGAAGTTGTAGTTGGCGAGTTTTCTTTAGTTCCAACCCAATCGGGTGGTCAAATCTGGGACGTCACATGAGGGCTTCATCCGCATATTCTAGTCACTATTATAGCACCTCAACTATCCTAAATGCTACTGCATCATCAGACAGGTATAAAACATGCAACATCAATCACATTGTTGTCTAATTAATTAGTAATTATATTAACTTGTTTCAAACATGTATCTTATGCATAGGTTATTGTTTATTACTATGATTGCAGGTTGGGGAATATTAATAAGATTAAAAATGATGCTAAGAAGGTAGATCTTGCAATAATTTCAAGAGAAACCATCAAGCCATCTTCGCCAACTCCCGATCATCTAAGAACCTTCAACTTGTCAATTATAGACCAATATATGTACGATGTTTACACCCCTTTGATCTTATTTCTTCCTAATACCCACAAGACTAGTGTTGAAGATGTTGCAACCAAAAGATCAAAACATCTGAAAGAGTCTTTGTCTAAGATTCTAACAAAATTCTATCCTCTTGCCGGAAAAGTTAAGGATAACAACTTGCAAATTGAGTGTAACGATGAAGGAATATATTATACAGAGGCTCGAGTTGCCCAAACACTTGAAGACTTTCTAGGTTGTCCAGATGATGAAAGAGTGAGAGAGTTGATGCCTGATAGCCCTTGCACCGAGGAATCGTCTATAGGAAATTATGTTGTTGGCATTCAGGTAAATTTTTGTAATATGATCTTCATGTTATATATACATAGTTGATACATATATAGGATATGTTTCCCAGGTGAACATTTTCGAATGTGGTGGGATCGGGCTTTCCACGAGCGTTTCACACAAGATCTTTGATGGGCACACATTTTTTGTGTTTATGAAAGCATGGGCAATGGCTGCTAACGGCTCACCGGAAATAATTTCACCAAGTTTTGTTGCTTCTAAAATATTTCCTAACAATCCTCGTTTAGAATACACGGTTCCTTCCAAGTTACTGGCCACCAAAACGTTTAGTACAAAAAGATTTGTGTTTGATTCGGTGGCTTTGACTTCGCTCAAGTCACAAGCGGCTGCCAGCGCAAGCTCAGCACGTATGCCAACTCGCATGGAAGCCACAACTGCTGTAATTTGGAAGGCTGCTGCCAAAGCAGCATCAAAAGTAAGGTCGTTTGGTCCACAAACGCCTCATGTTATGTTGCCAATGGTGAATCTCCGTAAAAGGGCGTCACCACCTTTGCCAAACGAATCCATTGGAAACCTTGTTGATGCAGCTTATGCATTTTGCTTTCCTAGTGGCCACTTGGATTTGCCAACCCTAATGGGTGAACTAAGAGAATCGATAGCGAAATTAAACTCGGATTACATTGAGTCCATGAAAGGGGAGAAGGGGCATGAGACATTCAGTGAGATATTAAGAAGCGTAAACCAGCTGACGGATGTGACAAGGGAAGGCGGAGATTGCATATTTACTAGCAGCCTGTTGAATAATCACATGTATGAGTTAGACTTCGGATGGGGAAAGCCGATATGGTTTTATTCTATGAATGCAGGAATGGCACGGTTTGTGGCTTTGAATGACACCTTGAAGGGCGGTGGTGTTGAAGCCATCGTCACGTTAACTCCAGATGAAATGGAGATATTCGAGCGTGATTCGGAGCTTCTTTCTTATGCCATCGTCAACCCTAGTCCTCTTCGACTTGTTCCATGAATGACCTGAATTTCATATTTCATTTCTTGGTTTATATTAGTTACAATGTAAACCTCTTTTATCTAACCAAATGTACGTTTTAATTCACATCAAACAGTTTAGTAATCATTTTCTATAACTTAATTTATACGTGTTATATTGAGGCTCGTTAACTACTACAAAGAAGTGAACTACAGGTATTAGTGATGAAATAAAAATTTCTTTAAGACGACGTTGCTACTATATATGACGGAATGTAGTAAAATTAAGTGGAGTAAATTGGAAAAAAAAATTTGTTGTCTAGAAAAAACTTAAAATCTTATTAAAACACACACATGTAATCGGAGCATGACTCATGTTATAGCCCGGCATAACTCATTTATCTAAATGACTTAGACGGGTTAGCAAGTTGATCTTTTTTTGAACGGCGACTTTCAATTTTTGCAACCATTTGGTCGCATCCCCCGCAATGAGGAACCCACCACCCCACTCCGGTCAATATGTTGTCTTAACCGGGCCCACTTGACATCGGAATTTGGCTAGGCGTTCAACCAGGAAAACCAATGGGGTTTTTCCTGGAAAATCTCACAGGCAGAGAGGTTAGAACCCTGGACCACCACTGTAAAACCGGGTGTCCTCAACCAGCTAGGCTGGAATCATTAGACGTTAGCAAGTTGATCTAGTAGTCTAATATAATGACTCATTTGAAAAGTTAATCGTATGCGTACGACATATATACTATGATTAACTTAAAGATAATAATAACCGAGTTGTTTATTTATTTGATTTGGTTTCATAAGTCGAGTCTAATTAAGTTGTTAATGACCAAACAACCTAATTAAACTTAACTCTCATAAGCATAAGCATATAACACTATATATATGTTTGTAGCGCAGGTTGTGTATATAATTACTTCCTCCGTCTTATGTAACACCAACAAATTAATGCAGCAGAAAAATACAAACCAGAAAATTTCTTGCTTTATAAAACATTCTTAAACATTTGATACTATATTTCAAGCATTACGTCTTTCATTTTTATTACATACATTAAAACACGATGTTTAAAGACTACATGACACCCCGTACAATCCATGTCCTGGCTCGATCTTCAAACTTTCTTGAATTCGTAATAAAGAAACCCTTAAACACCTGCAACCACCACATATTCATATCATTAGTTAAATAAGTAACTTCATATATATGCTACTTGAACAATAAAGAAATAATATCTATAGGAACTCCATGATCTTGTTAACTTGTTTACTAACTTGAACCCGAGCTTCGAATCTTAACTTTTAACTCTAATGCATTCATCCTTAGCATACCTGCACTTTCATTGCGCATGACATGACAATACTATTAACGATATTATAATACATGTGTGCATACCGTTCCCATGTTTGTATTATTATGAACCAACTATCACATACTTAACCATTTCATACATACACGCTTATAAATATCGATACGTTCTTGCTCATATCATACTTGTGGTTAAAGGTTTCAATGACAACTTTAAAACAACGGGTTACAAAGCAAATGAAAATATATATGTGTAGAACATGGCCATGTACCAAGTAACATGGTCATGTTACCATTAAACTGTTTATCATGGACTACATGACCATGTTGCTACCAGACATGGCGATGCTACCATCATATTCTTTATCAGGTGCTACATGGCTATGTTTCTACCAGACATGGCCATGTAAGAGGCTAAACTTAAGAAAACTCCACTTAAGTATTATGCTTTTCACCAAAATCATCTAGTGACCATCCGAAACTTATAAAAATCCAAATAAGTCACAACTGAGTGACCATCCGAATAATACGTACTATTAATATGTATACTTTATTCACGCATCATCTATACGGATTTCATACTACTCATGAAGAATTGGAGGTTTATCCAACTTCACATCCTTCATATTCCTAATCCTTACATTTGGGTATTTCATTCTTGCATTCATGCAAATTTATCCAGGTTTATCCAACTTCATATTGTTCATACTTTCAATCATTACATATTAGTATCTCATTCATTTCCGTACAACTTTATCTATTCCATACAAATTCCACATACCTTAACTACATAAGGATCACCTCATGCATCACCATGAACAACTCAAGGTTGCATCTGGATTTCCACCATTCTACATTTATACATAAATATGGCATTAACAAACCAAGAGTTTAGCTCATATGTCACTTACCTTGAGTTCTTCAAGTCCTTGCTTGTTTACTTGCCTCATCTTTACTCGATAGCCCCTTCCAAGTTTGAGTCCATCTTGACATGATTCTCATCCGTTAGGTTTATTGTGATTAGATGATGAAAAATCCTTAATCATGCAAGGTTTTAACACCCAGTTTAACCTTGATTTGCCTGAAATGCATAATTTGTTCTTGAGATGGTTTTCTTCTCAAAAATCGACACATCCTCATAGAACTCAATTTCCAGTCATCCCCTTAACTAAATACTCAAACTTCCTTGCATTTTGTCACATTCAACCCTTCAAGTTTGTTATTTACGTCATTTTTGTTTGAAAACTAATTTCCTTGCTATTTAACTTACATTCTAACTAACTTAGATAGCTTAGTTATTTATGATCTCACACCATAGCACAAGCAAACATGCCAAGAATTAAAATTTAGGTTTTGGGGCGTTGCAAGTCTACCCCCCCCCCCCCCTTAAAGAAGGTTTTGTCCACGAAACCTCCTTCAACCTTCACATACTAAGTCTATTATTAACCTTCATCGTTTATTCATTCTATCATTACATGAGAACACATACCAAATTATGTCGCGTGACACTGTTTACCATACATCTACACTACACATCCCGAGTCCATGGAAATTATTAGTCTTCAACAACCATTCCCACTTTTCAAATATCTAGTTCTTGCATAATGGCATAATTCTACTTTACAACTATACATTTCTTTCGATATCTCACGGACAACACGATCCCACTTTACATCCAATACAAGGCTTTATTTGTAGCAAAACATAATTATATGTCTACTCTAGAGTTCTTTATAACATTATAATTTCAAGCAAATATTAAACAATGTGAACCGACTAATACCACCTTCCATTTTAACCACGCACTAGATTCTCTCATCTTGTGTAAGTCATTATAATGCTCATCATAATCCTACAACATAATTCAGTAATTAAACATTCTTTCTAATTACTTTCTTAGCACATAAACGTTAGACTAGCTATGATCACTCGCATATCACAAGCGTTCATTTGTGGGTATCATTATCATAACAATGTTACTTTCTTATTCCCATACATTCAATTTAGCTCGAAAGTTAATATATCCATTTATAGTCACTAACTTTTTTTTTCTCCTAGATGCACCCTCTCAAGGTTAATTTTAAGGTATTGCATTCATACCATCCATATGATAACTAGTTCATTTCACTCTTTACTTGCAATACATACATACCAATATACTTCCTTACTTTCTTAAGCATATACTATTTCCTATCTCTAAATTTCTATTAAGAGATTAAGATTACTTTCCATGACAACATTTTTAAGCTAAGAATTATCCTCCAAATGATTTTAAAAGTCAAACATGCTATATTATATGAATATCACACTTAAGCCAACTTTCAATCATATGGAGGTTACTACTCCATCTACTAATTCCTAGTTAACAACCATATACTAAGTAGTTATACTAACCTTTCTTTCATGACGTTAACCAACGATCCATGCACCGGATCGACCGCTTCACTTCGAGTTCATGCCATACCTGACATAGTTTCAATCGTCCATGTGACTAGTTCTAACTCATGATCATCCTTTCACTAATTATATTGGTTTCTTCACATCAAGGATTCAACCATTCGTATCTACAAAGCCATCAGTTTAGCATATACTTCATATTCCATAACAGTTTACTTTCAGGAGTCCATTCTGGTTTCTTTCACATACAATTTCTAGCTATGTAAAATTCCTTCATATTTTTTTTATTTACATGCCAAATCATATTACGCATTTCATTTCTTACATAGGATTCTTATATTTAATTCATTATTATTGATATTTTTTTACACTTTGACTTTTCAAAGTTCAACTGCTACAATTACTAAATTATGATCCTTCGTCATGAATCAATTTCATTCTTACTAATCATGGACCGAAGTACGCATTTATACTATTATTTCTTTGTTAATTCTTAAGTCATTAATTCGGGTCTTAGCCCCTTAACTTTCCTGGCTCTCATAAATTGATTACTAATGCTAAACATGTACTTTCATTCAATACATTTTTCTTTCAATTAAACTTTCTTGCCAAAATGACAATTCCTAAGTAGGTATGCTCATTTCATACAATAAATACTTCATGCAATTCATTAATAATTTGCTTATACCTATCAATTTATCTTGTTTGACTTTTCGAAGTGGTCAAACTATCACCATTCTTAAGTAGATTTTCCATAATTAGCTACAACTCATCTTTACCCATATTCATTCATGTAATATGCAATTAAACATTCCGTCAATCACACAACATGTGTACCCCAACTAATTTATTAACACTATGTACTCACAACGTTCATGCTTATTTTAGTTAGAGAGGACACGTCTTTTCTCCTATGTCCTGTCTACACATACTTTTATTCATACACATCTGATCCTACTTATTTGCACGCTTGAAACTTTCTATTCAATACACGTTTGATCCATACTTACTTATGGACTCGAACTTTCATTCATACTTGTTCCATCCGTACTTACCTACGAACACAAAAGTTTCCATTCCATACATGTTTGATCCATACTTACTTATGGACTCGAACTTTCATTCATACTTGTTCTATCCGTACTTACCTACGAACACAAAAGTTTCCATTCCATACATGTTTGATCCATACTTACTTATGGACTCGAACTTTCATTCATACTTGTTTCATCCGTACTTACCTAAGAACACAAAAGTTTCCATTCCATACATGTTTGATCCATACTTACTTATGGACTTAAACATTTCCATTCAATACATAATGCTCTCAATTCTTGGGAGCCTTACACATTTAATCCACAAACCATCCTCAAATTACTTTCCCATACATTATCACAATTAGTTTATAAAAACTTTGAGGTTTTCTACAGGAACATGTTTATAAGTATCCACTATTAGTTATTTGATTTTTTTAAACCTTCTTACTAAAACCCTTCATGTTCACCACTTTACAGTATAGTTTTCATCATTTTTACCGCATGACCACTTACTCCGCACTTTACTAGGCATACCTATAATGATTCTCATGGCCTCACATGTGTTATATGCTTCTTGCACACTGGCCAGGTGCGCATTCCACATACTATCCATGTGCCTTCATGTAATCATTATTCTTATGCCTAGAGAGCGGGTTTTAGTTTCATGTAATTCTTTCAAATTCATTCTCTAGACAACATTGTTGTGTTCTCTTCAAAATTTACAATCCTCCAAGAGGTTTCTCATACCGGTACCAATATATGCTAGTATTATGTACCTGCGGTTATTATGTCTCTTCCACATGCTTTGAAATATGCCATTGATTTCATTCTCAAGACATCCTCATCATCCACTAGAGCTCACACTGATATATACATCAAAGTTAGTTTCAACATACTTGCAAGATCACATTCACTTCTACCTTCGGGTCTTGATCGAGACAAGGATTGTACGGGTCACTAATCACAAGAGCACACAAGTTTGAGTTCAAGTACTACCCTTATTGTACTTGGTTTCACTCAAACCAGGGCTCTGATACCAACTTGTAACACCAACAAATTTATGCAGCGGAAAAATACGAACCAGAAAATTTCTTGCTTTATAAAACATTCTTAAACATTTGATACTATATTTCAAGCATTAGGTCTTTCATTTTTATTACATACATTAAAACACGATGTTTAAAGACTACATGACCCTCCGTACAATCCATGTCCTGGCTCGATCTTCAAACTTTCTTGAATTCGTAATAAAGAGACCCTTAAACACCTGCGACCACCACATATTCATATCATTAGTTAAATAAGTAACTTCATATGATACTTGAACAATAAAGAAATAATATCTATAGGAACTCCATGATCTTGTTAACTTGTCTCTGCAAGTTCAGATCCATCTCGGTTACTAACTTGAACCCGAGCTTCGAATCTTAACTTTTAACTCTAATGCATTCATCCTTAGCATACCTGCACTTTCATTGCCCATGACATGGCAATACTATTAACGATATTATAATACATGCGCGCATACCGTTCCCATTTCATACATACACGCTTATAAATATCGATACGTTCTTGCTTATATCATACTTGTGGTTAAAGGTTTCCATGACAACTTTGAAACAACGGGTTACAAAGCAAATGAAAATATATATGTGCAGAACATGGCCATGTACCAAGTAACATGGTCATGTTACCATTAAACTGTTTATCATGGACTACATGACCATGTTGCTACCAGACATGGCGATGCTACCATCGTATTCTTTATCAGGTGCTACATGGCTATGTTTCTACCAGACATGGCCATGTCAGAGGCTAAACTTAAGAAAACTCCACTTAAGTATTATGCTTTTCACCAAAATCATCTAGTGACCATCTGAAACTTATAAAAATCCAAATAAGTCACAACTGAGTGACCATCCGAATAATATGTACTATTAATATGTATACTTTATTCACGCATCATCTATACAGATTTCATACTACTCATGAAGAATTGGAGGTTTATCCAACTTCACATCCTTCATATTCCTAATCCTTACATTTTGGTATTTCATTCTTGCATTCATGCAAATTTATCCAGGTTTATCCAACTTCACATTGTTCATACTTTCAATCATTACATATTAGTATCTCATTCATTTCCGTACAACTTTATCTATTCCATACAAATTCCACATACCTTAACTACATAAGGATCACCTTATCCATCACCATGAACAACTCAAGGTTGCGCCTTGATTTCCACCATTCTACATTTATACATAAATATGGCATTAACAAACCAAGAGTTTAGTTCATCTGTCACTTACCTTGAGTTCTTCAAGTCCTTGCTTTTTACTTGCCTCATCTTTACCCGATAGCCCCTTCCAAGCTTGAGTCCATCTTGACATGATTCCCATCCCTTAGGTTTATTGTGATTAGATGATGAAAAATCCTTAATCATGCAAGGTTTCAACACCCAATTTAACCTTGATTTGGCCGAATTGCACAATTTGTTCTTGAGATGGTTTTCTTCTAAAAAATTTCGACACATCCCCATATAACTCAATTTCCAGCCATCCCCTTAACTTAATACCCAAACTTCCTTTCATTTTGTCACATTTAACCCTTCAAGTTTGTTATTTACCTAATTTTTATTTGAAAACTAATTTCCTTGCTATTTAACTTACATTCTAACTAAGTTAGATAGTTTAGTTATTTATGATCTCACACCATAGCACAAGCAAACAAGCCAAGAATTAAAATTTAGGTTTTGGGGCGTTACATCTTATTTTAAGTGTCATGGAACCCACAACATAAAGTTTAAGAAAAAGTTGATTATTATATGGAGAAAGTGAATATGAGGCTGTAACACATACCAGGTTATATGTGAAACTATCCAAAACTACGTCGTTTAGTTTAAAATAAGATCAAAACTACATAGTTTTGATTAATTGATCAAACTACCACCCTTAAGTTCACTCTATTTACATTCACGCCTTCTTCATCGGCATTATCCTTGTACACTTCATCTTTCATAATTTTCTTATACCATGTTACTTTTATAAAATCGTTATCCATCTCGATAATTATCCGATTACCATTACATCTTCAACCTAGGAGTAGGAAAACAATTGCAGTGTACTTTTAAATATGAAAATAGGAATTGGAATACTACAATGCTAATCAAGGCTGTCTCAAGGTTTTTGAGGGCCTCAATCGAACCACAAAAAATGGGGCCCGTTTCTAGAAAAATATTAAAAAAATTTCCATTGACTTGTATCAACAAAACCGGTTCGTTAACTTGATTTGTAGTTTCATTTATATTTGTAGTTTCATCTAAATTGTTAGTTTTATTTCGTCTTCATCTATATTGGTATTTTCATCATCATCCACGACATTTGTAGTTTCATCTACTACGTCTACATTTGTAGTTTCATCTTTTCATCTAAACTGTTAGTTTTATTTTTATTTAAATTGATAGTTCCATATTCATCTACATTTGTAGTAATCAAAGTTTAACTTTTGATCTAAATTTATATGTTTATAATCATCAATTTCATTAATAATTGTAGTATTTGTTCTCTTTGGTTACAAATTTTAAGAGTGATTCTTTATGTGATTCTTCTAAAGATTTTCTTTTGGTCTTTTATACTTTTTTTATGCACCAAAATACGCGTTCAAAATCAGTTTAAATTTAATACTTAAAAGACCTAATTACGAAAATAGCAATTTCAACCTACTTACTTTATCACACAATTCAAAAAAACAAGCTTATAACCAAATTATACATAATCACATAGTCATATTCTGGATTCATAAGTGCCGAACACAAAGCACAATAACAATCGTTTAGTGCAGTAAGCATTTATGGAGCAAAGAAATAGAGAATAAGAGGGAACTAACCTTGAAGCAGAGAATGAGATGAACAGCTGATGTGAACACAATTAAAAAACATTAACAAAAAGCAGCTCAGATTTTCGGCACCGGCAGGCAGCAACCTTCTAATTGCACTCGCGCCAAACAGGTGATGATTTGGTTTTATTACTGCACCGACATCCTCCTCAATAGAACTAAATTTCAAAATGCCCTATTTAGGGGCTCGTCAGTAAGTCAAATGAGATGATCTTTTTTATTTTGAACTAGATTAGTACCCTTGTACTACAAGGGATTTTGATTATATTGGTTTTAACTAAATTTATGTATGAAATATATTTTTAACATATTCCTTATTAAATCGGTTTGGATATTTACAAATATTTTTCTAACAAAAATCATATGTTTAAATAAAGGAGATGATGTATAATAATTGGTGAATTTTTTATTTAAACATATCGGGTTAGGAGATAATTCATGATAAATGGTAAATTTTTAATTTCAACATATCGGGTTAGGAGATAGATCATGATAATTGGTAAATTTTTAATTTGAACATATCAGGTTAAGAGATAGATCATGATTATTGGTAAAATTTGTATTTGAACATATCGTGTTAGGAGATAATTAATTAATTGTTGTATTTTAACATATTGGGTTATTTCGAATATTGATCATACTATAACCCGCCTTGAAATCCTTCATCATATTAAATTAAAGCATGACACCTAAGCAAAATCCTACGTGGATTAGTTAAAATGTTAACATGTATATGAGTTACTCAATTATTAGAATATGTAGATTTCCAATTACAATTAGGTCAGGCGATTCAATTTCCCCACCCACTGGCCAGTGGCCACTATATTCCCGTTGTTGTTTTGTTTTGTGAGCTTTGTGGCTATTTATGGGCCACAACTGGTACATGTTATAGAAATAGAAAAATATATTATTAACAATAGAAGTCCAATATTAGTTTCAGGGTTTTTTCAAAATTAGAGTCCTTTTATTTTAAGGGGCCTAAAACTTTAAAATGACCCAACAAAGCAGTTGGGCCGGCCTGATGCTAATTAATTTGGCACATCACGTGTTTATTCATTCATCAGAAGTAGCCGTGCACAAACCGGGTTTTTTTTAGGAACCGGTTCCGGGTAGGAACCGGTTCCGGTTTTGGTCAACAAAGTCAAGAACCGGGTAGGGTCGGATTCGGTTCCGGGTATGATCGAGTATTTGACCGGGTTTTGACCGGTTTAGCCGGGTTTTTTTCGGTTCCGGGTAGGTTCGGGTCCGGTTTTGACCGGGTTGAGGTGGAACCGGTTCCAGCGGTTCCGGTTCCACTTTCTTAGAGAAACCGGAACCCATGTGTACCCTACGGTTCGGGTACGACCGGTTCCGGTTCCGGTTCGGGTACACCGGGTCGGTTCCGGAACCGGTTTTTTTTGTGCACGCCTAATCAGAAGTGGCAATTGTTATTCATCCAATGTACTCTTAGCTAGTCATGCACAAACCTGGTTGTTTTTAGGAACCGGGTCCGGTTTTGGTCAGCAAAGTCAAGAACCGGGTAGGGTAGGTTTCGGTTTCGGGTATGATCGGGTATTTGAACGGTTTAACCGGGTGGGTTTATTTTGGTTTCGGGTAGGGTCGGGTCCAGGTTTTGACCGGGTTGAGGTGGAACCGGTTCCGGGTACGGTTTCACTTTCTTGGAGGAACCGGAATCCATGTGTACCCTACGGTTCGGGTACAACCGGTTCCGGTTCAGATACACCGGGTCGGTTCCGGAACCGGTTTTTTTATGCACGGCTACTCTTAACAATGGATTTGAATTATTGGCGTTTGATTTGTTTGATATCGGCATTAAACCTAACATATGTTTTCAAGTCAAGCTGTTTAATCTTGATTTGATTTGGATCGACTTCTAGAAATTAAAAAGGTCTAAAGTTGATAGAGAATAACTATGGAATTAATTATTTAAATTAAATAAAATTTTAGTTTTAGGTAGTTTTGCATATAACCTTGTATGTGTTACAGCCTCATATTCATGTTCCTCTTATTATATATTTTCAACCTATATAACGACAATAATGTCATTAAGTCTTT
Organism: Tagetes erecta; assembly: GCA_030867185.1. Taxonomy (NCBI): domain Eukaryota; kingdom Viridiplantae; phylum Streptophyta; class Magnoliopsida; order Asterales; family Asteraceae; genus Tagetes; species Tagetes erecta. The sequence goes on along the minus strand of CM061489.1, from coordinate 37,751,320 downwards.
TGTCTTTTAGTTATAAAGTAGCTTTTGTGTTGAATAATTATGAGTAAAATTAAAAATTATACTTTTATTTTGAAATTAACATTTAAATTAAAACAACAAAAAAAATTAAAGATGAGCATTTAAGATGAACGGGTGTAGTATTATTGTTTGTATGTCTTCAATCTCCATTCTACATTATGTATGTATATGTTTGTGGATTGGTCACTATGTTAATTATTTTTATAACGTTAAAGCGTGTATATTAATTTGTTTTGTTTTTCGGATGCTATGCATCAATATCACATAAATTTATCGCAAAGGATTTATCATTGGTGAAAACAGTTAATAGTCGAGCTACTAGTAAAGCTCAACTTGGTTTAAAAACTTTGTTCGAATGTTTGTTTAATAAGGAAATAACATATAACTTCATGTTTATGTCTTTTAATGACACTTGACAATTGACTCACCGTTATAAATAAAGTGTCATATCTGACTTGGGGTCACGTAAAATTATAACAAATTTGAAAGAAATCCCAAAACCGTTTTACGAAATGGTTCGTCTTTAAGTAGGATTGATAGGATTTTTGTTAATCCAGAGTTTGTTAGTCTGTGGCCGGTAGCTTCGGTGACTGTGTTGCCCCGGAGATGCTCGGACCACAGACCGCTCCTTCTTAAGTGTAATGTGATGGATTTTGGTCCAATTCCATTTAAATGCTTCGACTCTTGGCTTGATAAACCGGGTTTTATCGAGATGGTTAATAAGGCTTACAGGGATGCGGTGGTGTCGGGTCCTCCAGACAGATCGTTGTTGTTAAAGCTTAAAGCCGTAAAATGGGCGATCAAATGATGGAGACTTAAATTGAGAAATGAGGAGAGGGAGACAAGATTCAATTTGGAAAGAAAAATTGATGATATGGATAAGGTTGCAGAAGATCGATCACTTAATGATGATGAAAAGATGTTGAGGATGGAATGGTTAAAAAATTTAATGGAGATTAAAAAGCTAATATTAGTGAATTGAAGCAAAAGGCGCGGGTAAAGTGGATAAAGGACGGCGACGAGAACTCGAGCTTTTACCATAGATCGCTCAAAAGTAACATAAATAGCTCGCGGGTACACGGTATTGCAATCAATGGAAACTGGATAACAGACCCAAGCCTTGTAAAATTGGAGTTTTTCAATCATTTCAAAGATCGATTTACAGAACCAGTTTTGGAGCGGCCTACTTTTGTAAATAATGCTTTTTTTGCAGATTCCCTCTCAAATGGCTAGTGATCTAATTGCTGAGTTTTCAATTGATGAGATTAAAGATGCGGTTTGGGGGTTCGGTGGAGACAAATCCCCAGGTCCTAATGGTTTTAATTTTAATATTTTAAAACGCTTTTGGGATTTGTTGGCTGCAGATTTATTAGATGTTTTCAAGTATTATCACGCAGGAGGGGAGATCAGCGTCGAGTGCAATGCCTCATTCATAGCATTGATCCCAAAAGTGCCCGACCCGAATGCTATAGTGGACTACATACCGATTAGTTTGATCGGATGCCTTTATAAGATTTATTCAAAAACTTTAGCTAATCGCCTTAAAAAAGTGTTGCCGATGGTCGTGGGTAAGGAGCAATCTGCGTTCTTATCTGGGCGTTACATTTTAGAAGGTCCTTTGATGGTGAATGAGGTAGTTTGTTGGGCAAAAAAGAGTAAAAAAAAGCTCCTACTTTTCAAGGTAGATTTTGAAAAAGCATATGACATGGTTAATTGGAAATTTTTAGATCGGGTTATGGAGCAAATGGGTTTCCTGGGGCTGTGGAGGAGGTGGATTATGGGTTGACGCTCTAGTCGACTAGAGCGTCAGTTTTGATAAACGGGTCTCCTACTAAGGAATTTGCAGCCACTAGGGGGTTAAGACAAGGTGTTAGTTCGGGTGGCTAAGTCGAGTGGTATTTATAACGGGATTCGGTTACCAAATAATGGGCCTTTGTTGTCTCATTGTCTTTATGCGGATGATGCTCTATTTTTAGGCGAGTGGTCAATGGAAAATTCTAGGAACCTTTCAAGGATTCTGCAATGTTTTCATTTTTCGTAGGGATTAAAGATGAATTTTCATAAAAGTATGTTGCTAGGCATTGGTACCTCAGGTGTGGAAGTTGAATTAATGATTGAGATTCTTAGGTGTAAGAAAGGTAGCACGCCTTTCATGCATCTTGGGATACCGGTGGGAGGCAATCCAAATAGAGTGTCATGTTGGAATTCGCTTATTGAGAAGTTTAAAGGCAAATTGTTAAGTTGAAAAGCGAAAGGTCTCTCTTGTGGGGGGAGACTCACTTTGGTTAAAAGTGTGTTAGGGAGCCTTCCTATTTACTATATGTCCCTATTTAAAGTGCCTAGGATTGTTGTGCAAAAACTTGAAAGCATTAGAAGAAGATTTTTATGGGGAGGCGAGTTTGGAAATAAGGCGATTCCATGGGTTAGGTGGGATAATGTTATGGCACCTAGAAAGGTGGGAGGTCTTGGTGTTGGTAGTATAAGAGATTTAAATTTGGCTCTTCTAAGTAAATGGAAATGGAACTATAAGACGAATCCGGAGGCTTTATGGGTGGCTGTAGTAAAAGCTATCCATTTTCAACCCAGGAAGGCGAAACAATATTTATGTAACAAGTCATACTCGGGTCCGTGGAAACAAATAGTGGGTGTAGAAGCTGATTTGAGCAAAGAGAACATTGATTTAAACAAATTAATGAAGGTAAACATTGGTCCAGGTGACAAGACTCTATTTCAGTGGGACTGGTGGATCGGAAATGGCCCACTTAAAGACTTGTATCCAGATTAATGGCCCACTTAAAGACTTGTATCCAGATTTATTCACCTTAGAAAAGAATAAAAAGTGTACTGTTAGTGAGAAATTTCGGGTTGGCGGCAACGACAATAACTTGAAATGGGTTTGGGTGCGTTCTCCGGATCTTGGCGTTGAAACCGATCAGTTTCAGAGTTGTTATAGGCTGCTGCGCGAGGTCTCTCTATCGAATTCGATTGACAGTTGGAGATGGGTGGCAGACGATGACATGGTATTTTCGGTTAAGAGTTTAAGACATATCATTGAATCAAATCGAACGCCCGTTGACTTGAACCCGCTGCAATGGTTTCGATCAGTGCCCCTCAAATTTCGGTGTTTCATATGGAAAACAAGGTTGAATAAGATTCCGTGTAAAAAAGGGCTTGAGGATCGAGGCGTTATAGTAGGTACTTCGGAGTGTTCCATGTGCTTTAATGAAGAAGAAACAACTGATCATTTGCTGTTGCATTGTCCATTTACTGTGAAAGTCTGGAATAGAATTTGTGAGTGGTGTAAATAGGAAGGCAATAGAGGAGAAACTATTAGAGCTTGGATTGATTGGACAAATTCTTTGGAGTGTACATTGGAGCATCGTGGTACGACATCAATGATTATTATGGGCTCTATGTGGTACTTGTGGTTGGCTAGAAATAATCTAATTTTCAGTTCGGTGCCTTTTTCGGTGGATGGAGTAGTGGAGAAAAATATGGTGAATACGTTTTTGTGGTTAAAATATCATGTTAGTAGAGTAGGAGTTGTGTGGCATAATTGGTGTAACAGTCCATGGTCTTAGAGGTGTTTGGTGTTGTGATGTTGTGTTGGTGTTGTTTGTTTCGGTCTTAGCGTCTTGCTATTATCCGATTGTCAGTGATTTCTAATAAATTTGTCGTAAAAAAAAATTGTTTAGACCAAAGCCCATTAAGCCCGCTAAGAAACTGGCCCACAAAGGTACTAAAGTTCCGGATTGAGGTTTTCTAGATTTGGCTCTTGTAGAGTTGAAGGTTCTGTTTGGTTTTATCTTTCGCAGTTTAGGCTCGGTTAAAACCGTCTGCAAGGTTTTATCTTCAGCGGTTTAGGCTCGGTTAAAGCTATATGCACAAGCCCATAATATGGTTAAATGGTGTTATAGGATTTTATGGTTTCATTCATAATAATATTTTTAAAACAGTGCTGTACCCGGGAAAATTTTCATGGGGCCGGATTTTTTTACGGGTCATTTGATCAATTGGTTATTATTATTTAATTTTTTGTTTCCGCTTAGGTCGGTTCATATTAAAGCAAAGATAAACAAGAGTTTTAGAAGTGATTTTTCAACTTTACTTTAATTTAACGAGTAATTTAGTTATAGACAGCCCCATCGGGAGCCAAGAGAAGTAAGCTTAGGATGCACATGTTAGATCTGATTCCAATTTGACGAATTACCCTCTTATGTCAAATCTGAAAAAAATCTATTTCTATTCATCGTAACTTATAGTTATTATTTTAAACTAAATTAAATTAAATAATGACGTAAGCATAACTAAAATGTCTATTCTAAGTTGGAGTTTGTAATTATTTTAAAATGACATATTATCTAATCAAATACACTAACAATAATAAGCAACTAAAACATTAAAACTCGAAAACTTAGAACGACAGGAGTTTGAGTTTTGAAAAACGGTGGTAGGTGGAATTTGAGTTTTGAAAAACGGTGGTAGGTGAAGACTAATTGGGATGCAGAATGGGGCTTCATCAAATCGATGCTTGTTGGTATGTTTTCTTCTGATTGGGCGGAGAGTGTGTTTCCCCTAGTCTTTTTTTAATGATGTTTAAAATATTTAACAATATTGAAATATTGAATTGGAAACTTCATGAATAGTGATTTTTTTAGTATTGTGATGTGATGCATGTCTATTGGTTCAGTGAGGTGGCGGTTAGCTTTTTTTTGTGTGATATTTAGTTTTATAATATAACGCTTTAACAAATAGATATGTTTTGGGTGTCTTAGTTTATTTGTTTGACTTTGTCTGAAGTTGAATGACATTTGTTTTCTTCGTGGATATCAACCTGTGTATGATTTTAACAGTAGTGATGACATAAATTTTTCAATATAAGGTACTAATAAACGGTGTACAAATGTCTCGTGCAACGCACAAGCCCCATATAATGCTGGTTATGTTATGAAATAATGGTTTAACTGAACCCAGCTAAGTGACTAAGTTAAAGATAATGTTTAAATATTTAAAGAAAATTGGATTTAATTTAATCTATACTATATATAAAGTAGATTAGAGAGGTAGATTAAGATACCCAAAAAATAAGAACACTTATAAGTGTTAATGCATGATGTACAAGCCAAATTAAGGGTATTATGGTACTTTACCACTAATTTCATATTATCCCCTAATCTTAATTACACTTTGACTCCTTGATCTTCAATATATTTAAACTAAAAAGTTGCATTTTAGCCTTTTTCCTACAACATTTTAATTTTACTTGGTTTTCCTACTGTATCTTTTAAAGTACAATGTTTTAAGAATACCGAAAAATACCATTACAACCAGCTTAATTTTGCAGCCATTTCGATATAAGGATTATCCAATACCAACGTGTGAAATGAAATGTACAAGTTACTAATGCGTTAGTGTACAACCTTTCATAGCTACTATCTATAATGCAGATTGGAGGGGTGTCCATATTGTCAACCATACTGCTAAACAATGCATAGTATACAACCATTTTTATGAGTATTTTGGTCTTTTTAACACATCAATTTAAAGTTATAATACTTTCTTAATGTTAGGAAGAAGCTTGCCTTTTATTTCTCCACTTTTAATGGCGTAATCAACAACTTGAATTAAAATTCAAAACCATCGTTCTTTTTTGTTCATTCACATCGCCGCACCACCATCAGTTATGTCATCTGCACCGAACACCACCATTGTTGTCCTTGTTCATCGGCACAACCATCTTCACCATTGTCTCCTTCATGGTCGTCTCCTACACCATCTTCGATTGTTTCAAATCCCTATTGTTTTCGGATTTTGCTAACCTTCTTCCTTATATCGACCTTCACTCTTACAGACACGAATATACATAAAGACAAAGGGCGTAACGTGGATGAATCTGTGTGATGCATTTTCTTTACACACACACTCCAATCAGGTAACTCTTCATCACCATTCTTCAATTTTTATGTTAATATTTTCGGTATTTAAAGCTTAATCGACCAGAACTCATTGATTTAACACAAGTTCCACAAGCTGATAACAGTGTCTCATATCCTTCCCGATATGCCTTTTTTTCCAGATTCACATCCCCTTCTTGTCAATTATTCTTTTCAGATATAAGAAAGTTTTTGTTAAATCGACCACTATATGTTGAGATTTGATCAGTTTATGATTGATAAAACAAGAACAAAATTATAGGTTTTGAATTAAGTATGTAAGTTTTATATCATGTGGACAAATAAGGTTAAGTCCAACAGTTATTATTGTTGTTATAATCATTATTATCATCATCATTGTAGGAGAGTCGATATTAAGTGGACGACACCAAAAGCTGAAGGATCGTTCGGAGATGCTCGAGGAGATATGATTATATCTCATTATTTTATTACCATTAGTTCTTCATCCATTGTTTATGAATGGTTTATAAAACTTGAAACTTCGTATCCTTATGAAAACTACTTAGATAGGAAAGAGTTGTCTGCGATTATCGAAGTTGTGGAATTGGATTTACATATGCATGGGTTTGAAATTTTCAACCTGGTTATCTCATACGCATTTGATTCTTTATGGCCAATTCATCTCAAAGCTACCGGAAGAATCAAGTTTCAAGGAAAAGTTGTTAATCCTGCTGCTGAGATTTCTAAGATTCTTGCTGGTGATGTTTCAATCTCCGGTCTTAAATTCAATCAGTCGTTGCTAGCTCTCCACTTAGCTGGACAAGTCAATGTCTCACCTGCCTGTATTAAGGTAAGGTCGGTTGGTTTGTCTTAGACTTATTTAATTTGCTGTTAACTTGAGATCAAAACTCATTAGTACAAATATTATCAAGGTTCGTTTATATGTTTATTGATGACCCCTAAAATTGTGCTGTAAAAAGGCGTTAACTTATGAAGGGGTCAATTAACAGAAAAAATATATTTTATTGATAACCCCTACATGTTTTCTGTAAATGGTTTAGATTTTTATTATAGTTAATAACAAAAGTATTGCTATTTTACTCATAATTAACACATTTTCTAATTTGTTGAAGAGACAAAATGTGGACAAAATAGTTGTGTTTGGTTACTTGCACAAACTAAACAAACTGTAACATACAAAGGTTTGTTTTTTATAAATTTAAAAGTGTTAAATTTGTCTTACAAACTACTGCATAATTGCTGCCACTTTTAGTTGGCTGCATGATACCTTATTTTTCTTCTCAAGCAGAATAAATCTTGTTGTTGAATAAGAAACATCTATTTGTTGCTTTACTATTATTAAGATGCATTCAAACATGGCTTTCCAACTCAATGTAGTTTTAACCTGTTTCTTAAAGTATACTTGTTAATTTGTACTTTTTCAGTTTCAGCCTTCAGGGCACAAATCACTCAATATGCCCCTTCATATATTTTGCAAGTCATTTTTTTTGGCACAAATATTTTAATTTTTCAGAACAACTCATGTATTTTTAATCTTTTGTCACTGATAAAGGATAAATTATACATAAATCTCTAGTTGTGTTTGATTGCATTTTGTGTCGTTTCGGTTACGTTTTATATCATTTTTGGCACAACTAATGTTTTTGTGTTTTGTAGGTCCCATGTTGATAAAGAAACGGATAGATCGTGAAAAATCGAATCCGTAGGAAAAAACGGGGAGCAAAACGGAGTTACAAGCGAACCGGAGCGCGAAAACGAAAAACTGGATCTGAAAAAGGGGCTCAAGACGCTACGCGGCCAGAACCCTTTTTCTCACCGCGTGGCGTGGCGTGGAGGTTGTTTTTTGACGCGTTTTTTGCCCGTTTTACTATATAAACTCCTCTAACCTAAACCCTAGCCTCCTAGACTTCATTGGGGACGAATTAGGACGGTTTGGGACGAGAAAAGAGGCGTTTTTGAGGCTAGAAAGGTGAAAACAAAGCTACGGAAGAGCATGGGATCAAGGATTTGCGTCTATACGTTCCGGGTTTCTTCAATCCTTTGTTTTCTTTTCTTTTCTACCATGTCATACATTATTAAACTTGCGTTTTTTATTATGAACATGCTTGGCTAAATACGTTAGAACTATCTAGGCGTTGTGATGATTTAGTAACTTGGTTTGATTTCATGTTTGGTGGTTTTTGTTTATGGATTATTATGATTAATTAAAGTTTCAATCTTTTTACTAGTTAATGCGTATTACATGTTTATATTTGTTTGATTGATATTTTTAATCCACGTTCTATTGGTGATTGTCTATGTCACATAATAGGGTTCGTTTTAGCCATTTACTTGCGTTGTGGTTGTTTATGGTTAACATGCAGTAAAACCATATGATTAACATTATTAGTTTAATTGATAATAAACGTGTAGCCAACTTAGAAATCCGTGAGGTGATAGGTTGTTAACCGGTAAAGCTGAATAATTGGCTAGGTTTAGGTCTTTGTGAAAAGTCCGGTCTAGTCTATTTTATGAGAGCTTACTTGTTATATTAATTGGTTTGTTTGAAATGGATTTAGAGTCCGTATCGTGAGATAGGTTTCTAATTCAAGCCAATTAATCATAATTTGATTAGGTAACCGTGAGGAAATTTAATCCCGTAACCGGTGTGCTAATAACTAAATAGTTATCCTTTAGGGTTCTTCTCGAGAAGGGTCGAGGGTGTAAATTAGGAAAGCTTTTAAGTGAATAATATTAGATCCCGGTTCCATAAACATTTATCCAAACATGAATGATAACTAAAGTTGGCAATGATTCTAGCCTAGGTGGTTTGTCTTTATTAATCTGTTTTAAATCCGTCTTTCAAATTGTCAGTTTCCATTTTTAGTAAGTTTCCTAATTTAGAAAGTTTTATTTTTAGCAAGTTTCTATTTTTAGTAATAAAACCCCCCTTTTTCAAATAATCTTTCTTTTAAGTCGTGTTTAGTCAGTCAACTCTTTTCTAGTTAATTTAGCGTAGTATATAGAGTCTGTGGGTCGACACCCGGACTTACTTTAGCTATATTGCATTCTACCGGTCCACTGCCGGTTGTGTGTAAGTTAGTTAGTTTGTCTACGTTTTATAAATTTAAAGCTTAGGTGTTTTTAGTGTTTATTTTTATATATATATTTGCACGCATCAGTCACAAATTACTCAATATGATCCATGATGCAGCTGGCTGCAACTGGTAGGTAGATGAAAGTGTTGCGGTGGAAGTTGTTGGACCGCTGCAATCAATTACTGAAGACAACATGTTTGGAACAAGGGTATCATTTTCTCTTCTAAAAGGGCAGTTAAGGGTCACTGCTTGCTATGAACCTTTTCAGTATGCCAATCTGATACTTGCAGCTCCTTTATAATTGGGTTATGATGGTAATTAGATTATCTTCATAACTGTGATAATTTCTGAAGAAATATATTACGTATACACATTACATATCACTAGGTACTGAAAGGCGCAAGAAAAAATTCGAGACAAGAAAAGCACAATTGTATAAAAAAGTATATATAATTGGTATAGAAATAAAAAAAGTATATATAATTGGTATAGAAATAAAAAAAAGTATATATAATAGGTATAATTAAAACCTTTTAAAACTACAAAACTAAATTTTTTTTATACTTTGTTAGTTTTACCCGATTAAAGCCGAAAACAAAAAAAGGAAGTCTAAAACAATGTTAAGCGTTTGGCCCCTAGACCCAAGGCTCACCCTTTGTGCATTCGACAACCTTGACATAGACATTTTTTATGAGTATTTAAATGATTTAAAGTATATAAGTATCACTAAACCTTTAAGCCAATTTAACCAGGTTTTGTTTCATTTTAAAACTTCAGTTTTCATTCAAATGTATAACTTGTTTGCAATAAGGTCCGGAATTGACCACTTGGTGAATTGGAGCTAGCTACACTCAAAGGAATGTTACAAGGGGTAAGCTCGTTAATGTTGATTCTATGGTGTGTCCTTGACATTTTTTACACACTAAACTAGGTATCATAGTTGGAAATTGTTAATTGTAAATATTAACTAGTTTAGCCCATTTAGGATTATTAGTTAGTCAGGCTCATGGGCCATAGATTAGGGTTTCCCCTCTCTATAAATAGAGAGGTCATCTTGTTGTATCATTACCACTTCAAGTATTATTCAGTTAAGTCTTTTACATGGTATCAGAGCCACAAAGGCTCTCAGTACGGTTCCAGTTACCCCCTGAATTCAGATTCCGGCTCACCACGTTTGTCCAGTCCCGCTCATAACCTGTTCACGTTATCCACCTGCTGCTCATACGCAAACCACCTGCTCATAACTTGTTCCAGTAGATACGTGCTGCTCAGTTAAAGAAATCTTTTTTCGAGACCTGATATAAGTACACCGCCACCTCCAGTAGCTTCACTACCCCCGATGAAGAACCCCTGAAATTCCAGCGTCGATCCGCCGCCACACGCGCTATCACGCGCCACCATCACCTTGCCGCTGTTTCCCACGCGCCGGCGCGTGAGGGCGCGTGAGAACTCCGGTGACCGCCGTTGTTTTTTCACGTTGATCGGAATTTCATTATGGGCAGCCCTGTGACTTCAGTTTTCAGTTCTAGCAACTTTTTAAGTTCTGTTCGCGTACGTTAGTCGTCGTCAGCCTCTTGTTTTCCCAGATCTGGTAGATTTATTACCACTACAAACCAGATTGCACCAGCCCCTGCTCGTATCCGTTCCGGTCTCCAGCTTTCCACCTGAATAAGTTTCGGCTCTGCCAGATCTGCGTCCCGTTGTGTCAGAGTTGCTCAGATCTGATTGCACCAGTTTAAAATCAGGTTCGGTTCAGTTCTGCCTATTACAATGGGAGACAAAAATAAAAGATATACAGTCACCAAGGAGGAATATGATATGTTTCAACGGTTCCTTGCAACTCAATCGTTTGCTCAAACTAGCTCTGCCCATTCAGGTACACTCTCTAGTCTTAACTCATCTTGGATTGTTGATTCTGGAGCTACTCATCACATGACTGGGAATCAAAACCTATTGTTTAACCTGCAACACATTTCTCACCCACCTGTTCGATTGCCGATGGTTCCTCATGCCCAGTTCAGGGTGTTGGATCTATCAGTAATTCGGAAAACCTTACACTTTCCTCTGTATTATTCGTTCCCAACCTTTGCTCTGTTAGTAAACTCACTAAGCAAAATAACTGTTATGCAAAGTTCTATCCGACCCATTGTGTTTTTAAGGAACTAGGCACGAAACGAGTGATTGGTTCTGGTTTTGAATTAGGAGGCTTATATCGTATGTCCACGTTGTCACATCCTATCGCAAATGTTTGTGATTCAAGCATAATGAAGGTTCACTATCAGTTAGGCCATCCTTCTGTAGCCATAATGAGGAAAATGAGACCGGATCTTTATATTCCCGATACATTTCTTTGTGAGTCATGTCAACTAGGCAAACAAATCAGAAGTTCTTATCCACCTAAGATGTCGAGTCGAACTGATACCTTATTTGAGCTTGTGCATTCTGATATTTGGGGTCCGTGTCCAGTCAAAACTCCTTTGGGTTTTCAGTATTTTATTTCATTTATTGATGATTATTCTCGTGTTACCTGGGTTTACTTACTTAAATCTCGCAGTGAAATCGGTTCCGTCTTTCGCGAATTTAATTCATTTGTCAAAAATCAGTTTAGCACATCGATCAAAACTTTACGTACTGATAATGCAAAAGAGTACTTGTCCACTGAATTTTCTACGTATTTGAAAACGAACGGCATTGTACACGAGTCTTCATGCGTATATACGCCCCAACAGAATGGCATCTCTGAACGTAAAAATCGGCATTTGTTGGATGTTGCTCGCACGATCATGCTTCATTCCCACGTACCAGACCGTTTCTGGGGTGATGCTGTCCTTACTGCAGCTTATCTAATAAACCGTTTGCCGTCATCTGTTCTTAATGGTCGAACTCCGCTCTCTGTCATGTTCCCTAAAAGGAATCCGTTTCCGCTCGAACCCAAAGTTTTTAGGTGTGTTGCGTATGTCCATGATCATCGCCCGGGTAATACTAAACTAGATCCCCGAGCCATTCGTTGTGTCTTCCTTGGTTTCTCTCGGGTCCAGAAAGGGTATCGATGTTACAGTCCTTCTCTTCGTCGATACTTCACGAGCGCTGACGTCACGTTTCATGAGTCATGTCCCTATTTCCCCGAGTCGTCCACCCCAGTTTCTGACATTTTTCCTGACCCTGTTATACCTGAGTCTGTCACCATCCCTGTATTCCCGACTCTATTTGTCACTCCGGTTCCATCCGTCTCTCCGGTCTCGGACGCCTCAGATTCTGTTCCTGCTACACCTGGCCCATCGACAGAGCCTCAGCCATTGTTGTTCACACATTCCCGGCAACATACGATGTCTTCTGATTCACAATCAGACCATGACCCTATTCCGACCTCTGTTCCAGATCCTGACCCTGTTCCGACCTCTATTCCAGACACTGACCCTGTTCCGACCTCTGTTCCAGACACTGACCCTGTCACGACCCCTGTTCCACACACTACCCCTGCCCCTGATACATCTGGACCATCTGTTTATGACCCACCTGGTGCACCATATCCTGACATCCCGATTGCTTTCCGAAGAGAGCCTAGACATCACACCCGTTACCCTATTCAGGATTATGTTTCCTACGCTCACCTCTCACCTGAATGTCATGCTTACACCACTGCCATTGATTCCTACCCGATTCCCAAAGATGTGATGACAGCTCTAGCTCATCCAGGATGGAGACAGGCTATGGAGGAGGAGATCGGAGCCCTTCGAGCCAACCATACGTGGGATCTTCAGCAACTTCCTCCTGGGAAGCGTCTTGTTGGTTGTCGTTGGTTGTTTACTGTTAAACCAAACCCTGATGGACCTGTGCCTCGCTTGAAGGCCCGATTAGTTGCTAAGGGATATTCTCAGGCTTATGGCATTGATTATGATGAGACATTTTCTCCGGTTGCCAAAATGCCATCTGTTCGCATTTCTATTGCTCTTGCTGCCATTAATCATTGGCCGCTCCATCAGCTTGATGTCAAGAACGCCTTTCTTCATGGTGTTCTTGAGGAGGAGGTATATATGGAGCAGCCACCGGGGTATATTGTTGAGGAGGAGGCCTCCAAAGTTTGCAGACTACGCCGTTCATTGTATGGCCTTAAGCAATCTCCTAGGGCTTGGTTTGGTCGGTTTTCTGATGTTATGGGTGAATTTGGGATGACCCGTAGTGCATATGATCATTCTGTGTTCTTTAGACACCGTCAGGGCAGGAGGATCATTCTGGTTGTTTATGTGGATGACATTATTATAACAGGTGATGATGAGGTTGGGATTACCAATCTCAAACAGTTTCTTCAGTCCCAGTTTCAGATCAAAGATCTTGGCCGACTTTGATACTTCCTTGGCATAGAAGTATCCCGTTCTCCAAAAGGAATCCTTCTTTCTCAACGGAAGTATGTCCTTGAAATGTTGTCTGAATGCAGATTACTAGGCTGCAAACCAGTAGACAGTCCAATGCTTACTACGGGAAAGCTTCTTCCAGAAGATGGAAGCCCGATGAAGGATCCTGAAAAATACAGACGCCTAGTTGGAAAACTTAACTATCTGACAGTTACTCGTCCGGATATCTCCTTTGTTGTTAGTGTTCTAAGTCAGTTCATGGCCTCTCCATACACCGGACACTGGGATGCTGCTCTTCGTGTTCTACGGTATCTTAAAACTGCACCTGGGTTAGGAATCTTGTACTCTGATCAGGGTCACTGTCGTGTGGGTGCCTTTACAGAGGAAGGAGATGGACGAGTATCAGGATTCTCAGATGCTGATTGGGCAGGTTGCCCTTTCTCACGACGATCGACAACCGGATATTGTGTATTTATTGGTGGAAACCTGGTATCTTGGAAGAGCAAGAAGCAACACACAGTATCTAGGTCAAGTGCTGAATCTGAGTATAGAGCAATGGCCGATGTTACTTCAGAGATGATTTGGGTTCGTCGTCTACTCAAAGAACTTGGGGTTATTTCTAATGATCTGATGAGGTTATATTGTGATAATCAATCTGCTATACACATAGCCAAGAATCAAGTTTTTCATGAGAGAACAAAACATATAGAGGTTGATTGTCATCTTATCAGGGATCGTGTTGTGGGCACTAAAGTTGATCCTCCATCCATTCAGCCAATTCATATCAAGACCGAGTCTCAACTTGCAGATGTCTTCACAAAGCCGCTTCGAAAGACTCAAATAGATTTTATATGTAACAAGTTGGGCATGATTAACATCTATGCTCCAACTTGAGGAGGAGTGTTAATTGTAAATATTAACTAGTTTAGCCCATTTAGGATTATTAGTTAGTCAGGCCCATGGGCCATAGATTAGGGTTTCCCCTCTCTATAAATAGAGAGGTCATCTTGTTGTATCATTACCACTTCAAGTATTATTCAGTTAAGTCTTTTACATAAATCAGCAAATATGTAAAATTGAATTTCTATTATTTACATGTTGCAGTCTTCTTTGTTGTTTATTCTTGTATGGTTCTATTTGTTGTAGGAAGAAGTCCAAATTAATTTTCAGAAAATAAGAGGTCATGGAATCTTGTTGCTGCTGCATCCGAAATTCAGTGTTGTGTTAAGAGAAGCTCTAGACGTGGCTGCTTGATGGAGCGCCGATGTTGTTAGTACATAACACTGATAATTTCTTTCATCTTTCAACTTATTATTTCTTACACATTTGGGTTTTCATTTTTGAAGTCTTCTTTTCAATATGCACATATACATAAATTGCAGTATTGGTTCTTATTTTGACAGCCTTTTCTTTGTATTTTGTTTTTGGTAGTGTTTGCCCTAGGTGTTGTTAGGGCTTATTACCAACACTATAGGTATATATAAAATGATTCAAGGGTTTTAAGTAAATAAAAACAATGAACTTAATTAAAAGTTCAACTAATTCAAGAGTTATAAGTAAATAAAAGTAATATACACAAAGTTAATTAAAAAGTCAAATTGCTGCTTTTATGGATACAATTTATGTTTGGAAATATGAAAAGGTAACTTGGTTGGCAACTGTGCGGATAACTTGGTTGACAAAGCAATAACTGGTATGACCTACTAGGTGAATGTGTATTGTCTGGTTCAAGAGACTGGAAAAACGAAAGAAGAAGAAGAGGGAGTGATCTTGGGAGTGTCATATCTTCAATGGGTCGTTGGAGAATGAGGCTCGAGGTTCCACGTACTGAAATTACTGAGATGCTTCCACTTTCCAGGCTTGTTTATTGAACTACTGATCCAACTCTACAATTTAGGTCAAAGGTGAGAACTCTAAAAACATGTTTTTGAATTATGGACATGGTATTTGATATATCTTCTTTGATGCACTTGATATGCTTATACAACATGTTTGATGCACGTTACATGTTTTTCTATAATAACTTTTGATACGTGTTTATTGTAGTTTGTATAGTGGAAGTCGATTACTCTAAATATTGTTACAATATGTGTATATTGTAGCTTTGGTTTAGCTTTTCACTTATTTTTGCATTGCATTTTTATTATAATTTTACTGTTTCTTTTCTTTTGTTTTTTTTTCTTTAGTCATGGAGATTGAGAGATGGCAGGATACTTAGAAGAAGCACATGCCACATGGAGATGGAGTAAAATGAAGGAAAATATAACAGAAAAGGTAACTGCATACTATTTTGATTTTTTATTTCGTTTATTAAATTAGCAATTTACTTTTCTTGTGTCTTGCTTGAAGTACAAAATATTGATTTTTTTTTCTGAGATATTGATTAATATGGTCATTATTAATATATACACTATTCAAAAGCATAGTTATGATTATGGTTTGCTGTATAATTTGCTGCTGTTTGACCTCCGTTTCAACACAAAGACGCATTGCAACCATATACATGTGTGTGTGCATGCGCACATGATAAAATAGAGTAAGTAATTGACAGTTGATTTAGATATGGACTAGCTGTAGGTAGTTTATATCCGAGTTGTCTTCAGTCAAATGTAAGCTACTCACTTTAGTTCATTATTAGATGCAACTCAATCAAGTACTTTATAGATTTAAAAAGAACTTTGAGGTTCATAATTTACAATTTATTTTCATCCTTGCAGCAAATTAGGGAGTAAAGGCTTGTGGAGAACAAAGTGTTTTTGACCGTTTTGATAAGATAAACCTTAGGAACTAAGTGGAATATATATATATATATATATATATATATATATATATATATATATATATATATATATATATATATATATATATATATATAGGGGTGTCTTCTTTTAAAAACCAATAAAATGAAAAGAACTTAGAGAACCATTTTCAACCAATCATTTTTTTTATTTTAACTTATTTTTTCTGAAATTTAAAGGGGTAAAATTGTACTTAGCAATTCTTATATACTAGTGGGCCTATTGTCTGAGTTTTGCAATAACCGTTTCCATATGTTACATTTTTTAATACATGAGAAACTATTACAATTGTATTTTAATTATGTAGTACTCCGAAATCCAAAATTAGATAAGCCAATATATGTTATCTTCACAATTGTATAAATCAAAATAAAAATTATAGATATTTTCAACTGGTTTCTTTATATTCGCATTAATGCATTAATGAACATTCATATTTTTTAAGTGTTATATTTAATAAACAGTTTAATGGAAATATTAACTACGGGTATAGTTTTTCTAAGTGTTAATTTAAAGATCAATTAATGCATATTTGGAAAAGATGCATTAAAGCATGACATACGTTAGATACATTAGCACACCACATACTATGTGTGTTGATCTACATTAACAAAATCAGATGCACCAATGCACACCACAATATAACTCCATTAATAAACAATAACCATGTTTGCACTAATCCACGTAGTGGTCATCCTATTGATGTATCTCTCTTAATGTGTTAATGGTGGCTACTTCAATTAGATACTCTCCTCAACATAATTTAATGCATTAATGCACTAATACACGTAGACACTAGTGGTCACTGTAATCGGCTAAGTTGGGGCATTCGCTTTCTTCTTTTACGTGCGAAGCTGCATTCCGATAATGGTCCAAGATTAGTCAAAGATATGAGATTCCATTCGGTAACAAAAAGTGAGCCATTAAAAAAAATAGTATGCATCCTAACTTAACCATATGAAAGTGGGTGGTTAGGATGAAATCGGGACCAAATGCGGCAGGCAACGACATTAGGGTGGTGCTGCAATGGTGTCCAATGGGGAATTGGTGATCGATTGTTATGGTTTACGATTTTGAGAACATAGAGGTGTTTCGATGGTGGTGGTATGGCGCTTCCGCGAAGAGGGAGACTTTGTTTGTTGGAGTACCATTAGATGTGGCGGTGTCCGGAGGTTGTGGTGACAGAGTGCAACGGCCGATGGTGGTGCCGATGAAATCCGTCTACCAGGGAGGTGCGATTGTAGTTATAATGAAATCTAGATTTTGGGGTTTATCAACATGGAGAAGAAAACGTGGGAAGTAGGGACGTTTAGATTTGATTGTGTTTTTACACTATTATCCCTCAGAGAGTTTATTGTCATAGAATAAAACCAATAATTACAATATTGTTATTTGGTTTAAACTACCATGTGCTTAATTAATAAACCAATCATGTTGGTTCTCTAAGTTCTTTTCAAAATTCATGGTTCTCAAAAGAAGGCAACAATATATATATATATATATATATTCAATATTATGGTTATATCTTCTTATTATTGGTCATGTAATCCACAAGTAATTTCTTTATCTTTAACTAATTACTAATTAGATGTTAATTGTGTTTTTATTTATTAGCTGAACGCCCTAAAATTGTCTCAAAAGCTACAGACTGCTGAAACTTTTATCAACCAAAAGACTACCAAAACTGAAGAGCACATCATTTCCCCCTCTCCAATCTTGAGAAGAAGAATCTGTGAGTAGAACTCTCGCTTATATGGTTATTTTGTCTTCTATAAAATATGAATATGTGTTTTGTATTATTGGATCATAATTGAAGAGATTCAGCAGCTCATATTATAAAGCACAAGTGATCTATGCATGCATCCACATGGCTAAATACTTTATTATTACAAAAATTTATTGGCATATAGTTTAGTACAAAATGCCCTTCAATTTGTATTGTCGTACGAAAAGTGTTGTAGTGGATCTATATTCCATTGACTCGAGTCAAGGATGTATATTTTTTGTCACTGCATGTTTTTTGTCAAATAAAAAGCGTTACAATGAATCTATTAACTCGAGTCAAAAATATATATATTCCGTGCATCTTTTCTTAAAGTTCCTTGCATCATGATCCATAAGTGGTTCTCAAAGATCATAGACATTTTCATCCATTTTATGAAATATATTTTAATAAATATTATAATGGATGAAGTATATGAACAAAAAGAAAAAACAATGTTGTAGTAATAGGCATTAATTTAATATTCCATCACTATATTGACCTGATAGTCCGTTTTAATAGTTATATTCCTTTTTAAATTTATAATTGTTCTTTAGCAAGCACATAATATAACGCATTGTGTTTTCAATATAGAATTGTTTCTTTTCACTATTTGACCATGTTACTTTTAATTGTTCTATCATTGTATATTCACTTCTAATGAATGGTTTTGGCATCACTAGCTTCAATTTTTGAAGAAAAATGATAGGCAAATTTTTGAAGAAAAATGATAGGTGAAGGTTGAGATGGATAATATTTTTGAGGAATATGCCATAGATATCAAGTTTGTGATGATAGATTTCATCTTATCTGAAAATGGCTTTTATATAGTGGTTTTGATGCTTTTAACATTTTAAAATATTTTCATAGAAAATAAGTTGAGCGAGGCAATTGATTTTCCAGCTACATTGAATCTGTTGGAAAATTTTGGTGGAATAAAAACAAAATTGAGAATTGTTTTGTTTAAAATAAAATTCAAGTCATGAGTTAAATATCTTGGATGTTTCAACTCATTGTTTGACTTGAGTTAAAAGACATTAAAGTCATGGTTTATGGTGAATGGGGTGTTTCAACCTATTATCACCTATAAATATCATGTCTTGTCTTAGTTGAAAGATACACTAAAAACCTTCACCAACTCAAAAGATCTCTCATTCTTTCTCTTTAAATTATTTCTAACAAATATTTGATCTTGTTCATCTCTTTTCTTAAGGCATAATTCGGGTTCATGTGTCCACCCCGGCAGTACATACTGCTTCGGCTGTTGTACCCTGGGAAACAAACGAGTTCTCTTGGGAGACTCGGAATTTGTTTTAAGGGACCCGTGTTGAACACGAATCCTCAGCCATGTTTATGTTTCTGCTTCTACTCATTTCTTGTATTTATTAATTTTTAGTTGTAATCGTATCGTAATGTACTTGTTTTATTCATTTTCTTTGTATTGTAAATGAATTTATAGAAGAATTTTATGTTTTTGTACGAACGGTTCCTACAATCTTAAAACAAATTTTTTTTTAAATCACCGTTCGTATTTAAAAAAAAAGTATATAGTCATTGTTCGTCTCTCAAAGTTGGACTCAGAGAACTTACACTTGACTTTTTTCTAGAATCGGATTTCATTTACAAAGAAAATGGTTCATTTTTTTTACCATTCGTTGGTTTTGATTTAGTGTAATTTTTGTTAATGTATAAAAGCTTTTGTAGTTTTTAATAAAACTTGACTCAATTACTTTGAAAGTTTAAAACTCTCATGAGTTTTCTTAGCATTCAAAAGTGATTTTATTTCATTAAAATATTTGTTGAATGTTTCAAGGTGTTAAAACAAAAAGGTTGAAGATCCAACTTTGTTTTAAATCAAAGATTTAAACCTTGTGTGGTTTGAAGATCAAAATTTAAGTTAACCTTTTGTAGGTTTCAAGATTAGTTTTCATATGCGTGTTAAGAATGGTTATGTTTGTGTACACATCTTATGACAACCGGTATTTCTTATTTGCGAGTAAGAAATCTTTCATATGTGAAACTTGTGTTTTAACATGTGTGTTAAAACCTAATGTTATTCTAATTAAGTATTAGAAGAGATTCTTTATAATATAATCAATTTTGTATGGATTTAATATTAATCTTTTAAATTTAAAACCGTGTTTTTTAACAAATAATGAAATCATTATTCACTCGAAAACGTTGACAAACATGATCATTAATTATGCGTGATTTACAAATGATTATTTTATAAAACAAAAAAAATTGCCTTTAAAACATTTGTGCAAACGTTTTGTTGGAACCTTTCATTACATGAAACTATATGCTTAGAACGCTTGATGTAGACTTTTTGTTGACTAATGTGTGTGTTATAACCCGTCTACTCATCTAACATGTGTGTTAGATATGACCTAAATTTTATGGTCTAAAGGCGTCTTATGTAGGCGTTTATTCTTAACATTGTTAATGATGAATTTAAATAAGAGTGTTTTATGTAAACATCTTATCTCTAACGTGTGCGTTAGAAGTTATTTATTCAATAAAACTATTTACAATTTTGGGTATTGATTTCCGTAATCAAAACATAAAATTAAAATAGTTTATTTCGAAACTGCTAAGTGCATGTTTTGGCAAAACTAAGATTTGGTTTAGAATGAAATAAACCAAATGTTTCACATAAAGTGTTAATATAGTTGTTACTTTTGCAAAAGGTAATACGTCATAAAGCAAATATTAGTTTCAAGTTGACTATTTGATGGAAAGATAATTCATTGTTTCTATGAACATATATAATTGTTCAAATTCTAATACTTGAGAACAATTTACTATATAAACAACATGATGTTTATATCAATTTTGTGATTGTTCAAAGTGGGAGTACCACTATGGGAGATCAATTTTGTGATTGTTCAAAGTTCATATGAGTCAATGATTATACCTTTTGAGAAAAAGGAAAAAAGTTTATGATCCTAGATTTAATGATGATCTAAGTATGTTTATGTAATTTACATACTAGATTTTCCTAAATATTGAGATTTTGGGATGTTGAACAACTCTCATTGTTTGATTAAACTATAAAATGAATGTTGTGAACGAATATTGGGATATTCCTTAAAGGTGTGAAGAATCAGAATGATGCATCTTATGTTCACATGCTAAAGTATTGTAGTCTAAAGCATGCTAGACTAGTACTTGTTAATTATGGTGCCCTGAGGAGACTACTAATGTGAAACATTCAACTCATATACAACATAAACATAAAGTTGTGTATAAGACAATGTGAGTGATGGTTGTCATTCAATCTAAGAAAAGTCATATAGCTTTTAGAGAACTCAATCTTCTAGATCTAATCTAGATGGTAACTTAACAGTATTTTAAGTTTGAGATGGTTGATAACAACCTATGACAAGGCATGTGTTGCTTTAGTCGGTAAACAAGTATTTATGACATCATTGATACAAAGACGTTGATCTTGTTCAAATCATGGATGTCTAATACTATATTTAAACATATTTTATCTAAGTGCAACAAATGTGGGGGAAGCCATTTGAGAAATTTTCTCAAACCCGTATCAAAAGGGAACCTTTTGTTGAGCCAAATATAATGCAAATATGTGACCGAATCTACTAGTTAGAGTCGAAGGTCAATTAGTTATGTTTGACATCCAATTACTAATGGCATGGATATGTTAGCCTTGAAATGTGTTTTTAAAGACAAAAATATATTTGTATTCGGGTTGATACCTGGGGTTATTGTCTTAAAAATGTAAAAAGACAAGATTAACTTGTGAGTTAATAACACATCATAACAACTCATCTCAACTACAATTATCTATATTGACTTGACGGAGTCATAGAAAATGGTTTTGGATCCAACAACATGAGAGACGGAGTTGTGGAATGAGACTAAAGCCCATGAAAGATGGTATATGAAGGAAAACCTAACTTAGTTGACTGGAGATCCCAAGATCTAAGTTCAATAGGACAACCTACTCATATATCAAATTGTGGTCACTGTGGGGGCATAGCTAATATACAAGTCGATATATAAGCTAATATGTATATATAAATGTCTATACATGTCCTCCTAAATTATAAAGGAAGCTTAAATACTTCCTAGTCCATTCCTATAACAACAGTGACACGTTGTGAGGCTAAGCATACCGTATGGTTAATGATTTGCGTAATCATAATAACCTTAATGCTTTTAATGATTTTTTTAGATAAATCACCTATGTGAAAGAGAAGTGGGGTCGCTTCGAATGAAATTGTGGGGTGCGCAATTCCTAGAGCTTTCACAGAACCAGGCTAGTGTTCCATGACCATAACGGACACGACAATGAAGGGTTGACTAAACCAGGGAAGGTATTGTGTGAGGTGTATTGTCGTCTCCATAAACGGTGGTTGGTTCAAGGACATCACGTCTACCGAACCAATAGGAGACTAAGTATGCATCACAACGGAAGGTTCAAAGGTAACACCTACCTATCCGACAATACTCAACTGCTGAATTATATCTAAGAAACCTGTATGTAACGATCAATTTGGATTGTTGGAATAATATGTGAAAATGAGTTTTCACATGAGAAAATGGGTTTTTCATTTGAGAAAAATGAGATTTTGTTTTTTCCCATGTGGGGGATTGTTGGAAAATTTTGGTGGAATAAAAACATAATTGAGAATTGTTTTGTTTAAAATAAAATTCAAGTCATGAGTTAAATATCTTGGATGTTTCAACTCATTGTTTGACTTGAGTTAAAAGACATTAAAGTCATGGTTTATGGTGAATGGGGTGTTTCAACTTATTATCACCTATAAATATCATGTCTTGTCTTAGTTGAAAGATACACTAAAAACCTTCACCAACTCAAAAGATCTCTCATTTTTTCTCTTTAAATTATTTCTAACAAATATTTGATCTTGTTCATCTCTTTTCTTAAGGCATAATTCGGGTTCATGTGTCCACCCCGGCAGTACATACTGCTTCAGCTGTTGTACCCTGGGAAACAAACGAGTTCTCTTGGGAGACTCGGAATTTGTTTTAAGGGACCCATGTTGAACACGAATCCTCAGCCATGTTTATGTTTCTGCTTCTACTCATTTCTTGTATTTATTAATTTTTAGTTGTAATCGTATTGTAATGTACTTGTTTTATTCATTTTCTTTGTATTGTAAATGAATTTATGGAAGAATTTTATGTTTTTGTACGAACGGTTCTTACAGAATCATGATAACGCATCATTATCATCCTCAAGAAGCTATTCTCAAGGTAATTTCAGGTCATTAAGTTTTGTACTATAAATTTGCAAATTAGCTCCTGATTTTGAGTGTTTTTGGAGATTAAGTTACATATGATGTGCACACATGTTTTTTCCAAGTTTCTTGTTGAATTTGTGGTTAGGGTTTTTTTTATTAAACAATCCGTTAGAATTTACAATAGCGTGACAGGTAAACGAGCAACAAGTTGCGTGGAATTTACAATAGGGTTTAGGGTTTGATTTGAATTAAATAATCCATATCGAATTTGAATGAGAAGATTGTCAGGTTTTTAATGAAAATTAAAACTTCAAATAGTGTTTCCTAAGTTTACTATATAACATGCAGTTGTTTGAATGCTGAAGATAACAGACCATCGAATCGTTTGTTTATGTTAAATAGTGTTTGATATTACAAATTTTGATAACAATTACATATTGCATATGATTCAGAAATTTCGAAGGCTAAAGGGAGGATATGGCGAGCTAAAACCATGGTACTTGGAGGGACAATGACTAATGACTCAACCTATGAGGGGATCAATCTGACTAAAATGGTAGTGATTATGTTTTGGCTCATCTTTAAAATCACAAAATGAGATTTCTTCTTGAAAGTATATGATCATTCGTACACTTGTTGTTTGCACATGACTTAGTAAACCTATGATAATAGTCATTACTATATTGTGGTTTTAATTTCGAGAAATTTTCCGAGGTTTTTAGCTGAACAAGATAAGATGAATTTTGTGCGTGTTTGTGTTACTTGTATGTTGTTTTACACTCGATTTACAATATAATATGATACATTTGACAAGTGTAAATTGGTACCACTTTCTGAAAAACATGCAGTTATTTTTCATAAAATGAAAAGGTACTATTATCTTGTTGATTGACCGCTACTTGTGATTGTTTTGTATTAACAATTTTCATGTACCTTTATGGCTTTATATATGAAACATTGATATCCAAGTTGAAAACTTTTTGGATCTTAGGTTTAACAAAGTAGCTGAACTTAGTGTTTGTTTTAAGAGCTCAAATGCATTTTCTGCCCTGCTATGCCATGCAAATGCATCATTTTATAAGAGCCGGTTAGTGATCTTGTGATTATGACCTAGAAGTCCCAAAAACCACTATTGTTTCGATGTTTCTTGCCTGAGGTCATGACGACTGCCTTGACATTAGATTGAATAATAATGCTTAGGCTTAAAATGGCAATAAAGGATGAAATTCATCTCTTTTGGGTTGGACAAGAGTAGTGCCCGTCACGTATGTCCATTATTAATGATACTAATTTAAAGTTTTTAAAAACAAATATAGTACACTTTAGTAAAAAAAGCTACGTAATCAATAAAAAACCATAGATGAGTCTCACCGATGATATTGTTCCCACTGCATCGTGCGGGTCCCTACTAGTCTTAACTGTTAACTAGAGGCCACTAATAATCCTAACTTTAAAAATTGTTGTAAGTGGTTCCAACTTTTACACTATTTTCTCCCACTAAACCTCCGTTAAAATAACTTAACCCCGTTAACATTTATTCGAATTTCAAACTGGTGTTTTAGGTTATTGATCGAAAAGAGAATACGAATCGGTTGATGAACTTACATTGAAAAGGTGCTCCAAACGATGATCGACTTAATTAATTAGAAGTTTAAACACCCGACTAAAACACAATATGGATATGGCTTGGCTTGTTGATAGTTTGGTATACTTTCTAGTTTCTAAGATCAACCCCACCACCCTCAAGTCTGATCAATGGGGGGGCAGCCTGGGTTTTCTTTTTTGAAAGGCAAGGAAAAACCATTAAATTATCAAGGGCAATCCCAATATTACACTAAATACAAAAACACCATAGGAATAAAAATGTACAGTCAGATTACTCAGATTAACTACGTATCATATATTGAAAGCTATCGTGTTGTCACCAAAAACAATAACCGAGAGCCGGTGGGGGCTAAGTGATCATAATTTTTGTGGTTACAGAACGCTGCTTATAAGTTAGTTTAGTTCCTTTTCACAACATATATAACAAATAAACTACCATGCTCTAGATCAGGTCAAGTCAGGCTGGGATGGTTGAAGAACCATGCTACTCATAATTATTGCTAGCCATGACTAACTTTCGTTAAGAAGTGTAATTTTTACCGGTTTTAGTTTCGAGATACTATTTTTTTACTGTTTTAAGTATTGGGATACCCTGAGGCCTGAACAAAAATTATGATACCCTTGAGCGAAAATTTTCTACCCCTAATATTTGGATCTGATTTGGTTCTGGATCAGCCACTGCAAAGGACCCAGTTGGCCAGTTAAAAAGAATTTAAAATGGCGTTATGCAAATGGTAATGTTGATCCCAAGGGGCTGAGCACAAAACTATGTAAAAACAATTCTGCCGAAATGCAGCATAGTTTATTAGCAGTTTATGAGATTATCATGAACATGCTCATTCTCACATAACTATATTGAAGTCTAATTGTGATTTAAGGTAGCATATGACTGAGGTTGACCTGGAAGTTCTTTATCCCTTCAATGCCAGCCTGATAATCTGAAACAGAACTGCATAAAAACACAAAATATAAACAACCATAATTATTATTAAGTATAGATAAAAAAGAAAGAAATTCAGCTTAACATGGAAAGTAGAATTAAAATCACCATAATAACAGTTTGATCCACCAAGTGAGTATCAAAATAACGGTTTGCACCAAGTTTTTAACAGCACGGTCTTTAAATAGCAGGCCTTAGAACAACGATAAGGTTGCTCTCATGTGACTAGGAGGTTACGGATTCAAGTAGTGGAACTAGCCTCTTGCAAAATGCAACACTTTTTCAAAAACTAAACTTATTTTCTTGAGTTTCCCTTTCCGGAGGTCCTCCGTTTTTTTAGATTTCCACCTTTCCACATGTCAAGATTTTATTGGCCATTTTCCGGTAACTTTACACTGACATCTAACAATCTCAAAACAAATATGTTCCTAATGAAATTTACAAGTTCATACTGTTAAAGAGTTTGTCAAAATGGACAAATGGTTATTTTGGTATACAAACTTGTAGAAAGTTTTATCATGATGGTTTCCATTTGTTTTATCAAGTAATAACTTTCTGTTTATTATTCCTATCAAGAATGCGAAAAGCATACGAAATCATCATTAACAGACCATGTGCACCAAGTGTATTAAACATGTTTGAGAACATGTACTTTTGATGAGTCCAACACACAAGCTGTATGAAGCGATTGTTGATTAAACTCTTCTTCTTATTGTCGTTTGAGACAATAAAAAGAGTGACAATCCCTCAAAACATGTACTACAATATGTAATATGGCATTGTATAATCACATTCTTCTAAATGCAAACAACACTTGACAAAAACTCTTCACTAATCATGTTCCATATCTCATAATCGTAAATTGAATAACAAAGTAAATAACTTGAACGATTTAGCATTTTGGTTAGAAGGAATAAAAAGGGTCTCACTAGGTGCAGTATGTCTATGATCTCCTAGTATAAAGTTTACCTCATCTTGCGCCCCAGATCCTACTTTATATGAGTGAGATTTTACTGGATACGTAAAAAAAAGCAAGACTTACAGGATCCAACTACCACCACAAGAAAGAGAGCAAGGAAATAGAGCTCAGTTTTAATCTTCTTAGACGCCATTGGCCCCAACCCTCTTTTGGTTATGTTTTTCTCAAACTTTGCTACTTTCTTCTCTGCAAGTTTCTTCGATGTCGTCTACAAAAAGAAGAAAAATAACACAAACCAATGACAAAAATCTTAAAGAGCAAGTAGACATATGAAACATAAAACCTTAAAAATTAACTTGTGACTGATTGTGGGTTGAGTTACAACTTTGAAGTTTTAACTTACATTATATCAAAAAAAGTTGTTAATTAGCTATCATCTCTTTAAGATCACAAATACAATAACCCTACAAATAATTAATGTTGAAGACATGAAGCAAGATCATCAATTTAAATTGTGTCACCAATATAATATTGATTTTTCTGTAGAAATCAAAATTAAATGCGGCATTTAACTTAAATTTTAGCATAAAAAATTGATTTTTCTTTCATATTTTCATCATAATTGAAAGAAAATGATGCATTTAACTTAACTTTTAGCACAAAACACCCAATTGATAAATCTTTGTACTTATGCATGTAAACTCTAGAAAAAATACATCTCACAAACCCTATCTTCGTATCAAAACAATCTTATACACGAATAAAAAAGCAATTTATGTGCACCAAACATGACAAATTCATAAGTCCCAAAAGAGATTGAAAAAATAGCAAGAAAAATAAGTTTTATTCGAATAAAAGCATTATAAAAACTTATAACAATTTAGCTTTGATAATCTATATAGAGAGGAGTGAATAAAGAAAATGGATATGAGAAAGAGAAGTGATTCACCATTGTTTAGATGAAGAGACAAAGAGCAGCAAATACTGAAGGGGGAGATAAGAGAAGAAATAAAGGAAGATTTTGTGGGCCTTCAATTACGAAAAACAACAATGTATGTCTGAAACAGAAAACCCTTTTACACGTTACTTTTACGCTTTCACCCTCCCCAATTTCTCTCAAATTAATTTTTTTTGGACGGCTTCTCTCAAATTAATTAAAAAAAGGAACATTGAATGCATTTATGAAGTAATTTAATGTTTGACCCGTCCTCATGTTTTATTACAGTTCGGTGTTTATACTCTGCTTCAAAGTACAACCAAACGTTTTCAAATCAAAACATAACATTTATTTTAAAAAAATTATTTGTTTAATATATCAATATTATACTCAAAATAAAAATTAAATATTCGGTTTATAGTATAGTTTTTGTAAAGAAATTATATCATATAAAAACGTTACATATGAAATATTAAGGTATTTAATTATACGCTAGCTATTACTAACTTTATTCATCCGTTTCATTTTATACTCTAACAAATATAAACCGACACATACACACCTCTAGTAGGAGTGAGTTAAAATATAAATCCTTCAACTTTTCAAGATTTTTCTAAATATTAAGGGATTAAAATGTAATTAGTATTATTATATATATTGTTTAGTAACCTGCTCATTCACACCCCTAGTAGAAGAGTGCTGAAAATGTACCATTTTTAATGGTTGAGTTCAATGTGTAGGAAAATAATTTGGTGGATGGATAGTTTAGTCATAGTCACTTTTGTTGATTTTCTCTCTCCAAATACAAGGCACATGTTAATTCCTTAACTTTTTTAAAACGTTCATAACTTTTGATACGATATAAATTTTTTAAAAAAATACACCAAAAAAACAAACATGTTTTTATCTTTAAAACACGTATAATATTGTTTTATAAAAATGATTTTTTTCAGCACTTGTCAAGTCATTGTGTAATATCATGTTATTGTGTTATATTATAAACTAGGAAGAAACTCGCGCAATGCTGCGACGGCGACGATAAATTACAACGTTATAATCCGCTCGTGATATATGTATCGTGATATAATGTATAGTACTTATATTGTGTTATCAAGTGCGTTGTCACAAGTCTTTATAATCATTCAAAAAGCACTCACTATTAGTGGCAGCTAGTCGCCTTTGCTTGCATGCCATGTTATTTTCGAACTGTGCTTAATAGATCAAATGTTGTATTGTTTTTCCCCTCAAATTCTGACATCGACATTATCTATATAAACCACCTAGGTTGGTTTAACATCTTTACATCGCCTTACATTGCGTAACAATTCTCTAGTTGTGTGTTTAACATCTGTAGGTCTCATGCCAATTATAAACGACCAAATCCATTATGCATGTAAAAGTAACAAGGGACTCGGTTGATACAATAAATTCACAAACGGACATTTCTCATATCTTTAATAAACTACTCCAAACCCCTAATAACCCAAAAGTGAGTACAAAACATTTGCAAGACCACACCACGCATCACCATGTTAAAGGATAATCTAGCACCATACTAACATGTGTTATCTTGGTCGTACAACTCACCAAGAAAAGCCAATTTAACTTCCAATAAAACACCACTAATCAAAAGAAGTTGACAAACAAAAACCAAAAACAATATTGATGGTTTTATGGACACCCTCACCCTCTAGAAACTTTAATTCCTAAGCCTTAGACAACCAACATGATTCATTAAAGCACCTTACTTTGACCCTTTGCTGCAAAATTTTATCTTGGGTTCAGAAATATTCATTAAAAGTAGAGGGTATACAAAATAAAATCAGGACTCACTCCTTATACTGAGCATATAACATTATGCGAACAGGAAAGCTTTTCAGATGTTCCGTTATAGAGATCCTCAAGAGAAATGTTCAGAGGATGAACAACATCATCTCCCTTTAATTGCCTTCATCCCCTGCTGCTACTACCACGACCAACACTTGTACAAAAAGATTTCTAGTGAATCTTGATAGTAAAAAAACAGCTAATTCAGAGCTAAAACAAATAAGTTGTATACTAAAAATAGATATTGATACTCGGGCAAGATCTTTAAACTAAAAGAAAAGACACTTTCATGGAATTTATGAAGAACAAAAATCAATCTTAAATCCAACCACCTAGTAGTATATGTGTGTAATCGCAACCCTATAGCGCTGCAATTTCCAGCCTTAACATCTGCATAAAAGTTCCACATGTTTACACTCCCACACAACTAAATTTTTTTCAGCATTATAAAGTTGTGTAACAACACTATCTACAACCATTCATTGTTGTATTTTTAAGCATTATAAAGCTATATAAAAGACTAACAGCACATCACATAGTATTAAAATGATTATAAAGGTTAGTATATCAATTAATACCTAATTTATTTATGTTAGCTGATTTAGGAATTTGATACCTCTTACATCACACTTTGTATGGCTTTAGCATGTTTACTTTATTTGACACTAGATTATTACCCGTGTGTTACACAGGTGACTAATTAAAATATTAAATTAATTAAAAAAATGAGTTGTTAACATGTAACTATAAAAAAACACATATAGTATTATCATTCAAGTTACCAGTAACAAATATTGTAAACAACAAACAACGTAAGAAATGAATTTTGGTTTTCAAAAGTTAGAAAAAAAACAAAGTATATTGAATAGTTTATAAAAAATGCAAATTAGTAAAAACTTCTTTGTAGGCTATGTTTGTGTGTTTTCCGTAGTTGTCTAATATATTTCATACCATGTTTTGTTTTCACACAAGTGTGTGAAATCACAAGTTCTCTCAAACACTTTTAAAAACACGATGAAACAACAAACATATTGTAGACGCATGTATGAGATTATATATTTAGGGGATTCAGATGCTAATAACAATGTTTTTTTAAAACATATGATTAAAACTATGTATAATTAAAACTTTAAGTTATGATAGAATATAAAACAATCACTACGATGAGTAAAATTCTAACCTAATCATAATTTTACAAAAAAACTATTTAAAATCAAAGATTGTCTCGTGATTCTTTTTTTATTTACAAATAAAATTTTGTATAGTTTCTAAACCATTCAAATCAAAATATATTTAGTATTGATTTCTTACCAAAAATAATGTTGAAAAATTTGGGAGGGAAAATCTATCCAAAACATGTCTCAATGCATGACACGTGACATCAAAAACTTTCTTTTATTAATATGTATATATTTGAGTAAAATTTTCAAACTCGGCCAATTTGACCCATAACACTAACCAAAATCAACCTATTTAAAACAAACTGGGTTGTTATTACCTTCTTTCCACTAATAACAGCTCCATGCTAGTCTTGAACCACCATCTAATTTGCACCCGCAAGAAATTAACCTATTGGGGCAAGGGAATCACGGTCATTGAGTTCTTTGGTGATGACATTTATTTTTTCAGGTTTAAACTGCATAAAAGAAGAATACACGAAAGCGTATTAATTATAGTTTATTACGTTGCTCAGAGTGTACAATATAAAAATGAAGAAGATGAACCTTAATTTCACACAATTGTTGGTTAATCTTCTGATTCAGACAGAGATTGCAACTCAAAGTATGCATGGATAAGCATAGAATTCATCAATTGCTAAATCAATGTTCCCAACACGGATAGACAAGCTATACTAATTCTCATCTACGACGATAAGAATATTAAAAACTGACATAAATCAAGATAACCTAAGGTAGAGGACGATAGTTAACATCTTCAACCATGAAGGAGAATGCATCCCAAACTAATAAAATAAGGAAATCAACTTAAATATAATGTCTACTTCTTAAACTAAAGACCCAAGTAAGTACATTTCTTTAAATCACTAAGTGAACAAAATACTATCAATTCCTCATCAACCCATATTTAAAGCAAAGGAAGCTAGAATAAAAGTAAAACCATGACCCATTAGGTTTAAGCAATAATTAACATATTTAATTTATCTAATTAAATGTAACAGGAAATTGAATTACAAACTAACAGAGTTTTATTAACGGAATTAAGCTGAAATTGACGGGTGTCACAAGCATATGTTGACCATATTTCTACACAATAATTGCATGCACACATAAAAAATTCTCCATGAAAAGTAAAGATTGATTAGCATATCTGAGCTTATAAAATTAATCTTAATCAGGTTCTACAAATTACATCTACAATGACAAATTAAAACTATATGAAAGCTAATTGTGTCGAACATCATCCTGATGCTTCCCCTAAAATCCAACCGATGATACAATCGACCATTCCCTGAAATCATATAGGTAAAAAGATCATCCAATCCTAATAAAACTAAACATGTTGACCGGACATTTCCTTTGTTTCTAGGATTTACCCGACCAGTTAAAAAACAATTTTTTACACTTCCCATCACACATGTTTATCCAACGCAAAAAATATTTACACAATTTTGTCAACCCGACCTATCCTAACCAACATATGACAAAGTAATGTTAGCAGGGCAGACCATTTTATCTTACTCGCTTTGACTCCTAATCCGTCGTGCAGTGCAAAAACCTAAGAGTAGAGAATATGAAAGAGTTATTGGTAGCATATTTAGAGCATGTTTCATAGCATGATAAAGCTATTAAGATTTAGAACCTTAATTAACCAAGCCAAATTTGAAATCACTATCACAAAAAAGTGCCTTTGTTATGATAGTTGTTATAAGAATTACTATGACACTTGTAGTTGTCTAAATATAGCACCAAGCAAATATGTGCTTTTATATAAGTTAATGGACACAATCAGATACCATGGATAGATGCTTGAATGTTGAGTTGTTTGATACAACTTTTCCACATGAAAATAGAAATTTATCAAAGAGGGGTAAGAAATTAACTTAATATAGAAAAGAAAATTCAGCAAAATGGAGATCCATCCAACAAAAAGCACATAACAGGCTTCAAAGATTGTCCAGGTACATAAGCATTGGCTAAAAGATGAACACAACATGGGTAATTTAAAATGAACAAATCTAAGAAAAGATTATTACTGGATCACAACATATGATATTGTACTTACACGCGGTGTAAGGACCGTGAAATAATGAATCTATAATAAAAAAAATTTGTCCTAAATTTTGTAATATAGACTCTACAACAGTAGGAAAGGGGCAAATTCTTTTTGAGAAACCGCGTATCAACAGTTCCTACACAAAAACTTATATCTTGAAAAATGAACCATCGTTAAACTTAAATAAAACGTCACAATAAATTAGTTGAGTAGAAGGAACATGTAAATGAAAATGATTTGAAAACCCTAAAAACCCAAATCAAAAAGTTACCTGGCCTAGTGAGGACATAATATGCTCTGATTTTCTACAATAAAAGAACATCATTAAAACACTGGATTATGATAAGATATGGTAAATTAAAGACAAAATAAAGATAAAAATTTGAAGCGTAAGATACCTAACTTCAATCACAGATCCGTCTTTGGTTCATTCCTTGTCAACTGCAGAGCACCACAACCATCAACTCCAGCTTCACCTTTGCCATCGCTGCAAACCACCCGTCACAATATGTCAATCGGTGAAAATAGCACTACCAGGCAAGGCTTTCACTACAAACCACTACCCTAATCCACTTCATTTTCAGTTTGTTTGCTAAAACGTTAATTGACATATTATAAATGAAAATATTCTAAAAATAGAATAAAATTAACTTTTAATAAAGCTGATATTGTAGAACTGGGTACTATCATCTCATTTCATGTAGTCTAATCTGGTTTCATACATCTAATCTAGTTGAAAGGAAAAGACACAATTTACACTATTGTGGGCCTCAGCCATACACTTCTGTTGGCAAATTATGTATAGATAGTTTACCCACCTTCAAGAAAATAAGGAAATAAGGAAGATATATTGATCAAAACTTACAACAATTGCCATTAGCTATTCTAGCAGCTCTTCAAAATGGCGCAAATGTTGTTTTCAAGACCAAAACACCAAATCTAACAACGTAAAATCTATACCTTCTAATAAAAGATGGTTTTGAAGGACGCGTGCCATTCATTGGAGAGGGTGTTGGAACATTTTGTTGGGAATCTCGGGTATCATTTAAGTTTTATAAAATCCAGTTTTATAATAACGATTATTAATATCTCATTAATGAGCGTTATTAATTGAGCGTCAGACATCCCATTCCAACAATATCCCACTTGGACGATTCTCAATTAACTTTTCAAACGTATACAACAGAGGACGTTTAGCTACATCATGTTGCCCCTATAAAGCTATGACGACTTACTTCGTCAATCATTCCAAATATACAAACAACCCTTTGCTTTACATTCCAAAACAACCATGGTAACCTTATCTGTATCCTTTCTGTATAAGTCATTCGATTGAAAGCGAGACATGGATCAATTTCAATCTCTTTATTACATTCAATCATTCTTTCTCATTCCCAATTCAAAGTGATTCCACAAACTTCACCAAGTTTGAGCGTGGCCACACATTTACATCAGTTTGAATCAATAAGGGTACCAGAATACTTAACTTCTTATTCATAAGAAGAACAAAATTCTAAGACTACATACAACTTCCATTCAACTTAGGTATTGTTCCCAATCAAGTACCCTTATTATTGTCCTGTTACGATACATCGTTAGATAAGATCAAAGAACAACCCTTTAGCCAAGTGATAGTTCCAATATATATCTTTGGTCTAAGGATATCTAGATCATACCATTATCAAAACATCTCATGACAATGATCCATGGAGTGATGTGCTAAAAACGGTCTATAAAAATAACTAACCTAAGACTCTATCTAGACACTCGAGTTAAAAACCAATTAACCATAAACTAGACCTAGCAGAAAGGCAAGTGTACCTATCGACTGGAGTGTACTCTACGGAAGACCGGATATCGAACCCAAAGACACAATGAATAACAAAACTAGACTTAATAAAAAGGAATATTGATTGATTGAGGGGATTGGGGGGGGGGGGTTCTAATAACCTACGAATTGAAAATAACTTTTAACTATCTAGAGGGGATTGGGGGGGGGGGGTTCTACTAAACTAATTAAAGATGAAACTAGAATGTTTGAGAAATTCAAAGATGATAAGGATACTATCTAGGTGAATCCTAGTTGTAAAACTTGAATTTGGTTTGATTAAAAGAACGTTGATGGAACCGATTTTCTAAGAATACGAACCTAAAAGAACATAAAGGGTCCTAGATCATTCTCCGGGTGTGACTAAAATGAATCGTATAGGCATGTGTTAAGCTATCGGGTTGGTCAGATTATCTCTCGATCTCACTGAAGATACTAGCATACCCTAATGATAGTTAATCAGTTGATCTAACTAACACAATACACTCTCATGCAAGGGGTAACATATCGATGGATTAAAAGACATAATTAACAATGTAAGCAAGTAATCTAGGTAAACCTCCTCTCGGACCGTTTAAACCATAAAGCTTAATTACAAAGACTAATTGATTAACTTTAATCTTCTGACCTTAAGTTAAGTAGCTTATTTAATGCAATTTATCAATTGAAACCTATTCCTATGGTTACTACGTCCTAAAAAAACCAACTAGTCAAAGACACAAAGTAATCGACCTAGATACGGAAAATTCAACGACAAACATTAAACATTCACGTATGGAATATATAATTAATCAATGATAAGCATTAAACAAACATCACACATCCATTAATTCATCAACATGCACTTTATACTAGAATCAAAACCATCAAACATTCATTTACCAAAACCAAAGTTAACAACTATTCATCATCCTAGATAGTACGAATGATTTAGCTACTCAGTATCTTGTTTGAAATCAGTAAATAAACCAAAGACATCAAACAAAACATAAGTTCAAAGTCTAAAAACCCGGATTGAAGATGAAAGCATAAACCGAGCAATGTTTGTAACTTGATCAATGATCCAATCTTAAATCTTAGCTTCTCCCTTGCTTCTCTAATCCTTCAAACCTCCAAAAGTTGTGTTTTTTATGCTCTAGGATGGATGGAAGTCAAACTCCTCAACTAGGGTTTATAATGTTGTTTAAGTAGCAAAAGCTAAAAAATCCCGAAAAGCCACCCGATGCGATACGCGCACGAGGAGGGCTCTCCCGCGCGTATCTCGTAGGAGGCACTCGAACAGAAACTTTATTTTTGCTTCTTGGCTTCCAACTCCAAGTCTTCTCTTGTGCTCCACTTCATTTTTTTTAACTCATTTACACTTCTTTAAGCACCAAAACACCTATATAACTAATATGTAATTAAGATCCATCTCTCATTCAATAAACATTATAAAAACTACGTAAAACACATGCATTAAACCCGAAAATCAGACGCAAACTATTAACTAAACCATGATGTGATAGCCACACATCAAAATACCCATAATTAACATTTTTTTTGTCCTAAAAGAAGTATGCAAATGGAATCACAATCAGGAATTTAGCTTTCAACACATAATAAAACATTTCAAGCAATTCTCAAACAAGCAACAAGTCACAATAATCATCAGTATTGTTTCCAATTAACCCTAACACTAGCTAATCGGGTCTCTCCTTGTGTTTGCTTTAGTTTAAGTGATATCAATCTATCTACAGGATCTCACACCTAGGAAGCCACAGTTCAGCCTGTTAATTGTTTCTTTACGACGCACAGGTTAAACCATATAGATTTTACTTACCAAAATAACCTAAAGAACTGAACATAGTTAAGAAATATTCCCATATTAGGTGATTATTGGATGGATGATACTTATGGGTATAGACTGTTTTATTCATATTTTTTTTCAAAACAAGATCACCTCACCCAGGGGTGTCGGCTCAAAGTCGCTATCCCAGAGGTAGAGCACATGAGGTCTTGGATTACTTGTTTTATTTTGCTTTTTTTTCATTTGGCTACATTGAGCTCTTTTATTCAAGTTTCTACTTTGAGCACTTTCAGTATATACCCTGTGTACATTGTATGCGGAGCGCCACTTCTTTCACAAGAAGCGTGCTATTAGATCCTATTATGACAATTATCCTTAACTAGTGTAAGTTCTAAAGCCTACAATGGTGCCTAAGTTTCTTAGTTAAGGCCTTTATCTTTCTCCTAAGATGATAACCCACGAGATATCTTGATTTAATTAAGTAATTATTAGAACACTTAAAGAAACTTTCAAAGCTAATTGGGTCACCGATTGATTACCATTGACTAGTCACTTGTTTTCAAACCAACAAAATTTTTTTCTTTGAAAACCAATTCCCAATTCTACTATCGTTTTCCATTTAATTGCAACACTTTTTCAAAAACATTTTCAAATTTTTAACTTTTTTTTGTATTTTTCTGACACTATTTGACTCAACTAACTAGACTAGACGATAGTCTCCCATACCCACACTTAAACGACGTATTGTCCCTAATGTGACCTGAAAGACGACTCAAAATAAAAACAGAAAAATGAACTAGAATACTAAAAACTAAAAGTAGAAAGTAAAAGGAACGGACTCCCCTGATAATAATGTAGCTTCGCCTTAGAAGTCTCGTTCCCGACGATCATATAACATTTCATTCACGATCGCCCTCTAACATCAGTTAGCTTGAGATGCCCTTCGTATTCTTTAGATTAAGGTTCAGATCATCCCCGTCCGAATGGAGATTGAGTACGAACGTACAGATCTAAACCTGCAAAATAAACACACAAGCATACCCAAGTAGACATCACAGTATAAAATAAAAGGCACAAAACACGAAGGACTTACTCAACATAAAAAGAACTCTAATAAAGGTAAATAAAAATCATGCAAGTAACTATACAAACTATACACTCAGGATCTCACCTGAGACTCAAATACTCTGACTCAATGGTGGATTGAGAAACTACACCCTGCTTGGAGCTCTTCCAAGTAATCGCTCCACCATTCAAAACATATACATATGTAGACTGAGATCGAGAGTCATCTCTGTCAGTTTGGAAGCTAGCATAAGTATAACATCTTAATGATAACTCTTTTTCAACTGATCCTTATAGTAGGAACACTTCCTTAGTTCTTCTCAAGTATTTGAGAATGTTTTTCACTACTCCCCAATGAATTTTACCAGGATTCTGTTGATATCTACTTGTCATACTCAAAGCAAATAACACATCAGGTCTAGTACACAACATTGCATACATAACTGACCCAATAGCAGATGCATATGGAACAACTTCCATATCTTTCTTTTCTTTATCAGTTTTGGGACACTTATTCTGATTAAGTATTATCACATTGACCATAGGCACAAATGCTTTCTTGGAGTCATTCATGGCAAAGTGTCTAAGTATCTTATCAATATAAGTACTTTGATTCAAACCAATAAGTCGTCTTGATCTATCTCTATAGTTCTTAATTCCTAATATGTATTCTGCTTCTCCGAGGTCCTTCATCTCAAAACACATTTTGAGCCAAGACTTAGTATCCTCCATCATTGGAATGTTATTTCCTATGATCAGTATGTCATGTACATATAGGATTAAGAATGTCACAAAGCTCCGACTTGCTTACATATAAACACACAGGTCATCTTCATTTTTGATAAAACCAAACTCTTTGATTTACTGATCAAAACGAAGATTCGAGCTTCTTGATGCTTGTTTTAATCCATAACTAGACTTGTTAAGTTTGCAAACTTTATTAGGATTCTTTGAATCTTCAAAACCCTCAAATTGTACCATATAGACATCTTCATTAAGATGTCCATTCAAAAACGCAGTTTTGACATCCATTTGCCATATCTCATAGTCATAATATGCAGCATTGGCAAGTAAGATCCTAATCGACTTTAGCATGGCTACAGGCGAAAAGGTCTCCTCATACTCAACTTCTTGAGTCTGAGTGTATCCTTTTGCTACTAGCCTTGTTTTGTAAGTTTGTAAGTTTCCATTTTTATCAGGCTTCTTCTTGCTACTACCCTTGGTTGGTTACCTCATTTGCCTGGATTTCATCTAAATCCACAACATTACCTCCAATCTCACGAGCTATGAATTCTTCCTCTAAGAATTCACCTCTTCGTTTAAGAAAAATCTTATTTTCCGCAGGATTGTAGAAGTAGTAACCAATTTTCTTAGGATATCCTACGAAGATGGCTTTATCTCCTC
This sequence comes from Tagetes erecta, assembly GCA_030867185.1. NCBI lineage: Eukaryota > Viridiplantae > Streptophyta > Magnoliopsida > Asterales > Asteraceae > Tagetes > Tagetes erecta. The sequence continues at coordinate 37,712,619 of CM061489.1, read as the reverse complement.
GAGGATCAAGTTTGTCTGGTGACTCACTTGTAACGTATGCGTTACAACCCCACACCCTAAGAAAAGATACCTTGGGTTTAACCCCATGCCATATCTCATATGGTGTTTTGTTGACTTTCTTGGTTGGAGCCATATTAAGAATTTTGACGGCAAATTCAAGTGCAAAGGTCTAGAAAGAATGAGGGACGTTCGTATGACACATCATTGATCGAACCATATCCAATAAAGTTCGATTTCTGTTGGTCCCAATAACAGTATTGAATCAGTAATATGATGAAGATTTGGATCTAAATGGTAAAATATGATGAACAAGATGAACAATGATAAGAACTCAGATTTGATCCATTTGATTTGCATAAAATATTGTTTACATGGAAGACCCCAAATCATTGACTCATTCAACCCCCTAAAACCCTAATTGCACTTTACTATTTATAGTGAGTGCTTAACATGCTAATTACACTAATAGTCCCTACACTTAGACTAATTAGAAAATAACAAGTTAAAAGGCTAAAACATGTCTAAAGCTAGATTAAATATATTTTGTTGACACAAAATATATTTATTACATTAACGATCCTAGACATAAAACAACTTCAACGTCTTGACTCGGTTCTTCGTCTCTAACGCGCCATTTGACTTTTTACGTGGACTTTGACCGGACGTTGACTTTTGTTGACTTTGACTGTGTTGATAATATTAGACTACAATTCAGGTCCAACAATACTCCCCCATAGTCTATTATCATCAACGTCTTGCATCGTGTTCAACACCGATAAGTCAATACTGTTGGATCTTCAATTTGGTAAGCTTCGGTCTTAATTTCAGCTCCAACAAAACTCCCCCAAGACTGATGCTTGCCAAATTTTATTGCTGAAGATCCTTAATCTCACAAGCTCCCCCATATTGTATGCTCCCCCATTTTGTGTGCATCCTTTCTTAAAATCTGGAACGGCTTTTCAACTATCTTTTCTTGAGTGCTTTAGAAGATGTAGGAGGAGGCTTCCTAGCTCGGTATCTTCTACAAACTTTGAGGAACAGGTTCTCTGGTCAGGTGCTTTGCTCAACTGATGACCGGCCATCACTTGCAGCAAATATCTATAACGCAGTCACAAACAAAATCTCGAGATTTCTCATTAGATCATTTCATTAAACAAAATAAACCCGTGTTTATTTGTGTATGAAAACAAATGAACCCGTGTCCATTTGTGCGTGCAATTTCCCGTGAAATGCATGTGAAAATGATAACATTTTAATAGCATAATATGGAAGACTTGAAAATAATTTGAAATGAAAATCTTTTTGGATTTTTTTTTAACTAATAAAATTTAAAAAATTCGGAAATGAGAGGACGAGTCCGACAAGATCACAAATATTTTTGACAAAGAGAACACATCCCATAAGGTACGCACGACCAACATGACTCAAGAACCCAAACATAAAATAAAAGGATAATAAACGAAATTTTCATGAAGGATATCAGATAATGCGTTTCTAGCGACCATCCAGAGAAACAAAGACTTGGCGAGATTGTCAATATGTTTGTCCATTTAAACCCATGCCTTGTTCCTTTCAACAAACAACCTGTGACGATCTTATCATGTTTTGGTTCGATTTGAAGAAACTCAAGCGACTTGGTTTTCACAGACATTCAACAAAGTAACTTGTCCTATCATCAAGGTTTATTGAGCAATATGATTGACTTTGCTTGAATTTCTTGGATCAAATCTTGAATATTGATCGATTCATGAGCCACTTTTGACATTCTGCAATTTTTGCATGTTTGGGAGTGGAGCTTGTCAACAATGATTCTTTTGAACACATTGCGACTTATTATTTGGGAAACTCAACTGATTAGAGCTCCAGGTCTATACTGGCGTATAACAAAGGAGATAATCATTTGAGCATGCTCGGTGAATCTTTAGGTCAATACTTCCGTATAGCAGAGAAGATCCACCAACTCCAGGTCAATACTTCCGTATAGCAGAGGAGTTAAGCACTTTGACTCAATACATTCTGAGGAGTTAACAAGTAACTCACTCAGAGGTATTTCTGAAAAGCAACACTAGCAGCTTTTTATTTTGTTTTGCTAACTAGAAACTCAATTCAGGGCTAGGGTGAGGGTGATTTAGGATGTTTTGGGAAAATTAAAGCAAAGATTTGACACTCTCAACCCATTTTTGTCAAAACTTATTACTTTGTGCAGGCTAAATGTCTGTGAAAGTACTCCTCATCACCGAGCTCTTATTGAATTTAGTTTGATCACAGAATTGCTGTCTAATTGTATTCGGGCTGAGCTTATTGACACATCATTACACAAATCAATATCCTCCTTCAGATGCTTTCCATACAAACCTGAAACCTTCAAAAGACACAAAATATTTAGACAGAAAGGACTTTGCACTAATGATATTCAATTCATTTTCATTTGAGATTTTACTCCCCTAAAATTTCTATTTCAGCACAAAATTGAAATTTTCAAAAGACACAAGAGCGACCTTAAAGAGATGAGAAAACTTATCAAAAATACAAGTAAAAATGTTAGACTCCCCTTTTTTTTTAATTTTTTAATTTTCTTTTTTTTACCTATTTACAATATATAAAATAGAAATTACGAAAGAAACGTCTTCCATATTACTCTATCAAAAGATGATAAATGAGTTATCAAGAGAAATGCAGTGGCTGTGAAATTAGATATGTGAAAATCAAAGAAGGATCCAGAATGTGGATAAGATACCAAAACCATGACCTGTTTGTTCCGCCTCAAATTTGAATAAGGAACATTTTCTGTCAGTAAACCGGATTACTAACAGTCCTCCTGAAATGTTCCTACACTCATTAACAGATTAGTTAGAAAGGGGAACCCAGGCCATCGTAGTCCTGGGCGTTCCATTTTCATTAGTGTAAGACACATGTTTAAACACACAACGAGTTTTTGTATCAATTATCTTTTCCTCTTTCTTTTTAATTTGCCAAATTTGTTTAGGTTCAAACATTTTCGATTTGAAAGAGTTAAATTTGGAAATCATTTTCTGTTTAAGCCCCGAGGAAAAAGATTTTGGTTTGGATGATTTTGTCACATTCATCTTTGAATTATGTGAAACCGGCTTCACATGATTAGGTAAAGATGGAATAATCGTCATCCGACCTTTCAAAGATGTTTGTTCTTTACCTTGAAATCCAGAGAAGCAAACATGTTTGCCTTTAGTAACTGGAGCATGTCTTTTTGGACATTCTTTGAGCATGTGATCATCCTTTCCACACTTGAAGCAAGCCTTGAATGGCTTTTGATGCTTGACTGGCTCGTATGGAGCAACTGGGGGTGGAGCTTTCTTTGAACTTGATGCAACTTGTTGAGAGACTTGTGGCTTTTTATGTTGAGTTGTGGGTGGTTGCCTGATTTTTGTTTTGCTTTGTTGGATGGGAGATGAGATTGTCACACCCCCAAAATCCACTAACGGAGTTTTACCGTTAAATGTGTGACAAACCAGGATCTCAGTCATTAGTTACACCAAACGACACTATATGAATTTAAAACATACGTGTCTCATTAAATGAGAAAATTTATTACAGAGTTAACATTTAAAAGTTTGCGGAAGCGTAAACGAAATGTAATGCCAAAATATTAAATGGAAACTAAATGCGCAGTACACGCGTCCAATACAAGATACAAAGTTTAAATAGACATTAAACTCAAAACATGGGTTGTAATGCATGAAAATGTTTAAATGAAAAGCCGTGACTCCATGCCATGTCCTAAGTGCGTGTTACCTCAGTGACCTGTAAAAGTGAAAGTCTAACAAGTGTCAACACGACGGTTGGTGAGTTCACATAGTAAGTATCAAATCAAGTAAGTTCAGTTGCAAGCAGAAATATAAATTAAGTATGTCATTGTAGGTAGCTAATCTACAGCACATGTCCTTAGAGGCGTAATGTATCTGACCGAAGCTGACGTATGTACACATTAAGTGCAGTTTGCCCGTTCGTACATCCCAGCAGGATGCACTGTAAGTATGTTAGGTCATTCAACACCCGTTCGACAGGTCCTTCTGTCGTGCTAGCGCGACTAGCCCGGGTGGGGTTTGTCAAACCCAGTAGTACTACTCAAAATTTCCCCGCTATTTCACAAATACTAACGGTCAACTAGGTATCCATGAGGTCTTTCATGAACAAAATAAAAGTTGCTCTAATCCAGACATGCGACATACAAAATTTGTAAATCCGTAAAAGTATTCGTCCGAGTTCCAGCCCAAAAAGGGTAGAATAGTAAATAGTTTAGTTCAGTGAACTCACCTTAGGTTGCGCAGCAGTTCAGTTTCTAAAAGCACACAGTAATACAGCAACCTAAATAATAGTAGGTCTATTAATGTGTGTTCATGTAGGGCCATAGTACCCTATGCATCCAAATGGTCATACAGATTATGCGAGTTTGGAATAGTTTGACTTTTTGACCACGTTTGACTTTTTGTCCAAGTTTGACCAAGTTTGACTTTTAGTTGACCCGAGTTGACCCACGACCCGTTGGTGATTTATTAAGTGTAAACACGCTACAAATGATGTATTTAACTATATTACATTCGCATACCACACTACACGTCACACAACCAACAAATTGGATTTCAAATTCCATAAAAGTTTCCTTTATAGGAAGGTCGGATTTGTAAAGTATACTTGCATATTCCAACATCCTAAGCATGTCAACTATTACACAAATACCATAGCACACTACACAAGTCAACAACACATACTAACACTTTGCGGTTCCTACATGAAGCATACTAGCATGTGTGGTCATTTCTAAGCAATACATAATGTTCACATGTTTTGTACAACTAGCATAATAACCCTTTCATCATACATTCTAGTTAATCTTGCATATACAACCTAGACTTCAATTACCCAATTTCAAGTACTCACTTTCAATTCAACTTGTACCTATAAATGTCAACACATGATCAAAGCACGTTTACCAATCATCACATGTCTACAATCACTCACATGCAACCCCAAATCACGTTTGTGCGTCCAAAATCATAATACATGCATCCTAGTCGATTTTCATGTCAAAAAGTTTCTACATTTAGCAAGTAATCCAAACCAAGTCGAATTCGTATGTTCAAATAACCAAAATTCGTCTAACATATCTTATAAACATGCTAGCAAGTCCATAATGATCATTATATGTCCATAACATGCGATTTCACACGATCTCTAACACAAAAGTTACTATTTTTAGTAATCTATCATAACAATCATGAAATTTCACAAATAAGTAGCCAATCTTCATCCCATTCATCATCTAAATACGTATTCAATCCTATTTTCACAATATCGATCATGCAACATCAAGTTTCAATGATTCCATATCAAACCCTAATTCCATAAACACACTTTTTGCACCAATTTCATCATCTAGCTATCCAAATAACCAATAACACATAACTAATATCCCAATTCCACAACACAATCATCAATTGGCCATTTTGGATGAACTAGGGTTTCATTCCTATAATTTTCTTAACATATATATAATGTTAAGAATGAAACTTACTTGTTATGTGTTTGTAACTTCAATCAACAACCAAAAACACCACCTAAGATCCAACACAACCGAACATCATCACTTGACGAACAAAGCAGCCGAATTATTCAACTGGCCATAACTTTTTCATCGCTACGAGTTAGAAGGTGTATTTACTATCATTGGAACCGTCTCATCGAGACGAAGATTTTGATATATAATAGGCCTCGTGACGACGTCGGAGCTGGCCGGAATCTGGCCGGAAAGGTGACGGCCTGGGAGGAAAGAAAGTGACGTTTTTTTTTATAAAACTAGGTTTAGAAATTGTTAATTTTTGTTAAATGTTAAGTTGGGTTGGGCCTTGGGCCATCCATGGGTCACAAGGGTAATCCACGGGCCCCGTTTTGTTTCGGTTTTGCAAACACCATGAAAATCATTCTCAAATATTCATTTTTGTTTCGTAAGGGTTACCGAAATCCGCAAACAGTTAAAACCGGTAAATACGCGGTTACACGAAAATTCAACAATTAAGCACACATAACAGTTAAAATGTATTATTATTGTATTCACATTCATTTAAGATCACCAACGCCCGGGTATTAACTCGTGTGGTCGTTTCGTGTGAATATGTATATAACGGTTTGCACATTTAATTCATCAAATTAAATGAAAAGTATAATTGCGTTAACGTGACTAAAAGAGTTTAACTAACGAAGTTAACGTGAATTTGTCGGGTGTCACATCATCCCCTTGTTGAAGGAATTTTCGTCCCGAAAATTAGATACGGACATTAAAATAGGTTTCGAGTTGTCACACAATGTTCCCAAAAACCTTTCGGTCACATAACATATAAGTTCACTAAATTTATATTTATTTAGTTGTTCGGAATTATTATTTTATCAACTCGCCAACATCCGTGTATTAACTCACGTGATCTGGTAATTCCTTGGATTGTCGTTACATGTAACTGTTTGTGTAATATGTAGCACATTTAACTCAACTCAATAATTATGGAGTATAATTTCATTAATAGAAGTAACGAGATTTTGTTAACGGGGTTAATCTGAAATTTCGGGTGTTACATCATCCCCTTGTTGAAAGAATTTTCGTCCCGAAAATTTAACCCATAGTATTATTATTTGATGTTGTCATTTGAAATAATTAAAGATGCTTCTAAGTTCTAGCCAACTTCGACTATAGTGATCTTACAGTGTTTGAGTGTTCTGAATTCTTTGACTAATATTTCAACTGATTTTCTGTGAAATGTTATTGTTCATCGATTGAGACGACAAGTGTTCCATTCAAATAATGTATAGGTTGAAGACATCAGAAACATTATGTACCATGTTTATCTTTTAAAACTGACCCAGTCAATGACCTAGAAGGCCAATACCCTAGGGTTTCAAATGGTCTAATGTATCATGGTTTTGATGGGATTCCAAAGTTTTTGGATGGGATTTACAAATAACGATTTCTATACTGTATATTTCGGGGATTCATATTAATGAGTTCCACATTGTTATTAGCTACCCGAGGACCGAGTACTAACAGAAGGGTTCATTTATTGGTATAGATTATTAGACTAGGACACTTGTGTACAAGTTACACCATGTTATAGGTACTTGACTTTATTAATGAAACGTTGTCAAAGCGCGGCCTCAAGGATGTCATGGACCTTCTAAAAATAGATGAGGAATGAATTTTTGATACTATCTATATGTTCGGGCGTACATGAATTAAGCAAGAATGATCAAGGAACTTAATAAGTATTCATGATTCATTGTGGTCGATAGAAAAGTGGTTGGATGATGTAAGGTAAAATGTTATTAATGTTTGCTTACTGAGGTAGTATAAAATGAAAGTGTCTATGTTACATGAGGTGTCCCTAATCCTTTGGACTACACTCGATTTTCTATTTGATGGAAGCTGAGTGTTACGGTTAGAAGTGTGCCCGGGGGCATATGATACGCCAAGCATTTTCTCACTGAGAAGGTTTTCAAGAATGTTATCTTAGACTTCGCCATACATTTATTTCCATAATTCTTGCCACTACAATACCTCAGTATTTCGTTCCACTTCCTGCGTATGATCACAGTTTCATGCTGGTCATCTCATTACAAAGTTCTTAATTTATTGTTTAGTGTTTCAACCTAGATAGTTTTATGGTTGTGTTACTGTATTATCAAGCTCTTGTTGTTACGTGATTTCCGTTGTATCTTTAGAATTTTAATTCCTACAACATTAGCCGAAAACAAGTGTTCTTATGGCCACATGTTTTAATTGAACTCCAGGGTATTGTTTACGAGGATGCGAGGGAGTATACGGTAAACAACTATTTCCTCATAGGGGCAGGTTCCATGAGATTCGTAAGCCAACATTATATGGGGATTTGATTCGGATATTCTTTATGGAGATATAGTTTTAGTCCAGTTCTTTATTTGTGGTTTTAGCTCTCTAACATACTAGGTAAGGGTTCCAGTATCAAATAGTAATATTCTAGCTGTGATTTTTATAACGGGATTCATCATACGATAGTGTTTAGATTCGCCATTTGGGTATATAAAAGATGATGAGTATAACGGTCCGGTTAAAGTCTAGAGCTCTAAGTTCATTAACAGATTAGAAAGAATCTCATGTTATATCATTACATGTGTCGGGTGGCTTCAGTATCATCATATCTTATATGGTTTCCTCTACTAGGACCTTCACAAGTTAAAATAGCTAGGTTAAAGTTTCTTACATGGCGGCTAAACACTTTTTATTAAGGAAGCTAATTAAGTTTAATATGGAAATTGCTGGATAATAGAGCTTCTATGAAGGGACGTCAGGCGTCCAAAGTGCCAAAGGATAATCAGAGTATCAATATTATGTTTCTTGGCAATTACAAAGGTGTACCGGGAATGGAACAAATTAGAAAGCGGTTACCCTGGACCGTAATGAGTGAATCTCCCTCAGAACATCAACTGGTAGTGTTGGTTTATTGTTGATGGTGGTAATCATCAACAGAATTCTTAGAGTCGTGAAATGTATTCCAGATCAGAATTTATATGCGTGTGTCAGTTATGAAATGTTTGGTTTTTGTTGTTATTGTGAATAAAGGATATATGAAAGTTATAATTTATCTGAGTACATAGTATGTTACCCTATAAGTGATAGATCAAACAACTTTATAAGAAATTTCGTGTTTTTTTTTTGTTTTTTATTTTTTTGTTTTTTATATTTTTTTATATTAGAGTTTCCCGGATTAATTATCGGCTTGGTTTCAGGACCACCTCCAACGTACCGTTAGTGCTTATATATAGGGTGTACCGCAGCTAACCCACCATACCACCATCACCTTGAAGGTGTACACGTCACGTACTGACATTCTTGCCTGCTTTATTAAGTCATTCAAGGGGTCGGGAAGAAGGGAATATACTTTAAGTGAAACAGAAACGTTATAATATATATGGTAATTTCGGGTATGCATTAAATTTTTATGTGGTTCGAATGTGAATAATCACAAACTTGGGATTTTTAAGAAAGCTTGACTTGAATTCTGCTCTACCAAGCAGATAAAGAGGTTTGAATATATATCGCGATGTACAGATTGTAGATAATGTTTTTGAATTACATATAGGTTTTTTTTTTAAAGAGGAAAATAATAATAATGATAATAATAATAATTATAGGATAAATTAAATCCAATACGTGTTTTACAATAATGGGGATGTAGTTTGGGTGTATTAGTTAACGTTTACAAGAGTCCTGGACCGAGACAAGTCATCCAACTAGGTCGAAATGTATGCATACCACACGTGTGGTTCGCCAGTGCATCGTTAACATTTGGAACGTCTTGAGTCGGAATTATTTCTAGGTAACTTATTATCAGAAATAACTTAAATTCTGTTTATCTTGAATAGTTGAGAAAAGAAAAGTTACGATTAGGTGAAGTACTTCTAGGATGAGTCTGGTATGTTACGAGGTATTCACATGAAGGTTTAAGTGATACAGATTTACTTCACACGAAGTGATTTTGAATGAGAAATATTACGCAGTTGGTTCGTCATACCAACAGGAGGTTATTTTTAAATAAGTTGTTGGCTTTATAAGGCTCCTCCATGGAGTCTTAACAATTATAGTGTTTGTTTAACAATCACTTGCAGATACAATGTTGTTAAGATATTACTGGTGTGCTAAAAGGTTATAGTCCGTAGACTAGAATTTGAAATTTTGGGAATTAAGTAAGACAAATGTTTTAACTGGAGGATTCAGATTGTTTGTATGAAGGATAAGTCATATCATTAGGGGTCAAATATAGTAGTAATTAAACATTATAAGGTTTGTCAATATAGATCTTTGTTCTTATTTGTGTGTTATCAAGGCAAGAATTTAATTATCTGTGTTTTAGTTGCATAATCGTAATGTGTATGTAGTTTTAAGATAAACTGGTGATATGCCATCAAAGGTTGTATTGTAACTGTCTACCATCCATAGGTGGGTTTTATGGGTTCAGTCAAGCATAAACTTGGTATCAGTGCGTTATTTAGAGATGGATGTTTGTTTCAGATGAATTTGTACTGATTGGTTCATTACTGTTGTGTGTCTTCTTGGGTACTACCGACATGGCAGACTTTTCCAGGATCATCGTGTACCTGTAAATTCACCATTACGTTGCGCACCCGTAATCGTCAATTTACCTTACACAATCACCCAAGTTCGTCTCCCACCGGGTACATTAATCTTACGTTTAGTTATGTTCTTGGATTTACATTCATCCGTGTGGCATTGTTGTTCCATAACAAGTATTGAGCGGTATAAGTGTATGATAAACCTATAAGTAGGAGATAACTACACTAGATGTATAGGACACCAACAGACTATCAGTGTGCTGTATCAATGGGTCGCATGTATCAGGTATGGTGTAAGTTCATACTAAGTGTAAGACTACTAGTCTAGGCACAATCTGGGTGTACGATGTGTATAAGCAGTAGTAATATCAAATCAAGTGAATAACATGTAGTGGATCACACAGTAAGTGACATGTTACAACTAATAATGTCTCATATTAAGTAACATGCTGTAGCACACGAACATGTCGTATAATAAGTAATTTGTAATAGCACGTAGGAGGTCACTTAAGTAATAAGTCATGACCTCACTAGGAATGAGTTTCTGGACAAAAATCCATTACTGTTGTTCATGTACCCCCATCCTAGGCACCGGTCTCTGCCGGTTGGTTGCCATAATGAGGTAGGTAATTCAAAACTGAATTGCTTAGGTTTCATACGAAACCAGTTTGTTGCCATAGTCATGTAAGTTTTCAAGTTATAATGAAATGTAATCGTTTCTCAACTAAGGCCCCTAAAAAAAAAATTTGGCCTAAAAAGCGGGATGCTTTTGAACAAGGTCATTGTCAATATGTCCTCATGCGTACTTCAGTGAACAATTCAAAACTAACAGATACACACCTAGTTCAAGCTTCACTAGTATAGCATGTCACTAAAAAAAAAAATTTGCCCTAAAGTATCACATAGTACAAGCTAGTCACTTCATATAATGCTAGTGTATGTGTAAATAATGTGTATATGGGTCACAAATAAATTTTTACAAGTGCAACTAATGTCATTTCTGAAATCAAGTGTGTACAAGTCCCTAACCCATAATAAGTTCATAAATAATTCAGTCGGTGCAACCAATGTAGTGTACAGTTATAGTCTAGAATGCAATGCAATGCAAACCTAGTTCGCTATAACCAATGTCTCTGATACCAATCTGTCACACCCCCAAAATCCACTAACGGAGTTTTACCGTTAAATGTGTGACAAACCAGGATCTCAGTCATTAGTTACACCAAACGACACTATATGAATTTAAAACATACGTGTCTCATTAAATGAGAAAATTTATTACAGAGTTAACATTTAAAAGTTTGCGGAAGCGTAAACGAAATGTAATGCCAAAATATTAAATGGAAACTAAATGCGCAGTACACGCGTCCAATACAAGATACAAAGTTTAAATAGACATTAAACTCAAAACATGGGTTGTAATGCATGAAAATGTTTAAATGAAAAGCCGTGACTCCATGCCATGTCCTAAGTGCGTGTTACCTCAGTGACCTGTAAAAGTGAAAGTCTAACAAGTGTCAACACGACGGTTGGTGAGTTCACATAGTAAGTATCAAATCAAGTAAGTTCAGTTGCAAGCAGAAATATAAATTAAGTATGTCATTGTAGGTAGCTAATCTACAGCACATGTCCTTAGAGGCGTAATGTATCTGACCGAAGCTGACGTATGTACACATTAAGTGCAGTTTGCCCGTTCGTACATCCCAGCAGGATGCACTGTAAGTATGTTAGGTCATTCAACACCCGTTCGACAGGTCCTTCTGTCGTGCTAGCGCGACTAGCCCGGGTGGGGTTTGTCAAACCCAGTAGTACTACTCAAAATTTCCCCGCTATTTCACAAATACTAACGGTCAACTAGGTATCCATGAGGTCTTTCATGAACAAAATAAAAGTTGCTCTAATCCAGACATGCGACATACAAAATTTGTAAATCCGTAAAAGTATTCGTCCGAGTTCCAGCCCAAAAAGGGTAGAATAGTAAATAGTTTAGTTCAGTGAACTCACCTTAGGTTGCGCAGCAGTTCAGTTTCTAAAAGCACACAGTAATACAGCAACCTAAATAATAGTAGGTCTATTAATGTGTGTTCATGTAGGGCCATAGTACCCTATGCATCCAAATGGTCATACAGATTATGCGAGTTTGGAATAGTTTGACTTTTTGACCACGTTTGACTTTTTGTCCAAGTTTGACCAAGTTTGACTTTTAGTTGACCCGAGTTGACCCACGACCCGTTGGTGATTTATTAAGTGTAAACACGCTACAAATGATGTATTTAACTATATTACATTCGCATACCACACTACACGTCACACAACCAACAAATTGGATTTCAAATTCCATAAAAGTTTCCTTTATAGGAAGGTCGGATTTGTAAAGTATACTTGCATATTCCAACATCCTAAGCATGTCAACTATTACACAAATACCATAGCACACTACACAAGTCAACAACACATACTAACACTTTGCGGTTCCTACATGAAGCATACTAGCATGTGTGGTCATTTCTAAGCAATACATAATGTTCACATGTTTTGTACAACTAGCATAATAACCCTTTCATCATACATTCTAGTTAATCTTGCATATACAACCTAGACTTCAATTACCCAATTTCAAGTACTCACTTTCAATTCAACTTGTACCTATAAATGTCAACACATGATCAAAGCACGTTTACCAATCATCACATGTCTACAATCACTCACATGCAACCCCAAATCACGTTTGTGCGTCCAAAATCATAATACATGCATCCTAGTCGATTTTCATGTCAAAAAGTTTCTACATTTAGCAAGTAATCCAAACCAAGTCGAATTCGTATGTTCAAATAACCAAAATTCGTCTAACATATCTTATAAACATGCTAGCAAGTCCATAATGATCATTATATGTCCATAACATGCGATTTCACACGATCTCTAACACAAAAGTTACTATTTTTAGTAATCTATCATAACAATCATGAAATTTCACAAATAAGTAGCCAATCTTCATCCCATTCATCATCTAAATACGTATTCAATCCTATTTTCACAATATCGATCATGCAACATCAAGTTTCAATGATTCCATATCAAACCCTAATTCCATAAACACACTTTTTGCACCAATTTCATCATCTAGCTATCCAAATAACCAATAACACATAACTAATATCCCAATTCCACAACACAATCATCAATTGGCCATTTTGGATGAACTAGGGTTTCATTCCTATAATTTTCTTAACATATATATAATGTTAAGAATGAAACTTACTTGTTATGTGTTTGTAACTTCAATCAACAACCAAAAACACCACCTAAGATCCAACACAACCGAACATCATCACTTGACGAACAAAGCAGCCGAATTATTCAACTGGCCATAACTTTTTCATCGCTACGAGTTAGAAGGTGTATTTACTATCATTGGAACCGTCTCGTCGAGACGAAGATTTTGATATATAATAGGCCTCGTGACGACGTCGGAGCTGGCCGGAATCTGGCCGGAAAGGTGACGGCCTGGGAGGAAAGAAAGTGACGTTTTTTTTTATAAAACTAGGTTTAGAAATTGTTAATTTTTGTTAAATGTTAAGTTGGGTTGGGCCTTGGGCCATCCATGGGTCACAAGGGTAATCCACGGGCCCCGTTTTGTTTCGGTTTTGCAAACACCATGAAAATCATTCTCAAATATTCATTTTTGTTTCGTAAGGGTTACCGAAATCCGCAAACAGTTAAAACCGGTAAATACGCGGTTACACGAAAATTCAACAATTAAGCACACATAACAGTTAAAATGTATTATTATTGTATTCACATTCATTTAAGATCACCAACGCCCGGGTATTAACTCGTGTGGTCGTTTCGTGTGAATATGTATATAACGGTTTGCACATTTAATTCATCAAATTAAATGAAAAGTATAATTGCGTTAACGTGACTAAAAGAGTTTAACTAACGAAGTTAACGTGAATTTGTCGGGTGTCACAGAGATCTTCACTTGCTTGTTCTCAAGTCTTTTACAAACTTGAGATATGATAGATAGAGGTGAAGACTTCTTCTTTTGAGCTTTTGATGGACGACTGACTTGTCTTGCAGCTGGAAATGAGATCCTGATTTGACTTGATTCAGGTTTTGGAAGCATTTCAGATTTGACAGTTGTAGATGACATCTTGATCTTTGAATCTCCGTGACTTTCCTTTGTCTTTGGTTCATCATCTGAGCTTGTCCAATCTTAAATAAGTACCTCTGCTTCCAACGGATCTTGATTGATGGCTTGATGATTACGTGAATCCGACTTTATCTCTTCCTTCGCGATCAGGACAGGCTCAAAAGTAGGAATTTCACCTGCTTTAAACTTGTCAAAGAAGTTAGAAGAAACAGATTGTACAGATTTACTAACACCGGAAACTGAACAATCATTGGTGTGACTGACAACATCCAGTTTACTGTATCCAATACCAGTCGGGGACTCATAATCATCTCGCACCTCTTTAAGATTCACATTCTCCAATCCTGCATACAAACTATCAGTATCTTTCTGAATTATTTCATGAATCAACTCATTGGTCGGGTGTGGAGTTGGTGTAGGAGAGTAACAGTAAGTGCTGGGAGGAGGACATACAAAAGCCTTATCCTCATGACCCAACCCAGTCTTAATACGAGCCCCCCGTTGGCTTTTGATTAAATCCTCAAGTTTCATCCCCGAAATTGTCCATTTTTCGAGTTTCGTTTGCAACTTACTGGTTTCAAACTCAGCCAGGGCGACACGTTCAGTTAGCATATTGACTTCCACATTGCTTTTCAAAAGATTTGTTTTCAAATGTTCATTTTCTTTCAAAGCTTCTCTTAATTTGACAAAATATTTTGACTCGTTAAGTTTAAGTTCTTTATTTACCTGAGTCAAATATTTTTCATTTTCAATTAACAATTTGTTAGCTTCATAAATACCAAATAAACGAGTTCTGCAATCAGAAGAACATATATCCTGAACTGTCTCGTATGGAAGCTCCATGATGATTTGTTCAGAAGCAAGAGCCTTCTCGCAGTTGCAGACTCTGGTATTTGTCTTTTGTTCCTCCTCCTTCTCAGCATCACAAGCTTTATCATTTAATTCTGCTCCATCTTTACCCACTGATGTCTGCTTAATCTCCCCTTGTACCTTTTCAATTTCAGGTTTCGGTAAACCTTTGAAATTGGAGGTAGAAACTGATATCTCTTCTAGTTTCTCTTTGGAAATTGAGGTGATCTTTGAATTCAGAGACATCGCTTCATCGTACTCACGACGTTTGATATCCAACTCCATTTCTTTTAGTTTGTTCATCACCTCCACCAGTTTGTAATCAGTAAATCCTCTTTCTCTTCTCATCGATTTTCCATGTGAACTCCACTCTGGTGGGAGAGAATCAAGCAATCTCTGAACCTGTTCATAATTCCCGAGTCCTGGATCATGCTTCTTCAGGTTATTTGCCACCATCACAAATCGATCGAGAAAAACGGGCATCCTTTCTTTCTTTAAAACTGCAAAATTATCAAACCGGCTTTGTGCCATTGTGAGATCATCAGATTCGAAGGATTTAAAAAGTTCAGCATAAGCCATTTTTTTTATCGATAACCCGTTTCAAATTTGGCCTAAAAATAAATTTTAGAAAGTCCCGGCCAGTGACAAAACTTTTTCAACTTAAATGAAAAAAATTTTGGCCCAAAGATTACGAAATAAACAGCCGGCCAAAGACGTCACTTTTCAAAATTTAATGACGAGTTTAATGAAAACGCCCATAAAATTTTTAACTTTAAAAAACCGGCGACTAATAAAACGAACCAAACACTAACACGGGCCAAAACAACCAAACCCAACCCTAATTTTCGGCCCACCCACTAACTAAAACCCAACCCACTATAATAAAACCCACAACTTAAAACCTAACCCTAAAATAATATGTCAGTGCTCAAAAAAAGGAAAATAATTCAAAAAAAAGATTAAAGTGCTGCTACTTCTTCACTTTCGAAACTAAACACTTCAAAGTTTTTATTTTTTTTTATTATTTTTTTTTTGCACCGAACACACACACACACAAAAAAAACAAACTCTCTCTCTATTACCTTAAGCTCACTTTCACATTTAAAATCAAACACTCAACATCTTTCTATTTCTCTCGTTCAATATCAGCGACCAACAAGAACATCACACAAACACAAATTCTTAACAGTCTCTTCTCTCTGTGTAAGCTAAAACACACACACATAATCAACAAGAACAAGATCTGCTTGTTTTTTCTCTTGTTTCAACACAGCCGCTCAACAATAACATCCTGCACAAACACAATATTCATCCATCTCGTTTTTTTTTGTTTTTGGTTTTAGATCTACGGGTATGGTGTCAAAGCGGTGTCAAAGCATGATTTGGGGTCTTTTCCATGTAAACAAAATCTGATGCAAATCAAATGAATCAAATGGGTTTTATTAGAGTGTTAAAAAAAAAACTGTTAGTAATCCGGTTCACTGATAGAAAATGTTCCTTATTCAAATTTTGAGGCGGAACAAACAGGTTATGGTTCTGGTATTTTATCCACATTCTGGATCCTTCTTTGATTTTCATATATCTAATTTCACAGCCACTGCATTTTTCTTGATATCTCCTTTATAATCTTCTGATAGAGTAATATGGAATGCGTTTCTTTGGTAATTTCTATTATATATTGTAAATAGTAAAAAAAATCATTAAAAAATTAAAAAAAGGGGAGTCTAACATTTTTACTTGTGTTTTTGATCAAGTTTTCACATCTCTTTGAGGTCGCTCTTGTGTCTTTTGAAAATTTCAATTTTGTGCTGAAATAGAAATTTTGGGGGAGTAAAATCTCAAATGAAAGTGAATTGAATATCATTAGTGCAAAGTCCTTTCTCTGTAAATATTTTGTGTCTTTTGAAGGTTTCAGGTTTGTGTGGAAAGCACCTAAAAGAGTACGTTGATTTGTGTTATGATGTGTCAATAGGCTCAGCCCGAATACAATTAGACAACAATTCTGTGATCAAACTAAGTTCAAGAACTTGGCAATAAGGATTATCTCATTGACATGATTGGCCTGCACAAAGTTACAAGTCCTTGTCAGAAATGGGTTGAGAGTGTCAAATCTTTGCTTTGATTTTCCCAAAACATCCCAAATCACCCACACCCTAGCCCTGAATTGAGTTTCTAGTTAGCAAAACAAAATAAAAAGCTGCTAGTGTTGCTCTTCAGAACAGCCTCTGAGTGAGTTACTTGTTAATTCCTCAGAATGTATTGAGTCAAAGTGCTTAACTCCTCTGCTATACGGAAGTATTGACCTGGAGTTGGTGGATCTTCTCTGCTATACGGAAGTATTGACCTGAAGATTCACCGAGCATGCTCAAATGTTTATCTCCTCTGTTATACGTCAGTATAGACCTGGAGCTCTAAACCATTTGAGTTTCCCAAATAATAAGTCGCAATGTGTTCAAAAGAATCATTGTTGACAAGCTCCACTCCAAAAAATGCAAAAATGCAGAATGTCAAAAGATGCTCATAAATTGATCAATATTCAAAATTTGATTCATGAAATTCAAGCAAAGTCAATCATATTGCTCAATAAACCCTGACGATAGGACAAGTTTCTTTACCAAGATGTCTGTGGGGACCGAGTTGCCTAAGTTTCTTCAAATCGAACCTAAAACATGATAAGACCATCACAGATTGTCTGTTGAAAGGAACAGTGCATGGGTTTAAATGGACAAACATATTGACAATCTAGCCAAGTCTTTGTTTCTCTGGATGGTTGCTCGAAATGCATTATCTGATATTCTTTCATGAAGTTTTTATTTTATTTTATTTTATGTTTGGGTTCTTGAGTCTTGTTGGTCGTGTGTACCTTATGGGATGTGTTCTCTTTGTCAAAAATATTTGTGATCTTGTCAGACTCGTCCTCTCATTTCCGAATTTTTTATTTTTAATTAAAAAAAATATCCAAAAAGATTTTTAATTTCAAATTATTTTCAAGTCTTCCATATTATGCTATTAAAATGTTATCATTTTCACATGCATTTCACGGGAAATTGCACACACAAACGAACACGGGTTCGCTTATTTTCATACACAAATAAACACGGGTTTATTTTGTTTAATGAAATGATCTAATGAGAAATCTCGAGATTTGTCTGTGATTGTTGTGTTACAGATATTTGCTGCAAATGATGGCCGATCATCAGTTGAGCAAAGCACCTGACCAGAGAACCTGTTCCTCAAAGTTTTTCAGAAGATACCGAGCTAGGAATCCTCCTCATACATCTTCTGAAGCACTCAAGAAAAGATTGTTGGAAAGCCGTTCCAGATTTTACGAAAGGAAGCACAAAAAATGGGGGAGCATACAAAATGGGGGAGATTGTGAGATAAAGATCTTCAGCAACATAATTTGGCAAGCATAAGTCTTGGGGGAGTTTTGTTGTATCAAAAATTAAGACTGAAGCTTACCAAATTGAAGATCCAACAGTATTGACTTATCGGTGTTGAACACGATGCAAGACGTTTATAATAATAGACTATGGGGGAGTATTGTTGGACCTGAATTGTAGTCTAATATTATCAACACAGTCAAAGTCAACAAAAGTCAACGTCCGGTCAAAGTCCACGTAAAAAGTAAAATGGCGCGTTAGAGACGAAGAACCGAGTCAAGACGTTGAAGTTGTTTTATGTCTAGGATCGTTAATGTAATAAATATATTTTCTTGTAGATCTCAGCTTCTAGATCTGATATATGTTGCTGAAATCAACAGATCTGAGGATTTTTGATGTAGATCTGATGATTTTTTATCTCAGATCTGGTTTCTCTCTCTAAAAGCACACCAGATCCGTTTTCTCTCTCTAAAAACCCTTCTTCTATTTCTAAAAATTCTTCACCAATCCCTAAAATCAGCAACAAATGATTCAAAAATGGATCTTAATTAGGCTCTGATACCAATTGTTGGTCCCATTAACACCTTTGAATCAGTAATTTTATGAAGATTTGGATCAAAAAGACATAAAATGGATGAACATGGATGAATATATGATGAACACAATGAAAACCCTCAATTTGATCTTTAATTTGATTGCATCAAATATTACAAGTGGAAACCCTCAATCAATGACTCATTCAAGCCCACTTAAAACCCTATTTGCACTTTACTATTTATAGTGAGTGCATAACATGTTAATTACACTAATAGTCCATACACTTAGACTAATTAGAAAATAACAAGTTAAAAGGCTAAAACATATCTAAAGCTAGATTAAATATATTTTGTTGACACAAAATATATTTATTACATTAACGATCCTAGACATAAAACAACTTCAACGTCTTGACTCGGTTCTTCGTCTCTAACGCGCCATTTGACTTTTTACGTGGACTTTGACCGGACGTTGACTTTTGTTGACTTTGACTGTGTTGATAATATTAGACTACAATTCAGGTCCAACAATACTCCCCCATAGTCTATTATTATCAACGTCTTGCATCGTGTTCAACACCGATAAGTCAATACTGTTGGATCTTCAATTTGGTAAGCTTCAGTCTTAATTTTTGATCCAACAATTTCTCCTCTCTGACACTCCATTTAATTGAGGCGTTCCAGTATTAGTAAGTTGAGAAATGATCCCACATTTCTTTAGATGGTCTGTGAACTCTTGACTAAGATATTCTCCACCTCGATCTGATCGCAGCATCTTAATCGTCTTTTCAAGCTGATTTTGTACTTCGTTCTGAAACTCTTGAAACTTTTCAAAAGTTTCATGCTTATGCTTCATAAGATAAACACATCCATATCTACTGTAATTAGAGGTGGGCAAAAAAACCGATTTGAAAAAAAAACCCTGAAATAACCCAAACCGGTTTATAAAAAAAACCGGTTTGAAAAAAACCGATTAGGTTAAAACCGAACTGGCAGTTCAAGATAGGTTTGGAGTTTGGAGCAAGAAAACCGGTTTTATTTAAAAAAAATCCGGTTTAACCGGGTAAAAAACCGGTTTTTCTGAAAAAAACTGGTTAAAAACGACCCGAATCAATATGATAGGGTTGAGTTTTCACTTGAAAAAACCGGTTAAAAACCGACCCGGTTTTAACAAAAACCAGTTTATTTGGTTTGAAAAAAAACCGGTTTAGAAAAAAACCGGTTCGGTTTTTTTTAAAAACCCGATTTGCCCACCTCTAACTGTAATCATCAGTAAAAGTAACAAAGTACCTTTCTCCATACCTACCCATTGTTCTAAATGGACCACAAACATCAGTATTTGTGAGTCCTAATAGATCCTTAGCCCTTTCGCTGACACTCGAGAATGGAGCTTTGGTTAACTTTCCACTTAAACAACACTCACACTTATCAAAATCACTCTTGTTGATGGAATCTAATATCCCTTCAGCTTGAAGTTTCTTTAAGAGATTTTTATTTATGTGACCAAGTCTACAATGCCAAAGGCACGTATTATCCATAGTGAATTTCTTATGTTTATTGGATATTTGGTATAGCACGTTAGAATTATGAATATCGATATTATGAGGCCTTGCCTCAAAATAAAACAAACCATTTAAATATGCTCAATATTGTCACCATAAAAGGCATATTTAAAACCTTGTTGTGTTAAAGCAGAAACTGAAATAATCTTCCTAGTAACACTAGGAATAAAACAAACATTGTTCTAAACAAGTTTTAAACCATTAGGAAGTAAAATGACTATTTCACCAACTGCCTTCACATCAACCTTTTGTTCATTTCCAACAAACAGATCAAAGTCACATTGTTTCAGTTTCTTAATTTTCTTTAGTCCTTGCAAATCATTGCAAATGTGTGAGCCACATTCGGTGTCAAACACCTAAGATTTGCTAACAAAAGAAAACGATTCAATAACGTGTATACCTGAAGCGTTGGCCTCTAAACCCTTCTTCTGTTTCAGCTTAGCAAGATACCTTGGACAGTTCCTCTTCCAATGCCCAGTTTCATCACAATGAAAGTGTTTTGCATCTTTATGAGGATTCTTGGAAACAACCTTTCGTTTGCCCAAATCTTTCTTTGCTTTCTTTCCTTTCTTCTTGAAATCAGGTTTCTTGACTTTACACTCCCTGATCATTAGCACATCCCCAGACTTCTTGGGTATGTTTGTCTCGACTGTCTTTAACATCATATGTAGCTCAGCTATGGGCTTCTCCCACCCATTCATATTATAGTTCAGAGCAAACTGGTCATATGACTTAGGAAATGAATTTAGGATTACATCCCCAGCCAATTCATTACTTAGTCAGACGAGTTAGATGATCAATATAACTCTTCATTTTCAGCACGTGAGCACTGACTGATGAACCTTCCTGCATGTGACATCCTAGGAGTAATCTCATTACTTCAAATCGTTCATGTCTGGCTTGTTGCTGAAACATAGCCTCTAACTGCTCTTTTATATCAAATGCATTTAGATTCTCTAAGATCTGTTGGAGCTCAGGAGTTGATGCGTGCAAACGTATATATAAAATAAACAAACAAAACACCTAGTTTTAATATTTATAAAACCAAGACAAACAACTAAATCACACACAACCAGCAGTGGACCGGTCACATGTAATATAGTGAAACGTAAGTCCGGGTGTTGACCACAGACTCTATATACTACGTTAATTAAACTGACTAAGACTCAACTGACAAGACAAACTTTAAATGAAAAAATATTTAGAAGGGGGGTTTACAGCTAAAAATAGATACTTACTAAAAATTGAAACTTTCTAAAAATAGTAACTTACTAAGAATAGAAACTAACGAATTAAAAGACGGATTTAAAAAAGAGAAATGAAGACAAACCACCTAGGCTAGAATCATTGCTAACTTCAGTTATCATTCATGTTTGGATTGATGGTTATGGAACCAGGATCCAAAAGTATTCACTTAAAGGCGATGCTAAATAGGACCCTCGACCATTTTCGAGAAAAAACCTAAAGTGTCACTATCAAGTTATTATCCTACCGGTTATGGGATTAAGTTTCCTCATAGTTACCTAATATGATTACGCTTGATTGACTTAAATTAAAGACCTATCTCACGATATGGACTCTAAGGCCATTTCAACCTAGTCAATTAATTTAACAAGCAAAGTTGATAATATAAACTAAGCCGGACTTCTCACAAAGACCTAAACCTAGAAAATTAATGAACTTTACCGGTTAACAACTTATCACCTCACGGATTTGTAAGTTGGCTACACCTTTATTACCGATTTAACTAGTAATATTAATCATATGGTTTTACTGCAGGTTAACCATAGTAATCACAACGCAAGTTAATGACTACACGAACTCTATTATGTGACATAGACAATCACCAAGAACACATGGACTAATAATACCAATTGAACCAAATATTAACATGTAATATGCATCAATCAACAATAAAGATTAAAACTTTAATCATGCATAATAATCCAAAACCAAGAATTAACCAAACATGAAATCCAACGTATCGTTAACAAATCATCACAATGCCTCGGTAGTTTAAAAGAGTTTAGCCTACCATAATCAAAGCAATAAAAACAAGTTTTAATGTAGTGAACATGATAAAAGGCAAGAAAAACAAAAGAACAAAAGAACCCGAGCAATCTAGGAAGCAATCCATGATCCTACGAGCATCCGGTGTCTTGACTTTCGGTTTTGTTCTGTTTCGCCCTACGGTTTGCTCGTAACTCCGTTTTGCGTCCCGTTTCTTCCTACGATCTTCATTTCTTGAGATCTTTTCATTTATTCATCAACATGGGACCTAAAAAACATATTTGGATCAATAGTAGATAAAATTCAAAGAAAACTATACAAAATGACTCGAAACGTAAACAAACTCTACACGGGATAAATGTATAATTTACAGTATATCAAACATCCCCACATTTAACCTTTTTCGTCCCTGAAAAAGCATGCACATAGAATCACAACTAATTAAGGCTTCAAAATTTAATTACAGGATCACAAACAAGGAACGAATCAGATAAACAACGGTGCGTTTAATTAAACACCCTAACACTAGCCAATTAAGTTTCCCCTTATGTTTAATTTAAATTTAATTATATCATTTATCTACAAGGTCTCACTCACACAAAGGAAAAATAAGTCAGCCCGATTAATTGTTGCTTGACGAGGCACAGTATAAATCCACAAAGGTTTTCCTACCAGAATAACCTAAAGAACTTAACTAAATTAAAGACTACTGCCATATTAGGGTGAATTTTGAATGGATGATATTTATGGATATAGACTGTTTATTTCTTTCTTTTTTTCATAAAACAAGATCACCTCACCCAGGGGTGTCGTATCCAAGTCGCTATCCCGGAGAGGTCTTGGATCACTTGCCTTATTTTTTTTTCATTTTTTTTTTCATTTGATTTGGCTACTTTGAGCTCTTTTATTTTAGCAGCTACTTTGAG
Source organism: Tagetes erecta (assembly GCA_030867185.1). Lineage (NCBI taxonomy): Eukaryota > Viridiplantae > Streptophyta > Magnoliopsida > Asterales > Asteraceae > Tagetes > Tagetes erecta. The sequence goes on along the minus strand of CM061489.1, from coordinate 37,689,066 downwards.
CGCTTTCAGTCTACACCCTGTGGACATTTGATAGTGAAGCGTTACTTCTTTTACCAGAAGCGTGCTATAAATCCCAAAATGGCACTACCCCTTAACCTATTTAAGTTCTAAAGCCTATAATGGTGCCTAGTTGTAATTTAGTTAAGGCCTTCTTGTTTCTCTTAAGATGACAACCCACAAGATTCACGACAATTAATTTTCTATTACTACACTTAGGGAAACCATCTCAGCTAATTGAGTTACCAAATGTTTATCAAAATTTATCCTTGTTTTGAAAGCCAAAATTAATTTACTATCATTTTCTATTTAAGAGCACTACTTAAACAAAGGCATTTTCAAATTTTTTAATTTTTTTGGAGTTTTTAAGACACTATAAGACTCAAAACAAACAACTAAGACAAAAAAATGACTATTTCTCATCCTCACACTTAAGTTCTATATTGTCCCTAATGTAGAAATGGAAAACATCTAAAAATAAAAACAAAAATGAAAAAAATAAAAAGATGTGATAGTCATCATGTGTAGGTTGGACTCACCGGCATGTCGGTGTTATATATTTTACATGTATTTTGTTGTTTTTGTTCTAGCGAACCTACGGGCGAATCTATAGATTCGCCCGGTAGTCTAGATTAGTGTTGTCTTTGAGATAAGGTTTGTCGTCGGGCGAACCTGTTTGTGCCCGGCGAAGCTATCTGGTTCGCTAGATAGATTCGCTGTCAGCGAATCTATCAGCGAACCTATAGCTGATATATATTCAAACCTTATCTCTTGGCAACTTGACTTTTGGCAAAATCATATCCAAAGTCCATGTGTGTGTGTGTGTCCAGGAGGTGCTAGGAGCGTATGTTATCTATCTTTGTAGCTTATTTACCTCCGGTTGTATGTTGTAATCTCATGTTTGTGGTTGTTGGGTTTTAATGAAACTTTATTGTTCAAATCAAGAGTGTTTGTTCTCAAACAAGTCAACATAGCACTGAAATCACGATCCTTATGGACCAACAATATGGTATCAGAGCCTTAGTGCTCTTGATTGTTTCATCCTAGAGATTTTTGTGTTGATTTTGGGGTTTTTGGGTCAAAACACTCTTGGTTGATTTCGGGGCTTTTTGTTGTGTTTTTGAGCTGGAATTTGCTTGGGGTTTGTCGTCTTTGGTTATAGGAAGCTATTGAAACAAACGGATCTTAATTTGGTTGAGTTTTGAAGGTTTTCGAGCTGTTTCCGTACTGTTGCAGGGTGGTTGAGCTACCAGCGAATCTGTCAGTTCAACCAGCGAAACTGTCTGATCATCCAGCGAACCTAATTCAAATTTGTGATTCGGAAATTTCAAACGGCTGTCAGCGAATCTACAAAGATTTTGAACGAAAGTTCAACTGATTGGCTCATTGTGCAAGCGAATCTATTGCTGCCGAGCGAATCTGTTGCTGCTGCTGAGCGAACCTATTAGCGAACTACGGGCGAACCTATAGCTGACCAGCGAATATATGAGCGAACCTATTTGGGCGAACCTAACAAAATGGGCCGGATCTTTATAAGTTTTATTTTTGGGCCAAAATTGAATGGAATGTGGAGGCGAGGAGCATACAGAAAATATTCAGGAGGAAACGAATGTTATTGATATGCCTGATACTGATGTCGCCGATGCTGAGTCTAGTCAAGACGAAGAGGCCGGATCTAAAGACGTATCAAATCCTATGGCCAGTATTGAAGATAGGGCAGGAGCGTTATTGAATATCTTTGAAGCCAAAATAGAGACGGAGCTTAAAAAGAAGACTTCCCCAGGTGAGGTCCAACCTAGGGGGAGTATTGATAGTCATCATGTGTAGGTTGGACTCACCGGCATGTCGGTGTTATATATTTTACATGTATTTTGTTGTTTTTGTTCTAGCGAACCTACGGGCGAATCTATAGATTCGCCCGGTAGTCTAGATTAGTGTTGTCTTTGAGATAAGGTTTGTCGTCGGGCGAACCTGTTTGTGCCCGGCGAAGCTATCTGGTTCGCTAGATAGATTCGCTGTCAGCGAATCTATCAGCGAACCTATAGCTGATATATATTCAAACCTTATCTCTTGGCAACTTGACTTTTGGCAAAATCATATCCAAAGTCCATGTGTGTGTGTGTGTCCAGGAGGTGCTAGGAGCGTATGTTATCTATCTTTGTAGCTTATTTACCTCCGGTTGTATGTTGTAATCTCATGTTTGTGGTTGTTGGGTTTTAATGAAACTTTATTGTTCAAATCAAGAGTGTTTGTTCTCAAACAAGTCAACATAGCACTGAAATCACGATCCTTATGGACCAACAAGATGGAAAGGTGAATTGGAAAAGACTTAGCTGGTAATATGCAGAACGCGTGTGCTCCAAGTCTTCGTTCCAACTTCAGCTTCGATCGTATATCATTTCGGTCGCGATCGAGCTTCCACCGACACTCCCGAGCTCCTCTTTCATCTTCAAAAATACAAACTCATCCGAATGGAGATTGAGTACGGGTAAGAATGATTTAAACCTGCAAAAACAAAAACAAGAATACTTGAGCGTAAAACTGACTCGACAAAAATAAAATAAAATAAAAATAAACTCAAACATAAAATAAAAACCGAACTCTACAAACTATGCAAACTATATAAACCAATGAGAAACCTCCCCACACTTGAACTTAATCAGGAGGTTTCTCTTTGATCTGGAACCTATCTAACCTGTTCAATTCCACCTGGTCCGCAAAAATATTCAGAAAGTCAAAAGCAGAATTGAAAATAATTTTGAAAATAAATTTAAAAACTCTAAGCGGGCCAGACCACTAAAATTTGTACTTACCTAGCATGAACCGATCAAGGGTTTCATCTTCCATGTAGACCATCTTCTGATATGCAAAAGTTTGCGCTCCCTCGTTTCTTTCCTTGGGTGAAACCTAGGTTTCGAGGATTTGTCATCAACTACTTCTTCCTTGGGTACACTCGGTTCTTGATTTATCCCCACACTTGGCACTTTATTGTATTCTAAATCCTCAAGAATCTTCAAATCGCCAAGTGGGTCAAATTCTCCATCATCACGAAAAGGCAGGTCCACCAGTTCATCAGCAAACTCATCCTCCCAAGATGGAACTGGTACCTCCTTCATGTCTCCCTCCTGCTAAGATTCAACTTCTAATTCCTGCACACCATCATCCTCAACAAGCAAACATGAAAAATTGAATGAACCTGATGACTCGAGTTCATCCTCAATTAAGTCAACTGATGTAGGAATATAAAAATTAGAATGATTAGATTGGAGTTTAGAAAACTTACCTGACTCAGGATCATGATGCATATCTTCACAACTGAATTCCCATTCATCTTCATCATCACTAGACGAATCATCTTGGACGGAAAAATCATAGATTCCGGTAGGTGGTAAGTCCTCCATACCTTTCACAATACATCACTCAAGCATTTTTTGCTCTTTAGGTACCTCTGGTTGAACTATCTTATATTTCCCAGCTCCTTTGTAAGCAATCCATAAACTTCTAGAAGTTTTGATTTATCATCTGGGGTAAACTCATTCCAACGATACAAAATCATATCCTGCACCATCTTAAACTGATCCCTGAGTTTTTCTTCCTCCTCTCTTCTCTTCCGCATCTTTTCTAGCTCCTCTAAATACCTTATCTGAGCTATCCTGCATGTCATCTTCTCCTCATTAGTCAAATCAAACCAACGAGTAGCAAATAAATGATTGATCAACTCTATCTCTCTTGTGAGGGTTTCTTCAGAAATTGGTCCTTGCATCACATCCATCTCAAAAGAAAAGAAACAAATAAATTAAAATGATAAACTGAAACTTGCTCAATACAAAAACAAAAACAAAACAAAATCTAAAGACTAACTAGACTTAAAATCCAAAGACAATAAAATCTAGACCCCTACGACTCAAACAAAACAAAACAAAATAGCACGTGTATAGCAATTAAGTTCTCAAAAAGTTAATTTAACGCAATTACCAAGAGTCCCCGGCAACGACGCCAAAAACTTGATTCGTGCAAACGTATATATAAAATAAACAAAACAAAACACCTAGTTTTAATATTTATAAAATCAAGACAAACAACTAAATCACACACAACCGGCAGTGGACCGGTCAGATGTGATATAGTGAAACGTAAGTCCGGATGTCGACCCACAGACTCTATATACTACGTTAATTAAACTGACTAAGACTCAACTGACAAGACACGAACTTTAAATGAAAGATTATTTAGAAGGGGGGTTTCCTGCTAAAAATAGAAACTTACTAAAAATGTAAAGTTTCTAAAAATAGTAACTTACTAAGAAAAGAAACTGACAAATTAAAAGACGAATTTAAGAAAGAGAAATGAAGACAAACCACCTAGGCTAGAATCAATGCCAACTTCAGTTATCATTCATGTTTGGATTGATGGTTATGGAACAGGGATCCAAAAGTATTCACTTAAAGGCGTCGCTAAATAGGACACTCGACCTTTTTCGAGAACAAACCTAAAGTGTCACTATCAAGTTATTATCCTACCGGTTATGAGATTAAGTTTCCACATAGTTACCTAATATGATTATGCTTGATTGACTTAAATTAATGACCTATTCACGATACGGACTCTAAAGCCATTTCAACCTAGTCAATTAATATAACACGCAAAGTTGATAATATAAACTAAGCCGGACTTCTCACAAAGACCTAAACCTAGCAAATTAATGAACTTTACCGGTTAACAACTTATCACCTCACGGATTTCTAAGTTGGCTACCCATTTATTACCAATTTAACTAGTAATATTAATCATATGGTTTTACTGCAGGTTAACCATAATAATCACAACGCAAGTTAATGACTACACGAACTCTATTACGTGACATAGACAATCACCAAGAACACGTGGACTAATAATACCAATTGAACCAAATATTAACATGTAATATGCATCAATCAAAAATAAAGATTAAAACTTTAATCATGCATAACAATCCAAAACCAAGAATTAACCAAACATGAAATCCAATGTATCGTTAACAAATCATCACAATGCCTAGGTAGTTTAAAAGAGTTTAGCCTACCATATTCAAAGCAATAAAAACAAGTGATAAAAAGAAAGCAAAACAAAAGAACAAAAGAACCCGAGCAATCTAGGAAGCAATCCTTGATCCCACGAGCATCCGGTGTCTTTATTTCACTTTCTGGCACTCAAAACCGCCTCCGATCTGCTGTTTTTCGCCTCTTTTCTGTCCCCAAAGATGTCTAGGAGGCTAGGGTTTCATAATATATCAATATATAGTGTGCAGGGCAAAAAAAACTCAGAAACTTTCTGTCAAAAACGCTTCGTCGCGTCGCGCGGCGACAAAACAAAGTGTGGTCGCGTGGTACACGTCACCACGCCACCAACAAGACTCCACGCCACGTCACGCGGTGAGGATGCTTGTGGTGGTCGCGCGGTGCCCTGAGGTTCTTCTCATGCGCTTCATGCATGACCTCTTCGCCCCATATAGTTTCGGCTTTCGGTTTTGTTCTGTTTCGCGCTACGGTTTGCTCGTAACTCCCTTTTACGTCCTGTTTCTTCCTACGATCTTCATTTCTTGAGATCTTTTCATTTATTCATCAACATGGGACCTAAAAAACATGTTTGGATCAATAGTAGATAAAATTTAAAGAAAACTATACAAAATTACTCAAAACGTAAACAAACTCTACACGGGATAAATGTATAATTTACACTATATTAGGAGTCAAGCAAGCCAGCATGAGACATGTAACCTTGAGAGAATCATCAACATGTTTCTCCCAGTTCCTCCTTACAGGGCCAGATTGTTATTCAGGTTCATTAGAAATTAGTTCCTCCAAAAGATACATTTTGGATTCGGCTCTGAGAACAATTTTCAGATTTCTGTACCAATTCACGAAATTGCTATTGTCAAGCTTATCATTCTCAAGGATTGACTTAAGTGAAAAAGTAGAGTTGGTAGTGTTGTTTGTTATCATCTACAAAGTTCATAACAAAATATTTAGAATTTCCTGCTTGATTTCCTAATTAATTTACGACCCAACTAAAACAAAATTATCTTTAGGAATAGATCCCATTTCAATGATATAATATAAATGGCTAGGCACTGTTTATACTTATTATTTACGTGGGTGGGTAACGGTTACCGATTATGTCTCTAGATATCTCTCTAGCTTGAGGTCGCATGACGAAAGATGTCAAGCATTATACGTTTGACCTCAACTATGCCCACTTAAACTCTTTAAGTGATATTGATCCTTAAATGAAAATGCGCCAACCCGGCCCATGTTACATAGGAACCGCAAATCAACCTCATACCGAAACCGTAGGCCTGATGCAAGGTAGTCACTAACATCAGGATTTCGGATAGATCAGTAATGAGTATTTTCACTTTAAGATTGGCACAACAATATCGATTTGAATCGGGATTTCGAACTTCAATATTTTAATTTACCGAATAGGGTCAAAATATTATGGACGATTTGAAGCATGAAGCAAATCGTGCATCAGTTAAAATCCAATTTTAATATATTGGTGATAACTAGTTATAGTCTCACACCACTCGATACGATCTATTTTCATATACCTTATTTAAACTAGTTGGTCGTTCGTATCATATTTTATTTAATAAACTCTTTTATAAATCAACATTTATAAATTAACTCTTTAACTTATAATACAAGTTTTACCTTTAATAACTCCTTTTATTAAACTATTTCCTTTTAAATAAACTCTTTATTTAAGTTAATTGATTGTGAAAATCAGTTTTGCAAAAAGTGTGTCACACCCTCAATTTTCCAAAAACGGGGTATCCGTTAGGTGTGTCATATACCAGGATCTCAAGCCATTAGTTACAGTAACATTGACTCATCGTTTTAAACAAATTTTTTTTCTTAAAGTATTAAACCAAAGTTCAAGGTTTAAAATGCCAAGTTTCAAAAGTTAGTGGAAGCATTTGTAAAACATTAGCGTACTAAAATCCAAGTACGTAACAATAAAGGTTAAACCAACCAAAACTTACGAAAACCCGTGCATAGAGTTTGCACGACCCAAACTACCGTTTCAAAAGCCAACAATAGTTTAAATAAATCATGATAACTTATAACCAATGCATGCAAAATTTCCTACTCGTGTGCCTTCCAAGTTCCCTAAGAAAAACCTACTAAAACGAGTCAAAAAATAATGTTGGTGAGTTCAATGAGGTTATTTAAATAAAATAAATAAAATGTATTTTCCGTGATAAATCAATATATATTGCTGGTTTGCAAGGCCACCTTGCTTACTACACGAGCACGTCGAGATTAAACTGAATGTTACTTGACTTGCCTTGTCGCCATCACTATGGATGACCAAATGTTTAAAGGACAATTTGCACCAACTAGCTCCCCGCTAGTGGTGGGGACTGCCGAACCCGTAGTGCTACTCAAATTTCCCCGTTATCCAGAAGCTGGCATATTAATAAACTCGACTAAAGAAAAGGACTTTATAAGTATGTTAATGCTCGGTAAAATAAGCCCTTAATAATAATATTATTTATCAAAAAGCATTGCCCCAGTTGGCAACGTAAGAGTTCCATTGAAGCGCATAGCATTTAAAAAGCACAAATACGACAAGAGGACCTAGGTTAATTTAGTTCACCTCTAATTAATAACCACGAACTTACGTTTTATAGAGAAATCATATATGTATACATACCTTCTCATAAACTCGAACTACACATATTATATCATCATTACACTCGGTTTACCTCGTACACCTACATCATGCATACATATACATCCTAACCTACACATGCATATATTTATCTATCTATATATGCTGCCATTTCATAGACGTACACGCATATACAATTGATCGACCGTTCTATTTACATATTTATATATACAATCTATTCATACATGGTGCATCACAATACACACATCACCTTTTATACACACATACATACATACATACATACATACATACATACATACATACATACATACATACATACATACATACATACATACATACATACATACATACATACATACATACATACATACATACATACATACATACATACATACATACATACATACATACATACATACATACATACATACATACATACATACATACATACATACATACATACATACATACATACATACATACATACATACATACATACATACATACATACATACATACATACATACATACATACATACATACATACATACATACATACATACATACATACATACATACATACATACATACATACATACATACATACATACATACATACATACATACATACATACATACATACATACATACATACATACATACATACATACATACATACATACATACATACATACATACATACATACATACATACATACATACATACATACATACATACATACATACATACATACATACATACATACATACATACATACATACATACATACATACATACATACATACATACATACATACATACATACATACATACATACATACATACATACATACATACATACATACATACATACATACATACATACATACATACATACATACATACATACATACATACATACATACATACATACATACATACATACATACATACATACATACATACATACATACATACATACATACATACATACATACATACATACATACATACATACATACATACATACATACATACATACATACATACATACATACATACATACATACATACATACATACATACATACATACATACATACATACATACATACATACATACATACATACATACATACATACATACATACATACATACATACATACATACATACATACATACATACATACATACATACATACATACATACATACATACATACATACATACATACATACATACATACATACATACATACATACATACATACATACATACATACATACATACATACATACATACATACATACATACATACATACATACATACATACATACATACATACATACATACATACATACATACATACATACATACATACATACATACATACATACATACATACATACATACATACATACACACATACACACATACACACATACACACATACACACATACACACATACACACATACACACATACACACATACACACATACACACATACACACATACACACATACACACATACACACACACACACACACACACACATACACACACACACACACACACACATACAGACATACATACATACATACATACATACATACATACACACACACACACACACATACATACATACATACATACATACATACATACATACATACATACATACATACATACATACATACATACATACATACATACATACATACATACATACATACATACATACATACATACATACATACATACATACATACATACATACATACATACATACATACATACATACATACATACATACATACATACATACATACATACATACATACATACATACATACATACATACATACATACATACATACATACATACATACATACATACATACATACATACATACATACATACATACATACATACATACATACATACATACATACATAAATACATATGTATCATTTACTTTTAGCCACCCGCAAACTATATACAAAATCCCGACATGTAACTCGCAACACATACATACGATTACATTCCTATATACTTACGTTCATGCGATACAAGTTCACCACACACATATAAATACGAACCCGCTGTTGTTACATCTATACCTACGTACACCTACACAAAACGTTGTTCATATATACACATTCATACATATCATTGCATGCAACACAACTATACACTGCTATTTCTATCTGGTTCTCGTTATACACAAATACACATAAACGTTGCATATATATACATAAATTATTTATTCTATTCTTGTTATATACATAGACGTTCACACACATACATACTATTCTATATATATATATATATATATCCAGCAATTTTAATTAATCATAAACACACATAGTTGCGCACATACATACATAATGTTCTATATATATCCAGCAACTTTAATTAACATACACACAGTTGCGCACATACATATACTGATCACGCATATATAGATATATCCATATATATTATCTTATGCCTCCTATGCTGTTCATACCCACTTTACATACAAGCTCCTATCTACATACACAAAAAACATATACACATTGATCAACATTATAAGTTATACACGATCATGATTATGGTCATACATACACAGTTACATACATCTTATACATACTAGAACTCATACAGCAAGTCTGTTTATTTAAACACATTTACGGGTCACAGGAACTCACCGAAACACCAACAACAGAAGGTTCGGAAGCAAGGATTTGCAGCTGTTGCTTAGTGACCGTCACCGGCTAACCGTTGATCCGAACCAAAACACCGTGAAACAGAAGGTTCGGAGGCATGGATTTGCAGCTGTTGCTTCGTGATTTCTTGACACCATTGGAAGCAGGACACGAGAGTGAGGGAGACGTGTTCGATGAGTAGAGTGTTGCTGGTTGCGGCTGACGGCTGCTGTGGTTTTCCAGTATCACCGAGAAAACACTTGGTGGTGATGATGGTGTTATAAAAGGGGGGGGGGGGGTTCGAATAGGGTTTGGGTTAATTAGCTAAAATACACCTTTGGCCCTTTCATACTTGTAAGGTATTAAATTTTGATTTTTATTTATAACTTAGTTTAGTTAAACACAAAATGAACCCTAAACTCATATAAAACTTAACGGAAATAGCTAGAGAATAGGTAACGGTGTTAACCTGAAATTGCGAGGTGTCACATAATCCCCTTGTTAAATGAATTTTCGTCCCGAAAATTACGTTGCGGCACTGGTTTTTTGCAACGAAATGGAACAAAAGAAGAAAAAATTTTCAGTTATCCCATCATCCCATTGCTAAAAGGATTTTTGTCCCGAATATTAAATTGTACCTTGGGATCAGATGTAGACTTTTTGAATAGATGCGGAAATTTCTTCATCATCTGGTCCTCACGTTCCTAGGTATGCTCTGGTCCATGTTTAGAGTTCCATCTGACTCGAACAATGGGAATTTTGCTATGCTTTAGAATCTTGACCTCGCGGTCTATAATCTCTACCGGTTCCTCGTAAATCGCAGTTGTTCGTCAACATGAAGTTCTTCTAAAAGAACAACCACTGATTCATTAGCTAAGCATTTCTTCAGGTTGGAGACATGGAATACCTTATGCACTCCACTGAGTTCATCGGGAAGATCGAGTTCATAAGCTACAGGGCCAACCCGTTTTGTGATGTCCAAAATAGTACGGATTTAAATTCCCACGCTTTCCGAAACGAATAACGCCCTTCCAAGGCGACACTTTCAAAAGTACCCGGTCACCAACACTAAATTCCAAGGGTTTCCGTCTCTTATCTGCATAGCTTTTCTGATGGTCACGAGCTGCCGCCATACGACTACGAATATGAACAATTGTGTGACATCTGCCCTGAACCCGAATCCGGACACCCGACTCGAACCCGAAGTTGTATATGCTTTAATGTATTCGTATATATTTTCGTTAAATGTAACGCATTGATAATAAAAATATATATATATATATATATATATATATATATATATATATATATATATATATATATATATATATATATATATAAATTTGAATGAACGCTACGTTAATTCCCGTATTTAATGCTTACCGACCAAATGTGTATCCAACAACTACAAATAAATTCCTAAGTATAATAACTAATTATTATTTTATTGCATGAATCTCAAAAATATATAAATCTTATTTTATTAAAGAGATTTTATATAAGTTACTAAAGGAAATCGCTTTTAAGCCAAAATAATCCTCCAACGTCATAAACGAGCTAAAGTTACAAAAACGTCACTTAGGTAAACGTTACGTCTCAACTCGGTTAAATTAGTTAGTTGGTATAAGTAATAAACTAACTTTGGGTCAAAAATGTAAATATTGAAATTTGCATTTAAGTTAATAATCAAAGAGCAAACAAACTTAAACTTCAGGGTCCATTGCTGTAACTTTTAATAACCCAGCCCAAACCCCCCTGTTGGACCCGTGATTCCGGCAAGGAGGTCTGGCCGACCTCCGGTGACTCCGGCCACCCCAATTCACGCGTTTTTTTTGACCTTTTCCAATCAATTAAACTTTCCTAATCCATTCCTTACCATATTTCGAACCTCTTAACGCCCAAAATACGCATGTACAACTGATTTCACGCATGAATTGATTAGGAGATTCAATGAAAATTTACCATACCGAAATTGGTCACATAATGGAAAATTAAACCTCCCAAATTCATTCCTTAACCATCGACTAACACTCCCCAATAACCAGAAACTTTCTGTTCGCTCTGAAACTTAACAAAAATCGATCGACCAATCCTTTTTCCGGCGAGTTGGGTGTTATTCACCTTCAAGGCATCAATCAAGGTAAATTCTGGGTTCATTTGAATCCTCTTGATTATCTACAACTCTCTAATCCATCAATTTCTTCTCATCTCGTTCCAGATTCACAAAAATCCATCAAAATCAGTCGTCTTGTTCATCTTTTCGAATCCGTATCAGAACATCATTAACAAGTGTAATATACCAAAATGATCGTGATTTCATGTAGATTAAAAGCCTCATGGTTGTTTTGGATGAGATTAACAGGTTGAATCGAATTGGTTGATTTCTTGATTCTAGGGTTTTTATTCAAATGGGTTTTAATGCTTAATAAAGAATAAAATAATTTACAATCAAGTTAAATAACAAAACAATGAATCTTGTTCAGCGGTTAAGCCTTTGGTTTGTGGACGTGTTGGTGGTGGGTTCGAGTCCCCCTGCCTCGTCTTCTTTAATTTTACATTTTAACTACTTTAAACATTTAACTATCATTTCCTAATAATCTAAATAATATATTTTAAGATAAATATAGTTTTAAAGTTTAAAAACTTATAATTTCAAAATACATACATATAAAATAATAATTCATGGATTATGAGTATTTTACAAATAGTATTTAAAGAAAAATACTAAAAATGATTCTTGTGAAATATAATTAATATGAAAATACTATAACGTTTCGTACAAAATCGCAATTCGTACTTTAAAACCCTAATTCCCAATTTGTAATCTAAAACCCTAATTACAAAATCCAAAACCCTAGATCTCGGATTTTTTATTCTTGTTACTATTTTTTCATTCCTAAGTTAGGGTTATTCCCAATTAATTAGGTGATACTAATATCTGGGCAACCCTCGGTTTGTTATAGGGTTTTTCTATTTCGGTTATCTATTGCATTTCAAGGTGAGTAAAATCGCTCCCATTTTTACTTTTATATTTTGTGGCTGAAATATGTTCAATTAATATACAATGTTTTTAGTTTTCTATTTTGTTTCTAAAAGAGATCATAAAATATGTTAGTCTTGACTCACGACAAGATGCAATTCTTATGTGGTAGTTTAAAGTAGTATTGTTAATTAGTAATCCCACCGGTACAATGTTAGCGCTAATGGTTTGACAAACCCACCTGCATATATTTCAAAACATGTGATTTAAACCCGGCCATTCAATTTTAATGTTTCTAGTTGTTGTTCAATGTTACAAGTTGCTATACGATGATACTAGCTGCTATGTTATGTTGCTACGTCCCTTAGATGCTTAAACAATTATTGATAACTTATATCAAGACGGTTACGTGACGGTTGCTAAAAAAGTTATCTTTAATTAATAACATGAGTTGGTTCCTCATGAAAAATGATTACAAGTTGCTATACAATGATGGTGTTCAATGTGTGTTCAAGGTGTCATGGTCGAGAATGATATGAAATAGCTATGCATGTAAGATTGCGAAGCATATTATGATGATCTCGGATTTCTATATTATGTATCAATTGTGGTGTACTCACTAGCTTTAAATAGCTAACTTTATTTTTACATATTTCAAGTGTTGATTGATATTAGTTTGCCGTTTTGCCAAGACTTAGGATTGCCTTAGACCTAGTTAAATAATAAAGACAATTACATTTATTGTTCGGTTTTACTTAATAAATAATTACCATGTGCTTTGCTTACTATTGATATCCAATTCTCTTGACAGCCCGGTGTTTCCACCGCCGGGCGGGGTGTCACAAATTGCTTCAGTGGTCTCATGAGCCAATTCCGGATCTGTGATATGACTATCACCCACTTCAGCCCAACAAATCGGTGATCTACACTTACGCCCATAAAGAGCTTCGAAAGGAGCCATTTTGATGTTGGTGTGATAACTGTTATTGTAAGAAAATTCGATCAACGATAGATGAGATACCCAGCGCTTCCCAAAATAAGCGCACAGGCTTGAAGCATGTCCTCTAAGGTCTGAATAGTATGTTCAGTCTGACCATCAGTCTGAGGATGATAAGCGGTGCTCAAAATAAGGCGAGTGCCTAGAACTTTCTGTAACGATCTCCATATGACATATGTAAATTTCGGATCACGATCAGATATGATAGATAATGGCACTCCAAGCCGAGAAACGACTTCCTTCAGATAGACCTTGGCTAGGGCTTTTGTATTATCACCTTCTTTAACAGCTAGGAAATGAGCGCTCTTAGTCAACCGATCTACCACTACCCAAATCATGTCACAATCACTCTAAGACCTAGGAAGTTTAATAACGAAATCCATGGAAATTTGTTCCCATTGCCACATCGGGATTTCAGGTTGCTGCAGCAGGCCATTCGGTTTCTGATATTCTGCTTTTACCCTGGAACACGTGAGACATTTAGATACATAGGTAGCAATCCCTACCTTCATACCCGACCACCAATAAAGAACTTTCAGATCGTGGTACATATTATCTAACCCCGGATGAATAGAGCAACAGACTTGTGAGCTTCATCCATCACCAACTCTCTGAGATTCCCGAAAAGAGTGACCCATATTCGCTCATTAAAGTAACGAATACCATCTGACTTGATTTCAAATTTCTGATCCAACCCACGCAAGGACTCAGCTTTCACATTTTCATCCTTAACAGCCTCTACTTGAGCATTCCGAATCTGCTCAGGCAACCTAGTGTGAATAGTAAGCTGCAAAGATCTAACCCGACGTGGTTTGAGAGTTTCCTTTCTACTTAAAGCATCGGCTACTACATATGCTTTACCCGGATGGTACTTGATAGCACACTCATAATCGTTCAACAATTCTACCCACCGTTGCTGACGCATATTCAAATCCTTCTGATCAAACATATGTTGAAGGCTCTTATGATTAGTATAAATTGTACACTGAGTGCCGTATAGATAATGCCTCTAAATCTTCAGTGCAAACACTACGACCCCTAACTCCAAAGCGTGGGTCGTATAACTCTTCTCGTGCACCTTCAATTGACGAGATACATAAGCTATCACTTTGTCCTGTTGCATTAACACACACCCAATACCTTGAATCGAGGCGTCGCAGTAAACCACAAAATCCTCAGTGCCATCTGGAAGAGATAACATTGGAGCACTACAAAGTTTGTCCTTTAACGTTTGAAAAGCTTTTTCCTGGTTTTCACCCCATTTACACATGGTTCCTTTATGATTTAAAGTTGTCAACGGTTGTGCCACTTTTGAGAACCCCTCTATGAACCTACGATAATAACCAGCGAGACCAAGACACTGATGAATTTCGGAGGGAGTTTTAGGAGTTCGCCAGTTTTGAATTGATTCTACTTTAGCGGGGACCACGTGGATTCCCTTCTCATTCACCACATGCCTAAGGAAATGAACCTCTCGAATCCAAAATTCACACTTAGATAGTTTTGCATACAATTGCTCCTTCTTCAGCAGCTCGATAGTCAACCTCAGATGCTCGGCATGATCGTTCTCATTCTTAGAATAGATTAGGATGTCTTCAATAAATATGATAATAAATTTATCCAAATACGGCTTGCACACCCGATTCATCTAGTCCATAAACACCGCCGGTGCATTCGACAATCCAAAAGGCATAACTGCGAATTCATAATGCCCGTATCTAGTGCAGAAAGCGGTCTTCGAGATGTCCAAGTCTCGAACCCGTAATTGATGATAGCCCGATCGCAAATCAATCTTAGAATAAACGCCTGACCCCTGAAGTTGGTCGAATAGATCGTTGATGCGCGGCAAAGGATAACGATTTTTAACTTTAACTTTATTTAACTCTCGGTAATCATTGCACATCCGGAAAGTCCCATCCTTCTTCTTAATGAATAGAATCGGGGCTCCCCAGGGAGACGATCTGGGTCTAATAAAACCCTTGTCTAAAAGCTCCTCGAGTTGCTTGGATAGCTCTTGCCATTCTGCTGGAGCAAGTCGATAAGGCGCCCGAGCGATAGGGGCGGCGCCCGACACCAACCCAATTTGAAACTCCATTTGGCGATGAGGAGGTAGGCCTGGTAGATCCTCAGGGAAAACATCAGGATAATCACGAACAATAGTAATGCTTTCGATTCTGACCTTATCCGAAGGTCTCTCAATGACCATGGCTAGGAATGCCAGATGACACTTCTGAAACATTTCTGGGCATTTACGCACGAGATAACACCGACAACCGAATGGTTTGTCTCACCCTGGAGGGAAAGAAATTCTCCTGAAGGGAGTGGAAGACAAACCAATTTCTCATTACAGATAATTTCAGCACCATTTTGAGCTAACCAGTCCATTTCCACTACCACATCAAAACTACCTAAAGGCATTGGCATAAGATCTATAGGGAATTTGTGGCCTAAGAGATCTAGGTTGCATCCTTTAATAATTTGATTTGCCTCCAACAGTTTTCTGTTTGCTATCTCCACGGAATAAACATCATCTAAGGGAATGGGGGTCAACCTTAGGAATTCTACAAGTTTACTAGATACGAAACTTCTATCGGCACCCGAATAAAATAAAACATGTTCATAACGCTGATTTAATGGAAAAATACCTGAAACAATGTTGTTATCCTTCCTAGCTTCTCCCCTGCCGATAGTAAAAGCTCTTCTCCTGGCAGTACCATTCCCTCCACCATTACCTTTGTTGTTGTTCGTGCCATTCGTATTATTGTTGTTCAGCTTCTTGAGTTCTGGGCAATCCTTCTTCTAGTGCTCGTTCTTACATACTGGTAACAACTCTTGGAGTTACCACCATTACCTCCTCTACCTCGGTTGTTATTATTATTGTTGTAGTTTCGTTGGTTCATCCCTTGGGTGTTATTCTCAGATATCCTGACCCTACAGTTATTGTAAGTATGTCCCCATCTTATTGGATCGTTGGCACCGAACCGTGTTACATGCTCCCAGATGGTGTCGACCGCATCTGTCACACTTCGGTAGCTTGCTAATATAACATGAATTCCCTTGGTTCGACGAGGATGACTGGTGAAAGTTTCTATTATTTTCCACCCTTTTCTGCCCTTGTTGATATTGCCAAGAAGGAGACACCATGCTGTTATTGTTACCACCATCCCACTTGCGCTTATTATCACTAGTCGGTGTCAACGATCCTTTAGCAGGCAATTTACCCAACTCCACCGCCTGATCGGTGAGCTGCTTAGCCATTCCCACCGCTACCTGAATGGTCTCTGGATTTGCTGACGTCGCATTCATCTGAATCTCTGGCGCCAAACCCTTAAGTAAAACTCAATTCGCTTCGATGCAGGTGCTACCATCTGCGGGCATAAGGTAGCCAACTCGTTGGCTCTGGTAGTGTAGGCTTCAATATCAGACCCGATCATCTTGTGATTCCAAAGCTCATTTTCCAGTTTCTGGATGTCATCCCGCGAGCAGTACTCCTAAGTGAATAGAGTTTTAAATTCTGCCCATGGTGTCGCGTTAGCCATCTCGATTCCCATAAGTTGGACATGCTCATTCCAAAAAGTCAAGGCGGCACCTTCCAGAGTACCCAAAGAAAATTTCACCCGACTATCTTGCGAGCAGTCACACATCTGAAATACTGATTCGAGCTTGTCGAACCATCGGAGCATCACGGTCGCTCCCTCGGTGCCATTAAACGTGTGAGGCTTGCAATCCATATAGTCCGTAAACGTGCAAACTGAAAGTATAAATATATTTTATACGTTTAGAGCGAATTTAAAATTTGGAATGGGAATTTAAACTTGCACGAATTTAATCAATTTAATAAGTTTCGGTTTTCAAGTTACCCGGAGGAGCTTGATTTTGAGCCCCCATTGCGGCTCCAAGAATTGTCGCTGCATGATCATTCATCATTGTGGTTAATTGCTTAGCAGTCATGTTGATGTTTCCACGACCGCGTCCACGACCCATACCTTGTCCGACCGTTTTCTACATTCACCATTAACACAATGACGTAATATTTACGTATATAAGTCTCATTGGCAAAATATAGTAAACATACACAACACGCAAGAATAGATTTAAAATAGAAATTTAAATATTAATTGCATGGCAAACAGATTGTAACTTTGTTCACAAGATATTCAAACCAATTAACCAAAATTCAAATACTAGTTGCATAGGAACAACCCTTCCCGGATAGGTTTAAAAGAAATAACGAGAATGAGCTTAACAAAAGAAATATACTAAGAGAAATTGCTATGACATAGTCTTCATCAGCCACCACCGAGTGCTCATCTTCGGTGTCAGTGTCGATATCCAACTCAATAAGCATCTCTAACTTTGGTTCTAGTTCTTCGAGTTCTTCATTTTGTTGATCCGCTTCATCGGGGTCTTGTTCTGGACTTCTTCAAGATCTTCCTCAGGCTCTTCCTCAGGATTTTCCTTAGGATTTCCCTCAGGATCTTCTGGTGGATTTGCTGCTTCCTCGAGATAAAAAAATCCGGTGAGCGAGTTCCCTCAGGGTAGCTTCATATTCGGCTAGGGCCTTTTTCTAGCCTTCCACTTCCTCGGTCAACGTGTCAACAGACTCGCTCAACATGGTGTTTTATGCCCTAAGCCTCTGAACTTCATCTTCAAGTCTCTCACCTTCAAGATTTGTGAGCCTAATACTTAACCTTAGTTTCTCAATGTTCTCTACGTTTCTACGGTTAACATGTCTTTCTTGGTCTAGCGTAGCAACAGTTTCTGCCACTGTGACACCCCGCCCAGCGAAGGAAAACACCGGGCTGTCATTGGAATTGGATATCAATAGTAAGCAAAGCACATGGTATTTATTTATTAAGTTTAATAATGATATAGTAAGTTTAGTACATGACTCTTAAATGGATACGACAAAAGTAATAAAACAGAAACAGTAAATGCAATTGTCTGATTTATTATTCTAGGTCCAAGGCAATCCTATGGCTTGGCAAAAGCAGCAAAATAATCATAAGCATCACCTGAAACATGTGAAAATAAAGTTAGCTATTTAAAGCTAGTGAGTAAAACACAATTTGATACATAGTAATACAGAAAATCCGAGATCATCAAAATATGTTGCGCACGCTTACATGCATAGCTATTTCATATCATTCTCGACCATGACCCCTTGCACACACATTGTAAACCATAATAGTAACGTAACTTGTAGCCAATTATGATGAGGAACCAACTCATGTATTAATTACTGAT
This sequence comes from Tagetes erecta, assembly GCA_030867185.1. NCBI lineage: Eukaryota > Viridiplantae > Streptophyta > Magnoliopsida > Asterales > Asteraceae > Tagetes > Tagetes erecta. Next base: position 37,669,476 of record CM061489.1, on the reverse strand, counting down.
AACTTTTAAGCAACTGTCACGTAACCGTCTCGATATTTAAGTTATCAATAATTATTTAGCAACTTAGGGACATGGCATAGTAATAGTAACTTGTATCATTTTATAGCAACTTGTAACATCGAATCGCAACTTGTAACATTGTAATTGTATGGGCGGGTTTAAATCACCTATCGTTGTTGTACATGTAGGTGGGTTTGTCAGACCATTAGCGCTAACATTGTACCGCTGGGATTACAAAGTAACAATACTACTTTAAACTACCACATAAGTTTGCATCTTGCCCGGAACAAGACTAACATATTTTATGATCTCTGTTGGAAAATAAAATAGAAACTGGAAAACATTGTATTGTAATAGAACACGTTTCAGCCCCAAAATGTAAAAGTAAAAAGGGGAGTGAATTTACTCACCTTGAACTCGGGCACGTAACAATTAGTAAATAGTCTAATTAGAACCGAGGATCGTCCAAATATTAGAATCACCTAATTAGATGACAATCCTAACTTAGTAAAACATATTGTATAGAAAACTAGAATTGGAAAAATAGAAGTCAAAGGAAATTGGAATTCTAGGGCTTCAGATTTGGGATTTGGGGTTTTCCCGTTAATCGTCTAAAATATATAAACTCGTTTATTCAAAACAATAACAATAGTAGTAATAATTATTTTGATAAATCATAACAACTTTAATAATATATTTTGAACAATATTCATATAATGTAACAAAAATATGTTATTTTGTTTAATAATACACAAATTTAAGGTATTTAAAAAATCCATTTACAAGTCTTATTTGTATAAACCATTATTTATAAAAATTTGTATACATTTTCTAAGTATTCAAAATACATTTTTATAGTATTTAAAAGTATTTGTAATATTAGATTTTATAAACTAAGTTTACAAAAATAATGGTTTTGGCTATATTTTGTAAGATTTATACGTTTTTATAAAATGTAGAATATGGTATTAGTATTAGGTTTAAGATATTTACAACAAAATGATAAACAAGCATTAAACAAAAAAATTAAAAGGATCTGGTTGTCCCTGGTTTCGAAGAAGGGACCTTTCAGTTTACAACCACAACACTAACCAGTTGAACCAAGCTTCATTTTTGTTCAAAATCTTACGAGAAATATTTTTAACAAGTTTTAAAAGATTACCCCAAATTGTACATAAACCCTAGAACACAAAATCACCAAATACATCAGATTTACACAATGAAACCAGAAATTGGTAGCGGGGTTTTGATTTACACATGATAAGGATCATTTTGGTATATTAAACTTACTTGTTTGGTGACAAATTGAATTGGTTGAGATGAAGAACAATGGCGACGGGTGGAAGAATCAACACTGGAATTTTGATATTTTCGCGTGCAATTGGATCAACAGATAGTGAAAGGAAGTTTAGGAGATTGTTTCTGACGAATGAATTGGATTTTGGTAAAGAAGAAGTGGTCGATTGGGTCCGAGTTGAAAGACGAATTAATTTGATTAATTGGGTGTTTATTTCGTTGATTAAAGTTAAATTGAATGTCGTTTGCATATTCAAATCACAGCAAGGATCGTTACGGATGGTTTTAATTTGATTTAAGACTTGCGTTTTGGTCGATCGAGTTAATTGGGTATTGAATGTCGATTAAAGAAACGAAATTTTAACATTGATGGCTCGATTAAAGGTTGATTAAAGGGCGTTACGGGGTTCGAATCGTGCCGGGGGTCATTTTATATATTGGATCGGGTTAAAATGGCTAAAAACAACCAAAATGACTTCGCCGGAAAACGGCGCCGGTTGCTGGAGAAGACCACCGGAATCACGGGCTGCAATTGAACAAGGGGGGGGGGGGGGTTTGGGTATAATTTACACTTTCGGTCCTTCATATTTGAAATGTTTATTAATTACAATTATAACTTTGATACTAGTTTGAAACTTTACACTTTTGGCCCAAAGTTAATTAATGAATTTTATTAACTAACCAATCTAACCGAGTTGCGACGTAAAGTTTATATAAGTGGTGTTTTTATGTTTTTGTTTCGTTTTTGGACGTTAGATAATATTTTGAGACTTTAATACGTTTTTATTTTTAATAATCTTTATAAAATTTCTTTTATAAAATACCATATATATATATATATATTCTTGAAGGTTTAATAATTGTATTTAGTATTTAATTAGTAATGTTGAATAAAATTTTGTCGTTATATATTAAAGACTACAATGACGTTAGGCTCCATATATTTATATATATATATATATTGTAAATAACGAAGTGTTATATTTAAAGGGAGATAAATACGAATACATTACAAACGGATGATTTCGGGTTCGAGTCGGGCATTCGGGTTCGGGGCAGATGTCACAGCCACTATGCGCTCAACAGGGTGAGGCAACCTGGGATAGCTGGGTTTCTAGGATTGATTGGTTCAATGTTTTCAGATAGAAGAGGAGTGGACCGCTGGATAAGCATCTGCTCTACAGAGCTAGCGTAGTGGCCCAATTCGGATCACGAACCATTGGAGGGATAGCCTCAAATGGATTAAAGCAGTTATAGTCGTCAGGCTCACGCCTCGGTCGCTTTGCTCCACGAGAAGATGACTCAGCCGCATTGTACGAAGAAGAGTTAGTCTTAGGCGGGAAATTTGGATCTATGTCTACAGCGTAAGATATAATTGTTCGAATAAGAAATCTAACAATTGTACTACTGTGCAGTGTGAGTGTAGCTAATGCAATGCTTAAAGTTATAGACTATATGCAATGAAATGCTAGTTCCCTATAATTTATGGCTCTGATACCAATCTGTCACACCCTCAATTTTCCACAAACGGGGTATCTGTTAGGGGTGTGACGTACCAGGATCTCAAGTCATTAGTTACAGAAACACTGACTCATCGTTATAAACAAAAGTCTTTCTTGAAGTATTAAACCAAAGTTCAAGTTTTAAAATGACAAGTTTCAAAAGTTAGCGGAAGCATTTATAAAACATCCCAGTACTAAAATCCAAGTACGTAATAAGAAAGGTTAAACCAACCAAAATTTATGAAAACCCGTGCATAGAGTTAGCATGAACCAAACTACCATTTCAAAAGCCAACAATAGTTTAAATAAAATAATGATAAGTTAAAATCAATGCATGCAAAATGTCCTACTCGTGCGCCTTCTTAGTCCGCTGAAAAAAAAAACATACTAAAACGACTCAACAAATAATGTTAGTGAGTTCAATGAGGTTATTTAAATAAAAAATAAATAAAATGTATGTTTCCTTGATAAATTAATATATTTTGCTGGTTTGCAAGACCACCTTGCTTAATGCTTATTACACGAGCACGTCGACATTAAACTGAATGTTACTTGGCTTGCCTTGTCGCCATCACTACAGATGACCAAATGTTTAAAGGACAATTTGCAGCAACTAGCTCCCCACTAGTGGTGGGGTCTGCCGAACACGTAGTCCTACTCAAATTTCCACGTTATGCCGAAGTTGGCATATAAATAATCTCTACTAAAGAAAAGGACTATATAAGTATGTTAATGCTCGGTAAAATAAGCCCTTAACAATAATATTATTTACCAAAAAGCATTGCCTTAGTTGGCAACGTAAGATTTATGCCCGAAGGCCATACCCCAAGGTATAAAACGTAGCCCGAAGGCCCTTTTCAAAAAGTGTATGTTTTCTCCCCAAAATGGTTTAAGAATGGGCAATGAACTCACATTTGAAGAGCACAATAATTAAACAACACAAATCTGACAAGAGGACCTAGGTAGCTCTATGACCTGATTAATTTAGTTCACCTCTAATTAATAACCACGAACTTACGTATTATAGAGAAATAGAGAAATCATATATGTATACTGTTGGTCCATCAGATCGAGATTTCAGTGCTATAATGATTAAACAAACAACAAAACACACAAGATTCAATGAAAAATAGTCCAAATACCCTTAACACACTATAACAAGATCAAAACAACACAATAAGAGGTAATCAAGCTACAAAGATGATAATAATAAGCTCCTAGCACCTCTGCCGTCACACACACAATTTAGGGGTTGATAAACTTGCAAAACTCCTATTGAAATGAGAAAACATTACAATATATAGTGCGGTCTTAGGTTCGCTGACAGATTCGCTGACAGCGAATCTGTCATGCCAACCTATCAGCTTCGCCAGGCACAACACAGATTTGCCCGGCGGCTGATCTAAACAAAAGACTATACTAATCTAGACTTCCGGGCAAATCTATAGATTCGCCCGTAGGTTTGCTTGAACAGAAACAACAAAATACATAACAAAACAAAGTAACACCGACATGCCGATGAGTCCAACCTATACATTAACTATCAATACTGCCCCTAGGTTGGACCTCACCTAGGGAAGTCTTCTATTAAGCTCCGTCTTTGTCGGCTTCACAGATGATCGATGAACGCTCCAGCCCTCGAATCAATGCCGGCCAATGGATTAGTAACGTCTTCAGATCCGGCCTCTTCACTTTCACTGAAATCCAAAAATGATTCAACAAATTGTGCTTCGGTGACATCAGTATCAGGCAAATCAGTAACAGGTAATCTCCACCTGTACATTTTTAGACTGTTCCTCACCGAACACATTCACTTCAACCTCTGATGGCTTCTCAAACCTTTTCACAATCGACTGATCTAGCTGTTTAGATAAATCATCCATATCCTTATTCTGGTCATCCGTCATTCTCAGCCTCTCATTTACCTTCCTTAACTCAACACGAACCCCTCGGGCTTTATTCGCAACTTTCATGAACAAGTTGGCTTCAGTTCTCGTATCATCTCCTGCCCCGTGCTTAATGTCATTCTCACATAACACTTTCAAATCTTCATCGCAGAAGGAGAAGATTTCCATTGGGTCAAATAGACGAATTTCTAGACGATCTTCCCCTTCAAGTCTAATAATAGCTTCACCAGTGCTATTATCATAAAACCATTTCAGAAAATCTTGCAATCTTGGTGGCTGAGTATCAGGAACTCTCACTCTGTTCATAATCTTTGGAGCATCTAACTTCAACACCACCTTTCCCTTCCACGAAACCCAGTGCTTATCTTTCTTCTGCCTCATCCTTTTTGGTTTTTGATACCCAAAATCCTTGAAATTATTTTCGGCAGCCTTTCTGGTTGTAACTTCGAAAGCACAAGCTCTGCCACTATCCTCCTTGCCCAGCAGAGGGAGTTCAGCCAACCTTCGCAAATCCCATCTCGGCAAAGTAGCAAAATGCTTTCGATTCTTGATGTAACTTATATCTCCACCTCTCTTTTTAATCATATAAGCATCGACCTGAGAGTTGTATTTCCACGCAATTACCTGCCTATCCAACTGCGAGGTATTCGGCTCATCCAGGTGTTGAAAGATAGGGACTTCGGGAATGACTGCAACATCTTTCTTGAACTATTCGGATTTGTCAAGATCAATGTGCTCGAATAAGTAAGTAGCATCCCTATCTTCAACATTATACTTTTCAGGCTCATCTTCCGGATCATCATCAATTTCTTCAACGTTCATAGAACTAACAACAACCTCCGGCCCAGTAAACACATTCAGATCAATGCCCATATCTTCATCAAATACCTCTTCACCAGCTTTCTTTTCAGTCTCGGCCCCAAACTCAGATTGCATTAATGGATACTTTGCAGCATCCGTTAAGCTATTCAACTCCTGTTCAGACATTGCCGGATCAGACCCATCTTTCTCCTTCAAACTGTTCAACTCTTTGAAGATCCGAACAATTAGAAATTGTTGGTCTTTGATCATCCTACCCATCTCAGTAATAACAATCTCTTTCTCTTTATCCTTCACTTCCAAATCAGCATATTTCCCTTTTAACTCTACCAACTTAGACTTCAACTCAACAATCAGTTCAGCAGTTGCTACCGGAGTCTCGTGTTTCTGTTTTGTCCTCTTTTTAGATTCACCCTGAGCATCAGATTTCCTTTTTGTTCTCCTTTCCTTTTCAGCATCTAGTTCAGCTCGTACCTCATCAATTTCTTTATCCAGAGAGTAATCCTTTTCTTTAGCATATGGTTTTCTCTTCCTCAACCTCTTTTCTACAACCTCAACATTTTCACCTCCTCTTTTCCTTTCAATCTCAATCAACCTCTGAATATGTACCCATCTGTCAGCTGGGTACATATTTTCCCATAAATAAGATACTCTCCCGACGCAGTCTGATCGTACAGATTTGTAGTCGCCGAAGATTCTTGAATGCATCGACCAAATCTTCAGAGTATCACCCATAACTGGCAGATCCGACTTTTTGTCATTCAGGATCATCTGCACAAACCTCGGATACAATAACCATTTATCCCTTTTTGCAGCGTGAATGTTTTCTAGCATATAGTTGAAGATCAACTTAGCTAGATTTGCCTTTTGCCCTTGACAGAATAACACCATTGCTCTAGCCCAATCAAGATTTAGACCATCTGTTCCTCCTTTTCTGTGATCAAGGCACATAATGAAAACGTGAGCAATGTATCTCCACTCCTTGATCAAATAGGACTTAACAAACTCCATCTTCTTTTCCCCCGGCATCGGTCCCTAATAACCAGCGGTTAAAGCACCATATACTTCCTCAGCCGTCATCTTGACTTCATCACCCACATCACCTTCTAACCTTAAAATCCTCGCCAGATCAGCTTCAGTAAACTCTATGTCATACCCATTTACCTTCGAACAAATCCTTGATGGCTGCCTAGAGACATTCAACACAGCGGTCCTCAAAAAAACTCGAACATGCAACTCATATATGGTCGCTGAATGAGATATAGCATAATGAATGTGAGACGATTTGAGCCATCTGATACAATCTTTGTATCCAGTTGCATTCTCATGATTTTCGTCTAACATTGCGCACATGTTATGCTTCTTCTCGAAGAATAATGTAGACATAATGCCTGAAACACAAACGGAAGTTGATCAAAAACGTAAATTTTGAAGCAGTTTATAGATTCGCTGGCATGATCAGGTTCGCTAAACAGGCGAACCTGAGATTTGGCACTAGAACCTATAGATTCGCTGATATGAAAATCTGACATAAGGTCGAGCAAATGTATAGGTTTGCTAGAAACAGTCGGGCGAATCTATGCTGATGCACGGGCGGCGTAACAGCATAGGTTCGCTCAAAAGTCTTGAACTTTCGTTCAGGTTCGCCAGACGAACACTAGGTTCGCTGGAACCCTAGAAATTGAAAAACGGTCTGCATCAGTAAAATAAGCCAACAGGAACATTCAATCATGCAATTAATCACAAGACGATCATATTAATTTGTTACACAATTAAGCACAACACAGTTCAATCATCAACACAGATTTAAATGGGTTCGAGTGGATTGAGACGATTAAAAACACAGTCAATGAAGAAAAATAAGGATTAAAGTGAATGGATAACATACCAGAGTGGATTAAAAAACGGTTTAATTGATAGTGAAAGCAGTGAGTAGGAATCGAACTTGAGATCCTTTTGAAAACGACACGGCAACAATAACAGCGAACTTGTGAAAAAGATTTTGCAAACGAGACATATATATACAGACACATGTTCGCTGGTAATGCAACCTGGCGAACTTCAGATTCGCTCGGAGCTTAAGGTCAAGAGAAGTCATGGCGACTTAAATAAGTTCCGGGCGAACCTATAGATTCGCTGACAGTTTCGCTGGGTTACAAAATTAAAAAAAATAAAATATTTTTGGTTTTTCTTAAGATTTAATTCCTTTATGAATCCATGAAAAACGCCCCATAATTTCGACGCTCAAAAACAAAAACTTAAATGAAAAATATAGACATAAAATGAAAATTAAGAATAAAAATAAAAGTAAAACTAAAAATTTAAAACTAAAGAAGGATATATATATATTTTTCTTAACGTTTTTCGAGCAGAATCCAGAGAATCATAGATTGGCGGGATTGCAGATATGTTTGTCCATTTAAACCCATGCCTTAGTCCTTTCAACAAGAGATCAACAGCTTCAGTTATCATGTTTTTGGTTTGATTGAAGAATCTCAAGCAACTCGGTCCTCACAGACATCTAGGTAAAAGAACTTGTCCTATCATCAGGGTTTATAGAGCAATATGATTGACTTTGCTTGAAATTCTTTGGATCAAATCTTGAATATTGATCAATATATGAGCCTCTTTTGACATTCTGCAATTTTGCATATTTTGGGAGTGGAGCTTGTCAACAATGATTTTTTTGAACACATTGCGACTTATTATTTGGGAAAATCAAATGGTTAGAGCTCCAGGTCTATACCGACGTATAACAGAGGAGATAATCATTTGAGCATGCTCGATGAATCTTCAAGTCTATACCGACATATAACAGAGAAGATCCACCAACTCCAGGTCAATACTTCCGTATAGCAGAGGAGTTAAGCACTTTGACTCAATACGTTCTGAGGAATTAACAAGTAACTCACTCAGAGGCTTTTCTGAAGAGTAACACTAGCAGCTTTTTATTTTGTTTTGCTAACTAGAAACTCAATTCAGGGCTATGGTGTGGGTGATTTGGGATTTTTCAAGGAAATCAATGCAAAGATTTGACGCTCTCAACCCATTTTTGATAGGACTTGTATCTTTGTGCAGACCAATCATGTCAAGGAGATAATCCTCATTGCCGAGTTCTTGAACTTTATGTTTGGCTACACAATCACTGTTTACTTTGTTTTCGGGCTGAGCCTATCTAACATATCCCATACACAACACTTCTGACCTTCAACGTCTCTTTAACATCATTTCTCAAACGGGGATCCTGAAATAACAAAATTTGAAAACTATGAATAGTTAATCTTTAATATCCCCCCCAAAATTTCTATATGATTGCCATGTAATAAGAAACTTTTGTTTTTTTTAGATTTTCTTAATATATATACAGGATAAGGAAAAGAAATGAAATGAAATGAGCGAAGAAATATGTGACAACCGGATTCTCAAGGAAGAAAATGAAAAAGATATTTACATATTTACAAAAGGCCATTTTTCTTAGACAAAGGTTTTCAAAAAGATATCAATCCCAGCATAGAAATCAGTTCATAAAAACGTGGTTTGTCAAATGTTTTTGCGAAAAGATCTGCTTTTTGCTTTCGTGTTTCAATAGGAATGATATTAATGAACCCCTTTTCCTGAGCGTCTCGAATGACGTAAATTCTTGTTTCGATGTGCTTGGTGCGTGTGTGATTAATTGGATTCTTGGCAATTCCAACAGCGGCTTCATTGTCACAAAAGAGTGGTGTATGAAGGAAGTTGATGCCGTAATCCATCATCTGGTGCTGAATCCAGAGCACTTGGCAACAGCAGCTTGAAGCAGCAATGTATTCAGCTTCTCCTATGGACAGGGAGACAGTTGTTTGCTTCTTGCTTTGCCAGGAAACAAGACATTCACCGAGATATTGACATCCACCAGTGACTGATTTTCGGTTTATCCTTCAACCAGCATGATCACTGTTAGAAAAAGCATGTAAATCAAAGTTTCCACCTTTTGGGTACCAAAGTCCTAAACGAGAGGAACCCTTAAGGTAACGAAAAATGCGTTTAACAGCTTTCTCATGCGATTCTTTTGGGTTGGCCTGGAAACGAGCACAGTAGCACACAGCGAATGTAATATCTGGTCGGCTTGTAGTTAGATACATGAGAGATCCGATCATCGAGCGGTACCGATGAGCATTCATGTGACATCTGCCCCAAACCCGAACCCGAGTGCCCGACTCGAACCCGAAGTTGTTATCCTTTAAATTGAAATCGTATTTATTTTCTTCTAAGTGTAACGTTTAGTATTATTATGAATAAACGCATTGAATTTTACGTTACCTCCGTCTTAATTAAATAACCGTATTATGTCGCAAAATATTCCCGCATAGCAAATAAATATTGTGGGAATAATAAATCTCAAAATATATAAATATATATATATATATATAGTTCGAAAACAAAAACTATTAAAAGTGTTAAACAAAAACGCTCCTAGTCTCGAAATAGTCTCGTAAAGGCTTAAACGAACTAAAACTATAAAAACGTCACGTATATAATGGTTATGTTTCAATTTAGTTAAGTTAGTTAGTTAAAATATCTATATACTTAACTTTGGGCTAAATCTGTCAATTTACAAACTATCAATTAAAACTTAAAATGACTATTTAAAACAAACTGAAAGTTGAGGGACCGTTTCTGTAAATTGCAAATTGACCCAGTCCGCCCCCCATTCCCGTTTTTCCGGCAGCCTCGCCGGTAAGTATTCCGGCCACTTAAACAAATCCGGCGAGCCCAATAGTTCCCTTTTTCACCGATTTTAACCAAAATGGGGCATGATAAAATGTTAGTAGACAAGTTTCGAACTCATAATGACTATCAAAACATCATATAAATCAACCAATTTTATTTCCAAACGAAATCAACACCGTTTCAAAACCCATCATATTGAATCCGTCAATTTAATGAGAATTGTTACAAAATCGCATATGCAAACCATTACTGCGTTGTAGTGAAGCCTTAAATAACAATTAATTGACATTCTAATTACTGTGGAATCGCCGATTCAATACCAATTACTATCAAAAATGAAACGAAACATATACAAGCCGAAAACTGTATCAATTGTGATAATTATATTGAGCAACACACTCCATTTCAACTCTCTAAACTCTCAGAATAATCAATTTTGATCAGAATTCACAAGAAAAACTTGTGTGATTATCTCCTTCTTTGGACCTGCAACTCCTATTATCTTCTGCAAATCGTGCTATTTTTCTGCATTTTATCATCGAGATTTACTTGTCGTATCCCAAGAAAGAAATCTGGAAGAGTAATTGAACTACATCGACCTTAATCATGCGATTTGATTCCTACTAAGCCGTTACTTGTTCTTCATCTTAGTCGTTTCAAATACACATCAATCGGGTATGTTTTATATACCATTCTTCTCTATTTTCCATGCTAATCAAAAGCCCTCTGTTGGATTTGGATCTTGTTAACAGGATGAAACGAATTTGGATAATCTTGTTTCTAGGGCTTGTTTTGATAATGGGTGTTGGTGAATTGTATTGGTTAAAATAATTAAAAACGAGTTTCAATAACAAAAGTACATGCTGGTCTAGCGGTTGAGTACGTTACAGTTTCTTGAGGAGGTCGTGGGTTCGAAACCCACAACCTATTTTACTTAATTTTATTACTTTAAAACATTTTTATCATTTAACTATATTTACTAAATAAATACATTTTCAAAATATAAAAACTTATAAATTCGAATACATATATGTATAATTTTATGTATGAATGATTTGAATGGTTATCAGTATTTATACAGCTATATATTTCAAATATAAAAACTAAATGGATTCGTATAATATATAAATAGATATTCAAATACGAAAATACAATTACGTTTCGTACCTAATTCCCAATTTGTACTTTAAAACCCTAATTCCCAATTTGTACTTTAAAACCCTAATTCCCAAATTGTATTTCAAAACCCTAAATCCCAAATTGTACTTTAAAACTAGGGGTGCTCAATGGGTCAGGTTATCGGGTTGGTGGGTTGAACCCGACCCGAACCTGAAAAATTTATACAAACCCAAACCTGACCCGAACCTGAAAATTTAGACATTACCTAAACCCGAACCCGACCTGATTTTTAGCAGGTTGACCCGAACCCGACCCATTTGACCTGAATGATCAGAAAATACATTCTACAAGAGTTAAAAAATCAAAATTACCAAGAAATACATTCTTTAAACGAGAGCGAGCTTATGGAAAATCGGGAATTGCCACCCAAATGTACGCACAACCATATAAGACATTCAATATTGTTATAGTTTTAACGTAAAATACCCTAAACTACATGTATATTTACACAATATACCCTAAATTTTATATTTATATAAAAAATCAGGTCAACCCGTGAACTTAGTGGGTTGACCCGAACCTGACCTGTTTTTGAAATCAGGTCAGCAGGTTCAACCCGAAACTGACCCACACCCATTCAATGTAAACCCAAACCCATGATTTTCAGGTTAGGTTCAGGTCGGGTTTTCAGGTCGGGTCAGAAATTCACAGCCCTATTTAAAACCCTAATTCCTAAATTGCATTTCAAAACCATAAATCCCAAATTTCATTTCAAAACCCTAAATTCCAAATTGCATTTCAAAACCCTAAATCCCAAATTGTATTTCAAAACCCTAAACCCCAAATCTTGATCACGGACTTTTGATTCTTGTTGCTATTGTTTCGTTTCTAAGTTAGGATTTTCCCAATAATTTAGGTGGTACTAATGTTTGGGCAACCCTCGGTGCTTTTTAGCTGTGTTTCTAACGGTTCGATTGTAATTACTTTTCAAGGTGAGTAAACTCACTCCCCTTTTTACTGTTTACGTTTTTGGGGCTGAAATACGTGTTTCTATAATACAAAGGTTTCTTTTGATGTTTCTATTTTCGAAAATGAGATCATTAGATGTGTTAATCATGTTTGGCCGCATGTAGCAAAATTGTGTGATAGTCAATATTAGTTATATTATCTTGTAATTTCCACCGGTACAATGTTAACGCTAATGGCTTGACAAGCCCACCTACATTAATGGCCTGATAGGTGATTTTGACCCGGCGATTCTTTGGTTGATTCTATGTTACTAGTTACTACATGTGATGCTTGTTGCTACGTTGCTATGTCCCTTTGATGCTAAAACATTTTTGATAACTTGCATATCGAGACGGTTAAATGACGGTTAAACGATGGTTATCGATAAATGTAACATGAGTTGGTTCCACGTGACTTGTTGCTAAAGGTAACCCTGCGGGGTCTATGATTCTTGTTTCTATGTGATTCTATGGTCATGGTTGAGATACATATGATGAAATTGCTATGCACATGAGATTGCGAAACACAATCTATAATGATCTCGGATTTTATACTATGTACTATTAATTGTGTTTTACTCACTAGCTAATTCTTTAGCTAACTTATTTTACACGTTTTTCAGGTGAAGTTTGATACAGTTGTGGTTCACGACACGTAGGATGCTTCGAACCTAGAATAAAAAGACAATAAACAATATTTAATTGTCAGTTTCTGTTACGGTTTTTATGACTATTGAATGTTTCTTTATGTCACGACATTATTGCTTAATTAATATTAAAATATGCTTTTAGTGTGCCATGTGCTTTGTACTTTGATATCCGATTCACTTGACGCACCCGGTGTTTTCCGCCGCCGGGCGGGGTGTCACAATTCACAGGATTCCCATTATCATCAGAAGTTAGGCATGTTTGAGCAGTGAAAGGAATCAGTTCAGGAGAAGAATCGTCCATGCCAAACTTTGTGAGGATTTCTTTGATGTACTTCTCTTGGTGGATAAGGATTCCATCAGGCTTCTGTTCCACTTGCAGCCCCAAGAAGAAACACATCTCCCCCATGATAGTCATTTCAAAACGATCCATCATTACTTTCTCAAACTCTCTACACAGCCCCTCATTTGTCGAACCGAAGATAATATCGTCCACATACAATTGAACAATTAGCAGCTCGCCATTAACCTCCTTCTTGAACAATGTCATATCTATAGTCCCACGAGAGAAACCCTTGCTGAGCAGATACTGTGTCAGAGTTTCGTACCAGATTCGTGGAGCTTGATGCAACCCATACAGGGATTTATCAAGCTTGTACACCTTTGAAGGAAAATTTGGATCCTCGAAACCCGGTGGTTGACATATGTAGATCTCCTCATCAATATCTCCATATAGAAATGCACATTTAACATCCATCTAATAGACTTTAAAGTCTTTGTTAGCAGCATGTGCAAGAAAGATTCTAATGGCTTCAAGACGAGCGACTGGGGCAAAAACTTCAGTGTAGTCAATCCCCTCCTCTTTAGCAAATCCTTGAACAACCAATCTCGCCTTGTTTCTGATAACAACACCGCGATCATCTGGCTTGTTTCGGAAGACCCACTTAGTGCCGATGGGGCGCTTATTAGGAGGAAGATCAACAAGTTCCTAAACTTTAAGCTTCCTAAATTGTTGCAATTCCATTTTCATGGCATCAACCCAACTAGGATCTTCAAGTGCTTGTTTATAATTCTTCGGAACGACTTGTGATAAGAAAGAAGCATAGAGACACTCATTAATCAAACCGCTCTGACTCCGAGTTCTCACACCATCAGTAATTAATCCAATGATATAATCATGAGGATGATCTTTTAAGGTTTTGAAGTTTTTGTTAAAAACATTTGGTTAGATTGTGATGAGGATGCTTGATTAGATGGTTGAGATGGAACATTTGAAGTTGGAGGAATTGTATCGATAGAAAAGGTTGGGATGGAAGTGGATGATGAAGGAATATCAGATGGAGGAAAGGAAGTATTTAGAGGTGGTGGAATGTCAAATGTGGTTGGAGGTATTTGAGTGGCAGAAGGTTGTGGTGGTGATGGTGGTTGAGGTTGACGTTTAATAATTGTAACTGGAGTATGAGGAATGATGTCATCATCGTCAGAGTTTGGAAGATTAAATGAGTTGAAAACAGTGGTGGAACTGTAAAACTATGCGGGTTCACTGCCAATGCTTGTTGAGTTTGATTCTTGTCAGTCAACATAGTAGGACTCTTGCACAATCCGTGTTCGCTTGTTGTACACACGATACGATTTTTGTGTGTCAGAGTATCCCATAAAGAAACATTCATCAGACACCGCACCAAACTTTGTTTTCTGATCTTGAGTGTTCAAAAGGGTACAAGAGCAACCAAAGGGACGCAGAAAATTGATCAGTGGCTTTATCCCACGAAACAACTGATATGATGTCTTCATCTTGTCTTTGGCAATCAGTACCCGATTCAGGACATAAGCTGCACAATTAACTGCTTCTGCCCAGAAGATAATTGGAAGCTTTGACTCAATCAGCATAGTTCTTGCTGCTTCCACAAGAGTTCTGTTTTTCCTTTCAGCAACCCCATTTTGTTGCGGTGTCCTTGCAGCACTAAACTGTCTGAGAATACCCCTTTGCTCATAAAAGGAATTGAAGATATGGTTTCTGAATTCAGTTCTGTTGTCGCTTCTAATGGCATGAACCTTTCGCTTCCCAAGAACCTCAATTTGAGGAATCAGCTTCATTAGCTCTTTAGCAGTCTCACTCTTGTTTGCTAGGAATCTCACCCAGGTGTACCTAGAGTAATCATCTGTGACAACCAAGCAATAAGATTTCTTAGCAATAGATTTGACACATATTGGACCAAATAAGTCAGTATGTAACAATTCGAGAGGTTGTAAGATAGAATTTTCAATTTTGAGTTTATGTGGCTTTTTGTGCTGCTTTCCTTTAGCACAAGCCATGCATTTCTCTACCACAGAAAAGTCTTTAAGTGGTAAACCCCTAAACAAATTGTTCTTAACCAACTTATTTAGTATTTTAAAATTAATGTGCCCTAAACGTCTATGCCATTGGAAAGATTCTAAAGATGAAGCTTTAGATAGAAGACAGGTCACAGTGGAGGTAGATTCTTTTGATCCCATATTCAGCATATATGTATCATTTCGCCTTGGAGCTCGCATGATCACCAATTCTTGAGGAATAGTAAACTCTGGCTTCAAGAATAGACATTCATTTGGAAGAAATAACACAGGAATATTCTTATCACAGATTTGTGATACGCTAAGAAGATTGAATGCCAACTCAGGAACATAGTTAACGTCTTCCAAGGTTAGTGAACCATTCGAGACTTCTCCTTGACCAATCATTTTACCACCCTTCTTGTCTCCCGCAAAAGCAATGTATCCACCATTAATAATCTGATAATTCGTAAGCAGGTCCTTCAACCCAGTCATATGTCTGGAACATCCACTATCAATGTGCCAATGACTATTTACAACGGCGCTTGAATGTTCCTGACATATTTCAAAATAGAAATTAGACTTTTGAAATTGGGACCCAAGCCTTAGTGTACTTAGGTCGCTGAACAGAAGAAGATTTACAGAAAAAATTATTTACAAACGTATTCAATCTTTTTCCAAAATATTTCTGCCTTGAACTATTTGTAACTAACTCAGGACATTGCTTGACAGTATGATCATCATTTCCACATTTAAAGCAATGGGATTTCAAACCTACTTTGGAAACTTTAGAAACAAGAATTCTATCTATTTCAATCTCTTCATCACAATCAGATAATTGAGAATTACAATCACTGTAAGAGTCATAAGGCTCTTTTGATTTACCTGCTATGACTTTTACCTTTTCAGATTCAGATTTAGATTTATCAATGTGATTCATCGATGAGAAAGATGATTCCCTGTCTTTAGGTTTTGAAATCCTCACAGGTGTGAAAGATGGAATTTGATGAGAAAAGAATTTTTGAAAACAGTTTGTTTTGGTTTGACTTTCAGAGACATGACCTGAAAGTTCATCTTTGTCATTCACACAAACATTTTCAATCACATCATCATTCAACAGATTAATGTTTGAAGTAGAGCATCCTAAATTACTATTACAAATAAGATTGTCTGAATGTAACACATGACTAGAAACAAAATTAATTAATCTACTTATTCTACTGTCTTCAACAAACTTCTTTGAATCATAATTAGAACAATTAGTAATGCTAGAACAACCAAGGCCACTACTCCCACCATAAGCATAGTCCTCTCGAACCTCTTTAAGATTTACTCCACTTAAACCTGCAATAGAGCTGTTAGTATCATTCTGTATAATCTCTTGTATGAACTCATTCGAAGGATAAGGAATGGTTGTTGGAGAATAACAGAAAGTACTAGGTGGAGGGTACACATGTGCATCATTGTTATAACCCAAACCGGTCTTAACTCTAGCCCCCCATTGTTTCTTGCAGAGATCCTCCCTTTTCATACTTGAAATCGTCCATTGTTCCAGTTTATTTTTGACTATTCTGGTCTCAAACTCAGCAAGAGTGACTTGCTCAGTCAAATAGTTTATTTCACAGTTCTTTTCTAAAATAGATCTTTTTAAATGTTCGTTTTCTTTTAAAGCCGCTCTCAATTTAACAAAAAATTTTGATTCGTTCTCTTTAAGCTTTTTGTTAATTTTCTTCAATTCGTTTTCATTTGACATTAATAATTTATTAGCTTTGTATATGCCAATCAAACTAATTTTGCATGCAGATGAACACATATCTTCAACAACTTCATAAGGAAGACCAATTACCAGTTTTTCAGCAGCAAGAGCACGATCACACTGGCAGTAAGGAGTGCTTTTCTTGAACTCATCCACAGCTTCAAGCTTGGCCTTTTCAATCACTGCTTCTATGTCCATCTTTGACTCTTCATCATTCTTCATCTCATTAACAGCAGCTTCACACGTAAACCCAGAATGAACTATCTCTTCCTGACCCAGATGTCCTTGAGCAATAACATATGTTTGAACCTCAGTTGTGACACCAGCTTCACGATTCATACCATCTTGAACTTCTTCATCCCTTACCACTTTCAACTCATCAACCTCATACTTGGAAACCTCACTCAAAACCTTTTCTTCTTTAACCTTTGACTCAGCAGCTTCGTCAGAGTTCTCACCATGTTCACCATAAAATTCTTTGAAAGGATCAAAGCAACTAATATAGTTATCATAAAGAGCAACCTCCTTAACAATCTCAGCAACCAAAGCATGATTAATTTCTTCCTTTGCTTCTTCAATTTCTGCACTCCAATCAAAGTTGGTGAGCAGTGCAGTTTCTTTTCTCGGCTTAACTTCCTCAGCTCTTTCTTGAATTGAAAAAGTTCTAGAATTTCCAGAATTCACAGGTTCAGTGACGATAGGTAAAGGACATTCCCTCTTGAAGTGTCCCAATTGTTCGCAGTTGTAACACCTCAACTTTCCTTTATCATAACCCAGTTTGTTGTTCTAACCCTGATTCCCAAAATTCCTTCGACATGTTCTTTCTATAAATCTTGTAGCACGAAGATTGAGCATTACCATTTGCCATTGGATGTCAGTTTCTTCAAGATCATCAGGATCCACCTGATACATATCTTCAACAGTCATCCCTTTTTCCTTTCAATTCACCTGCAACTAGAGCTTCATAACTATGAACAAACATCCCAAATAAAACCATTGTGTCAGATGGAATCTGAGTAGTGACAGATGCATTTAAGCCAAAACCAACACTTGTAGAAGCACTATCAGATTTAATAGACCCAAAACTTGATGATCCTCCAGATGCAGCACCATAAATATGTGAGTTTGCAGCGGATGTAATAAGTGCAGCATTCTGAGGAGGGACATTAGGAAACATCATGGACTGATTGTATTCTCTCCTCTTCACATCAATATCAAATGACTTTAGCTTGTTTATCACGTCCATTAGTTTAAAGTCATGAAAGTTTCTCTCTTGCTTCAACAGTTTGATCTGAAGACTCCACTGAGGGGGAAGTGAATCTAAAAGCTTTGTAACTTGCTCATAATTTCCCAGTTTCTCATCATACTTTTTCAGATTGCTTGATACAGATAGAAAACGATTGGTTATATCAGTCAGACTTTCTTGCTTATACCCCATAAATGAATTAAACTCCTTCTCAGCTTGAGCTTTTCTATCCAGCTTCAGATCCTCGTTACCATCATAGAACTCACACAACGCATCATACAAACTCTCTGCAGTTGTGTGTTCAGCAAACCTGTTGTAAATATCTTGATGTAAACAGAGTATCAAAGCTCCAAGAGCCTTTTTATCACGATCAAGCAACTTGATATCACCTTCGGTATAGGTACTTGGATCAGTGTTTGGTGAAGTAACAGTTCCTTCAACTTTCTTTGGTATGTGAGGGCCATTAACAATCGACTCCCATTGATTGTAATCAGTATAGTAGAAAAACGCCTTCAAGCACCGCTTCCAATCCTCAAAATTTTCACCAGTCACAAGCCTCGGTGGCCTGTTTGGTTGAACACTCTCCAGATCATTCATGTTTATGGTTGATGTAGTCATAATCAAAAACAGATTTTAGGTTCGCTGACAACAGATTCGCTCGGTAGATTCGCTCGACAGAATACAGATTCGCTCGACAAAGAGCGCAAGTTCGTTGGACAGATTCGCCTGACAGAACAAAGACTTGTGCTCAAATGGGTTCGGCAGCAAGTTCGCTTGCACACAGAACCAAGCAGGTGAACTTTCGTTCAAAACTTTGATAGATTCGCTAATCAAAAACAGAAATTTCCAAAACACAAAAACATTATAGATTCGCTGGATGAACAGTAGGTTCGCTGGATGAATGTTTAGATTCGCTGACTTACGGGAAAAACTGTTTCAGTCCAAAATCAACCAAAACTACCTCAAAAATCAACCAATTTAAGATCTGTTTGTTTCTGTAGCTTTCTATTACCAAATATGACAAACCCAAAGCAAATTCCAGCTCAAAAACACAACAAACAGATTTGAATTGAATCAAACAGTGTTTTGACACAAAAACCCCAAAAACTTCACAAAAATCTCAATGATCAAACAATCAAGAGCACTAAGGCTCTGATACCATATTGTTAGTCCATCAGATCGAGATTTCAGTGCTATAATGATTAAACAAACAACAAAACACACAAGATTCAATGAAAAATAGTCCAAATACCCTTAACACACTATAACAAGATCAAAACAACACAATAAGAGGTAATCAAGCTACAAAGATGATAATAATAAGCTCCTAGCACCTCTGCCGTCACACACACAATTTAGGGTTTGATAAACTTGCAAAACTCCTATTGAAATGAGAAAACATTACAATATATAGTGCAGTCTTAGGTTCGCTGACAGATTCGCTGACAACGAATCTGTCATGCCAACCTATCAGCTTCGCCGGGCACAACACAGATTCGCCCGGCGGCTGATCTAAACAAAAGACTATACTAATCTAGACTTCCGGGCGAATCTATAGATTCGCCCGTAGGTTCGCTAGAATAGAAACAACAAAATACATAACAAAACAAAGTAACACCGACATGCCGGTGAGTCCAACCTATACATGAACTATCATATACATACCTTCACATAAACTCATACATACACTTAACTACACATATTATATCATCATTACACTCGGTTTACCTCGTCCTCCTACATCATGCATACATATACATCATAACCTACACATGCATATACTTATATATCTATATTTGCTGCCATTTCATAGACATACATGCATATACAATTTATCGACAGTTCCGTTTACATATTTATATATACAATCTATTCATACACGGTACATCACAGTACACACATCAGCTTTTATACACGCATACATACATATGTATCATTTACTGTTTAGCCACCTGCATACTATATACAAAATCCCGACATGTAACCCGCAACACATACATACGATTGCATTCCTATATACTTACGTTCATGCGATACAAGTTCAACACACACATATAAATACGAACCCACTTCTGTTACATCTATACCTACGTACACCTACACAAACCGTCATTCATATATAAATGTTCATATATATCATCGCATGCAACACAACTATACACTGCTATTTGTATTCTGGTTCTTGGTATACACATATATACATAAACGCTGCATATATATACATATATCATTTATTCTATTCTTGTTATTGCTGATGCTATATCACCTACATCCATGCATACACGTTCACACACATACATACATACTGATCTATATAGATATCCAACAATTTTAATTAATCATACACACACATAGCTGAGAAGATACATAAATATTGTTCTATATTATATATATCCAGCAACTTTAATTAATATACACACACAGTTACACACATACATATACTGATCACGCATATATATATCCAAATATATTCTTATGCCTCCCATGCTGTTCATACCCACTGTACATACAAACTGCTATCTACGTACACATAACACATATACACATCGATCAACATTAGAAGTTATACACGATGATGCTTATGGTCATACATACACAGTTACATACATCCTATACATACTAGAACTTATACAGCAAGTCTGTATTTAAACACATTTACGGGTCACAAGAACTCACCGAAACATCACGAACAGAAGGTTCGGAAGCAAGGATTTGCAGCTGTTGCTTCGATTCCGTCACCGGCTAACCGCTGATCCGAACTGAAACACCGCAAAACAGAAGGTATAGAGGCAAGGATTTGCAGCTGTTGCTTTGTGATTTCTTGAAAGCATGGGAAGCAGGACACGAGTGTGAGGAGACGGGTTCGATGAGTAGAGTTTTGCTGGTTGCGGCTGGTGGAAATCAACGGTGAACAGGAAGGGGGTTCTGTTTGCGTGTTGTGGCTGCTGCTGTTTTCCAGTATCACTGAGAAAAGACTTGGTGGTGATGGTGATGTTATAAAGGGAGGGGGGTTCGAATAGGGTTTGGGTTAATTAGCTAAAATACACCTTTGGCTCTTTCATAGTTTAGTTAAATACAAAATGAACCCTAAACTCATATAAAACTTAACGGAAATAGCTAGAGAATAGGTAACGGTGTTAACCAGAAATTGCGGGGTGTCAAACGGTGTATATTTGCCATAAATAAAACAATCCACACAAAACAATAAATCGAGCCACTAAAATTGGTTCGGTTTCGTTCGAGCCATCAAACGAAAAACTGAACTGGTCTCAAGGGGACAAAATAACCATTATTTCAACTTCTCCCACTTGATTTAAGATCTCTATCTTCCACTTGTTCGTCATTCTCTTGGTCTTCAATCTTTTGTCTCGTTTATTTCAATTTAACAGTAATACAACTTACAGAAAATTGAAATAAACCTATCTATTACATGGGGTTCCAAATAACCCAAATAGAATACAAAATTGAAATAACCAAAACATAGCCACGGCAAACACAAGGGATCTAGGACTCGATTCATAATCCTAACAAAAATAAAGGAAAGATCCTTTTGTCAAAATAAAACCTTTTGACAAAATAAAACTTGGATAAAAAATTAGCATTTAATTGTATGCATCATTGGCTCTGATACCACTGTTGGGAATCTCGGGTATCATTTAACTTTTATAGAATCTCATTTTATAATAATGATTATTAATATCTCATATTAATGACAACGAAAGCGATTTATGATAATAAAAAAACCCGAGATACAAATCCGCCAGTGATCCATATGCAAACTAATTAAACAATTAACACAACCATATGGGGTTTAGGTGTATACCGAGACACGAACTGGATCCAATCCACGTACCACGTGCAGTTCACATCTGCAGCGTCTAGTGCACGACAACGTTGATGGTGTTGTCGTCGCCGTCGACCGAGAGAGAGAGAGGAGCATGCGCGGCGGCTATGTGCCTCCAAAACTAGGTTAGAGTTTTCTTGATCAATAATGTTTTATTTATAACTTTAAGTTATACACTCTAACCCCTTGATCTTTTAAACCCTTTCACAAGTAATTAACTATTAATTGCAAATTAACCCCTAATGCTATTTAACTCTTTAAATAACAAATAATTATTTCTCAAATAATTAATCATCGTTTCTCCATAACTCGTGTCACGTATTTAACTAATTAAATACATATTTAATTATGTCCTCCAAAGTGTAACTCATTGGATCGTATCTTGACAGCAACACTATTAATTGAACGTCGGACATCCCATTCCAACACATTTATCCCGCTCAAAACTAAGAATCTTCTCTTAGACTGTACGTAATGGGCGTTTTTTGCCCTTGATAACGCCCCACCCCCATTACGTGGGGGCGTTATGTACAAATTTTTCGTTCGGGCGTTTTTGTTAAAACGCCTTCGCCCACTTTGAATTCCAAGAAATTACCGTTGCCAACGGCATTCTAACGGCTCCTTTGTTTTTTTTCTTTTTAATTATTTTATATTTTTAAAACCTATAAATACTACACATTTTAACATTATTCTCACAACATTTCTAATCCTTATTTTCTACTAAATTACTACACTATACTCTACAATGTTTCCATACGGTTCCTCATTCGGTTCGCCAAACAACCCCAGGTACCGACCCCCTCGAAGAACCGACACAAACCAAAACCAAGCAAACGACCCAAACGACATGTCGAACGCTAATATTTTTGGTTTCATTCAAAACATGCAATGAATATGGGCATGATTGGTATGAACCCAAACATGATGAGTATGGGTATGGACCCAATGAATATAGGCATGACGGGTATGCATTCGAATATGATGGGATGGTCACAACCCGTTGATTTGGAAGAAGTCATCCCGGAAACGCAACCGGTGCCTCCAACTCAAGATGCCGGTCCGTCCCAACCCAAAAAAAGGTCACACAAGAAGAAAGCGTCGGGAGAACCGAGAGCACCGAAATCACACGTTATTTGGCCGGTTGATGAAGAATTTCAATTGGTGCATGCTTTTCTATCTAATTCCGAGGATCCGATCATTGGTAAATATATATTTTAAATAACGTTTGTTATTTTTTTAATAATATTGTTAATAAAATTTTTTGTGTTTTTTTAGGGAACCACCAAGACCGAAGCGTGTTTTGGAGTAGGGTTCAGGATGATTTTCACAAGTTAGTCGGTAAATCGTTAGGCTACCGTACGAAGGATAAGATTTCCTCAAAATGGAGGGAAATGAACTCTAAGTGTGTGGTATTCAATAGTGTTTACCAATGTCTTTTTGAAGGTTGGGCCAGCGGAGAAAACAATGTCGACATTCAAAAGGCGGCATTGGAAGAATATCGGGGTACGAAAGAGCCGTTTCCTTATCTTGCCATATGGGACTTTTTAAGAAAGTCTCCAAAATGGCTTACTTTGATCAACCCGGTCACGACTTCGGCCCGAGCGTCGAAGAGGTCAAAAACAACTTCGTCCACCGAACCGGCAAGTCAATCTTCCGATGCCCGACAACAATGTATTGACTTGAACAAGACCGAGGAAGAGTTCGAGCAACCGCAACATCCCGAACGACCAATCGGGGGGGATAAGGCAAAGAGGAAAGGCAAGAAAGCCGTGTCGTCATCTTCTTCGGGTATAGACTACAACGAGCGGTTTTTGGAAATGAATGAAAAGTTAGACGCTATAACGAAATTAGGACAAAAAAGAATAGAGCAAAAAAATAAAATTTGGGAGGAAAAAAGAGAACGTCAAATGAAATTGGACTTAGAGTTTTTGGGAAAACCAATCCCTGAGGAGCCGGGACCGCGACGTGAACTTCACCTCGCATGTATCAATCGCATAAAAGAAAAATATGGGTTGTCATGATTATATTATATTTATGTTTATTTTTAAGTTTTTTTTATGGTATTTGTAATTTTTTTAATTATGAGTAGTTACTTTTGTTTTTTTATAGTTTATTAAATTTATATAGTTTAAATAATAAATTAAAAAATGATTGAGTAATGATGGTGGGGCATTAGAAGTGACATTAACCATTACACCATTTTTTGGTATAATGTCCATTCTCCAGTCAGCAGCCACATGACAGAAAATGCTCCCAAGGGGCATTAACCATTACACAAAGTCTTATAAGCTATGTATGAAAAGAAATTGATAACATTAAATCACCCATAATTTTCTCCTCCAAATTCTCAATCTACCTTAGTTAAACCCCTGAAATCACTAAGAAAACGGAAAACAATCAAGTTAAAAAATACTCATCGCAATTTACGACTCAGACTCATGCATGCTGACCAGTACACTCGACCCGATATATATGATCATTACCGTGAATTTTGCAAAATATCTATCGTTTAAAATATTTGTATGTTTGTTTTTCTTAATCCTTTTTAAGTTAATTGGTAGTATTGACAAGACACACATTTTAAAAGCGTGGTTTATTTTCAAAACTTAATTATTTTTTCGTAAAATTTTAGAATTTTATTTTTTATGTTTTCATCCTTATAATCCACAAAGTTTAATCTTGTAAAATAATATTAGCATCCTCATTCATCTGATGCGATAGAAAAACCAAACAAAACCATAACTTTATCCGATCTAGTAAGTCATATTTTTTACTCCATACCTAAGAAAATGTTAAAAGAGATCCGGGTAGGTATCTCAAAAGCCCACACCATATTCAATTACTTATTACTCCCGGCCCATAAACCCATCCGATCACTAAAACCCTAATCTATTTCCCTTTCACAATCTATAAATCAACACCCGCCTCTTTCATCTTCATTCATAAATCACTCATTCATCCCTCTTATATTCATCCTCTTAACAACAATCTGGTATACATGTTTTAATTTTCATATTCATTTTTATTTAGAAATTTAATTCTATGCGATGATGAAGCAATTTGTGGACTAGAGTTTCTGATCTTGGGCTCTTCTTCCCATTTAGTTTGACGACAAACCCTTGGCTGTCTGAGCATAACATTCAACCATTTTCATACTTTATTTCACACTTTATTTGATCTCTTTTGTTTTTAATTTCATATTAGAGCTTATGACGATAAAAACATATATCTTAGCGGATTTCAGTGAGATTGAATTGTTTTAATCAATGATCTGGTTGTTACACACACTGAAGCTCTTTTATAAATTGTTATTTGATTTTAATGTTTTGTTTAAAGCTGTAGTTGGATGATGAAGATCAATGATGATGAAAAACACACGAGGGTGTGTTTAGGGAAGTGGACAACACAACAAAAATTGTCTTGCCGTGATCCCAATTTATAACGACTTCTCCTTCCACTGAGATGTGTTCATCATTTGAAAGTTTTAGACTTAAATATTGAATTTTATGGCGTCCATTTACCAATTCTGGAGGATTAATTTAGTTCCTCACGGTGTAATGGCTCGGACGCCAAATTAATATATGTGGCTATTCTGATAAATGGTTGTTTAGTACTATATTATCCGGGAAACTCCTCATACATTTTATTATTTATTTTCTGAAAACTATATTTATAAGAACTATTTCATTTTCTTTAAACAATTTAAGATCTTGTTTTCGTTCATATAGTTGAAACATGTAAAAGTTTTCTGTAATTCCAATTAAATTCTTATTTATCTAGAAAAGTAGACTATTTAAACAAATAAAAAGAATGTGCAAGTAAAATAGAATGATAATCTGTTTTATTGATATGTTTTCTTCTGTACATAACATAAAAGATAACAATATGGGTTTTTTAGTTATATTAATAGGAAGGGAAGTTTAATAAATAGTTATTAGTTTAAGTTATAAAATTCTTAAACCTCGGGGATGCAAAGCATTTGCAGGTTATGTTATTAGTTAGGAATTTGCTTATCACATTCTATGCTCTGTTTCTCAAGTTTTGAGTCCGGTTTATGCTCTTTTTACTAAGGATGTATATCATTTACAAACATATAAGCCGGGTTCGAGGATGAAATAAGAGCGATTAGAGCTGGTTAGCAGATTCTGATGGTGTGGTTTGTGCTTTTCAAAGTTGTCAGTTTGAAAGAGGCGGTGTGTCAATCTTCTACTTGCACCATGTTATCATTTTACCACTCTTGATACTTCGAGGCTTAAAAAGGCTGATTAAAAAAATACATAAATTAAAAATTTTAGTTGTAATTATCGCTTTACGGAAAATTAGCTGAAAAGTAAAAACACTTTTAAAAGCTATTTTACTATTTTGCAAGTGTGATGTCATTTGGCAGAGCAGGAGCCTACATGAATTGTGTTTGATGGCGGAAGGCAATTAGCTTTTTTACATACGGTCTAGTTTTTCATCTTTTTGTTGTTTTTATTGCAAATTATGAATTTAATTTCCGTGTTTTTATGATTCTAAACATCATGCTTTGTTGATGATGTATGTGTGATAGGAGTGAACTATCTCGATGATATGCCTTACGACATTTCTAAAGGTTTTGTTAACTCACTATTTTCACCATAAACTTAAAGGTTATTCGATTCCTTTTGGACTTGTATTGATAGATTTGTGACAACATCTAAACGATTTTTGAAGTCCAAGTCTTGGTTATTTTTAGTTTTGCATTTAAATAATGTAGATTTAGTCTATGTGAAACCTAATTAGCACAAAATAACACTTCGAATGCAAAAACCGAAGTAGTTAGATTTTGTGCATAAATATTCTTTAGGTTGTTTCCTTTAGACTAATCATTTGTAACCAACTAGCTAGTTAGCTAAATTAGTAGGGACCCGTGCAATGAGATAGGACGCCGTATTCTTTACGGTGCTTGTAACTAGGCCTTTTCTTATCTGTACAATATTTTCATAAAAACTATTCATGAAACTTTTTTATAGTATATTAGAAAACATCTTATTTATTGGATGTTAGCAATGGCTATTTAAAAAAAACGTACTTTTAAACATATCATCCTAACAACCACAATACACATGTCCCACCTGACAAAAAGCTAAACAATTTTTGTAGGGCTAACTACTTAATCAAGACTACTTGCAGTCTGACTCCTAGTACTTGTGGTAGTTTTACTATAGCACCCTTGGAACTTCCTGACTTGATTCAATTCTGTTGCTGCCTTTCCTGACTAGGAATGACTTGCTTAGCTAGTTTTTTTGGTTAGACTGATAGAGGGCTTAGCCGAAACCTGTAGGTTTTCTGACCGATCCTGTTAGGTTGAAGAATGATACTGTTGGACGGGAGACGTATCCTTAACCTGGAGGTCAAGTGATGCTCTCAACTAGAGAGGGGTGCCTTGGAGTGGGTACCCGATCGATTCAATCAACAACTAAGATGGGGTTGTTCTTAAACAATGAGAGATGCATTTGAGTTTGTTTGTATTTTTGTTGGTGCTCTCAGGGCTGTGAAACAAGTGCAGTATAGACTGGGGTTGAATGGGCCTACTGTTATCGTTGAAAGGAATTGTTCAAGTGTTGTGAATTGAAATTAGTTGGCTCCACATCAATAAATAAAAACTTTGTGGTCAAAACATTGCGATGCATTGGGGATGTTGTTGGGGATGTTGTTGTTGACTATTATAAATGATAATAGGTACCCGAGCGATGCATTGGGGATGTTGTTGGAGCTTCTCATTAGTAAATGATAATAGGTACCCGAGCGATGTATTGGGGATGTTTATGTTGACTATTATTAGTTTCCAGGTGTTTTGTTAATTTGGAATTTTGTTTACTAAAGTGTATTATGGTTGTTATCTGAATAGTTTTTAGTTAGTATTATCATTGCGATCGACCTAGGTGACGAACGCAACACATGCTAGGTAATTAATAACTCAATAGATGATAATATTCAACTAACCATGAATTAAATACGAATATATCCAAATCTTAACATAAAAACCAGAATAAATATTTTGGTTTGAACTTGTTTCATGAAATGAGACAAAAATTATTGTACTTCCTATACTTCTCTTCAATAACATACTTTTGTCCCACTACCATGTATCATCCAGAGGGAGCCCATGGATTTTTAGTTTTTCTTTGCCTTTATCTTTTTACATCTTTTTGTGGTTAGACATCGACAGACTTCTCATCTTTGACTATCTCCTCATTAACTGAATCTATAAAAACAACGTTGGTCACTAAAAAAAAATTTTAGTTTGTTTCTTATAAGTTTACAATAAGCATGTGTGTTATATAATATAGATAAGTTAAACTACAAGGATAAAAGTTCAAGTGATAACTAACATATTTCAAATTAACATTGTTATCCTTCATATATATTCCTAAATTCTATAAAAACAAGATAGAATAAGTTAGTAACAACCCGTGTGACTACTAATGGGATTTTTGTTATCCAGTTATACAATACAAACAAAAAAAATCATAATGTGATAATTTTGTTAACTAAGAGATTCACATATCAAGTATAATGTCACCTTCTATCACTTTGAGGACAACAAATTAGTTTTCAAACTTTGTCGATCCATCTTATACAACAACACTTCATCAGAATGTCCATCAGTAACTTCGTCTCTTTGTGAATAAGTCATATGTCAAAGATTAAATGTTAAAGATTAAGCTAAGTTCACATTACCTATAAACTATTCACATAAACAATCTACTTATAAGTAAAAAGTAAACACCTACTTTTCGAACTTTGTCCATCCATCTTATTCAGCAACACTTTGTAGAAATGTTCATCACTAACTATGTCTCTCTATGAATAAGTAATATCATTATAAGAAATATCAATGTCAAAGATTCAATGTTAAAGATTAAGCTAAGTTCAAATTACCTATAAACTATTATCTAGTGAGGCATGTTTCCGGTTAACCTTTTGATAGAGATCAAAAGCTCCTGACGCATTCAACCGTAAAAACCGGATGTCGTTTTAACATTGTCTTTCAATATATACCAAACTTTATAAAGTAATGTGACGATATACCCAAATGTGTTCAATATATACCAAACTTTATAGTCATAAACTATTAACAAAAGTTCACAAAATTATAAAAGACACCAAAATGCGTTCAATATATAAAGAGTATTTATCTACCAAAAACTTCCTAATGGTCAAGATATGAAATCACTAACAGCTAGCAAATATGAACAATTTAGCAAAGCCTCTTTACATCTAGCAAACGACACACTGAATTTTCTATGCATCATTAATGAATATCAAAATCCGTTAAGGAGATATTCATGTTTGATCCAATAGAGTTTCTGAGCATCATTAATATATAGTTGACAATAGTTTTCAAAAGCTCAAATAAATAAAGTAGATGATAAAATGTTTGCTTTAGTGACATTTATAAGCAAATACATGAAACACATAGATACCTATTATAAGTTCATTCTTACCAAGTGACCAAAACATAAGATGCTACAAAATGACAATATCTATAAACCATACAAAAAAATGACAAGAAAAAAAAAAAGAAATGTTAATGGAAACTGTTTTAAAGTAGGCAACAACACAAGAAAAAATGTTGGAAAAAGTACAAAAAAAAAAACAAATAAAGTCAGTAAACTTTATAGCAAATCACTTAAGTACATGACTTTCTGGGCACATGTAAAAATATAATCATTTTAGTTGAAAAGATCAAACAGCTTCAAAATTTAACTGCTAAATTTTGATTAAACGCTACGCGAAGGCACACAAAGCAAAATTAGGTGTATCAAAGAACACATGTACCTGCACCACGTCGCAAGCTTTGACGCCAACAATAGCAAAGCAAAAGGCACCTTAGCATACACTATAAAATGATATGTTAAGCTTATTAGGTCAATGTTAATTTGTACACTTCTTTTAAGAGCTCACTATGATTGAACTTTCTATTTGTTAAGTTCTATGTATCTAGATGTGAACTTTAAAGACAACTATAAAGATGATTTGGTTATTTATTAAAATTAAAAAGCCTTTGAGTTCTTGTAGGATGAAAAAAGTTCATACTCTCAAGAGAATTATAACGATGATTTGGTTTGGCTTTTATGTTATAATTTTTCTTTTTTGAAAAAATATAGAAAAATAGTTTTGATATAATCATTCTTTGAAAAAAATTATTGTACTCTGAAAACATCAAAAATATCAACCAAAATAGAATTCAAAAATAGAAAGCAATCAAAAAAATATAAGAGAAAGCAATCAAATAAACCTTCTGAGTTGCATTAGTGTGACAAATTCAACAAGTCCCTGACCTCAACGACTTCACTACAAATTCATGAGTATAGTCAAAATCAACCAACTATGACTCTCAACTATCCGCAACATAAATTTTGATGTTTACATCACTTTAAGGTAAATCAAAGGCTGCTAAATAATTTATGCAAAGTTGTAATGAAATGCAAGCTGTTGAAGATTATAAATAAGCCAAATAACACCAACTAAGATGATAGCCAAAAATCTAAATATCAAAACAGAACAGTAAAGAGTATAAAGAAAATACTTACAAATCAGTATGTTAAGATTTGGCATATGCCTTCTTTCTGTTTCTTTTGCCTAACCATCTTTTATGCGTCGTTTGTGTTGGAACTCCTGGAAGTTACCTGCTGAGGGATGAGAGAGGGGGTATAGAAGTGTAATTAGTGTTAAAAAGACAAATTGGGGTGCTTATAACGCACCTTCAATTTGTATTAGATATAGTATAGATTAGTGTGGTAAATGCAATAAAAATATAAACTTTACCCTCTACTATAACACGTGTCTTCACTATTAGTTGGTTCGGTCAAGAGTATTCTTGGCGAGAACGTTGTTGAACCTTGAAACCCACAGCCTCTAATATGTTTAGCAACATCTTCTAGTTCTATTATAGCAGTAACTGGATGCGACTGAATTCAGTCCATAGATCTAAAAATAAACGACCGTGACTTAATCTGTATAATTTGAGTTTTGTGTTACCTTCAATGGCCTAAAATGGGCAACCGTTCCATTGACACCATAGAAAAGAATTGGACACTAATTCTGCAATGATA
This sequence comes from Tagetes erecta, assembly GCA_030867185.1. Taxonomy (NCBI): domain Eukaryota; kingdom Viridiplantae; phylum Streptophyta; class Magnoliopsida; order Asterales; family Asteraceae; genus Tagetes; species Tagetes erecta. The sequence goes on along the minus strand of CM061489.1, from coordinate 37,638,227 downwards.
ATAATAGAAAGTCTTATAATGCTTTCATATAAGAGCATCTGATAAAAGCTATATATATACGTGTTCTAAATATTCATCATTATAATCATTCACCATAAGACTCCTTTTCATTGAAATTTAACACCTCAACGATAGTAAAAATAAAATTAACATTTTCTACAATACAAGCATTCAATTAGGTTACAACACCATAAAGACCAACTTATATGATTCAGTCAAATATGCAATATGAACACTTATACCTTAAACACGGTTATAAAATAGCTCATTTTGGTAACGATCATTGAAAAATTTAGTCAAACGCAATATGAATAAAAATAATACCATCAACAACGCTGCTGCATTATCTCATTTCAGTAACATTTTCAAACCTTTATTGAATAATTTAGTCATACACTTCTGTATCTTATGTTTGAAACTCAAAACAGTCATTTTATCGAGCACGTGGTGTGCGTGAATTCAATAGTGTACTAAATGTTAAAATTAGTTTAATGAAGTCCCAAATCAAGTAGTTTAAATAAGTATATCTCATAAAATTCCATCAATGGTGATTAAGGAGTTAATTAGCATTTCAAGATCAAAAATATACTACCTCCGTAATAGGTGAGCATTTGGGTAGTAACCGTTTCGTTCATCCTTCGATTCAGATTGTAACACCATGTTCGCATCATCATTTTGAAGAAAACACGCCTCTTGTTAAGTTCCTATACATATCAACAATAGTGATGTGAGCTTGTGGAAAAGCAAGACCGATGAAATTAGCTGGAAGAACAATAGTTATCTGAGCTTTATTTTTTAATGATTTCAATCAACGAACAGTGACAACGGCGAATGTGTACGACGACGAACAAGTAACAATGATGATGCGGTGGTGTGTTGTTTCATGAAATCCCTGATGTAATTGTAGATGCAGAGATGAGCAATTGAGAAGAAAGAGACCACCACAACACAAGATGATTTTCATTTTGATTTTGATTTTGAGTCGATTTTGATGGAAAGTTCAGTTTTGATTCCTTTGAAAGTGGAGAAGAAAAGCGAATCTGGTTAACTTCTCCCTACAATCATGAGAATTAAAACGTGAGGTGATATTTAAAAATTAATTGGGCTAAATTGACAAAAATACCCCTAAAAGAGCTTATACATCATGCATCAAACATCAGTACGTAGTTGACAAATTGGGTGTCCTTCCAATCTATATTATATATAGTATAGATAGCTCTGAATGCGTCTTAGTTAAAGTTGAAATTGCTCCAAAACCTGTTGTGAAAGTTTTTGTGTACGACACCTTACCCGATGTTAGAAAAATAATCGAATTTGAGTATACAAACATATAACTATTGCTCAATGATTGATTAGCATCGATGTTAGAACAATAACTATTGCTCAATGATTGATTACACTTTGTGTGTTTTTTCTGAGGTGAAAACTTCCAATCCTCTACAACTAAACCTTACTTCCTATTTATAGCTTTCCTGTACATGGTCCGATACTTTTGTTGTCCTGACATATCTCGCCCTTCATTACTTCATTCCTTTCTTTCTTTATGTGCATCCTTTCTTTAAAGGTTCGATTCATAAAAGTACCGCACCTCATCACCCGACATCACATTTGAGACCTCATCCGGTACTTACTCTGACACCTCATACGAAACCTGTATTCATACAAAACCTGCATTAACAAAACCTCTTTGTTAATTGTGTTCAATTTATCTTAATCATGTTGCCCCTTTGCATGATAATGTATTGAGTGTATTACATCGAGAGATTAATTGACTTTCAGGTGTGCTAATAAGGTCGGAGGGACTGAGAGGTAATTTATTAACTGATAATTTTAGAATTCGTATTTGGAGAATGATCCGAAATCCTCTTGCTTCTTAGATTTCGTATCTTTAGGTATTCGGTTCCTTCTTCATTCAAAATAATTGAGTCAAGTACATAAGTCACTTTCAGGATTCATCTAGGTGATATTTCTTCCAATTCTTGATTTTTAACAAAGTTTCAATTTTTCTTGTCTTTGGAGGCGTTAAGGGTTATTAGTTAATACTTTAATTAAAGTCATTTTGTTACTTTTAGATTATTTCGCAAAACCCCCCCCAACAATTAAACAGTTTTAATTTCTAGGGTTCGATATCCGGACTTCTCAAAGCATGTCTACATTCAATAGGTACACTTGCCTGTCTTGTGGTCTAGTTTAAGTTGTCTAGAATTTAATTCGAGTGTCTAAGTCGAGCCTTAGGTTAATTAATTTATGATAGTTCTAGACGAACCGAGCTAGGATCTAGATCTGAGATTGTTTGGGGATGTTGTTTGCAATCAGTGATGCGGAATCTCACTGATCACGTATTGATGCTTGAATGTTCATGAAGATCAATGCAAAGTATGATGAAGATTATGATAATATGAATAGGTGAATTGTATTAGATCAATGGAGAGGTTACCAAGGATATGGAATGAAATGTAGGCAACTCTTTAACAATTGACCTAGGTGATGGTATTTATAGTCCATACCATTCACCTTACAATGTAACCTAACCACGTGCAGTTAAGCACAAACGCGCATTTAACCACAAAACGAATACACAAATATTCTAAGACAAATACAAATTATGAACGTCTTCACCCGTGCTTGCTCGTGATGATGCTCGATATCTTCACTCGCTTATATTTGGAAAGTGACATCTTCAAATAACCCCAACAGTACTCCCCCTAAGATGACACTTTACAAATCTGACATATCAGTTTAAATCTTCATGTGGCGAGTATAGAGAGCAACTTAAAGTTTTGGTATGCATTATCTTCAAGAGGACCCAACAGTACCCCTCCTAAGATGATGCTATCAAAACTCTGTCTTTCAACAAGCAATCCGCATCCTTCTCTCCCTTTTGAGTAACATCAGAGGCTATGGAAAGAAATAAGCAGAGAGTAGATTCCGGTGAATCTATATATCAGCAACGGGATCTTCTACAACGGTTGAAGTAGAATGAGAAGACTTCTTTGACTTAGAATACTCCCCCTCAACCTTTTCTTTCGAGGTTAGCGGGATCTGTGTATGAGATATTAAGAGGAGGATTCTTAACACTCAGCAATCTGACTGGGAGATCTTTGGACTGGAATCAGGCTTGAACAGGAACATCTTCAAGTCGCGTGGAACCTTGTTCTGCAATGGAAACTGTTCCTGCAACTCAAAGAAAAACATTAAAACTCAGACAATAATGTGCATTTATCATCAATGTAAAGATTAAGTTCTCAATCGGATGAGATATTGCTTGATGAACAACTCCTACATCAATAACACATGTTAAACTGCCAACACAAAAGAAAAAGATTAAAATGACAATCTTTTTGGTGTTTTTGAATTTTTCAATGTTTTTGATATTTTTGAAATTTTCTCTTTACATTCTGAATCTTTAACCTGCAATGAGATCATACCAGCAATTTATCCAACACATGTTTTGCAGTTTTGAGAATAGACATTTGAATTGTGAAGTAATTGAGTGATGACTTGTTGAACAAATCAATTAGCTCGAAGTGACACACTTGCTTTTCTATTCTTGATGAATCATTAGGTTGATTAAGAATAAGTTTTGAGTGACCCATACTTTGCACATTAGAAAGTTATACACCTCATCTAAATATCCTGAGAACAACTCAACACGTCAGGTCACTTACAATCATAAATAGTGTGGAATTTGGGTTCTATTTGGATTTGGTCCACTTTGGGACTTCTTTTGAATTCCTTTTTGGAATTTTTCTTTTTCCTATTGTTCCCTTGGGAATCTTCTGAATTCCATTTTGGAATTTTGTGACACCCGACAAAATTCTGGTTAACTTCATTAGTTAAACTCTGTTAGACATGTTAACGCAATTACACCTTTCATTTAATTTGATGAATTAAATGTGCAAACTGTTATATAAATATTCACACGAAACGACCACATGAGTTAATACCCGAGCGTTGGTGATCTTAAATGAATACAAATACCATAATAATACATTTAATTGATATGTGTGCTTGATTGTTGAATTTTCTTGTAACCGCGTATTTTATCGGTTTTAACCAATTACGAGTTTCGGTAAAGTTTTACGAAACAAAAAATTTAAGTTTGGTAAAATTGTCACTGTGATTACAAACCGAAGCAAAAACGAAGCCCGTGGATCATCCATGAGACCCATGAATGGCCCAAGGCCCAACCCAACTCAACATTTAACAATAATTAACAAAAATTACCAAAACCCTAAACCTAATTACATGAAAAAAAAACGTTTTTGGCTGGTCTCTTCCCATTTTACTGCTGCCGCAAGTTCTATACACACACACACATTGATTTTTGGCTAGCTTGGTTCAATATTTGGTGATTTCGGGTGTTGATTGAAGTAGTAAACGTTATACAAGTAAGTTTTGATCTTAAAACTATCATATATGTTACAAAAATTTCATCTTTCAAAACCCTAGTTCATCCAAGTTCTTCAATTGATAATCTATATGTGAAATTGGGTATTGATTATAGGTTATTTGATGTTTTGATAAATTGGTAATCAATAGAATCTATGGTTGTGTTTTTGTGAAACTAGGGTGATTATGAAGGCATGAGAACATGGAACTTTATACATAATCATGATTAAATATAGTTAGTTATGAACTTGTATGTTGATTAGAATGAAATTTGGATACTAATCATATTGCTTTAATCATGTTTTTGACAAAACCGGTAATGATAGATGTTGGACAGATTCGTAACCTGAGCTTACATGGACTATAACTTGTTGAAAACCGAACCAAAAGGGGTCATTCTTGAGCGTAGATTGTAGTTTAAAGAGTCTAGTTTCCAGAAAACTAAACCAATTAATTTTTAGAGAAGATTAAGTCAGTCTTTTTGATTTTACAAAAACAGATGTCAAATCTGAAAATCTGGACAGAAAATGAGTCAACTTCAAAAGGTCATAACTTTATAATTAAAACGTATTCTTGGATGATTCTTACACCAAATTAAAGCTTATTGTCTTAGCTTTCTATATTTGTATTATTCCCCTGTATGGTCGTTCAAATTTTATAAAACTTTATAGTGTGCAATCAGGTGTCTTTTCTGACCTTGATGTAAAGAGGTATTTTTAATAAATAGTTGATTTAGGTTTTAAGTAAAGTATATAAAATACGAAATGAACTTAAGACAATATTTAATCTATAGTTAAAATTTGGGACTTGTACATGTTAGTTTATGTTGGTTTCTGTACAAAATAAAAAGGGTCAACAAAGCTGAAAAATCTGAATAATGGACTTGCAATGTGTTTCACTTGTGTTTTGTGTGTAACTTGTCAATTAGACATATGATGACTTGGTGATGATGCTTTCATGCTATTAGGTTCATAAGTAAGTAATATGAATGTTTCAAATATGCATAGTCATAGGTGGATAACTTGATATTTTGAATGTGATCAGTTAATCTTGTTAAAGTTAGTAGCATTATTGAAACGAGTGTTGAGAACTTTCATAAGGAGCATGATAGACACTATATGTGAGTTATGTGATGTTTATATGGTTACCTATAGTAGAGTTGGATTCGCTTAAAATGTAGTCTCGGATGTGACTTCCTAGAAATAGTAACTTTACTAAAAACAAAGTTTGATTCTTTAACATATGTACTATGTGCTAGAATTCGATTGCTCTCATTGTCTAAATGAACATAAACAAACATGAATACAATTAAAAACTCACCCACGGGTTGTTGGGTCAACAAAAGTCAACTTTGGTCAAAGTTGGTCAAAAGTCAAACTTCTCAAATCGCAAGTAAACAATTGAACTGTTTGGATGCATAGGGTTTTACATACCTGCACAAACACACACTTATGGACTTATCATGTAGTAGGAATGCTGTGTTTGCTTTTACCTTGCTGATGCGTGTAGCTGTGCACCCGAAGGTGAGTTCACTGAACTGTACTTTTACTATTCTACCCTTTTGTGGGCTGAACACGGACGATTACTTTTACGGATTTACAAATTTTGTATGTCGCATGTCTGGATAGAGCAACTTTTATTTTGTTCATGAAAGACCCCATGGATACCTAGTTGACCGTTAATATTTGTGAAATAGCGGGGAAATTTTGAGTAGTACTACTGGGTTTGACAAACCCCACCCGGGCTAGTCGCGCTAGCACGACAGAAGGACCTGTCGAACGAGTGTTGAATGACCTAACAGACTTACATTGCATCCTGCTGGGATGTACGAACGGGCAAAATGCACTTAATGTGTACATACGTCAGCTTCGGTCAGATACATACGCCTCTAGGACATGTGCTGTAGACTAGCTACCTACAATGACATACTTAATTTATATTTCTGCTTGCAACTGAACATACTTGATTACATACTTACTATGTGAACTCACCAACCGTCATGTTGACACTTGTTAGACTTTCACTTTTACAGGTCACTGAGGTACCACGCACTTAGGACATGGCATGGAGTCACGGCTTTTCATTTAAACATTTTCATGCATTACAAACCATGTTTTGAGTTTAATGTCTATTTAGACTTTGTATCTTGTATTGGGCGTGTGTACTGTGCATTTAGTTTCCATTTAATACTTTGACATTACATTTCGATTACGCTTCCGCAAACTTTTAAACGTTAACTCTGTAATAAATTTTCTCATTTAATGAGACACGTATGTTTTTAAATTCATATAGTGTCGTTTGGTGTAACTGATGACTGAGATCCTGGTTTGTCATACATTTAACGGTAAAACTCCGTTAGTGGATTTTGGGGTGTGACAGATTGGTATCAGAGCCATTGGTTATAGCGAACTAGATTTGCATTGCATTGCATTCTAGACTATAACTGTACACTACATTAGTTACACTTGTTTGAATTTATTTATGACCCACATACATGTGATTTACACATACACATGCATACACTAGCATTACACGAAGTGACCAACCTGTATTATGTGACATATTGGGGATTTTTTTTTTTGGGGCTTTAGTGGGGTTAAGTTTCCCTTTCATTATAATTCGAAACTTACAACATCATGGCAACAAACTGGTTTCGTATGAAGCCTAAACAATTCACTTTTGAATTTTATCTTCCTCATTATGACAACCAACCGGCAGTGACCGATGCTTAAGGTGCAGAGGTACATGAACAACAGTAATGGATTCTTATCCAGAAACACATTCATACAGAGGTCGTGACTTATTAGTTATGCGACCTACTATGTGCTAATACACGTCATTTATTATATGACGCATTCGTATACTATAACATGTCCCTTAATATGAGAGATACTGTTAGTTGAAACATGTCACTTATTGTGTGATCCACAACGTGCTATCTACTTGATTTGACATTACCATTGCTTATGCACATTGTACACTCAGATTGTGTTTAGACTAGTAGTCTTACACTTAGTATGAACTTACACCATACCTGATACATATGACCCATTGATACAATATACTGATAGTCTGTTAGTGTCCTATACATCTAGTATAGTTGTCTCCTACTTATAGGTTTATCATACACTTATACACCTTTAATACTTGACATGGGATAGAAATACCATGGCTGAATGTAAATCAAAGAACCTAATAAAACGTAAGATTAATGTACTCGATGGGAGACAAACTTGGGTGATTGTGTAAAGTAAATTGACGATTACGGGTGCGCAACGTAATGGTGAATTTACAGGTACATGATGATCCTGGCAAAATCTGTCATGTGGGTGATACCCAAAAAAGAAACACAAAAAGGATGAACCAATCAATACAAATTCATTGGAAACAAACATACATCTCCAAATAACGCACCAATATCAAGTCTATCCTAGACTAAACTCATAAAATCCATCTATAGATGGTAGACAATTATAGTACAACCTTCGATGACACATCAGGAATTTATCTTTAAACTGCATACAGTTACGTTATAAAACAAAAAAAATACTGAAAATCTTTCCTTGATGACACACAAATAAGAACAACGATCTATGTTGAAAAACTTGGTAAAGTTTTGCTACTACTATATTTGTCCCCTAATGAGGATGACTCATCGCATATATAATCAATCTGAATCCACCAGATGAAACATTTACCTTACTAAAGTGGCAAACTTATGATACTTAATGGGATGCTTTAAATTCGAGTCAGTATACTATGACCTCTTACCAACAGTCGGTGGCATCTTAACAGCATTGGTTCTGCGAATGAATGTTAAACAACCCTATAATTTTTAGAATCCCATGGATGAGTCTAATAAAGCTAACAATTTATTAAAATATATATATATATATATATATATAATAAAACTCTTGTTGATGTGATAAACAAACCGCGTAATATTGCACATTCAAAATCACTCTTATGAATAAGTTCATATAGCTTAAACATTCATGTAAAAACCCCGTAACATACCAAGCTTAATCTAGAAGTACTTCACCTAATAGTACTCTATTCTCAAACATATTTTCTCAATTCTTCAAGGTAAACAGTTCTGACTTATTTTGTTTCTACTACTAACGATGCACCATGAACCACGTGTGTGGTAAGTATACGTTTCGATCTAGTTGGATGACTCGTCTTGATCCAACACTCTCATAAATGTTAATTCTCACACCAAAACTACATCTCCACTGTTGTAAAACACGTTTTGGGCCTAATTTTTTTTTTCTTATTTCTTAAGAACACTAGGTTTGACACCCGTGTATTACACACGGGTTGAATAAAAATATTTTTTAAAAATTATAACTATTATATTTAAAAATTTATAAATAATTTTGTAAATTATTATTAATCACAAAATTTTATCTTTATTAACTTTCCTATTCAATTGCCCTCTAAACCTTCCTTTTATAAAATTAATTATATTTTCCCCCCAAAAAGTTACCCCCTAAAAACTCTAATTTATTAGATAGATTGGGTCTAAAAACATTTTCTACATTTTGTCCATCTTAATATACATCCAAACTACGCTACCTGATTATTCGCATAACAAAAACAAGTTAAGCGTTCTCAAAGTCTCAAGTCGGTGATCATCCAAAATTTAACCCACATAAAAGTTCTAATACGTAACCGATATTACAATATATAATATAACGTTACCATTTCACTTAATATATATTCATTTTCCTCAACTCTTTTAATGACTTAGTATAGTAGGCAAGAATGTTAGTAGGTGACAGGTACGCCTTCAAGGTGCTGGTGGTGTGGTGGGTTAGCTGCGGTACACCCTATATATAAACACTAACGGTACACTGGATGTGGACCTGAAACCAAAGCAGTAATTAACCCGAGAAACTCTAATATATCAATCTCATACTGTTACAAAACACCTGGTTTTTAGGGACTCTAGTTAGCCCAACATTCATAAGGTAAACTACTACATGCATAAACACTTCAAACTTCCTTGTATTCTTTATTCACAGTAATAACAAAAAAAAAAAAAAACCAAATGTTCGTAACTGACTCATATATATAAACTATGATTTTGAATACATTGCACGACTCCAAGGGTTCTCGTGATAAATACCATCGTCAACAACGAACCGCTAATACCAACTAATGTTTTGAGAAAGCTTTACTCATTACGATCCAGGATAACCACTTTCTATTATGTATCATTCCTGGTAACACTTTTCATGTGGGTTATACCCCGAAGCACAAAAGTATAGAATAACTCAACACAAATCCATTTGAACAAAAGTCTATTTGGAACGAATAATTATTCTTCAGTAACGCACTTATATCAAGTTTATCATCGAGTACATTCATTAAAACCCATTCATGAATGATAAAAACTTAAAATACAACTACCGATGAGAAACAATACAAACTCAAATATATACAAACTCTCCCCTCGTCTAACTCACCGTAGACATTCTGCTATTGAAGACGATCCATAATGACCCGATCAAAAGATTTATGATTTATTTGGACAATTTAATAAGATTACACTACTATATATTGACACAAATGTTAATAACTCATTCCCCCATATATAAATATGAATATCGAATACGTTCCATGATGCTAAAGGTTCACATAATAAATAGAACAATCTACAATAAACAACTAATACCAACTGTTCTATGTGAGCCATATCCATTGTTGTTTCGGATAACAACTTCTCATTTCGTTTCATTTCGATACAGTTTGTGTTTTGATAATAATAATAATAATAATAATAATAATAATAATAATACGTGTACATATAATAATAATTAGTGCTCTCATTGTCATTTGACACTCCAATCGTGCAATATCTTTCTTTCAAAGTTCCAGTTATTCAATAGATTCCACCTCATATGTAATTAACCTTCTTGATCAAAACTATATGAGACGCAATGTAAGCAACTGTCACCTAATCGTTCTAAACTATGAAAATATACTAATAGAAGAAACTGCATGCTTAAGGAAAGTAGTGAAGCTACATGACCAAATTAATAAAATAACATGATATCTCTATCGGATCCGTTAAACTCAAAGCCTCAACTAAACTTTTATCTCACATCATCTATTCAACACACTAATGGTGAATTCAAACACTACCACCCAATGAATCTCGGTATTAAAATCCTTGCTAGCATTTCATTGTTGTGAACCCTTATCAACTCTATTCGTAAACTAAAACCTATATCTTAAAACAAATATTGTTACGTCACCCTAAAGGACATACAAGATTAAATGGCCTTCCATTGGAATAGAAATACAAGATTTCTGTAAATTTCCTCTATGAGAAAACGCTTGGCATATCATATAACCCCCCCCCCCCCCTCCAACATATACCGACAACAATAACACTCAGATTCCATCCATAAGAAAACTTACTGTACTCCAAAGAATTGGGAGCAAATCATATAACACCGACTCTCTTGTTTTCAACAGTACTTAAATACGTAAACTTTAATAACATATTGTTTTATGTCATGCAACCACTTGTCTTCTTGACCATAACAAAAATCTCATAATCATCAAAGATAGAAATACTTATAAAATTTCCTGAAAATTTTTGCTTAAATACTTCTGAACACATAAGTTGTATTATTATTCATCATTATCCATCTATTCTTACAATTCCTATGACATCCATGGCGTTCACGTGTTGACAACACTTCTTTTAATAATGTATAGTGCCTACACAAAGTTGAGTCAATTCAAAGATCTATAAGAATATATGATTCCTTAGGTAAAACACAATCCTTAGATATTCGAATAACAACTTCAAGCTCATTGATATAAATATATTGAAACATTATAAACATAAGACGTCCTTTATAAATGGAGAATTCCCCACACATCAAAGTTCACCGACTTTCCCCCCCCCCTTTTCTATAAATTGAACCATTTGAAATCCTGCAAAGGATAGGTCAAATATTTCTCGTGTCTCGAACCAACTGCAGTACCTCCCGGAGAGAAACTCGTTATGTCGCTTAACATCCTTAAAGTGACGAATGATTATTTTTATTTAAGGAACTAGTTGAATTCGTGAGCCGAGAATCCAAAACACTCAAATATAGTAAGATTCTTATTATTAATGTTCGTTGAAATTCAAAGAGTGAACCGAAGTTCACATAAGAACGCGTAAGATCAAATAACATGTGAACATCCTTGACTATTCCAAAACATTAATGCCATATGCTAATGTTAATGGTTAAATTTCGGGATGAAATTTCTTTCAACAAGGGGATGATGTAACACCCGAAAATTTCATATTAACCCCGTTAACAAAATCTCGTTACTTCTATTAATGAAATTATACTCCACATTTAATTAGTTGAGTTAAACGTGCTACATATTGTACATATTACACAAACAGTTACATGTAACGACCACCCAAGGAATTACCAGATCACATGAGTTAATACACGGATGTTGGCGGGTTACTAAAATAATAATTCCGAACAACTAAATAAATATAAATTTAGTGAACTTATATGTTATGTGACTGAAAGGTTTTTGGGAACATTGGGTGACAACTCGAAACCTATTTTAACGACCGTATCCAATTTTCGGGACGAAAATTCCTTCAACAAGGGGATGATGTGACACCCGACAAAATTCTGGTTAACTTCATTAGTTAAACTCTGTTAGACATGTTAACGCAATTACACCTTTCATTTAATTTGATGAATTAAATGTGCAAACTGTTATATAAATATTCACACGAAACGACCACATGAGTTAATACCCGAGCGTTGGTGATCTTAAATGAATACAAATACCATAATAATACATTTAATTGATATGTGTGCTTGATTGTTGAATTTTCTTGTAACCGCGTATTTTATCGGTTTTAACCAATTACGAGTTTCGGTAAAGTTTTACGAAACAAAAAATTTAAGTTTGGTAAAATTGTCACTGTGATTACAAACCGAAGCAAAAACGAAGCCCGTGGATCATCCATGAGACCCATGAATGGCCTAAGGCCCAACCCAACTCAACATTTAACAATAATTAACAAAAATTACCAAAACCCTAAACCTAATTACATGAAAAAAAACGTTTTTGGCTGGTCTCTTCCCATTTTACTGCTGCCGCAAGTTCTATACACACAACACATTGATTTTTGGCTAGCTTGGTTCAATATTTGGTGATTTCGGGTGTTGATTGAAGTAGTAAACGCTATACAAGTAAGTTTTGATCTTAAAACTATCATATATGTTACAAAAATTTCATCTTTCAAAACCCTAGTTCATCCAAGTTCTTCAATTGATAATCTATATGTGAAATTGGGTATTGATTATAGGTTATTTGATGTTTTGATAAATTGGTAATCAATAGAATCTATGGTTGTGTTTTTGTGAAACTAGGGTGATTATGAAGGCATGAGAACATGGAACTTTATACATAATCATGATTAAATATAGTTAGTTATGAACTTGTATGTTGATTAGAATGAAATTTGGATACTAATCATATTGCTTTAATCATGTTTTTGACAAAACCGGTAATGATAGATGTTGGACAGATTCGTAACCTGAGCTTACATGGACTATAACTTGTTGAAAACCGAACCAAAAGGGGTCATTCTTGAGCGTAGATTGTAGTTTAAAGAGTCTAGTTTCCAGAAAACTAAACCAATTAATTTTTAGAGAAGATTAAGTCAGTGTTTTTGATTTTACAAAAACAGATGTCAAATCTGAAAATCTGGACAGAAAATGAGTCAACTTCAAAAGGTCATAACTTTATAATTAAAACGTATTCTTGGATGATTCTTACACCAAATTAAAGCTTATTGTCTTAGCTTTCTATATTGGTAAAATTTGTATTTTTATTCCCCTGTATGGTCGTTCAAATTTTTAAAACTTTATAGTGTGCAATCAGGTGTCTTTTCTGACCTTGATGTAAAGAGGTATTTTTAATAAATAGTTGATTTAGGTTTTAAGTAAAGTATATAAAATACGAAATGCACTTAAGACAATATTTAATCTATAGTTAAAATTTGGGACTTGTACATGTTAGTTTATGTTGGTTTCTGTACAAAATAAAAAGGGTCAACAAAGCTGAAAAATCTGAATAATGGACTTGCAATGTGTTTCACTTGTGTTTTGTGTGTAACTTGTCAATTAGACATATGATGACTTGGTGATGATGCTTTCATGCTATTAGGTTCATAAGTAAGTAATATGAATGTTTCAAATATGCATAGTCATAGGTGGATAACTTGATATTTTGAATGTGATCAGTTAATCTTGTTAAAGTTAGTAGCATTATTGAAACGAGTGTTGAGAACTTTCATAAGGAGCATGATAGACACTATATGTGAGTTATGTGATGTTTATATGGTTACCTATAGTAGAGTTGGATTCGCTTAAAATGTAGTCTCGGATGTGACTTCCTAGAAATAGTAACTTTACTAAAAACAAAGTTTGATTCTTTAACATATGTACTATGTGCTAGAATTCGATTGCTCTCATTGTCTAAATGAACATAAACAAACATGAATACAATTAAAAACTCACCCACGGGTTGTTGGGTCAACAAAAGTCAACTTTGGTCAAAGTTGCTCAAAAGTCAAACTTTTCAAATCGCAAGTAAACAATTGAACTGTTTGGATGCATAGGGTTTTACATACCTGCACAAACACACACTTATGGACTTATCATGTAGTAGGAATGCTGTGTTTGCTTTTACCTTGCTGATGCGTGTAGCTGTGCACCCGAAGGTGAGTTCACTGAACTGTACTTTTACTATTCTACCCTTTTGTGGGCTGAACACGGACGATTACTTTTACGGATTTACAAATTTTGTATGTCGCATGTCTGGATAGAGCAACTTTTATTTTGTTCATGAAAGACCCCATGGATACCTAGTTGACCGTTAATATTTGTGAAATAGCGGGGAAATTTTGAGTAGTACTACTGGGTTTGACAAACCCCACCCGGGCTAGTCGCGCTAGCACGACAGAAGGACCTGTCGAACGGGTGTTGAATGACCTAACAGACTTACATTGCATCCTGCTGGGATGTACGAACGGGCAAAATGCACTTAATGTGTACATACGTCAGCTTCGGTCAGATACATACGCCTCTAGGACATGTGCTGTAGACTAGCTACCTACAATGACATACTTAATTTATATTTCTGCTTGCAACTGAACATACTTGATTACATACTTACTATGTGAACTCACCAACCGTCGTGTTGACACTTGTTAGACTTTCACTTTTACAGGTCACTGAGGTACCACGCACGTAGGACATGGCATGGAGTCACGGCTTTTCATTTAAACATTTTCATGCATTACAAACCATGTTTTGAGTTTAATGTCTATTTAGACTTTGTATCTTGTATTGGGCGTGTGTACTGCGCATTTAGTTTCCATTTAATACTTTGACATTACATTTCGATTACGTTTCCGTAAACTTTTAAACGTTAACTCTGTAATAAATTTTCTCATTTAATGAGACACGTATGTTTTTAATTTCATATAGTGTCGTTTGGTGTAACTGATGACTGAGATCCTGGTTTGTCATACATTTAACGGTAAAACTCCGTTAGTGGATTTTGGGGTGTGACAGATTGGTATCAGAGCCATTGGTTATAGCGAACTAGATTTGCATTGCATTGCATTCTAGACTATAACTGTACACTGCATTAGTTACACTTGTTTGAATTTATTTATGACCCACATACATGTGATTTACACATACACATGCATACACTAGCATTACACGAAGTGACCAACCTGTATTATGTGACATATTGGGGAAATTTTTTTTTGGGGCTTTAGTGGGGTTAAGTTTCCCTTTCATTATAATTCGAAACTTACAACATCATGGCAACAAACTGGTTTCGTATGAAGCCTAAACAATTCACTTTTGAATTTTATCTTCCTCATTATGACAACCAACCGGCAGTGACCGATGCTTAAGGTGCAGAGGTACATGAACAACAGTAATGGATTCTTATCCAGAAACACATTCATACAGAGGTCGTGACTTATTAGTTATGCGACCTACTATGTGCTAATACACGTCATTTATTATATGACGCATTCGTATACTATAACATGTCCCTTAATATGAGAGATACTGTTAGTTGAAACATGTCACTTATTGTGTGATCCACAACGTGCTATCTACTTGATTTGACATTACCATTGCTTATGCACATTGTACACTCAGATTGTGTTTAGACTAGTAGTCTTACACTTAGTATGAACTTACACCATACCTGATACATATGACCCATTGATACAATATACTGATAGTCTGTTAGTGTCCTATACATCTAGTATAGTTGTCTCCTACTTATAGGTTTATCATACACTTATACACCTTTAATACTTGACATGGGATAGAAATACCATGGCTGAATGTAAATCAAAGAACCTAATAAAACGTAAGATTAATGTACTCGATGGGAGACAAACTTGGGTGATTGTGTAAAGTAAATTGACGATTACGGGTGCGCAACGTAATGGTGAATTTACAGGTACATGATGATCCTGGCAAAATCTGTCATGTGGGTGATACCCAAAAAAGAAACACAAAAAGGATGAACCAATCAATACAAATTCATTGGAAACAAACATACATCTCCAAATAACGCACCAATATCAAGTCTATCCTAGACTAAACTCATAAAATCCATCTATAGATGGTAGACAATTACAGTACAACCTTCGATGACACATCAGGAATTTATCTTTAAACTGCATACAGTTACGTTATAAAACAAAAAAAAAATACTGAAAATCTTTCCTTGATGACACACAAATAAGAACAACGATCTATGTTGAAAAACTTGGTAAAGTTTTGGTACTACTATATTTGTCCCCTAATGAGGATGACTCATCGCATATATAATCAATCTGAATCCACCAGATGAAACATTTACCTTACTAAAGTGGCAAACTTATGATACTTAATGGGATGCTTTAAATTCGAGTCAGTATACTATGACCTCTTACCAACAGTCGGTGGCATCTTAACAGCATTGGTTCTGCGAATGAATGTTAAACAACCCTATAATTTTTAGAATCCCATGGATGAGTCTAATAAAGCTAACAATTTATTAAAATATATATATATATATATAATAAAACTCTTGTTGATGTGATAAACAAACCGCGTAATATTGCACATTCAAAATCACTCTTATGAATAAGTTCATATAGCTTAAACATTCATGTAAAAACCCCGTAACATACCAAGCTTAATCTAGAAGTACTTCACCTAATAGTACTCTATTCTCAAACATATTTTCTCAATTCTTCAAGGTAAACAGTTCTGACTTATTTTGTTTCTACTACTAACGATGCACCATGAACCACGTGTGTGGTAAGTATACGTTTCGATCTAGTTGGATGACTCGTCTTGATCCAACACTCTCATAAATGTTAATTCTCACACCAAAACTACATCTCCACTGTTGTAAAACACGTTTTGGGCCTAATTTTTTTTTCTTATTTCTTAAGAACACTAGGTTTGACACCCGTGTATTACACACGGGTTGAATAAAAATATTTTTTAAAAATTATAACTATTATATTTAAAAATTTATAAATAATTTTGTAAATTATTATTAATCACAAAATTTTATCTTTATTAACTTTCCTATTCAATTGCCCTCTAAACCTTCCTTTTATAAAATTAATTATATTTTCCCCCCAAAAAGTTACCCCCTAAAAACTCTAATTTATTAGATAGATTGGGTCTAAAAACATTTTCTACATTTTGTCCATCTTAATATACATCCAAACTACGCTACCTGATTATTCGCATAACAAAAACAAGTTAAGCGTTCTCAAAGTCTCAAGTCGGTGATCATCCAAAATTTAACCCACATAAAAGTTCTAATACGTAACCGATATTACAATATATAATATAACGTTACCATTTCACTTAATATATATTCATTTTCCTCAACTCTTTTAATGACTTAGTATAGTAGGCAAGAATGTTAGTAGGTGACAGGTACGCCTTCAAGGTGCTGGTGGTGTGGTGGGTTAGCTGCGGTACACCCTATATATAAACACTAACGGTACACTGGATGTGGACCTGAAACCAAAACAGTAATTAACCCGAGAAACTCTAATATATCAATCTCATACTGTTACAAAACACCTGGTTTTTAGGGACTCTAGTTAGCCCAACATTCATAAGGTAAACTACTACATGCATAAACACTTCAAACTTCCTTGTATTCTTTATTCACAGTAATAACAAAAAAAAAAAAAAACCAAATGTTCGTAACTGACTCATATATATAAACTATGATTTTGAATACATTGCACGACTCCAAGGGTTCTCGTGATAAATACCATCGTCAACAACGAACCGCTAATACCAACTAATGTTTTGAGAAAGCTTTACTCATTACGATCCAGGATAACCACTTTCTATTATGTATCATTCCTGGTAACACTTTTCATGTGGGTTATACCCCGAAGCACAAAAGTATAGAATAACTCAACACAAATCCATTTGAACAAAAGTCTATTTGGAACGAATAATTATTCTTCAGTAACGCACTTATATCAAGTTTATCATCGAGTACATTCATTAAAACCCATTCATGAATGATAAAAACTTAAAATACAACTACCGATGAGAAACAATACAAACTCAAATATATACAAACTCTCCCCTCGTCTAACTCACCGTAGACATTCTGCTATTGAAGACGATCCATAATGACCCGATCAAAAGATTTATGATTTATTTGGACAATTTAATAAGATTACACTACTATATATTGACACAAATGTTAATAACTCATTCCCCCATATATAAATATGAATATCGAATACGTTCCATGATGCTAAAGGTTCACATAATAAATAGAACAATCTACAATAAACAACTAATACCAACTGTTCTATGTGAGCCATATCCATTGTTGTTTCGGATAACAACTTCTCATTTCGTTTCATTTCGATACAGTTTGTGTTTTGATAATAATAATAATAATAATAATAATAATAATAATACGTGTACATATAATAATAATTAGTGCTCTCATTGTCATTTGACACTCCAATCGTGCAATATCTTTCTTTCAAAGTTCCAGTTATTCAATAGATTCCACCTCATATGTAATTAACCTTCTTGATCAAAACTATATGAGACGCAATGTAAGCAACTGTCACCTAATCGTTCTAAACTATGAAAATATACTAATAGAAGAAACTGCATGCTTAAGGAAAGTAGTGAAGCTACATGACCAAATTAATAAAATAACATGATATCTCTATCGGATCCGTTAAACTCAAAGCCTCAACTAAACTTTTATCTCACATCATCTATTCAACACACTAATGGTGAATTCAAACACTACCACCCAATGAATCTCGGTATTAAAATCCTTGCTAGCATTTCATTGTTGTGAACCCTTATCAACTCTATTCGTAAACTAAAACCTATATCTTAAAACAAATATTGTTACGTCACCCTAAAGGACATACAAGATTAAATGGCCTTCCATTGGAATAGAAATACAAGATTTCTGTAAATTTCCTCTATGAGAAAACGCTTGGCATATCATATAACCCCCCCCCCCCCTCCAACATATACCGACAACAATAACACTCAGATTCCATCCATAAGAAAACTTACTGTACTCCAAAGAATTGGGAGCAAATCATATAACACCGACTCTCTTGTTTTCAACAGTACTTAAATACGTAAACTTTAATAACATATTGTTTTATGTCATGCAACCACTTGTCTTCTTGACCATAACAAAAATCTCATAATCATCAAAGATAGAAATACTTATAAAATTTCCTGAAAATTTTTGCTTAAATACTTCTGAACACATAAGTTGTATTATTATTCATCATTATCCATCTATTCTTACAATTCCTATGACATCCATGGCGTTCACGTGTTGACAACACTTCTTTTAATAATGTATAGTGCCTACACAAAGTTGAGTCAATTCAAAGATCTATAAGAATATATGATTCCTTAGGTAAAACACAATCCTTAGATATTCGAATAACAACTTCAAGCTCATTGATATAAATATATTGAAACATTATAAACATAAGACGTCCTTTATAAATGGAGAATTCCCCACACATCAAAGTTCACCGACTTTCCCCCCCCCCCTTTTCTATAAATTGAACCATTTGAAATCCTGCAAAGGATAGGTCAAATATTTCTCGTGTCTCGAACCAACTGCAGTACCTCCCGGAGAGAAACTCGTTATGTCGCTTAACATCCTTAAAGTGACGAATGATTATTTTTATTTAAGGAACTAGTTGAATTCGTGAGCCGAGAATCCAAAACACTCAAATATAGTAAGATTCTTATTATTAATGTTCGTTGAAATTCAAAGAGTGAACCGAAGTTCACATAAGAACGCGTAAGATCAAATAACATGTGAACATCCTTGACTATTCCAAAACATTAATGCCATATGCTAATGTTAATGGTTAAATTTCGGGATGAAATTTCTTTCAACAAGGGGATGATGTAACACCCGAAAATTTCATATTAACCCCGTTAACAAAATCTCGTTACTTCTATTAATGAAATTATACTCCACATTTAATTAGTTGAGTTAAACGTGCTACATATTGTACATATTACACAAACAGTTACATGTAACGACCACCCAAGGAATTACCAGATCACATGAGTTAATACACGGATGTTGGCGGGTTACTAAAATAATAATTCCGAACAACTAAATAAATATAAATTTAGTGAACTTATATGTTATGTGACTGAAAGGTTTTTGGGAACATTGGGTGACAACTCGAAACCTATTTTAACGACCGTATCCAATTTTCGGGACGAAAATTCCTTCAACAAGGGGATGATGTGACACCCGACAAAATTCTGGTTAACTTCATTAGTTAAACTCTGTTAGACATGTTAACGCAATTACACCTTTCATTTAATTTGATGAATTAAATGTGCAAACTGTTATATAAATATTCACACGAAACGACCACATGAGTTAATACCCGAGCGTTGGTGATCTTAAATGAATACAAATACCATAATAATACATTTAATTGATATGTGTGCTTGATTGTTGAATTTTCTTGTAACCGCGTATTTTATCGGTTTTAACCAATTACGAGTTTCGGTAAAGTTTTACGAAACAAAAAATTTAAGTTTGGTAAAATTGTCACTGTGATTACAAACCGAAGCAAAAACGAAGCCCGTGGATCATCCATGAGACCCATGAATGGCCTAAGGCCCAACCCAACTCAACATTTAACAATAATTAACAAAAATTACCAAAACCCTAAACCTAATTACATGAAAAAAAAACGTTTTTGGCTGGTCTCTTCCCATTTTACTGCTGCCGCAAGTTCTATACACACACACACATTGATTTTTGGCTAGCTTGGTTCAATATTTGGTGATTTCGGGTGTTGATTGAAGTAGTAAACGCTATACAAGTAAGTTTTGATCTTAAAACTATCATATATGTTACAAAAATTTCATCTTTCAAAACCCTAGTTCATCCAAGTTCTTCAATTGATAATCTATATGTGAAATTGGGTATAGATTATAGGTTATTTGATGTTTTGATAAATTGGTAATCAATAGAATCTATGGTTGTGTTTTTGTGAAACTAGGGTGATTATGAAGGCATGAGAACATGGAACTTTATACATAATCATGATTAAATATAGTTAGTTATGAACTTGTATGTTGATTAGAATGAAATTTGGATACTAATCATATTGCTTTAATCATGTTTTTGACAAAACCGGTAATGATAGATGTTGGACAGATTCGTAACCTGAGCTTACATGGACTATAACTTGTTGAAAACCGAACCAAAAGGGGTCATTCTTGAGCGTAGATTGTAGTTTAAAGAGTCTAGTTTCCAGAAAACTAAACCAATTAATTTTTAGAGAAGATTAAGTCAGTGTTTTTGATTTTACAAAAACAGATGTCAAATCTGAAAATCTGGACAGAAAATGAGTCAACTTCAAAAGGTCATAACTTTATAATTAAAACGTATTCTTGGATGATTCTTACACCAAATTAAAGCTTATTGTCTTAGCTTTCTATATTAGTAAAATTTGTATTTTTATTCCCCTGTATGGTCGTTCAAATTTTTAAAACTTTATAGTGTGCAATCAGGTGTCTTTTCTGACCTTGATGTAAAGAGGTATTTTTAATAAATAGTTGATTTAGGTTTTAAGTAAAGTATATAAAATACGAAATGCACTTAAGACAATATTTAATCTATAGTTAAAATTTGGGACTTGTACATGTTAGTTTATGTTGGTTTCTGTACAAAATAAAAAGGGTCAACAAAGCTGAAAAATCTGAATAATGGACTTGCAATGTGTTTCACTTGTGTTTTGTGTGTAACTTGTCAATTAGACATATGATGACTTGGTGATGATGCTTTCATGCTATTAGGTTCATAAGTAAGTAATATGAATGTTTCAAATATGCATAGTCATAGGTGGATAACTTGATATTTTGAATGTGATCAATTAATCTTGTTAAAGTTAGTAGCATTATTGAAACGAGTGTTGAGAACTTTCATAAGGAGCATGATAGACTCTATATGTGAGTTATGTGATGTTTATATGGTTACCTATAGTAGAGTTGGATTCGCTTAAAATGTAGTCTCGGATGTGACTTCCTAGAAATAGTAACTTTACTAAAAACAAAGTTTGATTCTTTAACATATGTACTATGTGCTAGAATTCGATTGCTCTCATTGTCTAAATGAACATAAACAAACATGAATACAATTAAAAACTCACCCACGGGTTGTTGGGTCAACAAAAGTCAACTTTGGTCAAAGTTGCTCAAAAGTCAAACTTTTCAAATCGCAAGTAAACAATTGAACTGTTTGGATGCATAGGGTTTTACATACCTGCACAAACACACACTTATGGACTTATCATGTAGTAGGAATGCTGTGTTTGCTTTTACCTTGCTGATGCGTGTAGCTGTGCACCCGAAGGTGAGTTCACTGAACTGTACTTTTACTATTCTACCCTTTTGTGGGCTGAACACGGACGATTACTTTTACGGATTTACAAATTTTGTATGTCGCATGTCTGGATAGAGCAACTTTTATTTTGTTCATGAAAGACCCCATGGATACCTAGTTGACCGTTAATATTTGTGAAATAGCGGGGAAATTTTGAGTAGTACTACTGGGTTTGACAAACCCCACCCGGGCTAGTCGCGCTAGCACGACAGAAGGACCTGTCGAACGGGTGTTGAATGACCTAACAGACTTACATTGCATCCTGCTGGGATGTACGAACGGGCAAAATGCACTTAATGTGTACATACGTCAGCTTCGGTCAGATACATACGCCTCTAGGACATGTGCTGTAGACTAGCTACCTACAATGACATACTTAATTTATATTTCTGCTTGCAACTGAACATACTTGATTACATACTTACTATGTGAACTCACCAACCGTCGTGTTGACACTTGTTAGATTTTCACTTTTACAGGTCACTGAGGTACCACGCACGTAGGACATGGCATGGAGTCACGGCTTTTCATTTAAACATTTTCATGCATTACAAACCATGTTTTGAGTTTAATGTCTATTTAGACTTTGTATCTTGTATTGGGCGTGTGTACTGCGCATTTAGTTTCCATTTAATACTTTGACATTACATTTCGATTACGTTTCCGTAAACTTTTAAACGTTAACTCTGTAATAAATTTTCTCATTTAATGAGACACGTATGTTTTTAATTTCATATAGTGTCGTTTGGTGTAACTGATGACTGAGATCCTGGTTTGTCATACATTTAACGGTAAAACTCCGTTAGTGGATTTTGGGGTGTGACAGATTGGTATCAGAGCCATTGGTTATAGCGAACTAGATTTGCATTGCATTGCATTCTAGACTATAACTGTACACTGCATTAGTTACACTTGTTTGAATTTATTTATGACCCACATACATGTGATTTACACATACACATGCATACACTAGCATTACACGAAGTGACCAACCTGTATTATGTGACATATTGGGGAAATTTTTTTTTGGGGCTTTAGTGGGGTTAAGTTTCCCTTTCATTATAATTCGAAACTTACAACATCATGGCAACAAACTGGTTTCGTATGAAGCCTAAACAATTCACTTTTGAATTTTATCTTCCTCATTATGACAACCAACCGGCAGTGACCGATGCTTAAGGTGCAGAGGTACATGAACAACAGTAATGGATTCTTATCCAGAAACACATTCATACAGAGGTCGTGACTTATTAGTTATGCGACCTACTATGTGCTAATACACGTCATTTATTATATGACGCATTCGTATACTATAACATGTCCCTTAATATGAGAGATACTGTTAGTTGAAACATGTCACTTATTGTGTGATCCACAACGTGCTATCTACTTGATTTGACATTACCATTGCTTATGCACATTGTACACTCAGATTGTGTTTAGACTAGTAGTCTTACACTTAGTATGAACTTACACCATACCTGATACATATGACCCATTGATACAATATACTGATAGTCTGTTAGTGTCCTATACATCTAGTATAGTTGTCTCCTACTTATAGGTTTATCATACACTTATACACCTTTAATACTTGACATGGGATAGAAATACCATGGCTGAATGTAAATCAAAGAACCTAATAAAACGTAAGATTAATGTACTCGATGGGAGACAAACTTGGGTGATTGTGTAAAGTAAATTGACGATTACGGGTGCGCAACGTAATGGTGAATTTACAGGTACATGATGATCCTGGCAAAATCTGTCATGTGGGTGATACCCAAAAAAGAAACACAAAAAGGATGAACCAATCAATACAAATTCATTGGAAACAAACATACATCTCCAAATAACGCACCAATATCAAGTCTATCCTAGACTAAACTCATAAAATCCATCTATAGATGGTAGACAATTACAGTACAACCTTCGATGACACATCAGGAATTTATCTTTAAACTGCATACAGTTACGTTATAAAACAAAAAAAAAATACTGAAAATCTTTCCTTGATGACACACAAATAAGAACAACGATCTATGTTGAAAAACTTGGTAAAGTTTTGGTACTACTATATTTGTCCCCTAATGAGGATGACTCATCGCATATATAATCAATCTGAATCCACCAGATGAAACATTTACCTTACTAAAGTGGCAAACTTATGATACTTAATGGGATGCTTTAAATTCGAGTCAGTATACTATGACCTCTTACCAACAGTCGGTGGCATCTTAACAGCATTGGTTCTGCGAATGAATGTTAAACAACCCTATAATATTTAGAATCCCATGGATGAGTCTAATAAAGCTAACAATTTATTAAAATATATATATATATATATATAATAAAACTCTTGTTGATGTGATAAACAAACCGCGTAATATTGCACATTCAAAATCACTCTTATGAATAAGTTCATATAGCTTAAACATTCATGTAAAAACCCCGTAACATACCAAGCTTAATCTAGAAGTACTTCACCTAATAGTACTCTATTCTCAAACATATTTTCTCAATTCTTCAAGGTAAACAGTTCTGACTTATTTTGTTTCTACTACTAACGATGCACCATGAACCACGTGTGTGGTAAGTATACGTTTCGATCTAGTTGGATGCCTCGTCTTGATCCAACACTCTCATAAATGTTAATTCTCACACCAAAACTACATCTCCACTGTTGTAAAACACGTTTTGGGCCTAATTTTTTTTTTCTTATTTCTTAAGAACACTAGGTTTGACACCCGTGTATTACACACGGGTTGAATAAAAATATTTTTTAAAAATTATAACTATTATATTTAAAAATTTATAAATAATTTTGTAAATTATTATTAATCACAAAATTTTATCTTTATTAACTTTCCTATTCAATTGCCCTCTAAACCTTCCTTTTATAAAATTAATTATATTTTCCCCCCAAAAAGTTACCCCCTAAAAACTCTAATTTATTAGATAGATTGGGTCTAAAAACATTTTCTACATTTTGTCCATCTTAATATACATCCAAACTACGCTACCTGATTATTCGCATAACAAAAACAAGTTAAGCGTTCTCAAAGTCTCAAGTCGGTGATCATCCAAAATTTAACCCACATAAAAGTTCTAATACGTAACCGATATTACAGTATATAATATAACGTTACCATTTCACTTAATATATATTCATTTTCCTCAACTCTTTTAATGACTTAGTATAGTAGGCAAGAATGTTAGTAGGTGACAGGTACGCCTTCAAGGTGCTGGTGGTGCGGTGGGTTAGCTGCGGTACACCCTATATATAAACACTAACGGTACACTGGATGTGGACCTGAAACCAAAGCAGTAATTAACCGGAGAAACTCTAATATATCAATCTCATACTGTTACAAAACACCTGGTTTTTAGGGACTCTAGTTAGCCCAACATTCATAAGGTAAACTACTACATGCATAAACACTTCAAACTTCCTTGTATTCTTTATTCACAGTAATAACAAAAAAAAAAAAAACCAAATGTTCGTAACTGACTCATATATATAAACTATGATTTTGAATACATTGCACGACTCCAAGGGTTCTCGTGATAAATACCATCGTCAACAACGAACCGCTAATTCCAACTAATGTTTTGAGAAAGCTTTACTCATTACGATCCAGGATAACCACTTTCTATTATGTATCATTCCTGGTAACACTTTTCATGTGGGTTATACCCCGAAGCACAAAAGTATAGAATAACTCAACACAAATCCATTTGAACAAAAGTCTATTTGGAACGAATAATTATTCTTCTTCAGTAACGCACTTATATCAAGTTTATCATCGAGTACATTCATTAAAACCCATTCATGAATGATAAAAACTTAAAATACAACTACCGATGAGAAACAATACAAACTCAAATATATACAAACTCTCCCCTCGTCTAACTCACCGTAGACATTCTGCTATTGAAGACGATCCATAATGACCCGATCAAAAGATTTATGATTTATTTGGACAATTTAATAAGATTACACTACTATATATTGACACAAATGTTAATAACTCATTCCCCCATATATAAATATGAATATCGAATACGTTCCATGATGCTAAAGGTTCACATAATAAATAGAACAATCTACAATAAACAACTAATACCAACTGTTCTATGTGAGCCATATCCATTGTTGTTTCGGATAACAACTTCTCATTTCGTTTCATTTCGATACAGTTTGTGTTTTGATAATAATAATAATAATAATAATAATACGTGTACATATAATAATAATTAGTGCTCTCATTGTCATTTGACACTCCAATCGTGCAATATCTTTCTTTCAAAGTTCCAGTTATTCAATAGATTCCACCTCATATGTAATTAACCTTCTTGATCAAAACTATATGAGACGCAATGTAAGCAATTGTCACCTAATCGTTCTAAACTATGAAAATATACTAATAGAAGAAACTGCATGCTTAAGGAAAGTAGTGAAGCTACATGACCAAATTAATAAAATAACATGATATCTCTATCGGATCCGTTAAACTCAAAGCCTCAACTAAACTTTTATCTCACATCATCTATTCAACACACTAATGGTGAATTCAAACACTACCACCCAATGAATCTCGGTATTAAAATCCTTGCTAGCATTTCATTGTTGTGAACCCTTATCAACTCTATTCGTAAACTAAAACCTATATCTTAAAACAAATATTGTTACGTCACCCTAAAGGACAAACAAGATTAAATGGCCTTCCATTGGAATAGAAATACAAGATTTCTGTAAATTTCCTCTATGAGAAAACGCTTGGCATATCATATAACCCCCCCCCCCCCCCCTCCAACATATACCGACAACAATAACACTCAGATTCCATCCATAAGAAAACTTACTGTACTCCAAAGAATTGGGAGCAAATCATATAACACTGACTCTCTTGTTTTCAACAGTACTTAAATACGTAAACTTTAATAACATATTGTTTTATGTCATGCAACCACTTGTCTTCTTGACCATAACAAAAATCTCATAATCATCAAAGATAGAAATACTTATAAAATTTCCTGAAAATTTTTGCTTAAATACTTCTGAACACATAAGTAGTATTATTATTAATCATTATCCATCTATTCTTACAATTCCTATGACATCCATGGCGTTCACGTGTTGACAACACTTCTTTTAATAATGTATAGTGCCTACACAAAGTTGAGTCAATTCAAAGATCTATAAGAATATATGATTCCTTAGGTAAAACACAATCCTTAGATATTCGAATAACAACTTCAAGCTCATTGATATAAATATATTGAAACATTATAAACATAAGACGTCCTTTATAAATGGAGAATTCCCCACACATCAAAGTTCACCGACTTCCCCCCCCCCCCCCTTTTCTATAAATTGAACCATTTGAAATCCTGCAAAGGATAGGTCAAATATTTCTCTTGTCTCGAACCAACTGCAGTACCTCCCGGAGAGAAACTCGTTATGTCGCTTAACATCCTTAAAGTGACGAATGATTATTTTTATTTAAGGAACTAGTTGAATTCGTGAGCCGAGAATCCAAAACACTCAAATATAGTAAGATTCTTATTATTAATGTTCGTTGAAATTCAAAGAGTGAACCGAAGTTCACATAAGAACGCGTAAGATCAAATAACATGTGAACATCCTTGACTATTCCAAAACATTAATGCCATATGCTAATGTTAATGGTTAAATTTCGGGACGAAATTTCTTTCAACAAGGGGATGATGTAACACCCGAGAATTTCATATTAACCCCGTTAACAAAATCTCGTTACTTCTATTAATGAAATTATACTCCACATTTAATTAGTTGAGTTAAACGTGCTACATATTGTACATATTACACAAACAGTTACATGTAACGACAACCCAAGGAATTACCAGATCACATGAATTAATACACGGATGTTGGCGGGTTACTAAAATAATAATTCCGAACAACTAAATAAATATAAATTTAGTGAACTTATATGTTATGTGACTGAAAGGTTTTTGGGAACATTGGGTGACAACTCGAAACCTATTTTAACGACCGTATCCAATTTTCGGGACGAAAATTCCTTCAACAAGGAGATGATGTGACACCCGACAAAATTCTGGTTAACTTCATTAGTTAAACTCTGTTAGACATGTTAACGCAATTACACCTTTCATTTAATTTGATGAATTAAATGTACACACTGTTATATAAATATTCACACGAAACGATCACATGAGTTAATACCCGAGCGTTGGTGATCTTAAATGAATACAAATACCATAATAATACATTTAATTGATATGTGTGCTTGATTGTTGAATTTTCTTGTAACCGCGTATTTTATCGGTTTTAACCAATTACGAGTTTCGGTAAAGTTTTACGAAACAAAAAATTTAAGTTTGGTAAAATTGTCACTGTGATTACAAACCGAAGCAAAAACGAAGCCCGTGGATCATCCATGAGACCCATGAATGGCCAAGGCCCAACCCAACTCAACATTTAACAATAATTAACAAAAATTACCAAAACCCTAAACCTAATTACATGAAAAAAACGTTTTTGGCTGGTCTCTTCCCATTTTACTGCTGCCGCAAGTTCTATACACACACACACATTGATTTTTGGCTAGCTTGGTTCAATATTTGGTGATTTCGGGTGTTGATTGAAGTAGTAAACGCTATACAAGTAAGTTTTGATCTTAAAACTATCATATATGTTACAAAAATTTCATCTTTCAAAACCCTAGTTCATCCAAGTTCTTCAATTGATAATCTATATGTGAAATTGGGTATAGATTATAGGTTATTTGATGTTTTGATAAATTGGTAATCAATAGAATCTATGGTTGTGTTTTTGTGAAACTAGGGTGATTATGAAGGCATGAGAACATGGAACTTTATACATAATCATGATTAAATATAGTTAGTTATGAACTTGTATGTTGATTAGAATGAAATTTGGATACTAATCATATTGCTTTAATCATGTTTTTGACAAAACCGGTAATGATAGATGTTGGACAGATTCGTAACCTGAGCTTACATGGACTATAACTTGTTGAAAACCGAACCAAAAGGGGTCATTCTTGAGCCTAGATTGTAGTTTAAAGAGTCTAGTTTCCAGAAAACTAAACCAATTAATTTTTAGAGAAGATTAAGTCAGTCTTTTTGATTTTACAAAAACAGATGTCAAATCTGAAAATCTGGACAGAAAATGAGTCAACTTCAAAAGGTCATAACTTTATAATTAAAACGTATTCTTGGATGATTCTTACACCAAATTAAAGCTTATTGTCTTAGCTTTCTATATTGGTAAAATTTGTATTTTTATTCCCCTGTATGGTCGTTCAAATTTTATAAAACTTTATAGTGTGCAATCAGGTGTCTTTTCTGACCTTGATGTAAAGAGGTATTTTTAATAAATAGTTGATTTAGGTTTTAAGTAAAGTATATAAAATACGAAATGAACTTAAGACAATATTTAATCTATAGTTAAAATTTGGGACTTTTACATGTTAGTTTATGTTGGTTTCTGTACAAAATAAAAAGGGTCAACAAAGCTGAAAAATCTGAATAATGGACTTGCAATGTGTTTCACTTGTGTTTTGTGTGTAACTTGTCAATTAGACATATGATGACTTGGTGATGATGCTTTCATGCTATTAGGTTCATAAGTAAGTAATATGAATGTTTCAAATATGCATAGTCATAGGTGGATAACTTGATATTTTGAATGTGATCAGTTAATCTTGTTAAAGTTAGTAGCATTATTGAAACGAGTGTTGAGAACTTTCATAAGGAGCATGATAGACACTATATGTGAGTTATGTGATGTTTATATGGTTACCTATAGTAGAGTTGGATTCGCTTAAAATGTAGTCTCGGATGTGACTTCCTAGAAATAGTAACTTTACTAAAAACAAAGTTTGATTCTTTAACATATGTACTATGTGCTAGAATTCGATTGCTCTCATTGTCTAAATGAACATAAACAAACATGAATACAATTAAAAACTCACCCACGGGTTGTTGGGTCAACAAAAGTCAACTTTGGTCAAAGTTGCTCAAAAGTCAAACTTTTCAAATCGCAAGTAAACAATTGAACTGTTTGGATGCATAGGGTTTTACATACCTGCACAAACACACACTTATGGACTTATCATGTAGTAGGAATGCTGTGTTTGCTTTTACCTTGCTGATGCGTGTAGCTGTGCACCCGAAGGTGAGTTCACTGAACTGTACTTTTACTATTCTACCCTTTTGTGGGCTGAACACGGACGATTACTTTTACGGATTTACAAATTTTGTATGTCGCATGTCTGGATAGAGCAACTTTTATTTTGTTCATGAAAGACCCCATGGATACCTAGTTGACCGTTAATATTTGTGAAATAGCGGGGAAATTTTGAGTAGTACTACTGGGTTTGACAAACCCCACCCGGGCTAGTCGCGCTAGCACGACAGAAGGACCTGTCGAACGGGTGTTGAATGACCTAACAGACTTACATTGCATCCTGCTGGGATGTACGAACGGGCAAAATGCACTTAATGTGTACATACGTCAGCTTCGGTCAGATACATACGCCTCTAGGACATGTGCTGTAGACTAGCTACCTACAATGACATACTTAATTTATATTTCTGCTTGCAACTGAACATACTTGATTACATACTTACTATGTGAACTCACCAACCGTCGTGTTGACACTTGTTAGACTTTCACTTTTACAGGTCACTGAGGTACCACGCACTTAGGACATGGCATGGAGTCACGGCTTTTCATTTAAACATTTTCATGCATTACAAACCATGTTTTGAGTTTAATGTCTATTTAGACTTTGTATCTTGTATTGGGCGTGTGTACTGCGCATTTAGTTTCCATTTAATACTTTGACATTACATTTCGATTACGCTTCCGCAAACTTTTAAACGTTAACTCTGTAATAAATTTTCTCATTTAATGAGACACGTATGTTTTTAAATTCATATAGTGTCGTTTGGTGTAACTGATGACTGAGATCCTGGTTTGTCATACATTTAACGGTAAAACTCCGTTAGTGGATTTTGGGGTGTGACAAATTTGATTGGTGACGGTCCACATTTGGGACTCTTTTTGTTCCATTTTGGAATCTTTTGCTGCATCTTGAAGCTCAAAAGAGACTTCGTGTGAGACTTCAGGTCTGTGGGTACCACAACAAAGAAGCTCACGATGCGGTTCATCACACTGAATAGATTGCATCATTACCCGATGTATATCGTTGCATCACAAGATATCTATTTGATTTGTATAAATGTTTCACATGCACTAAGAAGTTTCAACCACAAATACTCATTAGAATTTAGTTAAATCATCAAAGAATATACTTGTTCAGTATAATTGTCTGAGCCGTCTCGCACATCAATTTTCACGTTTCAGTCTTTATTGTTTAAAAATGATGTGTCGAATAACTCTAGTGTATCTATCATTTCTCATGTACGTGCAAGTAGATTCAACATATTTTTTGTATTTTTCTGATTTTATCATCATTTTTTTTTAATAACGAGTTCTCCCCTAAACTTTTAAATTTCTAAGAAAATTGAAAGTTTAATGAAAAGAAAATGACAGATATGTTATCAACGTAAGAATAGTACATGCAATATACTTAATCTAAACAGACGAAATGAAACATCGGTTGTTTCTTGCACTGCCATCATTGTTTGATTTTTGTTTCAAAAATGTTTTTAAAATTCCTTCAATGATTCCTTTTTGTTTCCAACTCCATTTGGCGTCAGTTGCATCGAAGACATCATGAACAAGATTCGGTATCTTGTCATGATAAGGGATCAGCCACGGTCTTCTTTTCTTTGTTTGACCGGCCTCCATAACTGTCCCTAACACACTAACAAATTAGTTAGAGGGTGAAATCCAAGCCATTGCTGTCTTGGATTGTCCGAAATCATCAATATATGTAACTTCTTGATAAATTGCATCTTCTGGTGGACCATCGATTGATGAAGCACGTTGCTCATCTTGATTCTTAACAGGTGTTTTTCTCCACAACTGTTTTTGTGTGGGACCAAAGGAATGCTTTGGTTTGGACACCCATCTAGAATCATTCATGAAAGATCTGTCATAGTCATTTCTAAACCTATTTTTCAAAAATTGGTTTTGTTGACTATTTTGCTTATGCAAAAATGGATTTGTTTGATTTTGTTTTCTTACAGATCTTGGTTTCCATGAATCACTTGAATGATCACCATCAGAAAATTTAAAATCAGAAACATACCTGGCAGAATTTGCAGATGAGGAATTTCTTTGGACATACCTTCTCGGCTTCATCCTTGAGTTTTTGTTGTAGAAGCAATCCTGAGTGTTGTGATTGACCATGTCACAAATGGAGCAATACTTGTTGTAGTAACATTCCATTGTGTCGTGGTTGTACATCTGGCAGTGGATGCAGTACTTGTTGTAGCAGCATTCTGATGTCATGTGATTGTGCATCTCACATATCTCGCAATACTTCTGATGAGCCTTGAAGGGAGACTTCTTTCTTTGCTTTGGAGAAGTCTTTGCAGTTGAAGCTTTGACCTCTGAATCTTGTTGAAGCTTGCTTGAAGGAGCTGGAGTCTTGAACTTGTCACCTTTTGACCCAAAAGGAAAGACACCTTGACTGTAGATACAATCAGAGATATGATGAGTTTCAGAGTCACAGATTAAACAGTAGACGTCACTGTTTGAATCACTCGGGGATTCGGAATCTTGAGACTTTGAAGTAGAAGGAGTCTGTGGTGTAGAATCAGATGAAGTGGCCTTTGTCTTGTTCTTCTTGGCTTTGCTTTTCTTTCTTCTAACCTTCTTCTTCTTCTTCTTTGACTGAAACTCTTGTGTCTTTTCTTCTTCTTCTTGAGAAGACAGTGATCCAACAATTCCGGTTGGAACTAATCTCTCATCTTTCTTTTCAACAGACTTTTCTTTTTCGACTTCTTCTTTGATAAACACAAGATCAGATTGTGATCTGTTGAGTTTATCAGTGAGCTCCATGAGTTGAACATTCAGATTATGCTTTTCGGCAAGCATTGAATCAACATTCTGTGTAAGAGATTTGAGTCTATCTTCACACAATTGGTGATCTTTTTGTAGACTTGCATGCTTCTCTTGTTCTTCTTGCAGTTTGTTTTTCAGAGTGTTGTTCTCTGAATTGAACATCTCAGACAACTTCTTCAACTTTAGAATCTCTTCTTGCAAATCTTTGATCACACTGGACGAGTGTTCATTTGATTTTGCAGCTTCATTCTTTATATTTGTAACTTCTTGTTCACTTTTCTTGAGTGACTCTTCGAGAGATGTGATTCTTTGATCAGATTTTTCATGTTGTTCTTTCAGATTCTTGTGCATGGTTTCTTCCTTCTTGAGTTTATCACAAATCTTGAATGAATATACTCTGTAGTGTTCAACTTGTTGAAAACATTCTTTGGTGCACATCTTTTCTCTGACTTCAATTGGCATTTCAACATAAGAACTCTGAACATCTTTCTCGTTTTCTGTTTCTGACATCAATCTCTTTATTTCTGAATTCAGTTGAGCAATTGTCTCATCTTGCTTTGCAATGGTTTCTGACAAGTTGCTGATTTCTTCATCTTTCTTTTCAATCTCTCGAATGGAAACAACATCATTGTTTTCACTCCAATCATATTCTTCTTCTTCATCATGATTTTCATGAGAATCTGCTTGACTCACAAGAACAAGTTTTGTGTGTTCATGAAAGTCTCTTCTCTTTTGATCACAAGCTTTGGCAACTTGAAGATAAGTTGTTTCAAACATGTGATTGAATTCTGTAATAAATTCATTGATATCTTCTCTTTTATTTTCTTCTCGGATCACGGTAAACATGCCCGTTGACTTTTTTTTTTTTTTTAGAGACGAGTCATTGTTTGGTCGTGTCAACAACTTGGGACGGCTAAACAGTGCTTCACCCGGCTAAACAGTGCTTCACCCAGCTGATCAGTGCTTCACACGGCTGAACAGTGCTTCACCCGGCTGAACAGTGCTTCACCCGGCTGAACAGTGCTTCACCCGGCTGAACAATGTTTCACCCGGCTGAACAGTGTTTTTCTTCTACTTCACCCGGCTGAAAACTACTTCACCCGTCTGAAAACTTCTTCAACATTATCAACACTTAGGAAAAATTTTCTTGAATCAATCACTCAATTCTTCAGTTCTTCTTCTGATTATGTTTCTTCTTCAATTCTGGGCAAATATCAAACAATTCTTCAAATCTTCATATCAGATTGACTTTTCAAAGTCAAAATTGTGATGAACACAAGATCAATTCTTCAATTTTTGTTGTTTTTGTTCAATTCAATACTTGTATTAGCTAAGGAAAGATGTTTCTAACAATCCTTCAAAGTTTTTCTACCTTGATTCTAGCTAAATCTCATTAAGATCCGGATTTTTGATGAAGAACACAACAAGTGGGTTTTGAGACAAATTGACAAAATATGGATTGAAATCAACAAATCAGTGATGTTTGATTATGAACGAAGCTTAGGATAGTGATTTCTAACACATTTCAATCATCAATTTCTCAATATCATCAACATTTTCCAGATTTCAAATTTGAGCAGTGAAATGACGAACATGAACAATTTCTTCAAAAACTCAGTCAAATCTTCACCAATTGATCTCAAACTTTGCAGTTCTTTACACAAACATGAATCAAAGCTAATGGTAGCTAAAATTCCATCAATAACAACAACAATCAAAGATCACCCAACAGCTCTGATACCAATTGATAGTTCTAGACGAACCGAGCTAGGATCTAGATCTGAGATTGTTTGGGGATGTTGTTTGCAATCAGTGATGCGGAATCTCACTGATCACGTATTGATGCTTGAATGTTCATGAAGATCAATGCAAAGTATGATGAAGATTATGATAATATGAATAGGTGAATTGTATTAGATCAATGGAGAGGTTACCAAGGATATGGAATGAAATGTAGGCAACTCTTTAACAATTGACCTAGGTGATGGTATTTATAGTCCATACCATTCACCTTACAATGTAACCTAACCACGTGCAGTTAAGCACAAACGCGCATTTAACCACAAAACGATTACACAAATATTCTAAGACAAATACAAATTATGAACGTCTTCACCCGTGCTTGCTCGTGATGATGCTCGATATCTTCACTCGCTTATATTTGGAAAGTGACATCTTCAAATAACCCCAACAATTTAGTTTTATTTTTATAGTCCCATTATAGCACATCAAGTTTTTGGCGCCGTTATTGGTGACACTTGAGAATAGTGAAATTAGCTTGGTTAGGACAATAATTTAGTTTTAATTTTGTTTCTTTGTTCGTTTGTTTTCCTAGTTTCGTACTTATAGAGTCATTTTACTCAATTCTTTCTTTTTTTCATATGTCTTGGTTTTCTTTTCCAGTGTATGCCACACACTCGTTCAAAAGGATCGCCATCGTTTTCTGAAAAAAAAAACAAACGGTGGTCGTGCGCGTTTAGTAGCTGTTCTTGAAGGAAAAAGGTACGCATTTCTCCTTACTTTTTGATATGGCTGCTAATAACCGTACTATTCACGAGCGTGCCAGCGATGGCGTCACCGGGGCTCGATCGTCTATTACTCGCCCCGAGGTAGCCAACACCAACATTTGGCATATTCCTCCTTATGTAATGTCCACCATCACTAGTTCCACCCAATTTCATGGTCTTGAAGAAGAGGATTCCCCAGGTCACCTTTCTCGATTCGTGCGTATTTGCGACTCTTTTAACATCACTAATGTCAATGGAAATGCAGTCTACTTACATATTCTTCTCTTGTTGTCTGGTCGCGATGCTTGCTGGCTAGACACACTTCTCCAGGACTACATCACTACGAAACCAAGTTCTTGAAAAAGTACTATCCATATTCAAGGGCTGCCCGTCTAAGGGAGCAAATTCAATTTTTTCGCATGGGATGAGCCTTATCATCTGAGGGAGCAAATTCATTCTTTTCGCATTGGATGAGCCTTATCACATGGCCTGGGAGCGTTTCATTACGCTACGTAGTAGATTCCCCAACATGGGTTGACCGAGTGGGCACTTGTCGAGAAGTTCTAAAATGGTATTATAACTCATGAAACTCAAGTAATGTTTAACACTGCTGCTAGAGGACACATCATGGAGAAGAAGAATATGCCTCCATGTGAAGAGATGTTTGAAAGTTTTGCTTTATCTGAACAGGAGAGCCCCCAACCTAAATCGTCCACTTCTGCTACTAGAGCGTCTAATTCAACCACTAGGGAGTCCACCAGATAAGTCAGGAACAGGTAGATTTTATAGGAGGTCAAATGATGCTTTTAGAGGTTTGTACAATCTGGGCTGGAGAAATCATCCTAACTTCAGTTAGAGGTCTAGCAGAATTCCTCACGGGTTTCAGCAAAGACTATCTCAGGCTAGTGGTGACGTAGGTTCAGGTTCGGGTAGTGGTAATAGTAACCCAGGTAGTAGTGAGATGAATGACATTAATGATCTATTAACTACACATAGTCAATAGAGACCAGGAAACCCAACAGAGGCTGAAAGAACATGATATTCTGCTTAGGAATCAGCAATCTGCATTCTTAGATCTTTAGCGTTCCATGGGTGAGATGCCAAACATATAAGTCAACAATCT
This sequence comes from Tagetes erecta, assembly GCA_030867185.1. NCBI lineage: Eukaryota > Viridiplantae > Streptophyta > Magnoliopsida > Asterales > Asteraceae > Tagetes > Tagetes erecta. The sequence goes on along the minus strand of CM061489.1, from coordinate 37,601,164 downwards.
AGGCAATCAGGTTCGTTCTTAGGATCCACTCAAACTAATCTGAATGCTTTTGTGCAAGTAGTGAATACTTGTAGTGGTATGGGAGGAGATAGGAGCCATAGGTTGTTGAGGTAGATGAGAAAGATGAGGAGGTAGATGAAGAAGTGGGATGGAGACTCCTAGTGGAGAGAGACCACTAGGGAAACCGTGGGCAAGAAGAGTGAGGGGAAGAATAAGGTTATTGTAGATGATGAGGATTACAGTAGTTGTCCATATCCCGCTCGTTTACTGCAACATAAATAATTGAGGGATTATGGATACTTGAACTGTTCAAACAACTCAAAATAAATCTTCCATTTGTCGAGGCACTTCAGTATATGCCCAAGTATGCTAAATTTCTGAAAGATCTTCTATCCAATAAGAAGAAGCTGGTGGAGCTTTCTACAGTCACTCTTAGTGAAAGATGTTCTGCAGTGTCCGGAACAAACTTCCAGAGAAATTGGTAGGCCCGACTGTCTTCACGATCCCGTGTTTGTTGGGCAGTTCAACTGCGAGCCACGTGTTAGCGGATCTTGTTGCTAGCATAAATCTTATACCATATTCTATCTACGAATAACTTGGTCTTGGAGATCCGACCCCAACGTGCATAAGCATTTCATTAGCGGACCGATTGATCAAATCCACGAGGAACAGTGGAAAACTTGTTAGTTAAGGTCGATAAGTTAGTTTTCCTCGTGGATTTTTTTATTCTTGATTTGGAGGTGGATGACAAGGTTCCACTCATCTTGGGACGACCCCTTTTGTGCACAACAAAGGCATTGATCGATGTCTATGATGGTAAGAACACACTTCGTGTAGGGAATGAAACAGTCACCTTCGATGTCTCGAAAGCAATGAACAACTCTAGTGGTCAGGATGATTTAGTCAACTTTCTCGATGCGTTCATTTCTCAAGTAGATCGTTGTCTTGATTACATCAGTGGTGCAGATCTGCTGCGCACGGAAGACCTGGATGAGGAGAACCAGGAGCTTGAGATGGATGCTCACCCCGAGCGTCTTCTGAACAGCCCGACTAGTAAGCCTCCAGAATTTTCCAAGGCATTCGAAATGAAGGATGATACCAAAGAGGGTAATAAACCTTCGGTAGAAACCTCGCCATCCTTAGATCTTAAGGATCTTCCGTCACACTTAGAGTATGCATTCTTAGATGGAGAGGTAAGTTTAGGCGTCATTATCTATAGTCATTTGACGGAAGAAGAGATTTTGCGATTGATTATTGTGCTCCAGGCACACAAACAGGCAATTGCGTCAAAACTCACTAATATCAAGGGCATCAACCCTACATTTTGCACGCATAAAATACTCATGCAGGACGAGTATAAGCCTGTAGTACAACAGCAGAGAAGACTCATCCCAAACATGTCTGAGGTGGTCAAGAAGGAGGTTCTCAAGCTCCTTGACACGAGCATGATAATGATTCCGCATGTGTGAGTCCAGTTCATGTCGTCCCTAAGAAGGGAGGGATGACAATGATTGTTAGTGATAAGAATGAGTTAATTTTTACTAGGACAGTAACAGGTTGGCACATTTGTATAGATTATAGGAGACTCAATGATGGCACGAGGAAGGATCACTTTCCCCTTTCTTTCATTGATCAGATGTTGGAGCGTCTAGCAGGGCAATAATTTTACTGCTTCCTTGATGGTTTCTCTGGTTATTTCTAGATCCCCATTCCACCGGAGGATCAGGAGAAAACCACGTTTACATGCCCCTTCGAGACCTTTGCAGATCGTCGTGTTGGGTTATGTAACGCTCTAGCAGCTTTTCAGAGTTGCCTGGTGGCTATCTTTTAGGATATGATGCAGAACTTAATGGAAGTTTTTATGGATGACTTTTCAGTATTCAGGAGTTCTTTTAATCACTGTTTTCTAATCTTGAGCGTATGTTGAAGCGATGCATAGAAACGAATCTTATGTTGAGCTTGAAGAAATGCCATTTTATGGTGACCGAGGGGATCGTACTAGGGCATAAGATTTCGCGTGAGGGTATAGAGGTAGACCATGCTAAGATAGAAACCATTAGCAAACTTCCTCCACCCACCAATGTGAAATCCGTTCGTAGTTTTCTGGGTCATGCGGGTTTCTATCGTTGGTTCATTAAGGATTTTCCAAAATCAATCGACCATGACCCGCCTTATTGAGAAGGACATTCCGTATGCCTTCGATGTAGAGTGTCTCAAGGCATTTGAGTTTCTAGCGACTTCGCAGTCGGCGCTATGCTTGGATAGAGGAAGAATAAAAACTTCCATCCGATTTATTACACGAGTAAGACACTTAATGAAGCTCAGGAGAATTACACGACCACTGAGAAAGAGCTTCTGGCAGTTGTCTTCACATTCGATAACTTTAGGTTTACTTAGTTCTGTCCAACACCGTTGTGTATACTGATCACCAGGCTGTGAAATAGCTGTTCGTAAAGAAAGATGCTAAGCCTAGGCTGATTCGGTGGATCTTACTCCTTTCTGAGTTTGACATATAAATTAAGGAAAACAAAGGAGCCGAAAACGTGGCAGCAGATCATTTGTCACGTTTAGAGGATCCATCGAGGGATAAGATCTTTGAGGAGAACATTAAAGACAATTTCCCTCATGAGACTTTGATGAATGTAAAAGCTGAAGAGCAAGGGTTGCCATGGTTTTCTGATCTGGCAAATTATTTATCAAGGGAAAGTTAGTGATGGGCATGTCATCCCAGCAAAGGAAGACGTTCTTTGAGGATGCTAACCATTATATATGAGACGCCCCGTATTTGTTTCGTTTAGGAGTTGACAAAGTGTTTAGGAGGTGTGTCAACAAGGAGGAAGATGGTGAGATTCTTAAACATTGTCACGAGGGTTTGATGGGATGCCACCACGGACCATCATACACCGCGAAAAAGGTGCTTGATGCCGGGTTTTATTGGCCAACAGTGCTAAAGGATGATTATGAGTTAGTGAAATCTTGTGACATGTGTCAAAGGACGGGTAACATTTCATCAAAAAAATGAGATGCCTCAAACCCCGATCCAAGTGGTTGAAGTGTTTGACGTGTGGGGTATAGACTTCATGGGACCGTTCCCTTCATCTCGAGGTAACCAATATATTCTTGTTGTGATTAATTATGTGTCTAAGTGGGTTGAGGCTCAAGTCCTAGCCACTAATGATGCAAGAGTTGTGGCATCTTTTCTTAGGAAGCTTTTTAGTAGGTCTGGAACCCTTAAAGCTCTAATTATTGATCGGGAGAGAGTGTTAGCTAGGTACGGAATGAACCATAGGTCAATGCTTATCACCCACAAACTAGTGGTCAAGTAGAGAATGCTAACAGGGGTATAAAACGTATTTTGGATAAAACTATTGGAGCTTGGTAAGCTCAGTTGAAGATAGAAAGACTAAATCTATGTGTCAACCAAATTGCTAGATAATACGCGTGGGTAACATAGGTGTGTTGTAAGTTCATTGTGCCTTGTTTCTAAGATAGGATTAGAGTTATATTCATGTCATACACCCAATATCTACCATCAATTTTAAGTCTTTCATTTCTATACATAAATGAATAATGGGATAGAAGAGCAATAAAAGGAAAGGTGAAAATTAAAAGAGCCCAATTTTGAGAATTTAGACAATTGAAATAGAGTCAGAGTGCATGCCAAATCAAAGAAAATATATGCCAATGATACATACATAATATATGTAAATATTGTCTCTTTTGGACAAGTGTCTTTGATTGGGGGTATAATGTGACATTTGCCACAAATCCGAATCCAAACGCCCGACTCGAACCTAATGTTATCTATCTTTTATTGTATTAGTATTAAATTTTCAAAAATGTAACGTTTCGTTATTATTAATATGAATATATCATCTTTAATAAAAGAACGATCGAATTGTTATCTAATGTTTACTAATTAACTACCAAATACAATAATTAAATCTCCAAAATATGTATATATATATTGTATTTAATAAAAGAGATTTTATAGTTATAAAGATAATTATTTTCAAGTCAAGAAAATAACCATTTAACCTCAAAAACGAGATAAAAATATAATAACGTCAACCCTATAAACGTTACGAGTTAACATGGTTATGTTAGTTAATTAAAATAAATATTTAATTAACTTTGTGCCAAAACTGTCAAATCTGAAACTTGTGTTAAAGTTAAATTACCTGAATAAAAAGAAATGAAACTGGAAGGACCAATCTTGCAAAATTCCAAACCCCTCCCTCTTGCCCGTATTTTCGGCCATAGGCCTGCCGACGCTATTTCCGGCGAGTTCATTTTAAAAGTTTTAATCTGTTTTAATCAAATCCAACCTATACAAAATCATCCTAGCTTCGTTCTAAGCGGGTTTCAAACTATTAATCACCATATAAACATCAAATTTTCGCTTAAATTCTTGTTCTAAAACCGAACATTAAACCCATTATCACCAATCGACTTAAAATGCACCAAATCAATAAATTCAATTAACAATAATGATCATCGTAGCGTTTTGAATCCATTGGTAACAATTAATCGGTCTTTAATCACCAAATTAGCATCCAATTAATCTCAGTTAACTCGAAACCAAACCAATACTCAATCGGCTGTTTACTAATCACAACAACGTAATTCAATCGACCTTCTCTCTCACTCTAACTCGTATTCACTCCCTGCAATCTCAATTCCAAGCGGAATTCATCAAAATCCTGTAAGTGTTTCTCTTTTCTACCGAACTTGTTCTTCATCAATACATCATCAAATCGTTAATGTAATCCAAAATTGTGTTACGGCTTTCAATTGTTGCATCTCAAGGAGTGTTTCTGCAAGAGTAATTGCATTTTAACAGCCTCTAAGTGTGACACCCCGCCCGGCGGCAGAAAACACCGGGCGCGTCAAGCGAATCGGATATCAAAGTACAAAGCACATGGCACACTAAAAGCATATTTTAGTATTAATTAAGTAATGAGGTCGTGACAAAATAAGGCAAACGAACAGTCTTAAAATTGTAACAGAAACCGTCAACTAAATATTGTTTATTGTCTTTTTATTCTAGGTCTGAAGCATCCTATGTGTCTTGAACCAAAATCGTATCAAACTTCACCTGAAAAACGTGTAAAATAAGTTAGCTAAAGAATTAGCTAGTGAGTAAAACACAATTAATAGTACATAGTATAAAATCCGAGATCATTATAGATTGTGTTTCGCAATCTCATGTGCATAGCAATTTCAGCATATATCCCAACCATGACCATAGAAACACATAGAAACAAGTATCATAGACCCCGCAGGGTTACCTTTAGCAACAAGTCATGAGGAACCAACTCATGTTACATTTATTGATAACTATCGTTTAACCGTCATTTAACCGTCTCGATATGCAAGTTATCAAAAATGTTTTAGCATCTAAGGGACATAGCAACGTAGCAACAAGCATCACATGTAGTAACTAGTAACATAGAATCAACCAAAGAATCGCCGGGTCAAAATCACCTATCAGGCCATTGGTGTAGGTGGGCTTGTCAAGCCATTAGCGCTAACATCGTACCGGAGGAAATTACAAGATAATATAACTAATATTGACTATCACACAATTTTGCTACATGCGGCCAAACACGATTAACACATATAATGATCTCATTTTCGAAAATAGAAACATCAAAAGAAACCGTTATATAATAGAAACACGTATTTCAGTCCCAAAAACGTAAACAGTAAAAAGGGGGAGTGAGTTTACTCACCTCGAAACTCGGGCGTGAAACAAATAGTAAATAGTATAAATAGAACCGAGGACCATCCAAATATTAGAATCACCTAATTAGATGACAATCCTACTTAGCAACACATAGTATAGAAAACTAAAATAGGAACAATAGAAATCTAGGATAATTTGGAATCTAGGGTTTCAAATTGGGATTTGGGGTTTCTCGGTAAAAGATTAAAAACATATAAGGTTATTTAATCGTAACGTCTAAAATTGATAATAATAGAAATGACAACGTTTTTGATAGACGAAAACAAATTATATATTTTTAACGAAAACTTATTAACGTCCCGAAATTATATTTTGTATCTAAAAATAATTTAAAACGCGTACCAGATTTGCAAGAGTATTTAAAAAGTCTTATAAAAAGTCCACATGTATAAACTATTACCAAATGAATCTTATACTTTAAAGATACATTTTGTAAAAAAATTTAAATAGTACTACATGCATTGAATATAGTTAGATTTATAAGATTAAATTTATATAAAAAAAATCACGGTTTTAATAAATTTTATAAGATTTAAATATTTTATTATGCATAAATTATGCTTAATATTAGATCAAATATAATAGTGAGGAAATGGTTACTAAAAATGGTTGAAACAAAAATATAATAATAATGAGGCCACCCAGATTCGAACCCGGGGCCTCACATACACAGACACAACTTTAACCAGACGCGCTGGGCGTTGCTTTGGTTTCAATTTCAAACAGAAACGGTTTTAACTTGACTTAAACATCAATCCCCAAATTCATATGAACCCTAGATTCAGAAACTATACCATTGATCCAAAATTTGATTGATAGAACGCAATTAACCTTGGGGCTTTTGATTAGAACAAGATAAGGAGAATTTTAACATCGAAAACTTACTTGATTTCGCACAGATTAGATCAGGGAAAATGAAGAACACGAACCCTACGGCTCGAGATTCAAATTGATATATTGAAGCTAATAAAATGAAATTGAAGTTCCAGATTCGATCCTCATGATGCGCTAAGTAAAATCCCCAACACCGTTGCGGATTAAATCAATCTTTTGATGCACGATCTAAGAGTTGCAGGCTCGAGCGAAACTGAGATCAAACGACGAGTTTCATAAAGACTTTACTAATTTGAATTAACAGAGAGTAAAGGTTGATTAAGGAGAATGCAAAGTGAGATTGAATTGAGCTGTTTTGATCAGAAACCCACGGAACGGTTCAAGTTTGAAGAACGAGTTAATGGAATTGATTTGATGATTAATTGGATGTTTTTATTGGAATTAAGTTACATAAACGGCTTCTACACGTCGAGAGGATCGATTTCATTATCCCAATTTATTATCTTTGAGCGTTTTGATCGATTAAGTATTGGGTATAAGTCTACGGTTTTAGAAAACGGATTTTGGATTGAAAATGGATCGATTAAATGGGATTTTAGGGTGGTTCTGAGTTCGACACAAGCAGAGGGGCGTTTTACATAGATTAAATTTGATTTAAGGCGATAAAATTGAGCTTTTTGGACCTCGCCGGAAAAGTCGCCGGCGCCGGCGATAGCCTTCGCCGGAAATACGGGCTGTTTGAGAAGGGGAGGGAAATTGGGTTTGGGTTTTACATGATCAGTCCTTATTGTTTCAAGTTGTTTCAGATTTTATATAAAGTGTTAATAATAGTTTTAAACTTGTCACTTTTGTCCTAAAGTTAATTAAATACTTATTTTAACTAACTAACTTAACCACGTCATCTCGTACATAATTGACGCTTTTACGTTTTTACCTCGTTCTTGACGTTAATAGTCAATTTGAGACTTTGATAGCATTAATCCTTAATAATATTTATAAAACTATTTTTGTAAAAAAAATACAATATATATATATGCATTTTAGGGATTTAATTATTGTAAATAGTAATTAATTTGTAAACGTTGGATAATAATTTGGTCGTTTTATCAAAGACGACTTCGACATATTTATTCATATTAATAATGATACGCTACATTAAAATAGATTGAATACGAAACAAATAAATGTTAAGCGGATCCGGGTTCAAGTCGGGCATTCGGGTTCGGATTTGGGGCAGATGTCACACTAAGTACAACTTCGATTTTCACCCGTCGATGCTTTGTTCTTCATCTTCATCGATCAAATTCGTGCGAAATCAAGTAAGTGTATATAACATACTCATTATCATGTGTAGATCAATAGCCCTCAATCAATTTCATGTTTGGTTGTTCCAATTCAAAGTAACTAATTTGTGATTTTTTGTTCTAGAGTTTACATGGAATTGGAGTTTTTGTTTAAAATTATGTTACAACCATTTTTCTTTCAAATCATAACACTAATATGATCTACTCTGCTAGTTTGATGGATAATTTCTAAAACAGAAGGTCCCAGGTTTGAAACCAAAGACAAGCACCTATTTTTATCTTTTTATTTAATAACTTTATTTACTATCTTTACCATTTATCCTAAACCTAAACCTAATACCATATTATATATTTTATAAAAATGCTAAAATCTTATTAAATATAGCAAAGCCATGATTTCATATGAACATAGTTTTATACACTTAATTATTAGCAACTATTATAATACTTTAAAAATGCCATAAAAAGGTATTTTAATACTTTTAAAATGTATAAAAATTTTAATAAATAATGGTTTAAAAAAATAAGAGTGTGTATGGATGTTTTATACTTTTAAAAATATGGTACATGTTCTAAAGTATTTCTAGACATATAATATATTTTGTGAAGTTAAATAGTTTCCGTTAGAAATATATATTATTCGAATTGCTATCGTTTATCAAAAATACTATTATTAGTTTTTTTCGTAATGATTAAATAATTATATATATTTTTAATCGTTTACTGAAAACCCCTAATCCCCAATTCAAAACCCTAGAATCCCAATTTACTTAGACTCCTATTGTTTCTATTCTAGTTTCTATACTATGTGTTTACTAGTTAGGGCTCTCATCTACTGGGCTGTAAACAAACCGGACGGACACGGACGAGGCTTGTCCGTGTTTGTTTGTTAAGATTTTAAGTTGTTCGCGAACTGTTCATGAACAAGTTCCGAACATAAAAATTTTTCCGTGTTCATTTGTTAAGGTTTTAAAGTTGTTCCCGAACGGTTCGTAAACTTTGTTCATAGACACAAATTGACATAAACAGAAAAAATGAACACAAACGGACACAAACGAACATTTGACTAGAATACATTGATAAAACATGTTAATCTTTAACAATCCACCACCAAACTAAAAAATTAAGCTTGGCTAAATTAGACAATCATCCAAAGTTAATTAACATGACAACTAATCAATAGGTTATAATTCCCAAAAAGTATTCTTAATTTACTTGTTTGATTTAATGGGATTGTTTACAATAAACACAACGCAGATTAAAAAAATGATATAAAACACACACAAAAATTAATAAACCTCATAACCTTATTAGTATCCAAATAAGCCAATGCATATTGATTAAGATTATTCCAATTAAATCTTCATATACAATAAAACGAAATAAGCCTTAAGAAGCAAATAATATTGTTAATCATACATTTAAACCTATGAGGCATGACCATAATTTATTAAATGTACAACAAAAGTAATGTTTTCATGACCATATTTGCCTCTATAATTGTAAAGTATTCACCTAAATATTAAATATAAAATTTAAAAACCTAATGAACTACCGAACTTAAACGAACATGTTACCGAACGTTCACGAACGCACACGAACGAATGCAACCTCTGTTCATGTCCGTTCGTTTATCTTAACGAACGGGTTTTTTTGTCCGTGTCCGTTTGTTTATTAAACGAACGAACACAAACGAACTTCCCGCCGAACATTTCACGAACTGTTCGCTGAAATGCGACATCTGCCCCAAACCCGAACCCGAATACCCAACTCGAACCCGAAGTTGTTTATCTTTTAAATTGTAATCGTATCTTCAAAAATGTAACGCTCATTATAATTATGGATAAGTATATAGAATCTTACGTTATTCTTATCTTATTTAAATCGATCGTATTCACATCGCAAAATATCCACGTGCATCAAATAATTGTTATCTGTAATAGTGAATCTCAATATATATATATATATATATATATATATATATATATATATATATATATATATATAGTTCGTAAAAGAAAATTATTGAAAACGTTAAACAAAATTGATTATACGTCTCGAAATAGTCTTTAACGTCAAAAACGTGCTAAAGATATAAAAATGTCAATTATATAAACGTTACGAGATAACGTGGTTAAGTTAGTTCGTTAAAAAATATATATAATTAACTTTTGGTTGAATCTGTCAATTTTGAAACTAGTAATTAAAGTTTATAACTCAATGTATTGAGTTACCAAACATAAAGGGCCAGAATGGTAAATAATTAAATCCACCCAAACCTCCCCCCTTATCCCGCAGCTCCTACGAAACCCAATTTCGCCATTTGGCCGGAATATTCCCATCTCCGGCGAGGCTAACACCCACTCGAAACGTTATCCTTAACGTCTAAAACTCGTTTTTAACCGTTGGTAAACCAGTTTCGAACCCAGAAAGCTTTTAAAACTCAGTTACAACAAGTTTTAATCTCGAATTGAACGTTGGTCCATAACCGTCACTCTTAATGGTCCTTTACTGTCAATTCGTTTCAATTCCTTAACACTCTATCATCGTTTACCTTCGATTAACCTATCCCAACCATCAAAACATCATTTTTCTCTGCAATCATCCAAAACAAATCAAATTATAAATTTTTCCGGTGAGCTCATCAATTTCAACCCTCAAGACATCATCTCGGGTAATTTCTGGGTTCGTTTTACTCCTTTTGATCTTCTTCTTCGTTCTAAAACAACAATTTTTCATTTCAGTTCCAGATTCCTAAAATTCTTCAATAACAGGTAACTTTGGTTCGTATTCAAATCCGTGTCCAATCTACACACCATCAAGTAAGTTTAATATATCAAAATGATCGTGATACAATGTAGATTAAAAGCCCTTTTGTTGAATTTGGATTTGATTAACAGGATTAAACGAATTTGGAGGATCTTGAATCTAGCGCTTGAATGTTGAAAATGGGTTTTGATGATAATTAAAGATTAAAACAATTTAAAAGTTGGTTCATTAACAAAAATCAATTCTGGTGGAGTGGTGGTGTACGTTTCTGTTGCAAGCAGAGGTCGTGGGTTTGAAACCCACAACCTGTTTTATTTATTTTTACATTTTTAAACCACTTTAAACATTAATCTATAGGTTCTAATAACCTAAAGAAATATAATAAGTTAAATATATATACACCAAATTATAATTTTACAAATATTTTAAATAGAAAAAAAACCAAACATGGATTCTTATAAAATGTATATAACAAAAAAATACCTTAACGTTTCGTACCAAAATCCCAATTGATAATTTAGAACCGTAAATCCCAAATTCGAAACGCTAGATTTCGGATTTATGATGCTTATTACTATTTGGTTCGTTTCTTACTAAGGTTCTTCCCAATTAATTATGTGGTACCAATATTTGGGAAACTCTCGGTTCTCGTTAACTGCGTTCTTGTGATTTGATACTTTTTGCACTTCAAGGTGAGTAAACCCACTCCCCTTTTTACTATATACGTTTTTGGGGCTGAAATACGTGTTCCTACGATACTACGGTTTCTTTTCTTTTGTTTCTATTTTCAAAAAGAGATCATTAGATGTGTTAATCTTGTTTGGCCGCATGATGAAAAATTATGTATTAGACAATAGTATTTATATTATCTTGTAATTTCCACCGGTACGATATTAGCGCTAATGGCCTGACAAACCCACCTACACTAATGGCCTGATAGGTGATTTTAACCCGGCGATTCTATGTTCGATTCTATGTGTTGGTTACTAGTACTATATGTGATGCTTATTGCTACATTGCTATGTCCCTTAGATGCTTAAAACATTTTTTGATAACTTTTATATCGAGACGATTTAATGACGGTTAAACGATAGTTATCATTATTTGTACCATGAGTGGTTCCTCATGACTTATTGCTAAAGGTTACCCTGCGGGGTCTATGGAATCTTGTTTCTATGTGATTCTATGGTCATGGTTGAGATATATGATGAAATTGCTATACACATAAGATTGCGAAACATGTCTATAATGATCTCGGATTTTATATTATGTAATATTAATTGGGATCTACTCACTAGCTAATTCTTTAGCTAACTTATTTTACACGTATTTCAGGTGGCGTTTGAGACGGTTACGGTTCAAGACACTTAGGATGCTTTGGACCTAGAATAAATGGACAATTAGACACTTTAAATTGTCGGCTTTTAATTCTGTTTAAGACTATTTATTGTTTTATTTATGTCACGACAGTTATGCTTTACTAATATTAAAACATGCTTTTAGTTGCCATGTGCTTTGTACTATTGATATCCAATCCATTTGACATGCCCGATGTTTTCCGCCTTGGTATCAGAGCCATGGTTATAGGGAACTCGGATAGGGTATTAGAAACACACCGGCCTAGACTATAACCTAAGAGTCCTTAGTGCAAATAGATTGATAGGTTCAATTGGATCGTTAATATCACTCACAATGATCAGAATAATTCGCACAAACAAACAGTTCAATCACAAACACAATTCATATTGATGATCAAAGCAATTCGTAGTACAAGTGCAGGAGAAATAAATCACACACAGTTAACTCTCTCTCTAACGTGTAATAGTGATCTAGCCTCTCTCCTCACACTCTCTCACTACATGCTTAAAGCAACAAAATACAAGTTTAAGGAATATACACAATAAACCCTAAACTATATACAAACATATAAACAAAATACAAAGTAAATCTTAACTAGGAAATAACCCTAACAGTACTCCCCCTAAGATGACACTTTACAAATCTGACATATTAGCTTAAATCTTCATGTGGCGAGTATAGAGAGCAACTTAAAGTTTTGATATGCATTATCTTCAAGAGGACCCAACAGTACTCCCCCTAAGATGATGCTATCAACACTCTGTCTTTCAACAAGCAATCTGCATCCTTCTCTCCCTTTTGAGTAACATCAGAGGCTATGGAAAGAAATAAGCAGAGAGTAGATTCCGGTGAATCTATATATCAGCAACGGGATCTTCTTCAACGGTTGAAGTAGAATGCGAAGACTTCTTTGACTTAGAATACTCCCCCTCAACTTTTGCTTTAGAGGTTAACAGGATCTGTGTATGAGATATTAAGAGGAGGATTCTTAACACTCAGCAATCTGACTTGGAGATCTTTGGACTGGAATCAGGCTTGAACAGGAACATCTTCAAGTCGCGTGGAAGCTTGTTCTGCAATGGAAACTGTTCCTGCAACTCAAAGAAAAACATTAAAACTCAGGCAATAATGTGCATTTATCATCAATGTAAAGATTAAGTTCTCAATCGGATGAGATATTGCTTGATGAACAACTCCTACATCAATAACACATGTTAAACTGCCAACACAAAAGAAAAATATTAAAATGACAATCTTTTTGGTGTTTTTTGAATTTTTCAATGTTTTTGATATTTTTAAAATTTTCTCTTTACATTCTGAATCTTTAACCTGCAATGAGATCATACTAGCAATTTATCCAACACATGTTTTGCAGTTTTTAAAATAGACATTTGAATTGTGAAGTAATTGAGTGATGAATTGTTGAACAAATCAATTAGCTCGAAGTGACACACTTACTTTTTCTATTCTTGATGATCAATTAGGTTGATTAGGAATAAGTTTTGAGTGACCCATACTTTGCACATTAGATTTGGTCCACTTTGGGACTTCTTTTGAATTCCTTTTTGGAATTTTTCTTTTTTCTATTGTTCCCCTTGGGAATCTTCTGAATTCCATTTTGGAATTTGATTGGTGACGGTCCACATTTGGGACTCTTTTTGTTCCATCTTTGGGAATCTTTTGCTGCACCTTGAAGCTCAAAAGAGACTTCATGTGAGACTTCAGGTCTGTGGATACCACAACAAAGAAGCTCACAGATGCGGTTCATCACACTGAATAGATTGCATCATTACCCGATGTATATCGTTGCGCCACAAGATATCTATTTGATTTGTATAAGTGTTTCACATGCACTAAGACGTTTCAACCACAAAAACTCATTAGAATTTAGTTAAATCATCAAAGAATATACTTTTTCAGTATAATTGTCTGAGCCATCTCGCACATCAATTTTCACGCTTCAGTCTCTATTGTTTAAAAATGATGTGTCGAATAACTCTAGTGTACTATCATTTCTCATGTACATGCAAGTAGATTCAACATATTTTTGGATTTTTTTTTATCATTTTTTTTAATGGTTTTCTCCCCCTAAACTTTAAATTTCTATGAAAATTGAAAGTTTAATAAAAAGAAAATGGCAGATATGTTATCAACGTATGAAGAGTGCATGCAATATACTTAATCTAAACAGACGAAATGAAACATCGGTTGTTTCTTGCACTGCCTTCATTGTTTGATTTTTGAAAATGTTTTAAAAGTTCCTTCAATGATTCCTTTTTGTTTCCAACTCCATTTGGTGTCAGTTGCATTGAAAACATCATGAACAAGATTCGGTATCTTGTCATGATAAGGGATCAGCCACGGTCTCCTTTTCTTTGTTTGACCGGCCTCCATAACTGCCCCTAACACACTAACAAATTAGTTAGAGTGTGAAATCCAAGCCATTGCGGTCTTGGATTGTCCAAAATCATCAATATATGTAACTTTTTGATAAATTGCATCTTCTGGTGGACCATCGATTGATGAAGCACGTTGCTCATCTTGATTCTTAGCAGATGTTTTTCTCCACAACTGTTTTTGTGTGGGACCAAAGGAATGCTTTGGTTTGGACACCCATCTAGAATCATTCATGGAAGATCTGTCATAGTCATTTCTAAACCTATTTTTCAAAAATTGGTTTTGTTGACTATTTTGCTTATGCAAAAATGGATTTGTTTGATTTTGTTTTCTTACAGATCTTGGTTTCCATGAATCACTTGAATGATCACCATCAGAGAATTTAAAATTAGAAACATACCTGGCAGAATTTGCAGATGATGAATTTCTTTGGACATACCTTCTCGGCTTCATCGTTGATCTTTTGTTGTAGAAGCAATCTTGAGTGTTGTGATTGACCATGTCACAAATGGAGCAATACTTGTTGTAGTAGCATTCCATTGTGTCGTGGTTGTAAATCTGACAGTTGATGCAGTACTTGTTGTAGAAGCATTCTGATGTCATGTGATTGTACATCTCACATATCTCACAGTACTTCTGATGAGCCTTGAAGTGAGACTTCTTTCCTTTCTTCTGAGAAGTCTTTGCTGTTGAAGATTGTTGTTTCTGAGAAGCTTTGACCTCTGAATCTTGTTGAATCTTTCTTGAAGGAGCTGGAGTCTTGAACTTGTCACCCTTTGACCCAAAAGGAAAGACACCTTGACTGTAGATACAGTCTGAAATATGATGAGTTTCAGAGTCACAGATTAAACAGTATACGTCACTGTTTGAATCACTCGGGGATTCGGAATCTTGAGACTTTGGAGTAGAAGGAATCTGTGGTGTAGAATCAGATGAAACGGCCTTTGTCTTGTTCTTCTTGGCTTTGCTCTTCTTTCTTCTAACCTTCTTCTTCTTCTTCGACTGAAACTCTTGTGTCCTTTCTTCTTCTTCTTGAGAAGATAGTGATCCAACAATTCCGGTTGGCACTAATCCCTCATCTTTCTTTTCAACAGACTTTCCTTTTTCGACTTCTTCTTTGATAAACACAAGATCAGATTGTGATCTGTTGAGTTTATCAGTGAGCTCCATGAGTTGAATATTCAGATTATGCTTTTCGGTAAGCATTGAATCAACATTCTGTGTAAGAGATTTGAGTCTATCTTCACACAATTGGTGATCTTTTTGTAGACTTGCATGCTTCTCTTGTTCTTCTTGCAGTTTGTTTTTCAGAATGTTGTTCTCTGAATTAAACATCTCAGACAACTTCTTCAACTTTAGAATCTCTTCTTGCAAATCTTTGATCACACTGGATGAGTGTTCATTTGATTTTGCAGCTTCATTTCTGATGTTCATTGCTTCTTTTTCTTTTTGCTTGAATGAAACTTCAAGAGATGTGATTCTTTGATCAGATATTTCATGCTGTTCTTTCAGATTCTTGTGCATTTGCTCTTCCTTCTTGAGTTTATCACAAATCTTGAAAGAGTATATTCTGTAGTGTTCAACTTGTTGAAAACATTCTTTGGTGCACATCTTTTCTCTGACTTCAATTGGCATTTCAACATAAGAACTGTTCTCATCTTTCTTGATTTCCTTTTCT
This sequence comes from Tagetes erecta, assembly GCA_030867185.1. NCBI lineage: Eukaryota > Viridiplantae > Streptophyta > Magnoliopsida > Asterales > Asteraceae > Tagetes > Tagetes erecta. The sequence continues at coordinate 37,585,074 of CM061489.1, read as the reverse complement.
GACATCAATCTCTTTATTTCTGAATTCAGATGAGCAATTGTCTCATCTTGCTTTGCAATGGTTTCAGACAAGTTGCTGATTTCTTCATCTTTCTTTTCAATCTCTCGAATGGAAACAACATCATTGTTTTCACTCCAATCATATTCTTCTTCTTCATCATGATTTTCATGAGAATCTGCTTGACTCACAAGAACAAGTTTTGTGTGTTCATGAAAGTCTCTTCTCTTTTGATCACAGTCTTTGGCAACTTGAAGATAAGTTGTTTCAAACATGTGATTGAATTCTGTAATAAATTCATTAATATCTTCTCTTTTATTTTCTTCTCGGATCACGGTAAACATGCCCGTTGACATTTTTTCTGAATTTTCAAAGTCATTTTGATACTTTTTATGGGAAGTCAGGTTCAATTGGATCGTTAATATCACTCACAATGATCAGAATAATTCGCACAAACAAACAGTTCAATCACAAACACAATTCATACTCATAATTCTCTTTGTATATTGATGATCAAAGCAATTCGTAGTACAAGTGCAGGAGAAATAAATCACACACAGTTAACTCTCTCTCTCTAACGTGTAATAGTGATCTAGCCTCTCTCCTCACACCCTCTCACTACATGCTTAAAGCAACAAAATACAATTTTAAGGAATATACACAATAAACCCTAAACTATATACAAACATATAAACAAAATACAAAGTAAATCTTAACTAGGAAATAACCCTAACAGTACTCCCCCTAAGATTTATCTTTGAATCTTCAGCACAATCTTCTATCTTTTTCTTCTTTGTTCAGCATCAATCTCTTTCTACCAATCTTCCGGTTCATCTTTGACATTCAGCAGCTCTCTTCCTTTGTACTCTTCTTGTTCCTTCAATGCTTCTTCAATATAGGACTTGAACTTTTCAGCAATTTTGGCTTGTCTCGGCTTGGACTCATTTGTCAGAATTGGGCAGGCATTCATGCGTCTAAGTGAATCCAGATTTAAACCTGCAAAGTCAATATTAGCATAAAATTCAAACGGCATCTCTTGTCCTTTGACTTTCACCTCCAAAGTACCCTTCCTACTAATCCTCGTATATTCTATCTCTGGTATATCAACCCTCACGAGATTAGAATTGAGCAATGCTTTTCTCACACGAATCTTCTCTGAAGCAGCAACAATCACTTCTATCATCACCACGAACAACTTTCTATCCGCTTCAGCAAGTTTATCTTTACATTTTTCCATTATGTAACTTCGCAAAAACTCGATATATGAAGGATGCAGCAGTTTCAATTCAAAGGTACTAATCAGAGTAATCATGTCTTTGTCCCAATCTTCCAAATTTCTAACCAGCTTCAACTCAAATGTTTCTTGATTGTAAAACACTCTAAGTATTGGCTTCGTCATTTGAGTTCCATCAATCACTTTCAGTCCAGGGTCTGTCACCTTGTCAAAGTATTCATCCGAAAATTCCTCTAAATACATATCTTCAGTAACAACAAGTCTCTTTTTCTTCCTTTCTTTCTTCGCTTGCACATATGTTGTATCTTCTTGTTGGCCTCTAAAATCAAGATACTTCGGTGGTCTGGCTATTCCGGCATCAAGCAGCATTACACATTTATCACCACGCTCAGCATGCGTGTGATTTATCAGCCTTAGTTTGTGCAGCTCCTTCAAATCCTGAACTTCCAACTTAAAAATGCTCGAGAAGTAATGGTATACATCACATAAACCATTAACTCTCTTAATCATAAACGCATCAAACACTTCATCGTATTTCCATGCTATAATCTTCACTTTCTTGTTCTTCTCTGGCACAATCATCGAATCAAGCAATTCAGCAATAGACTGACCTTTACTCAACAGTGACCTCACCACGTCACCTGCTGTAGCTGACTTATGCCATGATTCCCGAACATCCATTGGTATGTTGTAAGATTTAACTTCGCTTGGAAACATATCCATTAATTCATGTCGTTTCTTGTGAGCATTTTCAGGTAGAGCCATCACCTGAATCTCCTTCGGTCGAAGAACTTTGAATCTCTTTGTCAGTTCGAAATACTGAGGGTTGTTGTAGTCCAAATAAAACATACGATTGTACATTTTTTCGGTCTTCATAAAGCTAACAACAATTTTTCTCAAAGACTCAGATTTCAACCTCTTCAAAGTCTTATATGGATAATTTCTTGAACTCAGCCAACTACGCATATCTGAAGCTGACATTTCTTCTGGATTTTGGTGATACAGTTCAGTTGGAGGCAATTCTTCTATATTTAGACTTTCTTGCATTGGTGTCCATTCTCCCATCTCAATAACAAACTCTTTCTTATATGCATCAGCTTTGTCTTGGGCAATCATACATTTCTCATACTCTTCATTTATCTGGCTCACAGTCAATCCATTCAAAAACACAGCATTGTACTTCATCCTTTCGAGATAAGCAAATCTTTGATCCAAATCATCTGGAATCTCTTCAACAACCTTAGTTTCTGGCCCAGCTTCATCTTCAGATTCAGTGAAGTCTATGTCTTCCAAATCATCCAACGCTTCAATCATAGGTGCATTGTTAGTTTGAACCGGCTCAAACTGACTTGCAACTTCAGATACAATTTCAGGCATATCAACAGCTTCAGATTGAATCGGCTCAATCTGAACTGTTTCTTCAGAACCAACTTCTTTCTCACTATCTGTGGCTGCAAATACTTCAGTTTCAGCTACAGATTCTGTCACAGTTTCATCAATTTTCTCAGTCTCAACTACAGCTACAGATTGAATCGGCTCAATCTGCACTGTCTCATCAATCTTTGCCCTTTTCGAACTACTTTCATCTCCCAAAATCTCTGGAACTGCATCTAGCTTCCTTTTTCCCTCAGCTTTGTCCATATTGACAGTTTCAGCAACAGCTTCATCGGGAATGATGATTGGAGATTCCACCATAATACCAGCATTTGTAGTACCTCGTGCTCTAGTCAAATAAACTTTAGGTATTTGAGATTCAGTCACTTCGACTACTTCATCTGAAAAATCTTTATCAGATGATGAACCAGCTTTCTTCGGTTTCGTTTCCTCCAGCCATTTCTCTAACATTTCTTTCTCATCCTCCAACGTATTGCATTCAGCTTTCAGTTCCTTGTAATCATATTTCAGATTCTCATGCTCCTCCTTCAGTTTTTCATAATCGTCCTTCAATTATAATGTTCATCAACAAGCTTGACATGATCCTCATCCAACTTTTTGAAGGTTTTCAAATTCTGATTATGAATATTCCAAAACTCTTCAAATCTTTTCTTTTTCCGTTCATTTGAAGCTTTCAACAAGTCATTTGCTTCTATCAGCTTTGCAACCATCTCCTCTAACTCAACAATTATTTTCTCATTCTCTATTTGATCAACACTTGGCACAAAATTTGGTGAAGACTCCAAATCTTGTTCAATGTTTTCAGCAATTTGGGATGATGTGGTGGGAATATCAACAGTAGTAGGATCAGCAACGCCAGCATCAGCTTCTTCAACTATCTGTGCAATAGTTTCAGCTTCGGCCATTGCCTCCTGCGCAATCTGAATTACATCTATCTCTTCAAGCTCTACAATCACAGGCTCTTTTACTGGTTTCGACCTCTTTCTTCTAACATACTGAATAGAGATATCTTTTGAAATTTCAGCAACTTCTTTTTCTTCAACAGAAGCAACCTCAACAGGTTCTTCTATCACCATAGGCTTAATGACTTCAACATTCTCAGTCTCTACTTCCATTGGTTCAGTTGTTTCTACAATCTCTGCCTCCTCTGAATTAGATTCAGATTCAGCATCATCATTTCCACCATCATCTTCACTATCCTCATGATCATCATCCTTAGGTTCATTCTCATCCTCTGGATGACGAGCAAAGTACTCATCATCATCTAATAAATTATCAGGCACCTCATCCACTAGGTCCTGTGGATCAACAATCTCACCATGAGAAATATGGTAATACACACCTTCAACATCTTCTTCATTGTTGGCTATATCTCTCATATAGTCAAACAATTCCACATTAGGCACATTCCCGATACTCATCTTTCTGTAAGATAGATCGTTCATGTCCTCAGTGTATAACATACCTCCAGCATAACCTTCGGATCTGATGATAGGATAAGCAATGTTGATCATCAGTTGTAAGAATCTTGGGTACATAAGAAACTTAAACCTCTTACCCTTCACCAAGTTAAAAACAAAGCCATTCATGATCCATCTCGACATATTAAATGGCTTATTCTCTGTTATGGCAACAATCGGTGATGCAATGTCTGATGGGAAATTATCAAAGCCTGCACTCCTCCTGGACATGCACTGTTGCACAACATAGCATAACAGCTTATACTTCTTTCCCAATTTTGCCCTATAAAACTGTGATTTTGGAAATATAGGTGGATGCCCCCATATTAACAAAACCTGATTTACACTCATCCATGGTCAATTCATCATTCATACCAACCTCATCTTCATCTATTCTTAGGGCATTTCTAATGGCTTCTTCAGAAACTGTCAGTACCATATCTCTAGTTATGTTGCCTCGAACAACAGTAACACCATTCTCTTCTCTAATGACTTCTGCTGTCCTCCAAAAACTTTTAATCAACCTTGCATATATGACCGGTTTGGCACACATAGCATACACATATTTGGTCCTTTTGATAAACTTGATCATATCTCTGTAACCTTCTGTTTCAGGGATAGATTCATCTAGAACTGCCACCAAATTGTGTTTAGGCTCAAACTTGAGATTCTCCATCTGTTAAAACACAAACAAACACAAAACAAGACAAATGTGTTAGATTCTTCATTAAAACATATCAAAATTTTCATAAGTGTTTGAATAAAAGTTAGAAAGCAAAACATTCACATAATCATTTTAAATTCTAAATTGTTCTAATAACCTGATTTTCATCATTTTAATCAAACAACTTTGAATTTTAAAGATTATACTTCATGTTTCAATTTTAACACTTAATCACTTAGGACAGAATTTTGACATTTGTATGATGAAATTGTTTATCATGTTTTGGTTCAGTTTTAACAAGTATTGATCACTTTTAAACAGATATTTCATCATTTTGATGTTTAACTTTTAAGAGCTTCAAAGTTCATCAATGGCGATTTTAACAGTTATGACAATTTCAATTGATTCAGTTGATTTTAAGGTGTTTTGGTGCAAATGAGTGATTGATTGTTGATGATCGACAGATTTTAACCTTAAAACAACATTCGATTTTGGTTTTAACACACAAAATCAAAGTGTCGATTCAATGCTCAAAACACTGTTCATCATCGTTTTTCTTTTTAACGGTTGATTTGCAGGTCTATCAAGGTCAAAAACACTTAATCACTACCTTATCCAATCGATCAACCTTGTTACAGAGCAAACGATTGAATATGATACCAAAGCGATTTAAGTACAGAGGATTTGTGTGAAAGTGAATGTGAAAAATGATAAGTGTTTGTGAAGAGGCGGGTTTTTGTATCGTTAAAAAATTTAGGTCAAACTTGAGGTGCCGGGTCAACAAAAGGGACGGGTAAACAAAATAGGCCCAATAAGCCTTGACGGGTCAAGTACTGTAGTGACGGGTCATGTACTGTAGTGACGGGTCAAGTACATAAGACAAGTCACAAACATGTGAAAAACACTTGACGGGTCAAGCACTGTAGAGACGGGTAAGTCACTGTAGTGACGGGTAAAGGTTAGGAACAACTACACCTGATGGGTTTTATCAATCACCCGGCAGAATAATAGTCTTCAAACATCACCCGGCAACCTTTCTTCATTACCCGGCAACACAGTTGCTTTCCTTCTTCATCCGGCTTGCTTTCTTCATCACCCGGCAACATAGTTGCTTTCTCTTTCACACTGCATGCTTTTCTTCATTACACGGCAACACAGTTGTATCACCCGGCATGCATTTTCTTCTTCACACGGCAACATAGTGACTCATTTACACGGCAAGATAAAAGACTTTTACCCGGCTGTATAGTGAACACTTGTCACCCGGCAGATATCTATGACCTTCACCCGGCTGTATTTGACATGATCATTGCCCGGCTGTACAGTGGTCACAGTATCTTCACCTTTTTCTCAATCACCCGGCTTGTATCACACACAACATTACCCGGCTGAACAGTGTGTTCATTACCCGGCAGAACAGTTGTATCTGATATCTTTGCCCGGCTATAACACTTTGCGATTTTTATTCACTTTTCTCGTCTGTTGACTTTTTCAACGTCATTTATTGCACCTGCAAACATTCTCCGACATATTAATTAGACAAGATATCCTTAAAAAGAATTTTGTCATATTAATTATCAAACAACATTAAACAAGACAATAACCTTAATTCCAATTAAATTCATTTTTCTTTTTCTTTTTCAAAAATGTTTTTGCACAACCAATTTTTCTATATCCCGAAGCAATTTCTTAAAAACAATTTACAAGACCTTGGGTTTGTTTTTAACACATCCAATACCTTTGCTTTTTCATACCACATAATTTTGTTCATTCAAAACACACTTACTCAAAACAAAATGTTTTTGGATTTTTGTAGAATATTTTTCTTCAAATTTATTCTCCCCCTAAACTTGAAATTTCTTAAAATTTTTAAGTTTAACAAGGATGTCGATGTGTCAATAATGATTCCAAATGCCTGCACACACAAAGCACACACATTAAAATAAAGACATATGCAATGCAATGAATCAAAATATCGCAGTGAGATCATACCACACATTATCTGAACATGTTTTGCAAGTTTTGAATAGACATTTGACTTATGTTTGATTGAGTGATGATATGAAAACATACCAATTAGCTCGAGTTGACACACTTACATTTTCAGTATCATGATGATAATTAAGGTTCGATTAGAATGACTTATGTGACCCACATGTATACATATGTCAACATATTTCCTTATCAATCACTACCTGAATGCATATTGCACAAAACCTGGTCACTTACAGTCATATACAGTGTGGAATCTGGGTTCTATTCGGATTTGGTCCACTTTGGGACTTCTTTTTAATTCCATCTTTGGGAATTTTTCTTTCCTATCGTTCCCCTTGGGAATCTTCTGAATTCCTTTTTGGAATTTTTGTTTGGTGATGGTCCACATTTGGGACTCTTTTTGTTCCATTTTGGAATCTTTTGCTGCATCTTGAAGCTCAAAAGAGACTTCGTGTGAGACTTCAGGTCTGTGGGTACCACAACAAAGAAGCTCACGATGCGGTTCATCACACTGAATAGACTACATCGTTACCCGATCATGCACAACTATCATCACAAGCAATGTATCAAAAGATATATATCTAGACATGTATAACAATGGAACTTAACACAGAGATCATTAAGTTTATGTTTGTCAACAATCAACTTACTTTTTCAGTCTAATTGCCTGAGCTGTCTAGCACATCAATTAACATTTATCAATCTTTATTAAAAAAAATGTAACACATAATGTCTAGTGTAACTATCATTTCTCACTTTTTGCAATATAGATTCTTATGACATGATATTTTCTTTTCTTTTTGCTTTTATATTTTGTTTTGTTTTTCTATTTTCTTTTTCATGCAAGCACACAATGCAAAACGTAAAATAAAAGACAAAGGAATCAATACTTGACATCAACTTATTATATTTTTGACTTTTATATTTTCTTTTTGATTTTTTTTTGTTTTGTTTTCGAAAAATAGAATCAATCATGATTGATTAATCCTATGGATTGAATTAAAAATTCAAACCGGCCTGACAAAAATGATTTTGTGAAAAGATCTGCCAGTTGTTTGTCGGTATGAACTTTAATCAAAATTATTAAACCTTTTTCAGAGTTGTCTCTTAAAAAGTGATATCGAATTTCGATATGTTTGGTTTTTGAGTGTTGAACAGGATTAGCAGTAATAAACATAGCAGCGGTATTGTCTATGTAAATAGGAGTTTTCAGAAAGTTAAACCCGTAGTCCAGCAATTGGTTTTGTAACCACAAAACTTGAGAACATCCTGCAGATGCAGCGATATACTCTGCTTCAGCTGTGGATACAGAAACGTTGGTCTGCTTCTTGCATTGCCAAGAGACAAGTCTAGGACCCAGAAATTGACAACCACCAGTAGTCGATTTCCTGTCAAGAGCACAGCCACCAAAATCACTGTCAGAATAACTATATAATTCAAAATTTCCTTCATAAGGATACCATAACCCAAGATTCGGTTTCCCTTTAAGATATCTGAAAATACGTTTCACAGCAATCAGGTGCGACTCCTTTGGATCAGACTGATATCTTGCGCACACACATACAGCATACATGATGTCTGGCCTTGATGCAGTAAGATACATCAGTGAACCGATCATTGATCTATATAGTGTTTGATCCACGGATTTGCCTTTCGGATCCGGCTGTATCTTGCAGTTCACATCAGATGGAGTTCGAATTGTCTGACAATCTTGCATCTTGAACTTCTTCAACAACTTCTCAACGAACTTTGATTGGTTGATGAAAATTCCGTCAGCTGATTGTTTTACCTGTAATCCGAGAAAGAAGTTAATCTCCCCCATAGAACTCATCTGAAATCTGCACTTCATGATTTCCTCAAATTCTTTGCACATTGACGCACTGGTCGATCCGAAGATAATATCGTCCACATAAACTTGAACACATAAGAGTTCTTCATTCTCCCTCTTCATAAACAAAGTTGGATCAATCTGTCCTCTTGTGAATCCATGTTCTAGTAAATGTTTGGATAATGTCTCATACCAGATTCTAGGAGCTTGATATAGACCGTAAAGTGCTTTACTCAACTTGTATACCCGATGAGGATAGTCAGGATCTTCAAAACCCGGAGGTTGTCTGACATATACGTCATCTGTAATCGGTCCATACAGAAAAGCGCCTTTAACGTCCATTTGGAATACTTTAAACTTCATGAAGGAAGCATATGCAAGAAAAACGCGTATGGCTTCTAGTCTTGCGACCGGAGCGAACACCTCTTCGTAATCAATGCCTTCTTCTTGAGTGTATCCCTGTGCAATGAGTCTTGCTTTGTTTCTCACAACAATGCCACGTTCGTCTGGCTTGTTTTTGTACAACCATCTTGTACCAATCGCATTCTCTCCTTCAGGTAAGTCCACTAATTTCCAAACCTCTTGTTTGCGAAATTGAAGTAACTCCTCTTGCATTGCTTCAATCCAACTATTATCTTGTAACGCTTCTGAAATATTCTTCGGCACCACTTGAGAAAGAAAACATGAATAAAGACAAACATTTGCTTGTTCAGTTTGACTTCTTGTAGTTCTCTGATTCAACGGCCCGATGATCTGAGAGACAGGATGTTTCTTGTGAATTCGATGAGTAGGAATATCATCTCCTTGCACTTGAGTCTCCAGATTAGATTGATTCAGATTCGGTAGATCTTGTAGAATGGTAGAAGTATGCGGAGTGAAATTCGGGACTTGATCCGGTGAATTGATGAAGTAATCAAATGATTCTGGAACAGCTTCAACATTCGGATCTGATGATGGTTGATTTTGAACGGATCCACCATCATTAGGAGAACTTTGCGGATTCACATCATCTTCAAAAATATTTGATTCTTGATCTTCTTGAGAACCAGAAGGACCTGGAGCTTGACTGGATTTGACATGATCAGGATTATGAAATGACATGAACGGATATTCAGAGTTGAGATTTCCATCCTCGTCATTATCAGAATCGTCACTAAAACATCCCAAGTCACCTGATTCCTTTCTTGCTTTTCCTGAAAAATCAAAGTTAGAATTGAAAGATTTTGATAACGAATCTAAATCAAATAACCATTCGGGACCATGCGCCACTGACGGAAACGAATATTCTAAAAACTTGACGTTAATAGTTTCAATAACAGTATTTGTTTTGCTATTAAAAACCCGATAAGCTTTAGAAACAGACGAATAACCTAGAAAAAATCCATCGTCAGATTTTGACTCAAATTTCCCGAGATGATCATTTAAATTGTCTAGCAATTCCTTTTTCTGCACAAAACAAATCAACATTAGCGTTTTTGAATTCAGTACCATTATCACTTCTTAAAACTTTCACTTTGCAATCCAACTGATTTTCAACTTTGATAAAAATTTCTTTTAATAACTCAGCAGTTTCAGATTTAGCATGCAAGAAATAAACCCAAGAAAATCTAGTGAAATCGTCAATGATGACAAAACAGTAAGACTTCTTTCCAATGCTTTGCACATTTGTTGGTCCGAAAAGATCCATATGTAGCATCTGCAAGGGTTTTGAAATGGAGTTTTCTAGCTTGGTCTTAAAAGACATGCGATGCTGTTTTCCTTTCAAACATGCAGGACAGAGATCAGTTGTAGAGAATTTCTTCGATGGGATTCCCACAGCGTGATTTCCAGTCACCAAACGATTCATGTTTCTGAAGTTTGAATGGCCCAGCCGTCTATGCCAAAGCTGACTCTCATCATTTGAAGCATGAGCAATGAGACAAGTAGTTTCGGTTTCGGCATCAATCTGCGACATATCCAACTTGTATACATCACGATCTCTTGGAGCTTTCACCACTACCCATTCATTGTCGATCTTGAAACCTGGTTTGAGTATATAACAGAAAGAATCATCAAATAAAGTTGAATACGATTTATCACAAATTTGAGATACACTTAGTAAGTTAAAGTTCAACTGTGCACAGTAGTTGACTTTATCAAAACTAATGACCCCATTCGATACGGTTCCTTCTCCTGTTATCTTTCCACCCGCATCACCTCCAAATGCAACGTGTGTACCATTTTTCAGCTTGAAATCCTGAAGCAAGGCATGGTTGCCTGTCATATGCCGGCTACACCCACTATCAACGAACCATGAGTTGATAGGTCTTCTTGGGCGTACCTGCATTTCAACAATTACTTAGTTAGTTTGGTCAACCCAGGCCCACACGGTCTTGGGTTTTCCGAATCTATCTGCAATAGTAACTTGTTGATATTGAACTTTTTGAAAATTTGTTTCGTTTAAGAGATTTTGATGCTGATAACTGTTGTTTCGCCCATTGGCGCTTATTGAATGCTTTCTCCTCAAAGCACTAAACCTTTCCTCTAGCTTAGGATCAAGGTTATTTTCAAACTTTTGGTTTCTTACCATTAAAGCTCTTGGTTTAAAATTATTAACCTGCACATTTCTTGAAAAGTTAGAAACAGAATTGTTTCGATTAAAATTTCTCAAAACCGGAGAATGACTTTGACTCATATTTTGAAAACCAAATGAATGATTTCTGTTAAAGTTTGAAAACGGAGTCATTTCTCTTGTTGAGTTTGATCGAAAGAAACAATCCTTTGTGTCATGATTTCTTCTCTCACAAATATCACAAAATTTGTTATAATAACATTCTTCTGAAGAATGGTTTCTTTTGTCACAGAAACTGCAGTACCTGTTAAAGAAACATTCAGCAGTTGCATGATTAAATCTATCACAAATTTCACAATATTTCTTGCTAATCCTAAAGAGCCGATTGTTAACTTTTGATGAAGAACCAACTCGTGATTCATTATCAGTTTTGTTCGGTTTTAGATTAACTTGATTCTTTTGTGGAGACTTGATTTGTGATCTTGATTGCATGGGACTTTGATTCGATTTTAAACTGTTCTGTTTGGTTACCTTTTTGTTTTCAATTCTCTTATCATTGACAGCGGAAGACTTAGGATCTGAAGCTGTTTTCAGACCAGAGTTAGATTTGATTTGAGCATTGATTTGGTTACCATAAGAACTGTTCATGTCGAAAGTACCTGCAGACACAAACTTGATTGTTTTACCTTTTGACACTTTCTTGACAGGTTTAACTTTTTCAGTTTTAACACTTTGAACTTTGGTGTTATCATTTGATTTTAAGACACTTTTGCCTTTTGACTCTTTTGTTTCAGATTGATTGTTCATTACTTTCGATTTCTGCTTCTTTGCAGTTGAACCTTCAGCTTTCTTTACTGCATTCTTCTCGAGCAGTTGGGCAGCAACTTTTGCCTTTTCTTCCTTCTTCTTCCATTTGATATAGTTTGGATCATTGAATCCTGAAAATTCACCTTCTTCTTTCACCGTTTGTTCTGGTTCGGGATTAAGCTTTGGATATTCAACGAGTTGAATAAGAACAGGCTCCAGTTTGTTTTCGGATTTGTTGCTTGCTTCATCATCTGCTTCAGTTGTTACGTCATCTTCATCTTTCAAACTTTCAATCAACACCTCAGATCCTTCGGACTCGGATTTACTTCTTTGAATTTCTTTGAATTTACGTTCATTTTCAGGTGAATGATCAAATTCATTAAAGTTTTCTGGTAAGGTTTGAGTGATTGAATTTGGCATTGGTTCATGAGTAAAACCCAACCCGGTTTTGTTTTTGTTACCTCTTTCATTAACGAGTTGTTCAACCATTGTTTTACAACTTTTAACCTTTTTCAATTCAACTTGAGTGACTGCATGTGCAACTTTTTCTTGTTCAAAGTTCTTTGTCATTTCTTCAAGTTGTTTGGTAACGAGTTCCAATTCTTTTAAAGTTTTGTTCCATGATTCGGTTAGTGACAAAATCTTCTCATCAGAAATTTTGTGATCAATTTTAAGTTGTTCATGAATTTTCTCATGTTTGCTTAATTTATCACCAATTTTAAATGAATGAGTTCAATAATGTTCTACTTGTTGAATGCATTGTTCAGAACACAACCTTTCCTTCACATCAGCAGGTAATGGAACATAGTTAGGGGGTAAATCAGTACTAACCTTTGGTTGTTCGGTAGATGATGAAGACTCACTGGATGTAGCCATTAACGCAATTTCAGACTCAGATTCTTCAACAGGGTCAGACTTTGCACTCCAGTCATAATCTTCAGAATCTTCACTGACATCTTCAATCGCTTTTCCATCCCCTTCTTCAGACCAGTCTTCTTCAATTTCACATACCAGTGCCAGACTTGATGTAAGATCAGATGTAAATTGTTCTGCATACGCACTCCAATCATAACCATCTTTTACACTCACTACCAGTGCCTTTGTTTTGTCTTCTGGTTTCTTTCCTTCATCTTTCAATTCCGGCATGGGAAGACTTTGGTATGGCTTCTGAAGATATCGTTGATTTCTTTGTTGATAACTTGAAGACTGTTGTGAATTTTGACCTTGACCTTGATTGCTTGAACTAGCTTGGTCATTGAAATTCTTTGGAGCTTTGCATTCTCTTGAGAAATGACCATATTGGTTACAATTGAAACATCTGGCCTTTGATTTGTCAAAACCAACAGTTTTGTTTGCATGAGGCTTGTAACTTCGGTTAACATATGCATGCTTTTGCGTCCTATATGCAACCATTACCATCTGCCAGTTTAAATCCATTTCTTCTACGTCAACTGGATCCATCTCAAATAAGTCTTGAAGGACCACGTCCATTTGACTTAAATGACTTCCTTGGTACGCTTGAAAACTTGCCATAAAAGCAGTGAAGGCAGTTTTGGTTTCATCATCTTGCAACAGAATATTCATTACGTCTTTCACTTTGGCTTGAACATTTGAACTTTGATTTTCTGATTGATTCTTCAGATTCTGATTTTGAACTTGAGCTCTTGGTGGAGATTGAGGTTGAGAATAAGTTGGTGAACTTGGAAAGTATGACGAATCAGTGTAAAAACTTGCACCAACAAATAAGTCACCCTCTTCTTCAAACTTCATTGCATCTTGTGCAAGAAATGCATTCTCCACAGTATTGGCAGGATTTACCACATACTTGTATTGAGTTTGTGAGCTTGATCTATCAGTATTTCTCGATCCTTCATCAATCTCAACTTCTTCTATTTTTCCAATAAGCAAATCTAGTTCCATTGGAAATTTCTCAGTATGCTTTAACAGAGTAACAGTCTGCTTCCATGATGATGGGAAAGCACATAACAAACGATCATTCAAGTCTTGAAGATCAGTCTTAACTCCGAGGTTTGACATCTCAGTAGTTAAGTGAACAAACCTGTTCATCATCTGGTGTACTGTTTCTCCATTAATGTGTTCAAACAATTCCAGTTGTCTTTTCAGCTTTGATTTCTTCAAACTTCTCAATTGCTCTCCTCCTTCACATATCGATTTCAATGCTTTGAAGCATGTATAACCAGTCTGATATGCATCCAATCTAGACAAAACTTGAAGTGGCAGTCCCTTGCACATTAAAGAATAAGCCTTGCTATCATTCTTTACCTTCCTCAAATCTTCTGTTGACAAATTATCCTCTGGATAAGGTGTAGTAGAATCTTTAGTGTAGGTACTTGCACTATCTGGTGCTGTCTGAGTTGGAATGTGAGGACCCTTTTCAATGGACTTCCATAAATCATTGTCAATGGAGCATAAGTGATGTCTTAGTCTGATAGTCCAGTTCTTGAAATCTGCACGATTAACAAGTCTAGGAACACGATTATCAGAATCATCAGTAGGAGCCATTTTAAAAAATTTTAATGAAAAATTTAAAGAAAATATTTTTGGTTTTTGTTAATTTTTGAAAAGAAATGATTTAAAATACTGAAATAAAGACAAGTAATTAAAAACAAGATAAGAAACAAGTATTGAAAAACAACTGAGTTGGACGGCTGAACAGTGAAAATCCTTCTTGACCCGGCTAAACAGTGTCTTTGTTCTTCACTCGGCAGAGAAAAAGTCTTTACACGACTAAACAGTCACACGGCTCAACAGTTGTAATACTTTTGTTCTTGACCCGGCTGAACAGTTACCCGGCAACAGAAAATAACTTCACACGACAATAACTTGACCCGGCAGAATCTTGACACGGCAAAAAGCTTTCCCCGGCTGAACAGTACTCGATCACACGGCAAGGTTGTTTACCCGGCAACACAGTTGATGATTACCCGGCTGTATTTTGTTAATCACCCGGCGTAACAGTGTTTTACCCGGCACAACAGTGTATCACCCGGCTGAACAGTAGCACTTTTTCTTCGTCAAATTCTTTACCCGACAAGCACAAATTCCTTTATACGGCAATACAGGACCTAATTGTTGTTCAATCTAAGTCCAAGGAAAATTGTCTAAGTCAAATTAATCACCCGGCAAGTTAATCTTCAACCAAGTTCTTACTGTTCATCATCTTCTCCATGAGAATTTTCTGGGTTTTGTCAAAAACTTGTCCAATTTGTCCAAAATTCACACACAAGCTGTGAAACACTCCGATTAACAATCCCTTATATCAATCAATCTGAAACATGTCCAATTTTTGATGAATTTATGAAAAATTCGATCGAACAGTGACTTTTTTCAATCTTCTTAATTCTTCAGATCTGATGATAATCTGATAGAATTTGCACAATCGTTGTGAATCAGAAGTGATTATGCTGATGAATCACAACTAAAAACACGAACAATTCATTCAGATCATGATATTTGAGCAATATTGTAGTGTTTTGCTTAAGAACAGCGAAGAACACAATACCGAAAGCTCTGATACCAATTGATAGGTTCAATTGGATCGTTAATATCACTCACAATGATCAGAATAATTCGCACAAACAAACAGTTCAATCACAAACACAATTCATACTCATAATTCTCTTTGTATATTGATGATCAAAGCAATTCGTAGTACAAGTGCAGGAGAAATAAATCACACACAGTTAACTCTCTCTCTAACATGTAATAGTGATCTAGCCTCTCTCCTCACACCCTCTCACTACATGCTTAAAGCAACAAAATACAAGTTTAAGGAATATACACAATAAACCCTAAACTATATACAAACATATAAACAAAATACAAAGTAAATCTTAACTAGGAAATAACCCTAACATAGATGTACTTAGGAATTCTTTTGGACTTATTTGTTTTCCTTCTACGAAACTTTCTATGCTTTTCTTAATCTCATTTCTTATCCGATTTCGCGAAGGAGCTATGATGCGTGCAATATATATATAAAATAAATAAACAAAAACACCTAGTTTTAATATTTATAAAACCTAGACAAACTACTAAATCACACACAACCGGCAGTAGACCGGTCGGATGTAATATAGTGAAACGTAAGTCTGGGTGTGACCCATAAACTCTATATATTACGTTTAATTAACTAAATAAGACTCAACTAACTAGACACGACTTAAATGGAAAGATTATTTTAATGGGAGGCCTACTGCTAAAAATAGAAATTTACTAAAAATGGAAACTTTCTAAAAATAGTAACTCACTAAAAATAGAAATTGACGAATTTAAAAGATGGATGTAAAACAAAAGAATGAAGACGAACCACCTAGGATAGAATCATCGTTAATGTTGGTCCAGATAATCCCAAATCCGTGCTATTATGATTTAGATCTGATCAAAACCCTTTGTTACCACTAGATCTAGTAACAAAATGATTAAGAATTGGATCAAATAAGTAAACAACCCATAAAACCCAATAAGAATTAGATTAAGAAGATGAAGATTAGATGAAGTAGATTAGATTTGATGCAACAAAGATATAATCAACACAATTCCTTGCAATATTAGTCAGAATCGAACTCAAGATTAAAGTGCAATTGTATTCAATAAAAATTCCAAGAGTTGTGTACAAAATAGCCCTAATCAACTATTTATATAGTACCTAGTGTCGCAAGCAGTTTCGCAATTGCCTAGACGCTAGGTTAGGACAAGCTGCATGCGACACTATAGTGTCGCATGTAGTGTCCATAAGCATCTACTACAAAAGCTTAATATTTAAACTAACTATAACATCAAAACCAAAATACGACTAATCTATTACAATAAAACAAAGTACAATAACGACGAGGTGAAGTACCACCCTACATGTGGTCATCAATACTCCCCCTACGGAGGTACTTCACCTGTCGGATCTTCGGATTCAGCTCCAGTCTTTGTAGCCTCCAGTAGGTCTGTCAGTTCACGAACATCTTCTTTCAGATCCACTTGTTTCTACACACTCTCCGCGAGTTGCTTGACTTCCGACCTGATTCCACGAGCCCTATTTGCTACCCTTTCAAATAGGGCAGCTTCCTTCTTAGTCTCTGCTCCGGCTCCAGATTTAATTGGGTTCTCGCATAGAATTTTCAGATCGTCATCCGAGAAACCAAAAACATCCATTGGATCAAACAATCTCCAATCTGTTCCATCTTTAGTACGCACAACCGCCTCCCCTGTTTGGTTGTCATAGAACCACTTTTGAAACTCTTGTAATCTTGACGGGCTTGGATCCGGAACCCTCAGTATCTGAACCGTTTTAATCGGCTTCAGCTTCAGTACGATTTTGCCTTTGCCGGTGACCCAATCGAGATCCTTCTTTGATCTTTTCCGCTCCAACTTGTTGTACCCGAATTCTTTGAAATTATCTTTCAGACCGGCCTGGATATCCTCTTCAAGTAGTTTCAAGATCAAAGGTAGTACAACCAACCGCCTCAAGTCCCATTTCGGGAATGCCTTGAAGTGCTTGCGGTTGCTGACGTAACTAATCCCGCCCCCTCTCCTCTTGATAATAATTTTCTTTAACTCCAAACTGAATTTCCAACTGAAAATCTTGTTATCAGTATCCTTTGAGGTCGGGGCTTCAATGTTTTGGAATAAAGGGTTAACGGATTCGGGTTCTTCAACCTTCTTAAACCAGTCAGATTTGTCAAGTTCAATGACATCACCCTCTAATCCACTCCTTTGTGCTACATAAACCATCTCCTTCTCATCCACTTCATAGAAATCCGGATCAGAGTCATAGTCTACTAGCTGCTCTTCCTCTTCTTCATCTACCAGTTTAAACTCATTAGTTTTTCCTTTATCAGCAACTACTTCTTCTCCCTTCAAATCTGCATCAATGTCGAAGCAGAGGTCCTCAGTAACTTCTGCTTCTTTGACAGTTCCGCACCCTCCAGCAGCACTGAAACCACCGAAATCTTTCCGGCTAGTTCCAGTCTGCACCATCTCTTTCAGTGTTGGGTATTTTGACATGTTTACTAGATCATGAATCTCTTCCTCAGTTTTTGTTTGCCCAACCTTAACCTCTTTCTTTACCTCATTTAGTTCTAACAAAAGCTGCTTGATCAAGCATTGTTGATCCAGAACAATCTTGCGGAGATCTTCCATTTCCATCTCTCTGTGCCTTTCTCTTTCTTCAATATTCGTAAGTTTTGTCTTTACCATGCTTAGTTCATTTGCGAGCGACGTATTCAATCCTCGAATTACGTCCTCATCAAGCCCTGCGAACCCCTTCTTCTCCGGTTTCCTTTCATGTACATGTTCGGGAGCCGCCCGTTGTTTGCCCTTTGCTTTCTTGGCTCTGACATCAGTATCAGATTCTGTGTGTGACGGTGATCTATTGGCTGCCTTTCGCTTTTTCTTCCCTTTTGACTTGAATATTTCTGCTTCAATCTCATCGATCTCTTCCTCAAACGGCACCAGATTCTTCCCAACGTACTTCTTTCTTTTCTTGATATCTTCTTTTATTGTTTCCCTCAGCTCTTCGAATCTCCGATCTTTTATAGCCTTCAGCTTCTCAATATATGTCCATCTTTCATCAGTGTACATATTTCTGAAAAGATAGGTGATATTTCCAGAAATATCATGTATTTGTGCTGCACAATCAGCAAAAATCCTCACATTCATCGGTGTTAGAACCAGTACATCCCCAAGATTTTCAAGGTTCGGCTTCAAATGATCAATGAATGTTTGTACAAATCTTGGATATAGCAACCACTTATCCTTCCGGGACGATGAAATATTCTCAATCATATATCCAAAGATCATTTGGGGAATATTCGCTTTGCCGCCTCGACATAGATTCAACATGGCTCTGGCCCACTCAAAGTTTAGCCCATCAGTCCCTCCTTTTCGGTGATCTAGACATACAATGATCACGTGGGCAATGAACCTCCACTCTTTTGACAGGAATGACTTCTTGATCTCCCGTCTATCCAAGAAATCCGTTCCTTCATATCCCATCTCTAAAAATCCATTGTGCACGTCGGTCGAACTCAGCAAAACGGGTGACCCGACGTCACGTTCCATCCTTAAAATCTTCGCAACCGTATCAGCAGTGATAACAATACGCTCCCCCATAACCACATCACTAATCTCTCTAGGTTGTGCGTTCAGGTTGTATGTGGCTGTGTTCCAAAAGTCCCGAATATGCTGTTGATCCATCACCGGATCATTCGTAACGGCATAAAAGATTGGCGAACTCTTCAGCCACAAAATCACATCTCTATAACCAACTGACTTGGGGTCCTTATCATTGAGATAAGCGACCACGTTTGATCATCGATCAAACTTCATCGATGGAGGAGGTTTTCGTTCCATATATAATCCTGAAACATAAACGTAAGTTGATTAGATTTAAGGAAAATACTAAAGGAAATAAACATAAGAGAGTAAAATCCTGAAATAAAATAAATGATAAATAAATAAGAAAAAAAATGAAATAAAAATTTTATAGTTTCGCAAGTCTGCGACATAACAGTGTCGCAAGACTGTCGACACTATTGTTTCGCAGTAGTGCGACACAGCAGTGTTGCAATTCGACGACACTATTGTTTCGCAACAACAATGTTTCTGACACTACCAATAGTGTGTAGGCAGCATAACTAGGTAGTGTCGCAAGCATAGTTTGAACTTTCGTTCAGTTTCGCAAAAGGAACAGATAGTGTCGCAAAACGAAGAACACCAACAGTCATTAGAATCAAAAGCATATCAGATCAACACCATAATCAAATATATTAAGGATGAAGGTTCGAAACACAACTAAACACAAAACTTACCGATTAGATTCACTTGAAAACTCTTTAAAATCACGGATTAAGGTTTTGTGAAACTAGGGTTCAATGTCGGGTTTAGCAAGATTTTGAAAATTGAAGATGAAGTGTGACCCAAATCGACCCATATCAGATGTCATAGTGGCACCATAGTTTCGCAAAATTGCGAAACTATAGTGTCGCAAAAACCCAAAAATTGAAAAAAAATATTTGAAGGAATCCATTAGAGATATTTCCAATACCAAGATCCGTTTGTAGTGTAGATTTTGAGGAAAATTAAGATAGTAAATATAATGAATCTTATGAAATTCAGGTAACGAGTTTCGAGCATCCATCCGGAGAGACATAGATTTGAAAAGATTGTCAATATTATTGTCCATTTAAACCTATGCCTTGTTCCGTTCAACAAACAGTCTTGTGAAGGTTTTATCATGTTTTGGTTCGATTTGAAGAAACTCAAATGACTTGGTTTCCTCAGACATTCAGCAAAGTGACTTGTTTTGACATCATGGCTTATTGAGTTTAGATGATTCAATGAGATTTTGTAATTTGAGTGGGCATATACCAAGATCAATTAATGATCGAGGTGAATGTATTTAGGGGTGAACTGGAGTTGGGTTTAATGTATGAAGCGTCAAACAATGATCTTGATGTTGAAACATTGCGAGCTTAACATTACATGTGAGCATATTCTTATGTATGAAGCGTCAAACAATGAACTTGATGTAGAATCATTGTGAGCTTTGCTTTACATGAGGGTTGCAGATGATGAGCGCTCTAGGTCTATACCGACGTATAACATAGGAGATGATCATCTGAGCGTGCTGATGAGAGCTTGGTGGACCTGAATTGTAGTCTAATATTATTAACACAGTCAAAGTCAATAAAAGTCAACGTCAATAAAAGTCAACGTCAAAATATGTTTCAACATCAAGATCATTGTTTGACGCTTCATACATTAGCTATAAATAATAACATTAGGGGTTTATTTTGACGTTGACTTTATTGTTAATAAACATATTTATGTAATATATATATTTTGTCTTTACGACAAAATATATAAATTAGACTAAACATTAGGGGTTTATTTGTATTAATTTCCATTTGTCATGTTTTAGTCTAAGTCTAGGGTTCTAATTGTCATTAGTACAAAGTGTCATTAGCTATAAATAATAAATGGCAATTAGGGTTTTGGAAGCTTGAATGAGCAAAGAATTGGGGTTTCCACTTTTGTAATATCTGATGCAATTCTATATAGATCAAATGAGGGTTTTATGAGTGTTCTTCATGTGTTCATTCATATTCATATATTTTATGTCAATTTGATCCAAAATCTTCACAATATACTGATTCAATACTGTTTTGGGACCAACAAATGATATCAGAGCCTAAGAGAGATCCAATTGAATCATTTTATTGAATATTTGTGAAGAAATTTTAGAGGTAGAAGAAAGGGTTTTAGAGTGAGAAAGTAGATCTGGTGAGATTTTAGAGAGAGAAACCAGATCTAATTTCAAAAAATCATCAGATCTACAGCAACAGACATAAAATCTTAGCAAATAATATACAAGCTCAGATCTGCAAGAAAATAGAAGAAAATTTTCAGATCTGAAAGTTTCTCTCACACACAGTTGTGTGTGTGTTCTTGGTGTTCTTCAGATTTTCAAATCTGTAGATCTTGCGACACTACTACATACCTGAATGAAAGTTCAAAATATTACTTGCGAAAGTACTGTTTCGGAAATAATACGAAACTAGATCTTGAATCTTTGCGACACTACCTTGCAAAACTACCCGGATCTTTGCGAAACTACCTTTCTTGACACATTTCCTACACCAACAATCAACCAAACAAACAAATTACCAACCCAACTATACCCACATCACCATAACCAAGTCAAAATCATTTCACCCTTTCAGATCCAATATTTGTGCGAAACGGCCTTTTGTTAACTTCTTGTACCTGAAACTAAAACCAACATTACCAAAAAACAACTAGCCATACTCATTCCGCCATACCAACAGATCCATGCGAAACTATCACTTTGTCCCTTTTGTCTTGCAGCCAAAAGTTACATAAACAGATCTATAACAAAAAAAGGGAAAACAAAACAGATCTGAACGGATTTGATCACCCTAACTCGATTATAAACAGATCATAAACTTCAAGATCCACTTTTTTTTTTTCATCATCGGGTTATTTCAACCCTCTTGTTCCAGATCCGAACAAGATCTAAATCAAAAAAAAACAAAGCAGAAGAAGATGAAGAAATAGCCGCGGTTGAGGGCTGTGGTGGTTTGCGACGTGATTTACGGTGGTTGGAGGCGGCTGTTTGTTGGTGGTCGACGAGTTGTGGTGTTAAAAATAAAAAGGGGGTGACGGCTGTGTTGTGGTGGTTCTCGATTTAAGGTGGTGGTGTGGTGGTAAACTGTTTCGGGCGTGTAACTGTCTTTTCGGTAGATTCAAATGAAGAAGATGAATAATAGCAGCAGATCTGTGTATTGTTGTTGATGTATTATTGATATCTAACAAAAGCAGCAGCAAATCCGAGAATTTTTGTTGATGTTATTGCTGTTTTTGCTCATCAGAATCAACAAGGATAGAAGAGAGTGTATGGGTGTTTTAGTTACAGAGAGAGAGAGAGAGAAAGCGGATGTTTGTGTGTTGTTGTCATGTTGTGTTTTAGATAGAGAAGTAGAAGAGGAAATGAAAAAAATTGTTTTATTATGGGCTTAAGTTTTTTAAACAACTGTTGGATCGAAAACATCCGAATGTGGCGGATAAACTATTTTAAATGTCTTCAATGTTCAGCAAAATTGTGACCAAGATTTTAAATAATAATAATAACGGACCAAAGTTTTCGATTGAACAAAAATTATTTTTAAATCATAGGCATTGGTCCTAGTGTTATTTCTTTTTGGCAACAAAAAAACAAACAAACAAGATAAGGTAGTGTCATTTGGTCAAGAGTTATTTAATCTGGCCGGGAGTTAGTATTTTAAATTTTATGGACCAAAGTTTTGTCAGTTGATATCAAAATATTTTCTGTTGGCCGGGTTTTAATATTGTTATTTAGTGGCCTAGAATTTTGTCACTTGAGATAGAAATATTTTTGTATTGGTCGGGTATTTTACAAATATTTTTTTTGGGTCGAGTTGTTTGAACCGAAAAGTTTTAAAAGGTGAAGGTGTTGGGGTGTTGTGATGAAACTAAAAGGTATTTTTCCAGGGGAATAATTATTTAACAAATTTTGGGAAAAATATTTTGTTTGTATTTTTGAGGATCAAGGGTCAAAATGTCAATTTCTGAAGAATCCAAGTCTGCACAGCTTATGTTTGACTCATTTGCTGCTTTGAAGAAATAATAATTGTCGGATCTCATTGATCGATTTATTACTGTTGCAAATAATCTAAAGAAACATGATCCTGAACTCATAAATCATGAACAAATTCAAAGGCTTCTTGAATCTCTTCAACCAGAATGGAGTCTTCATGTTAAAAATCTTATGAAAGAGAGAATGTTTTCAGATTACAAGCTGTTGGATGTGATCGAGAAGTTGAAAGCTTTTGAGTTGGATATTAAAAGAAAGGAATTTTTTGAAGCAATGATCCAACCACAAACCAACACACCGAATGTTGCTCTCATTTCATCTATGATTAGCAAATCTAATTACAAACAGTTTAAGATGATGGAAAAGTTGAAATCGATGGTAACCTATTCCGATTCGCCTGCTGAAATCGAGGAGACTGTGAAAGAAAATAAGTTGCAGGTTAGTTATGATGATGATATGGAAGAAGAGGATTTAAAATGGCAAATAAAATCATTAACTGTAAGAGCACGTCGGTTTATGGAGAGGACTGGGAGAAATGTTTGTACTGATGATAAGATTGAGATTGGAGAGGTTCAAAGTCAAATCAACTATGCTTTAATGAAAAAGATTGTGGATGTTCAAATAGGGAAGAGTAAATGTGAAGAGGAATGTGAAGAAACTTTGAAAGATGATGAAGGAAAGAAGAGAGCTGAGAATGAAGAGATGCTGAAGGAAAAGGAAGAGGAACGCAAAAGAAACACAAGGGTATGCAACTGCGATAAAGCCCTTGCTGTTGAAAAAGTCATTATGGGACTTTCTTATGAGACAGTTCAAGACATGTGTTCATCTGCATGCAGAGTTCGTCTTTTTGGTGTGTATAAAGCTAATAGACTTTTGTTAACAAATCAAGCTGAATTAACCACCATAAATACAGAACTTAAAAAGAATGAAGTTTCTTTTTCGATAAAACTCAATGAAGCTTTGGCTGAAATTGATCTTTTGAAAAGAAATCTTTATGAAAGAAACATCGAAATAAATCTTTTAAGTGAAAGACTCATATTAGCACAGTTTAAATCCACAAAACTTTAAACCAAACTTGACAAGTGGTCTGCTGCTAGTATGAAAATGAATGAACTTGCTTCAAAACAAAGGGGGGCTAGGGTAAAAGATGGGGTTGGGTATGACACAGAGGTTCAGACGGTTTTTCCGCCTCCATTCACTGTGTGTTATTCACCAACACTTAAACCTCATCCTAAAAATGATTTGTTTGAACAAGAATCTAACAGTTTGCATGCAGGTTTAGAAGGAGTTAATCTGAAGGAAGTGCGAGATGATTATGATTCTTCGATTGGTATGGGATATAGTAAAACGGGTACTGACAGTCAAGCTAATGATTGCTCAGTCCCTGTTGTTTCTAATCCTGCAACGGTTGTTACTTCTAATTTCTTAGATAAGTTTAAAGCAAGTGAAATTCCTACGTTTGAGCCTGTCAAGAGTGAGAAGGAAGAGTCAATTCAGGAATCAACTAATCATCAAGCTGCAACTACATCTACACACTCAATTCCCATCAATCAAGATCCGCTGGAGGCAGAGGTACTTATTGAAGACTAGACAAGTTCAGATGATGAATCAAAGACAAATGAGAGTCTCGGAGTTTCAAAGATCAAGATGTCATCTGCAACTGTCGAATCTGAAATGCTTCCAAAACCTGAATCAAGTCAAATCAGGATCTCATTTCCAGCTTCAAGACAAGCCAGTCATCGACCCAAAGCTCAAAAGAAGAAGCCTTCACCTCTGTCCATCATATCTCAATTTTGTAAAAGATTTGAGAACTAGCAAGTGAAGATCACATCTCCTATCCAACATAGCAAAACACAAATCAGTCAACCCTCTGCAACTAAACATAAGAAGTGATAAGTTCAATTGGATCGTTAATATCACTCAAATGATCAGAATAACAAGTACAAACAAACGATTCAATCACAAACACAATTCATACTAATAATTCTCGATGTATATTGATGATCAAAGCAATTCGTAGTACAAAGTGCAGGAGAAACAAATCACACACAGTTAATTCTCTCTCTAACAGTGTAAAAGTGATCTAGCCTCTCTCCTCACACACACACACACTACATGCTTATATCACAAAATACAAGTTTAAGGAAAATACACAATAAACCCTAAACTATTTACAAACATGTAAACAATAAACAAAATACAAAGTAAATCTTAACAAGGAAATAACCCTAACAGTACTCCCCCTAAGATTTATCTTTGGATCTTCAGCAAATTCTTCTATCTTTTTCTTCTTCTTTGATCAGCATCATCTCTTTCTATCAATCTTCCGGTTCATCTTTTACTTTCAGCAACTCTCGTCCTTTATATTCCTCTTGTTCCTTCAAAGCTTCTTCAATACAAGACTTGAACTTTTCAGCGATCTTAGCTTGTCGAGGCTTGGATTCATTCGTCAGAATTGGTAAGGCATTCATACGTCTGAGCGAGTCCAGATTCAAACCTGCAAAATCGATATTAGCATAAAACTCGAATGGCATCTCCTGGCCTTGAACTTTCACCTCCAACGTTCCTTTTCTGGATATCCTCATATACTCTATCTCTGGCAAATCAACCCTCACGAGATTAGAGTTTAGCAACGCCTTTCTCACACGTATCTTCTCAGTTGCAGCTGCTATGACTTCAATCATCACCACAAATAAATTCCTGTCAGCTTCAGCTAATTTATCCTTACATTTCTCCATTCTATAACTTCTCAAAAAGTCGATATAAGAAGGATGCAGCAGTTTTAACTCAAAAGTACTGAAAAGTGTAATCATATCCTTATCCCAATCCTCCAAATTCCTAACAAGCTTTAGTTCAAACGTCTCTTGATTATAAAACACTTTGAGTATTGGCTTTGTCATCTGACTTCCATCAATCACCTTCAATCCAGGATCTGTCACCTTGTCAAAATATTCGTCCGAAAATTCCTCAAGGTACATATCTTCAGTCACCACCAATCTTTTCTTCTTTCTTTGTTTCTTTGCTTGCACATATGCTGTATCTTCCTGTTGGCCTCGAAAATCCAGAAACTTTGGTGATCTACCAATCCCGGCATCAAGCAATATTACACACTTATCACCACGCTCAGCACGCGTGTGATTTATCAATCTCAGTTTGTGTAATTCTTTCAAGTCCTGAACCTCCAATTTAAAAATGCTTGAGTAGTAATGATATACGTCACACAAACCATTTACTCTCTTAATCATAAAAGCGTCAAACACTTCATCATATTTCCAAGCTATTATCTTAACCTTCTTGTTCTTCTCAGGCACAATCATAGAGTCAAGCAATTCAGCAATCGATTGCCCTTTACTCAGCAGTGATCTAACAACATCACCTGCTGTTGCTGATTTATGCCAAGTCTCACGCACCTCCATTGGTATGTTGTAAGATTTAGCTTCACTTGGAAACATATCCATCAGTTCGTGCCTTTTCTTATGAGCATTTTCAGGAAGCGCCATCACTGGAATCTCTTGTGGTCCAAGCACTTTAAATCTTTTTGTCAACTCGAAGTACTGAGGATTGTTATAATCTAAGTAAAACATCCTGTTGTGCATTTTCTCTGTTTTCATAAAACTGACCACTATCTTCCTCAGTGACTCGGACTTCAACCTCTGTAAAGTTTTGTACGGATAGTTTCTCGAACTCAGCCAACTTCGCATCTCAGAAGCAGTCATTTCATCTGGATTTTGATGATAAAGCTCAGTCGGAGGTAAGTCTTCGATATTCAAGCTTTCTTGCATCGGAGACCATTCACCCATCTCTATTACAAACTCTTTCTGATCAGCTTCTGCTTTGTCTTGAGCAATTATGCACTTCTCATACTCCTCATTTATCTCACTTACCGTCAAACCATTCAAAAACACAGAGTTGTACTTCATTTTCTCAAGGTACGCAAACCTCTGATCCAAATCATCTGGTAACTCTTCAACAGTATTCTGTACTGGCTCAGCTTCATCTTCAGACTCAGTCCAATCTATGTCATCTAAATCATCTAATGCCTCAATCATAGGTGCATCGTCAGTTTGAACCGGCTCAAACTGACTAGCAACTTCAGCTTCTGTTTCAGGCACACTTTCAACTTCAACAGCTTCAGATTGAATCGGCTCAATCTGAACTGTGTCCTCAGAACCAGCTTCTTTCTCACTCTCTGTGGCCTCAAAAACTTCAGTCTCAGCTACAGAATCAGATTGAATCGGCTCAATCTGACCTGTTTTAGCAATCTCAGCTTCATCCACATTCGCAGTCTCATCCACAGCTACAGCTACAGATTGAATCGGCTCAATCTGCACTGTTTTATCAACTTTCGCCCTTTTTGAACTTTCTTCGTCACCAAAAATCTCAGGAACAGCATCTATCTTCCTCTTTCCCTCAGCTTTGTCAGAAATGACAGTTTCAGCAGCAGCTTCATCGGGAATGATAATTGGCGATTCTACTACTATACCAACATTCGATGTACCTCTTGCTCTAGTCAAATAAACTTTAGGCACATGCGATTCAGTCACTTCAACTATTTCTTCAGAAAAATCTTTGTCTGATGATGAGCCAGCCTTCTTCGGTTTCAGTTCCTCCAACTCTTTTTCCAACATTTCTTTTTCTGCCTCCAATGTATTGCATTCAGCTTTGACCTCAGCATAATCATACTTTAGGTTCTCATGCTCCTCTTTGAGTTTATCATAATCATCCCTCAACTTCACATGCTCATCAACAAGCTTCACATGATCCTCATCCAATTTCTTGAAAGTTTTCAAGTTTTGATTATGTATATCCCAATACTCATCAAACCTTTTCCTTTTCCGTTCATTTGAAGCTTTCAACACATCATTCGCTTCAATCAGCTTAGCCATCATTTCCTCTAACTCAGCTATTCTTTTCTCTTTCTCATCCTCAATCTTTGACACAACGTTTGGTGAAGACTCCAAACCTTGTTCAACAATTTGTGCAACTTGTGGTGATGTGGTGGGTATATCAACAAAAATAGAATCAGTAATGCCAGCATCCACTTCATCTATCTGTGCAATAGATTCAGCTTCGGCCATTACTGTCTGAGCAATCTCTATAACATTAATCTCTTCAGGCTCAACAATCACAGGCTTTTCTACTAGTTTTGACTTCTTTCTTCTGACATACTGAACACTAACGTCCTTTGGAATTTCAGCAGTAACTAGTTCAACACCTGAAGCAACCTCAACAGGTTCTTCTATAACCATAGGTTCAATCAACTCAACATTCTCAGTCTCCATTGGTTCAACCTCCTCTGAATTAGATTCAGATTCAGCATCATCACCACCATCATCATTACCATCATCATTACTCTCATCATCTTCATCTTCTGGATGACGAGCAAAGTACTCGTCATCATCCAACAAGTTGTCAGCACCTCATCCACAAGGTCCTGTGGATCAACAATCTCACCATGAGATATGTGATAATATATACCTTCTACATCTTCTTCATTGTTGACTATATCTCTCATATAATCAAACAATTCAACATCAGGCACATTCCCGATACTCATCTTTCGGTAAGATAGATCGTTCATGTCCTCAGTATATAACATGCCTCCAGCATAACCTTCAGTTCTGATGATAGGATATGCAATGTTTATCATCAGCTGTAAGAATCTCGGGTACATGAGAAACTTAAATCTTTTGCCCTTCACCAAATTGAACACAAAACCATTCATAATCCATCTCGACATGTTGAATGGCTTGTTCTCTGCTATGGCAACTATCGGGGATGCAATGTCAGATGGGAAATTGTCGAATCCTGCACTCCTCCTCGACATGCATTGTTGCACAACATAACACAGCAACTTGTATTTCTTCCCCAACTTAGCCCTGTAAAACTGTGACTTTGGAAACACAGGTGGATGTCCCATGTTCACAAAACACGATTTACATTCCTCCATTGTCAACTCATCCATCATACCTACTTCGTCTTCATCAATCCTCAGGGCCTGTCTAATAGCATCTTCTGAAACAGTAAGTACCCAATCTCTGGTAATATGCCCTCTCACCACAGCAACACCATTTTCATCTCTAACCACCTCTACTGTCCTCCAAAAGCTTTTAATCAATCTAGCATATATGACCGGTTTGGCACATATAGCATAAACATATTTGGTCCTCTTGATGAATTTGATCATGTCCCTGTAACCATCTGTTTCAGGAAGTGATTCATCCAAGCATGCTACCAAATTGTGCTTAGGCTCAAACTTGAGATTATCTGATAGTCACTATGTATAGGTTGGACTCACCGGCTTGTCGGTGTTACTTTTGTATGTAATAGTTTGACTTGTATTTGTTATTAGTGCTAGCGAACCTACGGGCGAATCTATTGATTCGCCCGCAGGTCAACATGTCTTTTGTATCTAGGTGTCGACTGGGCGAACCTATGTGCCCAGCGAACCTGTGTTGGTTCGCTGGATAGATTCGCTAGAGCGAATCTATCAGCAAACCTAACATCACTATATATTGTAACCTTATCTTCACATCTATGTAACTTTTGCACATCTTTTACTAAAGCAATTTCTTACTGATTTGTGTTGTGTAATCGTTCCATTGAGGTGCTAGGAGCTTATTATACTTATCATTGTAGCTTATTAACCTCGATTGTGTGTTAGATCTTGTTATTGGGTTATTTGGACTTTTACTCTTTGTTCTTCAAGTATTTGACATATTTGGGTTAAACTAGTCAACAAAGCACTGAAATCACGATCTTTATGGACCAACAATATGGTATCAGAGCCTTAGTGCTCTTGATTGTTTGATTCAAGTGATTTTTGTGTTGATTTTTTGAAGTTTTTGGGTCAAAACACTTTGATTCTGTTTGAAGCTTGTTTCTCAAGTTTTGGTGTTGTATTTTGGTCATGGTTTATGGTATTTGGACATAGAAAGCTTTTAAAACAAACCTGTAGGCAAATGGTCAAGTTTTGAGGGTTTTCGAGCTGTTTCCGTACTGTTTCAGAGTGGTTGAGCTACCAGCGAAACTATTAGTTCTTCCAGCGAAACTGTTAGTTCTTCCAGCGAATCTAAATTCAAATTTTTGTCTTGTTTGGATTGTGTTGTGGCCAGCGAATCTAACATATCATCGAACGAAAGTTCATCTTTTTGACTGATTGTGCAAGCAAAACTGCTGCCAAAATCAGGCCAGCGAATCTGTGCTTGCTCGTCAGCGAACCTGTTTGACTGTCTAGCGAATCTGTCTCCAGCGAATCTACCAGCGAATCTGCTGTGTTCTTCTAGCGAAACTAGCCAGCGAATCTGCCATTTTTCAGCGAATCTGTAATCTGTTCAAAGTTATGACTTCTTCAACACTTAATATGAATGATCTGGACAGTGTTCAACCTAACAGGCCACCGAGGCTTGTTAGTGGTGAAAACTTTGAAGATTGGAAAAGATGTTTGAAAGCATTCTTCTACTACACGGACTACAACCAATGGGAATCTATAGTGAATGGTCCGCATGTGCCTACAACTGTTGAAGGAACTGTCACTTCAGTAAACACAGATCCAACTACTTTTACTGAAACTGATATCAAGCTACTGGATCGTGACAAGAAGGCATTAGGGGCACTGATACTTTGCTTACATCAGGACATCTTTAACCGGTTTGCAGAACACACAACTGCAAAGAGTCTGTATGATGCATTGTGTGAATTTTATGATGGGAATGAGGATCTGAAACTGGATAGAAAAGCTCAGGCTGAAAAGGAATTCAACTCTTTTGTGGGATATTCACAAGAAAACTTGACTGATATTACAAATAGATTCCTATCTGTGTCAAGTAATCTGAAGAAATATGATGAAAAGCTGGGTAATCACGAACAAGTAGCAAAATTGCTAGATTCACTTCCTCCCCAATGGAGCCTTCAAATCAAGCTACTGAAACAAGAGAGGAACTTTCCTGATTACAAGTTGATGGACGTCATCAACAAGCTGAAGTCTTTTGACCTTGACGTGAAAAGAAGAGAGTATAATCAGTCAATGATGGTTCCAAACATTCCATCTCAAAATGCTGCACTTATCTCATCCGCTGCAAACTCTTATGTTTACAGTGCAGCATCTAGAGGATCTTCAGGTCATGTGTCTGCTAAGTCTGCTGGTGCATCTACTAACGCTGGTTCAAGCTCAAATGCATCTGTCACCACACAAATTCCGTCAGACACCATGGCATTATTTGGAATGTTTGTTCACAGTTACGAAGCTCTTGTTGCAGGTGAGTTAAAAGGAAAAGGTATGACAGTGGAAGACATGTATCAGGTGGATCCTGATGATCTGGAGGAAACAGATATTCAATGGCAGATGGCTATGCTCACTCTTCGTGCCAGACGATTCATGGAAAGGACTGGTAGAAGAAACTTTGGAAATCAAGGACAGAATGCTAAGCTGGGTTATGACAAGGGAAAGTTACGATGCTATAACTGCAAACAACTGGGCCACTTCAAGAGAGAATGCCCATTACCTATCGTCACTGAGCCAGTTAACTCTGCAACTCCAAGATCTGCTCCAATTCAAGAAAAGGTTGAAGAAGCTAAGTCAAAGAATGAAACTGCACTGCTCACCAACTTTGACTGGAGTGCAGAAATCGAAGAAACCAAGGAGGAAATTAACCATGCCCTTGTTGCTGAAATTGCTGAGGTTGATGATAATGATATAAATCTCTTTGATCCCTTCAAAGAGTTTTATGGAAAAGAAGAGGAGGAGAAGGTGGAAAATGTTGACAAAGTTCAATCAGATGTTATTGCTCAAGGACATCTGAATCATTCTGGGTTAGTTTGTGAAGCCACTGTTAATGAAGTGAAGCATGAGGAAGAGTCAAAGGCTAGCTTGGAAGAAATGATTGAAAAAGCAAGGCTGGATGCAGTTGATGAATTCAAAAGAAGCACTCCCTACTGTCAATGTGATCGTGCTCTGGCCGCTGAAAAACTGGTAATCGGTCTTCCTTATGATGTTATAGAAGATATGTGTTCATCTGCTTGCAAAATTCATTTAATTGGCATATACAAAGCAAATAAATTGTTAATGTCAAACGAAAACGAATTAAAAAGAACCATCAAAGAGCTTAAATTAAGTGAATCAAAATATTTTGTTAAGTTAAGAGAAGCTTTAAAAGAAAATGAACACTTAAAAAGAACTCTTTTAGAAAAGAACTGTGAGATTAACTACTTGACTGAGCAAGTTACACTTGCTGAGTTTGAGGCAAGAAAGCTTAAAAACAAATTGCAGCAGTGGACCATATCTGGTATGAAAAGGGAAGAACTGTGCAAGAAACAAAGGGGGGCAAGAGTTAAGACAGGGTTGGGTCTTAGTAACAATGAAACATATGCCTATCCTCCACCGAGTACTTTCTGTTATTCTCCTACACCTATCCCTCATCCCTCAAATGAGTTAATTCAAGAGATTATGCAGAAAGATACTGACAGTTCCATTGCAGGTTTAAGTGAAGTAAACCTTAAGGAAGTTAGAGAGGAGTACGCATATGGTGGGAGTGTTGGGCTCGGTTGTTCTGGCAGTAGTGATTGCAGTAGTTCTGATTCCAAGAAGTCTTTTGAAGACATTTGTTTAGATAACCCTGTTTGTAGTAATATGTCATATTCAGACAATTTCATGTTTAATAGTAATCCAGGGTGTTCCACTTCAAACCCTAATGTGTTGAATGATGCTAATTTGATTAATAATGTGTGTGTGAATGACAAAGACAAACTTTCAGGTCAAGTCTCTGAAAGTCAAACTAAAACAAACTGTTTTCAAAAGTTCTTCACTCACCAAATTCCATCTTTCACACCTGTGAGAATTTCAAAACCAAAAGAGAAGGAATCATCTTTTTCATACATTCTTAAACCAAAACCTGAATCTGATACAGGTAAAGTCACAACAAGTAAGTTAAAAGAACTCTATGACACTTACAGTGACTGTGACTCACAACTGTCTGAATGTGATGAAGAAATTGTAATAGATAAAATTCCTGACAACAGAATTCCCAAAACCGGTTTGAAGTCTCACTGTTTTAAATGTGGAAACACTGGTCACACTGTCAAGCAATGCCCTAAATTAATCCAAAAGAGCACCAAGCAAAAATTTTTGGGAAAAAGATTAAACACTTTTGTAAATAATTTCTTTTGTAGTACTTCATCAACTTCACCACCCAGGTACACAAAGACTTGGGTGCCTATTGCAAAGGTCTAACTTTTCTTTTCTTTTAATAAATGTCAGGAACATTCAAATGCCGTTGTAAATAGTCATTGGCATATTGACAGCGGATGTTCCAGACATATGACAGGATTGAAGGATCTTCTTACTAACTATAGGATCATAAATGGAGGCTATGTTGCTTTTGCGGGAGATAAGAAAGGCGGGAAGATGATTGGTCAAGGAGAAGTCTCAAATGGCTCACTTACTTTGGAAGATGTCAACTATGTTCCTGAACTGGCGTTCAATCTTCTGAGTGTATCACAAATCTGTGATAAAAATATTCCTGTGATGTTTCTTCAAAACGAATGCCTGTTCTTGAAGCCAGAGTTCACTATTCCTGAAGATATGGTGATCATGCGAGCTCCGAGGCGAAATGATACCTATATGCTGAATATGGGATCACGTGAATCAAATTCCACCGTGACATGTCTCCTGTCTAAAGCATCATCCTTTGAATCATTTTTGTGGCATAAACGTTTAGGACACATTAATTTCAAAATTCTGAATAAATTGGTTAAGAACAATTTGGTCAGGGGTTTACCACAAAAGGACTTTTCTGTGGTCGAGAAATGCATGGCTTGTGCTAGAGGAAAACAGCACACAAAGCCACATAAACTCAAAATTACAAATACTATCTCAGAACCCCTCGAATTGTTACATACTGATTTATTCGGACCAATAAGTGTCAAATCAATTGCTAAAAAGTCTTATTGCTTGGTTGTCACAGATGATTACTCTAGGTACACCTGGGTGAGATTCATGGCAAACAAGAGTGAGACAGCAGAAGAATTGATGAAGCTGATACCTCTAATAGAGGTTCTTGGAAAGAAGAAGGTTCAAGCCATCAGAAGCGATAACGGAACTGAATTCAGAAACCACATCTTCAACTCCTTCTGTGAACAACGGGGTATTCTCAGACAGTTTAGCGCTGCCCGAACACCACAACAAAATGGTGTTGCTGAAAGAAAGAACCGAACTCTTGTTGAGGCCGCTAGAACTATGCTGATCGAGTCAAAACTTCCAATTATTTTCTGGGCTGAAGCGGTTAATTGTGCAGCTTATGTTCTTAACAGGGTACTGATAGTCAAAGAAAAGATGAAGACTTCATATCAACTGTTTCGAGGGATTAAGCCGCTGATTGACTTTCTACGCCCCTTTGGATGTTCTTGCACTCTTTTGAATACTCAAGATCAGAAGACGAAGTTTGGGGCTGTCTCTGATGAATGCTTCTTTGTGGGATACTCGACCACACAAAAGGCGTATCGTGTTTACAATAAGCGAACGCGGATTGTGCAAGAGTCCTACTACGTTGATTGGCAAGAATCAAACACTACCAGTATTGGTAGTGAACCAGCTTGGTTTTATGATGCCACCACCATTTTCAAATCATTTAATCTTCCTGACTCTGACGATGACGACATCATTCCACACACATCGGTTTCTATTCTCAATCATACACCTACACCATCACAATCACAACCTTCCACATCAGCTACACAACTACCACCCACATCATTTGACATCCCATCACCTCCACCTAATATTCCATCACCTCAAACTGTTCAAACTTCCACATCAGATATTCCATCCACATCCACCATTCCATCACCTATTCCTACACCTTCACAATCATCAAATCAAACACCCACAACCGACCAAAATCCTTTACTACTCAACACTGACTTCAAAACCCTGAAAAACCACCCTCACGATTATATCATTGGATCTATTACCGATGGTGTGCGGACCCGGAGTCAGAGCGGCTTGATAAATGAATGTCTTTATGCTGCCTTTCTGTCACAAGTCGTTCCAAAGAATTACAAACAGGCACTTGAAGATCCGAGTTGGGTGGATGCCATGCAGATGGAACTGCAGCAATTCAGGAAGCTCAAAGTTTGGGAACTGGTTGATCTTCCTCCTAACAAGTGTCCAATCGGCACTAAATGGGTTTTTCGGAACAAGCCAGATGATCGTGGTGTGGTAATTAGAAATAAAGCGAGACTGGTTGTTCAGGGATTTGCTCAGGAGGAAGGAATTGACTATACCGAAGTTTTTGCTCCAGTCGCTCGCCTGGAAGCCATCAGAATCTTTCTTGCACATGCTGCGAACAAAAACTTTAAGGTTTATCAGATGGATGTGAAATGTGCATTTCTATACGGAGACATCGATGAGGAGATCTACGTGTGTCAACCACCAGGCTTCGAGGATCCTGATTTCCCGTCAAAGGTTTACAAGCTTGACAAATCGTTGTATGGGTTGCATCAAGCTCCAAGGATCTGGTATGAAACTCTGACACAGTATCTCCTCAGTAAGGGTTTCTCTCGTGGGAGTATAGATATGACATTATTTAAGAAGGAGGTGGATGGCGAGCTGCTGATCGTTCAAGTGTACGTTGATGATATCATTTTTGGTTCGACTAATGAAGGGTTGTGTAGAGATTTTGAGAAGGTG
Organism: Tagetes erecta; assembly: GCA_030867185.1. NCBI lineage: Eukaryota > Viridiplantae > Streptophyta > Magnoliopsida > Asterales > Asteraceae > Tagetes > Tagetes erecta. The sequence goes on along the minus strand of CM061489.1, from coordinate 37,549,309 downwards.
ATGATGGATCGTTTCGAGATGACAATAATGGGGGAGATGTGTTTCTTCTTGGGGCTGCAAGTGGAGCAAAAGCCGGATGGAATTCTAATCCACCAAGAGAAATACATCAAAGAAATCCTCACGAAGTTTGGCATGGATGACTCTTCTCCAGAATTGATTCCTTTTACTGCTCAAACATGCCTTACTTCCGATGATAATGGGAATCCTGTGGATGCTCATCGGTACCGCTCGATGATCGGATCTCTCATGTATCTGACTGCAAGTCGTCCGGATATTACATTTGCCGTGTGTTACTGCGCTCGCTTCCAAGCCAATCCAAAAGAATCACATGAAAAAGCTGTGAAAAGAATTTTTCGTTACCTTAAGGGTTCCTCTCGTTTGGGACTTTGGTACCCAAAAGGTGGGAACTTTGATTTACATGCTTTTTCTGATAGTGATCATGCTGGTTGCAGGATCAACAGGAAATCAGTCACGGGCGGATGTCAATACCTTGGAGAATGTCTTGTTTCATGGCAAAGCAAGAAGCAAACAACCGTCTCTCTGTCCACAGGAGAAGCAGAATACATTGCCGCTTCGAGTTGCTGTTGCCAAGTGCTGTGGATTCAACATCAGATGATGGATTATGGCATCAACTTCCTTCACACGCCACTCTTTTGTGACAATGAAGCTGCTGTTGGAATCGCCAAGAATCCTATTCATCACACTCGAACCAAGCACATTGAAACGAGAATTCATGCAATACGGGATGCACAGGAAAAGGGGTTTATTGATATTATTCCTATCGAAACTAGAAAGCAAAAAGCTGATCTTTTCACGAAAACTTTTGATAAACCACGTTTTTATGAATTGATCTCCATGCTGGGTCTTATATCTTTTTGAAAACCTTTTTCTGTGAGAATCCTTTTGTAAATATGTAAATAATCTGGTCTTTGTAAATAATCGGGTCTTTATCTTCTTTGAAAAATTCGTCGGTCCCTCGTTTCATTGCTCCGTTACTTTATTTTATTTTATCTTCTTTTACTTTTCTTTTATTGATGTATATATATATATATTAAGAAAATCTGAAAAACTAAAATTTCTTATTAGACGGCTATTATATAGAAATTTTGGGGGAGATATAAAAGATTAACTATTTATAGTTTTTCAAATTTTGCTATTTCAGGATCTCCGTTTTGATTGGTGTTGAAAAGTCGTTGAAGGAGGTCAGAAGCATTGCGTTTGGGATATGTCAGATAGGCTCAGCCCGAAAACGAAGTAAACAGTGATTGTGCAGCCAAACATAACGCTCAAGATCTCGACAGCAAGGATTATCCCCTTGACGTGATTGGATTGCACAAAGATAATGGTTCTGTCAAAAATGGGTTGAGAGTGTCAAATCTTTGTCTTGATTTCCCAAAACATCCCAAATCACCCTCGCCCTATCCCCGAATCGAGTTTCTAGTATGCAAAACAAATAAAATAAAAAGCTGCTAGGGATGCTCTTCGGAAAAGCCTCTGAGTGAGTTACTAGTTAACTCCTCAGAACGTTTTGAGTCAAGTGCTTAACTCCTCTGCTATACGAAAGTATTGACCTGGAGTTGGTGGATCTTCTCTGCTATACGGAAGTATTGACCTGAAGATTCACCGAGCATGCTCAAATGTTTATCTCCTCCTTTGTTATACGTCAGTATAGACCTGGAGCTCTAGACTATTTGAGTTTCCCAAATAATAAGTCGCATTGTATTCAAAAGAATCAATTGCTGACAAGCTCTACTCACAAAGAAAAGATGCAAAAAATTGCACAAGTGTCAAAATGCTAATGCATCGGTCAACATTCAAAAGTTGATCTTTGAAACTCAAGCAAAGTAAATCGTATTGCTCAGATATACCCTGATGACAGAACTTGTTCTTTTTACCTAGACGTCTGTGGGGACCATGTTGTCAGAGACTCTTCAATCAAACCGAAAACATGATAAAAGAAGCTGCTGATCTCTTGTTGAAAGGACTAAGGCATGGGTTTAAATGGACAAACATATCTGCAATCCCGCCAATCGATGATTCTCCGGATTCTACTCAAAACATCATGAAGAATAAATATCCTTTCTAGCGTTTAAAACCGTCTCCTGTTATACTTATCTTATCTTATTCTATTTTATTTTAATTTTTAAAATTTTAATTTTTGGGATCATATGTATATACGTTTATTTTTTTTGGGGCTTTGATGTCGTGGGACTTATTTACGGATTTACAAAGATTTTAAATTTTAAGAAAATCCAAAAAATATTTTTTTTGTTTTTGTTTGTCTAGCGAATCTATGGCGAATCTACAAATTCGCTCGGTCTCTAAGGTTCGCCCGGAACCTTTTTGTTTCGCTGACATGAAACATCGTTGTTTATGTGTCAGCGAACCTGCTGGCGAACCAGTTGTGTGCCTTGTCTTTTGGTCTTCCGGCGAACCTAAGGTTCGCTGGTTTGTCTGCCAGCGAACCTATGGGTGTATATATATACTGTAACAGCGAATATTTTATATATTCGCTGTCCAAACCACTGTAGCACGCCTTTTCAATTTCAAACCGACCAACGTTCGATTCTTGCTATTTCCGGCCTTTTTCATACATTAAACACCATTTAAGCGTTCGGTATGTGTTCGATTTCATCTTAATCAATGTTTTGACTCCTTAATCGCATCATAAACCTGCTTAAATCTGTTATTGTGTGATTGTATGTCAATCCAAGACTGTTTTGATGTTAAATGTTAGGGACTTTCTTCTCAGTAGCCTCGTTTACTGCTTATTTTGACCTGCTGTTGCTTTATTTGCTTGTTAATGGTTGATTGATTGAGATTCTGGCCGTTTTTCAAAAACTAGGGTTTCCAGCGAATCTAAGTGTTCTTCTGGCGAACCTGAACGAAAGTTCAAGACTTCGAGCGAACCTATGTCGTTATGCTGCCCGCGCCACAACATAGATTCGCCCGACAGTTTCTAGCGAACCTATACATTCGCTCGACTACAATGACTGATTTTTCATGTCAGCGAATCTATAGGTTCTTGTGCCAAAATCTCAGGTTCGCTATACCAGCGAACCTAATATCCAGCGAATCTATTTCCTGTTCTTCAAATCTTCATTTCTGATCAATCTCCGTTTATTTTTCAGGCACAATGTCGACGTTATTCTTCGAGAAAAAGCATAACATGTGTGCTTTACTCGACGAAAATTTTGAAAAGGCCAGCAGCTACAGAGACGCTATCAAGTGGCTGAAGTCGTCACACATACATCATGCCATCTCTCACTCACCCACAATATATGAGACGCACGTTCGGGATTTTTGGCGAACTGCGATCATGAACGTGTCGGTACAGCCGTCACGTATCTGTGCCAATGTCTGTGGCCAAGACTTGGCGTTTACTGAAGCGGATCTGGCTAGAATTTTGGGGCTAGAGGATGATGTGGGTGAGGAGGTACATATGTCTGCTGAAGAAGTTTACGGGGCATTCCGGACAGCGGGGTATGAGGGACCGATGCCCGGAGAAAAGAAGATGGAATTTGTGAAGTCGTACCTGATCCAGGAATGGAGGTATATCGCACATGTATTTATTATGTGCCTGGATCACAGAAAAAGGGGTACGGACGGACTGAACCTGGATTGGGCTCGAGCCATGGTGCTGTTCTGCCGAGGGCAGAAAGCAAATCTGGCAAAGCTGATATTCAACTACATGCTCGAGAACATCCATGCCTCAAAAGGAGCCAAATGGTTAATGTATCCCAGATTCATTCAGATGATTCTGAATGATAAACTACCAAATCTGCCGGTAGAGGGTGCAGAATTGAAGGTCTGGGATATGCATTCAAGGATCTTCAAAGACTGTAAATCAGTGCGACCGGAATGTGTGGGAAGGACAACGTATTTGTGGGAGAATATGTATCCGGCGGATAGGTGGGTGTATATTCAGAGGTTAATTGAGACTGAAAGGAAACGGGGCGGTGAAAATATTGAAGAGGTTGAGAAGAAAATTAGAAAAAGAAAGGCGTATGCGAAGGATAAAGATTATTCATTTGATAGGGAGGTGGATGAGATACAAGCCGAGATTGATGCTGGCAGGGAACTGAGGACGAAAAGAAAGGCTGATACACACTCTGAAGCATCAAAGAAGGCGAAGCACGATATAGGGGGTACATCTGCTGGGTCTGGAAATGAGTTGAAGGATGAGGTTGAGAAATTGAAGGCTGATTTGGCTGAGCTGAAAGGTAAACATGAAGAGTTGGAAAAGCAGGATGCAGAGAAATCCACTGTCATATACGAGATGGGAAGAATGATGAAAGACCAGCAGTGTTTGTTGGTTAGGATCTTTAAAGAGTTAAATGATTTGAAGGAGAACGCTGGAACTGAACCGGCGATGACTGAGGCGGAACTGAACTCCTTGACGGATATTACAAAATATCCGTTAATGGACGTTGACTTTGGAGATAAAGGTAAAGCTGCTGAGGAGGTATTTGATGAAGAAATGGGGATTAATTTGGATGTGTTTGAGGGAGAGGAAGTAGTAGGTGGATCTGGGGTGGATTATACATTGGCTGATGAACCTGATACTGATATTGATGAAGACAGTGAAGAAGATTTGGATGAGGAGCCGGAAATATATAAAGTGGAGGAAAAGGGAATGAGCTACCAGTTTGAACACGCTGAGCTAGACAAATCCGAATGGTTTAGAAAGGAAGAAGCTGTAGTGCCTGAGGTGCCAATATTCCAACATCTTGACGAACCCACCACCAAACAGCAAGATAGACAGATCATTGCATGGAAATACAACTGTTTGGTGGAGGCGTACATGATTAAACGAAGGGGTGGAGACATTACGTACGTCAAGAATCGAAAACACTTTGCCACCTTTCCTCGCTGGGACTTGCGTAGGCTTGCAGAGCTACCACTATTAGGGAAAGAGGATAGCGGCAGGGCTTGTGCGTTTGAAGTTGCGATTCAGGAGGCCGCTAAGTCAAATTTTGTTGATTTCGGATACCAAAAGCCTAGGAGGATGAGGCAGAAGGTAGATAAACATTGGGTGTCATGGAAGGGGAAGATCGTACTGAAAATAGATGCTCCGAAAGTGATGACGAGGGTCAGGGTCCCAGACACACAGCCACCCCGACTACAGGAGTTTCTTAAATGGTTTTATGATAACAGTACGGGTGAAGCTGTTATCCGTCTTCAAGGAGCAGACCGTCCTGAAATTCGTTTGTTTGATCCTATGGAGGTCTTCTCCTTCAGTGATGAGGATCTGAAGGTGCTATGCGAGAACAGAATTAAGCACGGGGCTGGGGATGACACTGCTGCTGAAGCAAACCTGTTTGTGAAGGTTGCTAACAAAGCCCGGGGAATTCGTGCAGAACTGAAAGCTGTAAATGAAAGATTGAGGAGGTCGGATGATCTGCAACTGGAAATGGACGATCTAACTCGACAGCTAGATCGATCAATTGAGCAGAGGTTTGAGAAACCTGTTGTAGTTGTAGACTTGGAAGTTGAAAGCGAGGAGCCAACTGCAGAGATACAGGCGGAAACAACAGTTCATCTTGAGCCTGATACAGAAGTCGCTGATACAGAGTTTGTGGATTCAATGCTAAATCTAAGTGAAGATGAGGCCAGAGCTGAAGACTATACAAACCCAATGGCCGGGATCAAAGAAAGGGCAGGAGCTTTTATCGAACAACTTTGAAGCCTATGAAGACGGAGCTAATCAGAAGACTTCCCCAGGTGAGGTCCAACCTAGGGGGAGTATTGATAGTCACTATGTATAGGTTGGACTCACCGGCTTGTCGGTGTTACTTTTGTATGTAATAGTTTGACTTGTATTTGTTATTAGTGCTAGCGAACCTACGGGCGAATCTATTGATTCGCCCGCAGGTCAACATGTCTTTTGTATCTAGGTGTCGACTGGGCGAACCTATGTGCCCAGCGAACCTGTGTTGGTTCGCTGGATAGATTCGCTAGAGCGAATCTATCAGCAAACCTAACATCACTATATATTGTAACCTTATCTTCACATCTATGTAACTTTTGCACATCTTTTACTAAAGCAATTTCTTACTGATTTGTGTTGTGTAATCGTTCCATTGAGGTGCTAGGAGCTTATTATACTTATCATTGTAGCTTATTAACCTCGATTGTGTGTTAGATCTTGTTATTGGGTTATTTGGACTTTTACTCTTTGTTCTTCAAGTATTTGACATATTTGGGTTAAACTAGTCAACAAAGCACTGAAATCACGATCTTTATGGACCAACATTATCCATCTGTTAAAACACAACAAACACAAAACAAGACAAATGTGTTAGATTTTTTTATTAAAACATATCAAAATTTACTTAAGTGTTTGAATAAAAGTTAGAAAGCAAAACATTCACATAATCATTTTAAGTCCTAAATTGTTCTAATAACCTGATTTTCATCATATTAATCAAACAACTTTGAATTTTAAAGATTATACTTCATGTTTCAATTTTAACTGTTAATCACTTAGGCAGAAATTTTGACAATTTTATGATGAAAATGTTTATCATGTTTTGGTTCAGTTTTAACAAGTTTAATCACTTTTTAAACAGATATTTAATCGTTTTGATGTTTAACTTTTAAAAGCTTCAAAGTTCATCAATGGCGATTTTATCAGTTAAGAACATTTTGAGTGATTCAGTTGATTTTAAGGTGTTTTGATGCAAATGAGTGGTTGAATGTAGATGATCGACAGATTTTAACCCTAAAACAACATTCGATTTAAGTTTTAACACACAAAATCAAAGTGTCGATTCAAAGTCCAAAACACTGTTCATCATCGTTTTTCCTTTTAACAGTTGATTTGCAGGTCTATTTAGGTCAAAAACACTTAATCACTACCTTATCCAATCGATCAATCTTGTTAAAGAGCAAAACGATTGAATATGATAACAATGACGATTTAAGCACAGAGGGTTTGTGTGAAAGTGAATGTGTGAAATGATAAGTGTTTGTGAAGGGGCGGTATTTTGTATCGTCAAAAATTTAGGTCAAATTTTAAGTGCCGGGTCAACAAAAGTGACGGGTAAATAAAATAAGCCCAATAAGCCTTGCCGGGTCAAGTACTGTAGTGACGGGTCATGTACTGTAGTGACGGGTCAAGTACATCAGACAAGTCATCAATATGTGAAACACACTTGACGGGTCAAGCACTGTAGAGACGGGTAAGTCACTGTAGTGACGGGTAAAGGTTAAGGAACAACTACACCTGATGGGTTTTACTCATCACCCGGCAGAATAGTTATCTTCAAAACATCACCCGGCAATATTTCTTCATCACCTGGCAACACAGTTGCTTTCCTTCTTCATCCGGCTTGCTTTCTTCTTCACACGGCAACATAGTTGTCTTCACACGGCAACATAGTTGTCTTCACACGGCAACCTTCTTCACACGGCATGCATTTGTTCATTACACGGCAACATAGTTGTCTTCTATATCACCTGGCATGCTTTCTTCTTCATTACCCGGCAACACAGTGTCATTCCTTCACACGGCAATAAGACTTCTCTTTTACCCGGCTATACAGTAAACACTTGTCACCCGGCAAGATATCTATGACCTTCACCCGGCTGTATTTGACATGATCATTGCCCGGCTGTACAGTGGTCAAAATATCTTCACCTTTTCCTCAATCACCCGGCATGTATCAGACATACAACTTTACCCGGCTGAACAATTCTTAACCCGGCTGTATAGTTGTATCTGAAATCTTTGCCCGGCTACACACTTGGAGCAATTTTTCTCGTCTGTTGACTTTTTTTTTTTTTTTCAACGTCATTTATTGCACCTGCAAACATTCTCCGACATATTAATTAGACAAGATATCCTTAAAAAGAATGTTTGTCATATTAATGATCAAACAACATTAAAACAAGTCAATAATCATTAATTCCACTTAAATTCATTTTTCTTTTTCTTTTCCAAAATTGTTTTTGCACAACCAATTTTTCTATATCCCGAAGCAATTTCATAAAAACAAATTACAAGACCTTGGGTTTGTTTTTAACACATCCAATACTTTTGCTTTTTCATACCACATAATCTTGTTCATTCAAAACACACTTATTCAAAACAAAATATTTTTGGATTTTTGTAGAATATTTTTCTTCAATTTTATTCTCCCCCTAAACTTGAAATTTCTTGAAATTTTTAAGTTTAACAAGGATGTCGATGTGTCAATAATGATTCCAATGCCTGCACACACAAAGCACACACATTAAAATAAAGACATATGCAATGCAATGAATCAAAATATCGCAGTGAGATCATACCATACATTATCTGAACATGTTTTGCAAGTTTTGAATAGACATTTGACTTATGCTTGATTGAGTGATGATATGAACACATACCAATTAGCTCGAATTGACACACTTACTTTTTCAGTATCATGATGATATTTAAGGTTCGATTAGAATGACTTATGTGACCCACATGTATACATATGTCAACATATGTCCTTATCAATCACTACCTGAATGCTTATTGCACTGAACCTGGTCACTTACAGTCATACACAGTGTGGAATCTGGGTTCTATTCGGATTTGGTCCACTTTGGGACTTCTTTTTAATTCCATCTTTGGGAATTTTTCTTTCCTATCGTTCCCCTTGGGAATCTTCTGAATTCCATTTTGGAATTTTTGTTTGGTGTTGGTCCACATTTGGGACTCTTTTCGTTCCATCTTTGGGAATCTTTTGCTGCACCTTGAAGCTCAAAAGAGACTTCGTGTGAGACTTCAGGTCTGTGGGTACCACAACAAAGAAGCTCACGATGCGGTTCATCACACTGAATAGACTACATCGTTACCCGATCATGCACAACTATCATCACAAGCAATGTATCAAAAGATATATATCTAGACATGTATAACAATGGAACTTAACACAAAGATCATTAAGTTTATGTTTGTCAACAATCAACTTACTTTTTCAGTCTAATTGCCTGAGCTGTCTAGCACATCAATTAACATTCATCAGTCTTTATTTAAAAATGATGTAACAAATAATGTCTAGTGTAACTATCATTTCTCACTTTTTGCAATATAGATTCTTATGACATGATATTTTCTTTTCTTTTTGCTTTTATATTTTGTTTTTGCTTTTCTATTTTCTTTTTCATGCAAGCACACAATGCAAAACATAAAATAAAAGACAACGGAATCAATACTTGACATCAACTTATTATATTTTTGGCTTTTATATTTTCTGATTTTTTTCTTTTGTTTTTGAAAAATAGAATCAATCATGATTGATTAATCCTATGGATTGAATTAAGAATTCAAACCGGCCTGACAAAAATGATTTTGTGAAAAGATCTGCCAGTTGTTTGTCGGTATGAACCTTAATCAAAATTATTAAACCCTTTTCAGAGTTGTCTCTTAAAAAGTGATATCTAATTTCGATGTGTTTGGTTTTAGAATGTTGAACAGGATTAGCAGTTATGAACATAGCAGCAGTATTGTCTATGTAAATAGGAGTTTTTAGAAAGTTAAACCCGTAGTCCAGCAACTGATTTTGTAACCATAAAACCTGAGAACATCCTGCAGATGCAGCGATATACTCCGCTTCAGCAGTGGATACAGAAACATTGGTCTGCTTCTTGCATTGCCAAGAGACAAGCCTAGGACCCAGAAATTGACAACCACCAGTAGTCGATTTCCTGTCAAGAGCACAACCACCAAAATCACTGTCAGAATAGCTATATAATTCAAAATTTCATTCGTAAGGATACCATAACCCAAGATTAGGTTTCCCTTTGAGATATCTGAATATACGCTTCACAGCAACAAGATGCGACTCTCTCGGATCAGACTGATATCTGGCGCATACACAAACAGCGTACATGATGTCTGGTCTTGATGCAGTAAGATACATCAGCGAACCGATCATTGATCTGTATAGTGTTTGATCAACTGCTTTGCCCTTTGGATCCGGTTGAATCTTGCAATTTACATCAGATGGAGTTCTAATAGTCTGACAATCTTGCATCTTGAACTTCTTCAACAACTTCTCAACGAACTTTGATTGATTGATGAAAATTCCGTCAGCAGATTGTTTCACTTGTAATCCAAGAAAGAAATTAATCTCCCCCATAGAACTCATCTGGAATATGCTTTTCATGATTTCCTCAAATTCTTTGCACATTGACTCACTAGTTGATCCGAAGATAATATCATCCACATATACTTGAACGCACAACAAATCGTCATTCTCCCTCTTCATAAACAAAGTTGGATCAATCTGACCTCTTGTAAATCCATGTTCTAGTAAATGCTTGGATAATGTCTCGTACCAGATTCTAGGAGCTTGATGTAGACCGTAAAGTGCTTTACTCAACTTGTATACCCGATGAGGATAGTCAGGATCTTCAAAACCCGGAGGTTGTCTGACATATACGTCATCTGTAATTGGTCCATACAAGAAAGCACCTTTCACGTCCATTTGGAATACTTTAAACTTCATGAAGGAAGCATATGCAAGAAAAACGCGTATGGCTTCAAGTCTTGCGACCGGAGCAAACACCTCTTCATAATCAATGCCTTCTTCCTGAGTGTATCCCTGTGCAATCAGTCTTGCGTTGTTTCTCACTACAATGCCACGTTCGTCTGGCTTGTTTTTGTACAACCATCGAGTACCAATTGCGTTCTCTCCTTCAGGTAAGTCCACAAGTTTCCACACTTCTTGTTTTCGAAACTGCAACAATTCCTCTTGCATGGCTTCAATCCAACTGTTGTCTTTCAACGCCTCTGAAATATTCTTTGGCACCACTTGAGATAGAAAACACGAGTAAAGACACACATTTGCTTGCTCTGTCTGACTTCTTGTAGTTCTCTGATTCAACGGCCCAATAATCTGAGAGACAGGATGTTTCTTGTGAATTCGATGAATAGGAATATCACCTCCTTGCACTTGAGTCTCTAGATTAGAAGTATTCAGATTTGGTAGATCTTGTAGTATGGTCGAAGTATGCGGTGTGAAATTCGGGACTTGATCCGGTGAATTGATGAAGTAATCAAAAGATTCTGGAATAACTTCAGCATTCGGATCTGATGATGGTTGTTTCTGAACAGATCCACCATCATTAGGAGAAATCACATCTTCTTCATGATTGTTTGATTCTTGATCTTCATGAGAACCAGAAGGACCCGGAGCTTGACTGGATTTGACATGATCAGGATTGTGAAAAGACATAAATGGATATTCAGAGTTGATATTTCCATCTTCGTCATTATCAGAATCGTCACTAAAGCTTCCTAAGTCACCTGATTCCTTCCTTGTTTTTCCTGAAAAATCAAATAAGTTAGAATCGAAAGATTTTGATAACGAATCTAAATCAAATAACCATTCGGGACCATGAGCCACTAACGGAAACGAATTTTCTAAAAACTTCACGTTGATAGTCTCAATAACAGTATTTGTTTTGCTATTAAAAACCCGATAAGCTTTAGAAACAGACGAATAACCTAGGAAAAATCCATCGTCAGATTTTGACTCAAATTTCCCGAGATGTTCATTTAGATTTAGAATCGATACCGGACAACCAAACGCTTTCAAGTAAGAAATATTTGGTTTTCTTTCAAACAACAACTCATAAGAAGTTTTCTGTTTTTCTTGAACCAATAATGTTCTATTTTGTACAAAACACGCAGTAGCAATAGCTTCGTCCCAAAAAGTGATAGGGATTTTGGCATCTGCGAGCATGGATCTTGCTGCTTCAATTAGTGTCCGGTTTTTCCGTTCCGCAACCCCGTTTTGTTGAGGCGTTCTTGGAGCACTAAATTGTCTAGCAATCCCCTTTTCTGCACAAAATAAATCAACATTAGCATTCTTAAATTCAGTTCCATTATCACTTCGTAACACTTTAACTTTGCATTCCAATTGGTTTTCAACTTTGATGATAAATTCTTTTAATAATTCAGCAGTTTCAGATTTAGCATGCAAAAAATAAACCCAAGAAAATCTAGTGAAATCGTCAATAATGACAAAACAGTAAGACTTCTTTCCAATGCTTTGCACATTTGTTGGTCCGAAAAGATCCATATGTAGCATCTGCAAGGGTTTTGAAATGGAGTTTTCTTGCTTGGACTTAAAAGACATCCTATGCTGCTTTCCCTTCAAACACGCTGGACAGAGATCAGTTGTGGAGAATTTCTTCGATGGGATTCCCACAGCGTGATTTCCAGTAACCAAGCGATTCATGTTTCTGAAGTTTGAATGGCCCAGCCGTCTATGCTAAAGCTGACTCTCATCATTTGAAGCATGGGCAATGAGACAGGTAGTTTCGGTTTCAGCGTCAATCTGCGACATATCCAACTTGTATACATCACGATCTCTTGGAGCTTTCACCACAACCCACTCATTGTCAATCTTGAAACCTGGTTTAAGAATATAACAGTAAGAATCATCAAAAAGAGTTGAATAAGATTTATCACAAATTTGCGAGACACTTAGTAAGTTAAAGTTCAACTGTGCACAGTAGTTGACTTTATCAAAACTAATGACCCCATTGGATACTGTTCCTTCTCCTGTGATTTTACCACCCGCATCACCTCCAAACGCAACGTGTGTACCATTTTTCAGCTTGAAATCCTGAAGCAAGGCATGGTTGCCTGTCATGTGCCGGCTACACCCACTATCAACGAACCACGAATTGATAGGTCTTCTTGGGCGTACCTGCAATTCAAACATTGTCTAGTTAGTTTGGTCAACCCAGGCCCACACGGTCTTGGGTTTACCGAATTTATCTGCAATTGTAACTTGCTTATATTGAATATTTTGAAAATTTGTTTCATTCATGAGATTTTGATGCTGATAACTATTGTTTCGCCCAATGACGTTTTTGAATTGCTTTCTCCTCAAAGCACTAAACCTTTCCTCTAGCTTAGGATCAAGGTTATTTTCAAACTTTTGATTTCTTACCATTAAAGCTCTTGGTTTAAAACTGTTATCCTGCACATTTCTTGAAAAGTTAGAAACAGAATTGTTTCGATTGAAATTTCTCAAAACTGGAGAATGACTCATATTTTGAAAACGAAATGAATTATTTCTTTGAAATGGAGTCATTTCTCTAGTTGAGTTTGATCGAAAGAAACAATCCTTTGTGTCATGGTTTCTTCTCTCACAAATATTACAAAACTTGTTATAATAACATTCTTCTGAAGAATGGTTTCGTTTGTCACAGTAACTGCAGTACCTGTTAAAGAAACATTCAGCAGTAGTATGGTTATAACGATCACAGTTCTCACAGTGTTTCTTGCTAATCCTAAAGAGCCGATTGTTAACTCTTGATGTTGAACCAAAACGTGATTCATTATCATAGTTGTTCGGTTTTAGATTAACGTTTTTCTGTGGAGACTTGGTTTGAGATTTTGATTGCATGGAACTTTGGTTCGATTTTAAACTGTTCTGTTTGGTCACCTTTTTGTTTTCAATTCTCTTATCATTGACAGCGGAAGACTTAGGACCTGAACCTGTTTTCAGACCAGAGTTAGATTTGATTGGAGAATTGATTGGTTTACCATAAGATCCGTTCAAATCAAACGTTCCTGCAGACACAAACTTGATGTTTTTACCTTTTGACACTTTCTTGGCAGGTTTAACTTTGTCAGTTTTAACACTTTGAACTTTGATGTTAGCATTCGATTTTAAGACATTTTTGCCTTTTGGTTGTTTTGTTTCAGATTGATTGTTCATTATTTTCGATTTCTGCTTCTTGGCAGTTGAAACTTCAACCTGTTTTACTTCTGGCTTCTTGACCAACTGAGCAGCAACTTGCGCCTTTTGTTCTTTCTTCCATTTGATGTATTCAGGATCATTAAAACCTGAAAACTCACCTTCTTCCTTTACCGATTCTGGTTCTGGATTAAGTTTTGGATACTCAACAAGTTGAATTAGAACAGGCTCTAATTTGTTGTCAGATTTGTTGCTTGCTTCATCATCAGCTTCAGTTGTCAAACCATCTTCTTCTCTCAAACTTTCAATCAAAACTTCAGAACCTTCGGACTCGGATTTACTTCTTTGAATTTCTTTGAATTTACGTTCATTTTCAGGTGAATGATCAAATTCATTAAAGTTTTCCGGTAAGGTTTGAGTTATTGAATTTGGCATTGGTTCATGAGTAAAACCCAACCCGGTTTTGGTTTTGTTACCTCTTTCTTTGGTGAGTTGTTTAACCATGGTTTTACAGCTTTTAACCTTTGTCAATTCAACTTGTGTGACAGCATGAGCAACTTTTTCTTGTTCAAAGTTCTTTGTCATTTCCTCAAGCTGTTTAGTTACCAGTTCCAGATCTTTAAAAGTTTTGTTCCATGATTCTTTAAGTGACAAAATCTTCTCATCAGAAATTTTATGATCAATTTTGAGTTGTTCATGAAGTTTTTCATGTTTACTTAATTTATCACCAATTTTAAATGAATGAGTTCGATAATGTTCTACTTGTTGAATGCATTGTTTAGAACATAACCTTTCTTTCACATCTAAGGGCAATGGAACATAGTTAGGGGGTAAGTCATCACTAACCTTTGGTTGTTCAGTAGAAGATGAAGACTCATTGGATGTAGCCATTAATGTAACTTCAGATTCAGACTCTTCAGTAGGATCAGACTTTGCACTCCAGTCATACTCTTCAGTATCTTCACTATCATCATCAACCATTTTTCCATCCCCTTCTTCTGACCAATCTTCTTCCAGTTCACATACCAATGCCAGATTTGATGTAAGATCAGACGTAAACTGTTCTGCATATGCGCTCCAATCATAACCATCTTTAACACTTACTACCAATGCCTTTGTTTGGTCTTCTGGCTTCTTTCCTTCATCTTTCAATTCAGGCATGGGAAGACTTTGGTATGGTTTCTGAAAGAAACGTTGATTTCTGCCTTGATAACTCGAAGATTGTTGAGAACTTTGACCTTGACCTTGATTGCTTGAACTAGCTTGATCATTGAAATTCTTTGGCGCTTTGCATTCTCTTGAAAAATGACCATACTGATTACAGTTAAAGCATCTGGCCTTTGATTTGTCAAATCCAACGGTCTTGTTAGCATGAGGTTTGTAACTTCGGTTAACATATGCATGCTTTTGCGTCCTATATGCAACCATAACCATTTGCCAGTTAAGATCCATTTCCTCAACATCAACTGGATCCATTTCAAATAAGTCTTGAAGGACCACGTCCATTTGACTTAAATGACTTCCTTGATACGCTTGAAAACTTGCCATAAAAGCAGTAAAAGCAGTTTTTGTCTCCTCATCTTGAAGCAGAATATTCATAACGTCTTTCACTTTGGCTTGAACATTTGAACTCTGATTTTCTGACTGATTCTTCAGATTCTGACTTGGAACTTGAACTTGAGCTCTTGGTGGAGATTGAGGTTGAGAATAAGTTGGTGAATTTGGAAAGTATGCTGAATCAGTATAAAAACTTGCACCAACGAATAAGTCATCCTCATCTTCAAACTTTGTTGTATTTTGTACAAGAAAAGCATTATCCACAGTATTGGCAGGATTTACCACATACTTATACTGAGTTTGTGAGCTTGATCTATCAGTATTTCTTGATCCTTCATCAATCTCAACTTCTTCAATTTTTCCAATAAGCAAATCAAGTTCCATTGGAAATTTCTCAGTATGTTTCAACAAAGTAACAGTTTGTTTCCAGGATGATGGTAAAGCACATAACAATCTATCATTCAAGTCTTGAAGTTCAGTCTTTACTCCGAGATTTGACATCTCAGTAGTTAAGTGAACAAACCTGTTCATCATCTGGTGTACTGTCTCTCCATTAATGTGCTCAAACAATT
This sequence comes from Tagetes erecta, assembly GCA_030867185.1. Classification (NCBI taxonomy): domain Eukaryota; kingdom Viridiplantae; phylum Streptophyta; class Magnoliopsida; order Asterales; family Asteraceae; genus Tagetes; species Tagetes erecta. The sequence goes on along the minus strand of CM061489.1, from coordinate 37,533,486 downwards.
CCAATTGTCTCTTCAGCGTTGATTTCTTCAAGCTTCTCAACTGTTCTCCTCCTTCACATATCGACTTTAATGCTTTGAAGCATGTATAACCAGTCTGATATCCATCCAATCTCGACAAAACCTGAAGTGGCAGTCCCTTGCACATTAAAGAATAAGCTTTGCTATCATTCTTTACTTTTCTCAAATCTTCTGCTGACAAATTATCTTCTGGATAAGGTTCAGTAGAGTCTTTGGTGTAGGTACTAGCACTGTCTGGAGCAGTCTGAGTTGGAATGTGAGGACCCTTCTCAATGGATTTCCATAAGTCATTGTCAATGGAACATAAGTGATGTCTCAACCTGATAGTCCAATTCTTGAAATCTGCACGATTCAAAAGTCTAGGAACACGGTTATCAGAATCATCATTAGGAGCCATTTTAACAATTTTTAAGAAAAATATTTTTGGTTTTTGTTAATTTTTGAAAAGAAGTGATTAAAATACTAAAAAATAAAGACAAGAAATTAAAGACAAGATAAGAAACAAGTATTAAAAACAACTAAAATGAGTCACACGGCAAAACAGTGAAAATCCTTCTTCAACCGGCTAAACAGTGTCTTTGTTCTTCACCCGGCAGGAAAAAGTCTTTACACGGCTGAACAGTTACCCGGCTCAACAGTTGTAAACTTTTTGTTCTTCACCCGGATGAACAGTTACCCGGCAATAAGAAAAACTTCACACGGCAGTAATCTTTGACCCGGCAGAATCTTGACACGGCAAAAAGCTTCCCCGGCTGAACAGTACTCGATCACACGGCAGAGTTGTTTACCCGGCAACACAGTTGATGTTTACCCGGCTGATTTTTGTTCTTCAGACGGCGTAACAGTGTTTTACCCGGCACAACAGTGTATCACCCGACTGAACAGTAGCACTTTTTCTAAGTCAAATTCTTCACCCGTCTAGAACAAAATCCCTTACACGGCAGCACAGGACCTAATTTCTTCTCAAATCTAAGTCCAAGGAAATTGTCTAAGTCAAATATATCACCCGGCAAGTTAATCTTCAACCAAGTTCTTAATGTTCATCATTTTCTCCATGAGAATTTTCTGGGTTTTGTCTAAAACTTGTCCAATTTGTCCAAAATTCATACAAAAGCTGTAAAATAGTCCGATTATCAATCCCTTATATCAATCAATCCAAAACATGATCAAATCTGATGAAATTGAGCAAAAATTTGATCGAACAGTAACTTCTTCTATTCTTCTTAATTCCTCAGATCTGATGATAATCTGATGGAATCTGCACAATCGTTGTGTATAGAAGTGATTGCGATGATAGATCACAACTAAAAACACCAAGAATTCATTCAGATCATGATATTTTGAGCAATATTGATGTGTTTTGCTTAAGAACATCGAAGAAACACGGTAATCTAGCTCTGATACCAATTGATAGGTTCAATTGGATCGTTAATATCACTCAAATGATCAGAATAACAAGTACAAACAAACGATTCAATCACAAACACAATTCATACTAATAATTCTCGATGTATATTGATGATCAAAGCAATTCGTAGTACAAAGTGCAGGAGAAACAAATCACACACAGTTAATTCTCTCTCTAACAGTGTAAAAGTGATCTAGCCTCTCTCCTCACACACACACACTACATGCTTATATCACAAAATACAAGTTTAAGGAAAATACACAATAAACCCTAAACTATTTACAAACATGTAAACAATAAACAAAATACAAAGTAAATCTTAACAAGGAAATAACCCTAACAAGAAGCCACAAGTCTCTCAACAAGTTGCATCAAGCTCAAAGAAAGCCCCACCCCAGCTACTCCACACAGGCCAGTCAAGCATCAAAAGCCATTCAAGGCTTGCTTCAAATGTGGAAAGGATGATCATGTGCTCAAGAAATGCCCAAAAGGACATGCTTCGGACGGTAAAGACAAAACAAATTGCTTCTCCAGATCAGAGTCTAGAAAGAATCCTCCACATGGTAAAGGTAAACAAGTTTGTTTCTTTGATTTTCAAGTTAATAATCATACATCTTTGAGTGGTCGGATGCCGAACATTCCATCCCTACCTTCTCATGTGAAGCCGGTTTCATATGACTCAAAGATGAATGTGACAAAAGAACGAAAACTAAAATCTTTTTCCTCGGGACTTCAACAGAAAATGATTTCCAAATTTAATTCTTTCAAATCGAAAACGTTTGAATCTAAACAAATTTGTCAAATTAAAAGAAAAGAGGAAATGAGAATATATACAAGAACATGTTGTGTGCATAGACATGTGTCTTACATTGATGAAAATGGAACGCCCAGGACTACGATGGCCTGGGTTCCCCTTTCTAACTAATCTGTTAATGAGTGCAGGAACATTTCAGGAGGACTGTTAGTAATCCGGTTTACTGACAGAAAATGTTCCTTATTCAAATTTTGAGGCGAAACAAACAGGTTATGGTTTTGGTATCTTATCCACATTCTGGATTTTTCTCTGATTTTCACATATATATTTTCACAGCCACTGCATTTTTCCTGATACCTCATTTATAATCTTTTGATAGAGTAATATGGAAGACGTTTCTTTGGAAATTTCTTTTTTAAATATTGTAGATAGTTTAAAAAAAGGGATAAGAAAACAAAAAAAAACAAAAAAAACAAAACAAAAAAAAAAAAAAACTGTGGAGTCTAACATTTTTACTTGTATTTTTGATCAAGCTTTCACATCCCTTTGAGGCCACTCTTGAGCCTTTTAAAAAAGATTTTTAATTTTGCGCTAAAATAGAAATTTTGGGGGAGTAATATCACAAATGAAAATGTACTGAATATCATTGTCCAAATTCTTTTTTGTGTAAATATTTTGTGTCCTTTTACAGGTTTCAGATATGTGTGGAAAGCACCTAAAGGTGGACATTGATTTGTGTAAAGATGTGTCAATAGGCTCAGCCCGAATACGATTAGACAGCAATTCTGTAATCAAACTAAATTCAATAAGAGCTCGGTGATGAGGAGTACTTTCACAGACATTTGGCCTGCACAAAGTGATAAGTTTTGACAAAAAGGGGCTGAGAGTATTTGTTTTGTGCTTGATTTTTCCCAAATCCAAACCAATCAGTCGTAGCCTTGAATGACGCTTCTCGTTAGCTCTTCAGAATTTTTTGTTTTTAGTGTTAATCTCCTCCGCTATATGGAAGTATTGACATGGAGTGATGATCTTCTCTGTTATATGTAAATATAGACCTGAAGCTCTCATCAGCACGTACAAATAATCATCTCCTCTGTTATACGTCAGTATAGACCTGGAGCTCTGATCATATGTAAATCCCATATAAAGCTAAGCTCACAATGTTTCTACATCAAGTTCATTGTTTGACGCTTCATTCATTAAACTCAAACTCCATCTCACCTCCAAAAACACATTCACCTTGATCACTTGATCTGGGTTTATGTCCCTCCAAATTATAAAAAAAATCTTGCTGAATCATCTAAACTCAATAAGTTATGAAGTCAAAACAAGTCACTTTGCTGTATGTCTGTTGAAACCGAGTTGCCAGAGTGTCTTCTAATCGAACCAAAACATGATAAGATCGTCACAAGTTGTTTGTTGAAAGGAACATGGCATGGGTTTAAATGGACAAACATATTGACAATCTAGCCAAGTCTTTGTTTCTCCGGATGGTTGCTAGAAACGCATTATCTGATATCCTTCATGAAAATTTCTTTTATTATCCTTATTTTATGTTTGGGCTCTTAAGTCTTGTTGGTCATGTGTACCTTATGGGATGTGTTCTCTTTGTCTAAAATATTTGTGATTTTGTCGGACTCGTCCTCTCATTTCCGAATCTTTAATTTTTAATTTAAAAAAAATCCAAAAAGATTTTTAATTTCAAATCATTTTCAAGTGTTCCATATTATGCTATTAAAATTTTATCATTTTCACATGCATTTCACGGGAAATTGCACACACAAACGGACACAGGTTCGCTTGTTTTCATACACAAATAAACACGGGTTTATTTTGTTTAATGAAATGATCTAATGAGAGATCTCGAGATTTTGTTTGTGATTGTGTTACAGATATTTGCTGCAAGTGATGGCCGATCATCAGTTGAGCAAAGCACCTTACTAGAGAACCTGTTCCTCAAAGTTTGTAGAAGATGCCGAGCTAGGAATCCTCCTCCTACATATTCTGAAGCACTCAAGAAAAGATAGTTCGAAAGCTGTTCCAGATCTTATGCACAGAAAATGGGGGAGCATACAATATGGGGGAGCTTGTGAGATTAATGATCTTCAACAACATAATTTGGCAAGCATCAGTCTTGGGGGAGTTTTGTTGGATCAAAAATTAAAACTGAAGCTTACCAAATTGATGATCCAACAGTATTGACTTATCAGTGCTGATCACGATCCAAAACGTTGATAATAATAGACTATGGGGGAGTATTGTTGGACCTGAATTGTAGTCTAATATTATCAACACAGTCAAATTCAACAAAAGTCAACGTCAACGGTCAAAGTCAACGCAAAAGTCAAGACGACGCGTTCGGGACGAAGATTAGAGACAAGACGTTGAAGGCGACGGAGTTTTATTGTTAATAAACATATTTTGCGTCAACAAAATATATTTAATCGTTTTCGTAATTTTAGTATTTTATGTAATATATATATTTTGTCTTTATGACAAAATATATATTAGACTAAACATTAGGGGTTTATTTGTTTTAATATCCATTTGTCATGTTTTAGTGTAAGTCTAGGGTCCTAATTGTCATTAGTCCAAAGTGTCATTAGCTATAAATAGTAAATGGCAATTAGGGTTTTGGAAGTTTGAATGAGCAAAGAATTTGGGTTTCCACTTTTGTAATATCTGATGCAATTCTATATATATCAAATGAGGGTTTTATGAGTGTTCTTCATGTGTTCATTCCTTATCATATATTTTATGTCAATTTGATCCAAAATCTTCACAATATACAGATTCAATAGTGTTTTGGGACCAACAAATATGATGAACATGGATGAATAATATAAAGACCACAATAAAAACCCTCACTTTGATCTATTGAATTGCATCAGATATTACAAAAGTGGAAACCCCAATTCTTTGCTCATTCAAGCTTCCAAAACCCTAATTGCCATTTACTGTTTTTAGATAATGACACTTTGGACTAATGACAATTAGGACCCTAGACTTAGACTAAAACATGACAAATGGAAATTAATACAAATAAACCCCTAATGTTTAGTCTAATATATATTGTCATAAAGACAAAATATATATTACATAAAATACTGAAAAGACGAAAACGATTAAATATATTTTGTTGACACAAAATATGTTTATTAACAATAAAACTCCGTCGCCTTCAACGTCTTTTCTCTAATCTTCTTCCCGAACGCGTCGTCTTGACTTTTGTGTTGACTTTGACCGTTGATGTTGACTTTTGTTAACTTTGACTGTGTTGATAATATTATACTACAATTCAGGTCCAACAATACTCCCCCATAGTCTATTATTATCAACGTTTTGGATCGTGATCAGCACCGATAAGTCAATACTGTTGGATCATCAATTTGGTAAGCTTCAGTCTTAATTTTTTATCCAACAGAGCTTCAGGTCTATATTTACATATAACAGAGAAGATCATCACTCCAGGTCAATGCTTCCGCATAGCAGAGGAGATAAGCACGAAAATAAATTCTGAAGAGCTAACGAGAAGCGCCATTTAGGGCTACGGCTGATGGGTTTGGATTTAGGAAAAATCAGGCTCAAATCAAATACTCTCAACCCCTTTTTGTCAAACTTTTCACTTTGTGCAGGCCATGTGTCTGTGAAAATGATCCTTATCACCGAGTTCTCTTTGAATTTCAGTTTGATCACAGAATTGTCGTTTACATGTATTCCAGCTGAGCCTATTGACACATCAATATACAGACCAATGTCCTCCTTCAAACGATTTTCACACGTATCTGAACCCTGCAAGAAACAAACAATATTTACATACGATGAAGTCCAAAACTTTGTGATATTACTCCCCCAAAATATTCAGTTTGCAGCATAAACTGAAATTTTTCAACAATTTTAAGAACATATATACTCAAAGGAAAAATCTAAGATTTTATAATAAAATAATAATAAGAACATACTGAAATTTTTCAACAATATTAAGAACATACAGAGATTTTATAATAAAATAATAATAAGAAAAATCTGATTTTCCCTTCATTCCCCCCCCTTTTTTTTCTTTTTTTAAAAGATAAAAGTACAAATGTTTAAAGAAAATTCAAAAAGAAATCAAACCAAGCATATTGATTAATTCATAAAAACGCGGTTTATCAAATGTTTTAGTGAACAGATCTGCTTTTTGATTTTTGGTATCAATCGAAATGATATTGATAAAACCCTTCTCCTATGCATCCCGAATGGCATGAATTCGAGTTTCAATGTGCTTCGTTCGAGTGTGGTGAACATGATTCTTGGTAATTCCAATGGCAGCCTCATTATCACAGAAGATCGGAGTGTAAAGAAAATTGATACTGTAATCGATCATCTGATGTTGAATCCATAGTACTTGACAACAGCAGCTAGAGGCAATAGTGTATTCAACTTCACCAGTAGATAAAGAGACGGTGGTCTGTTTCTTGCTCTGCCACGAAACTAAACACTCCCCCAGGTACTGACACCCACCAGAAACAGATTTCCGATCAAGTTTGCAACCGCCATAGTCACTGTTAGAATAAGCATGAAGATCGAAGCTCCCCCCTTTTGGATACCACAAGCCTAGACGCGGAGTTCCTTTAAGGTAACGAAAAACATGCTTCACGGCCTTTTCATATGACTCCTTAGGATATGCTTGGTACCTGGAACAATAACCAAATGGCTTGATACCGATTCCACGGAATATCCAAATGGCTCAAACACAATTGATAATCAAAGACCAAAACTTCTGAAAACAAACCTAAAGTCCTAATACTTATACTAAAAGAATTATACACATAATAGGAAACAAAATACCACAAAATAAGGAAAACAAATAACTAATAAAATTAAAAGATAAATCTAATAATTTAAATTCAAATATTGATCTTCAAATCATGGTCCATATCCGTATCATGGATCCTATGATCAAGTCATGAGGATGATCTTTCAGTTCCTTGTAAAGAGAATTTGACGTTGCGATATCCGAAGATGGTATTGTAGATGAATCGAGATGAATATCTGTAGCAGACAATCTTGAGGAGAATTAACAGGTGATGCATGATGAGGTAGGGGTGAAAAAGAATCAGCGGTAGTAACAATATTAGGTGAGCATGGTATCGGTTGTGGAATTTCCGGAGCAGGTGAGATAATGATAGGGTCAGGTAAAGCTTCTGAATACACAAGAATGACTTCATCTTCTTCCTGAAATAGTGGTAGATTGAAAGAATTAAACACGGTCGTGGCATCATAGAACCAAGAAGGATTAGATACTGTATCGCACACATTTGATTCCTGCCAGTCGACATAGAAAGATTCTTGAACAATTTTGGTACGTCTATTGTAAACCCGATAAGCTTTCTAAGAGGAGGAATAACCAACAAAGAAACATTCATCAGAAACAACTCCGAATTTTGACGTTTGAGCTTGAGTGTTCAACAAAGTGCAAGAACAACCAAAAGGTCGAAAGAAATCAATCAGTGGTTTCCTCTTGTGAAATAGTTCATAAGATGTCTTCATTTTTTCTTCACAATCAACACTCTATTAAGCACATATGACGCACAATTAACAGCTTCGGCCCAGAAGATGATTGGAAGTTTTGATTCAATTAACATAGTCCGTGCAGCTTCCACTAAAGTTCTGTTTTTACGTTTCCGCCACTCCATTCTGCTTAGGTGTCCTTGCTGCACTATACTGTCTCAATATTCCCCTTTCTTCACAAAATGAGTCAAAAATATGATTTCTGAACTCAATCCCGTTATCACTCCGAATTGCTTTCACCTTCTTACCGCTAATAGTTTCAATCTTCAGTATAAGACTCTTGAAAGCTCCTGCAGTCTCCCCTTTGTTAGCCAGAAAACTTACCCATGAATATCTTGAAAAATCATCTATAACAACCAAACAATAAGATTTCTTAGCTATGCTTTTGACACTGATCAGTCCAAATAAATCTGCATGTAATAATTCAAGGGAACAAGAAATGGAATTTATCAGTTTAAGCTTGTGGGATTTTTTATGTTGTTTCCTTTTTGCACATGCCATGCACTTTTCAACCACAGTGAAATCTTTTCTAGGCAAACCAAGAATAAGATTATGTTTAACAAGTTTATTAATATTATCAAAATTAACATGACCGAGTTTCCTGTACCATAAAAATGCTTCTGAAGAGGATGCTTTTGACAATAAACATGTGACGGTAGAAGTTGACTCCTTTGAGTTCATGTCAAGCAGATAGGTATCATTCTTCCTTGGTGCGCACATCATGATCAAGTCTTTAGGTACAGAAAAATCCGGTTTCAGAAACTAGCAATCATCAGATTTGAGATACGCTCAGCAAATTGAAGTGCAGCTCTGGGACATAGTTAACTTTCTCCAACGTCAATGATTCATTAGATACCTCACCTTGACCGATCATTTTCCATCCTTTCTTATCTCCAGCGAAAGCCACATACCCACCATTTATTATTCGGAAATTTGTAAGATCTTTCAACTCGGTCATATGTCGTGAACATCCACTATCTACATGCCACATGCTATTTGGCTTCCTCGGACGTTCCTGACAAGAAAACAAAAAGAAAATTAATTAGAAACGGGAACCCATGCCTTAAGAGACTTGGGTTTAAACAATGAAAAATTAACATGAAAATGATTATTTATGAACCTATTGAATCTATTTGTTAAACTAGAATTATTTACATCCTTTCGAACAAGTTCCGGACAATTTTTAACAATATGAGTGTCCTTACCACAGCGGAAACAATGTGACTTGAAACATTTCTTTCCGGAATTAACTGTAGGAATGGGATCAATCACAATTTCTTCGTCACATTCAGACATGTTTGTTTCCGAATCACTAAAAGAAACATACATTTCTTTTGTTTTACCTTTTGATGTGCTAGCTTCATTACCTGTGTCTTTAACATGATATATCTTTGAGTTGTTTGTCTCAACTGGTTTGGTTATACGAATTGGGACAAAGGTCGGTATTGGTGTTGAGACAAACTTCTCAAAACCGTTCTTACGTGGCAACACATCATTAGATTCAACAAAAGAAACATGATCATCATGAACATCATTCAAAACACACACATCATTGTCATTGTTTATACAGACGGTTTAGTGTTTAAGCTACTCAAATCAGTTAACAAAACATCTGAACTACTACTATTGTCTAAAGTAGACTTCTTTGAATTTAAACTAAAATTTGAAACAGAGCATCCCAGTCCAGTCGAAGCACCATATCCGTAATCCTCACGTACCTCCTGACGATTAACCCCTTATAAACCTGCAAAAAAATTGTTAGTGTGTTCTGCAATTAAATCATTAATGGGGTGAGGTTTAGGTGTGGGAGAATAAAAAAAGGTGCTGGGTGGAGGAAAAACATGAGGAATCTCATCATAGCCTAAACCAGATTTGATTCGAGCTCCTATTTGCCTACAATTTAATTCCTCCCTTTTCATTCCTGCGATGGTCCATCTATCAAGTTTAGTTTGAAGTTTACTGCTTTTGAATTCAGCGAGTTTAACACGTTCATCAAGCAAGTTAACTTCAACATTTCTTTCAAGAAGTTTTCTATTTAAGTGATCTATTTCTTGTAAAGCTTCATTAAGTTTCACATAATAGTTCACTTTATTCTTTTTAAGGTTCGACTTAATAGTATTTAGTTCTGCCTGATTTGTTAATAATAATCGATTAGCTTTATATACACCTAAGAGATGAACCCGACAAGCAGATGAGCACATGTCATGTATTACCTCATATGGAAGACCCATGATGATCTTCTCGGTAGCAAGAGCTTTCTCACAGTTGCATTTAGGAGTGTTTCTCTTTCTTTCTTCCTCTTTCTCATATTCAGCTTCCTTTTCAATCTTCACACCTTTTTCAGGTTCTCTTTTATCAGACTCAATCTTCTCAGCATTCACAGTCTCTTCCCTTTTGATCTCTTCAGTTGCCTTATTGATAGCTTTCTCAGATTCACTCCCAGCATTCTTTATGGTCTCAGCAACAAGAGCATGATTAATTTCTTCTTGAACCTCTACAATCTCAACACTCCTATCGAAATTTGTCAACAAAGCAGTCTCTCTTATGTTACTGTTGTTCTCCCTTTCAATAACAGCCGAATTTCTTGTATTAGGAGACGGTGGTTCAAACACTGTTGGGGATGTACACTCTCTCTTGAAGTGTCCGAGTTGTTTGCAGTTGAAGCAACTTAGTTTAGATTTGTCGAAACCAACCTTTGCATTCTGATTCCCGAAGCTTCTCTTTCCAGTTCTCTCCATAAAACGTCTTGCCCTCACAGTCAACATTGCCATTTGCCATTGAATATCTGCTTCTTCAAGGTCATCTGGGTCAACCTGCAGCATATCTTCCATTGTAATTCCTTTTCCCTTGATATCTCCAGCAATTAAGGCTTCATAACTGTTTACAAACATTCCGAATAGTGCCATCATATCACTTGGAACTTGAGGTGCAACTTGATCCTTTCCGACACTTTTCCTTTCAGATACGACATTTCCAGAGATATGTGAGAATCCAGGGTTGTTCATCGGTGTTTCAGATGTTGATGAAAGCAAAGCAGCATTGTGAGTTTGCATTGAAGGATAAACAACCTGATTATACTCTCCTCTTTTAATGTCCAGTTCAAACGAATTTAGTTTGTTGATAACATCCATGAGCTTATATTCAGAAAACCTTCTTTCTTATTTCAACATTCTTACTTGCAAACTCCACTCTGGTGGGAGTGAGTCCAGTAACTTTGTCACCTGTTCAACAGTGGTTAACTCTTCATCATACTTTTTCAGGTTACTTGTTACTGTCAGAAAGCGGTTTGTAAGATCGGAAATTTTCTCATTCCTATGGCCCATGAATGAATTAAACTCTTTTTGCGCCTGAACACCCTTGTCTTTCTGAAGATCATCATTCCCATCATAGAACTCACATAAAGCTTCATACAAATCCTTAGCATTCTTTTGTTCCCCAAAACGATTATGGATTTCAGAACTCAAACACAGAATTAGTGCACCAAATGCTTTATTATCACGGTCTATTAGTTTCTAGTCTCTTTCATTGTATGTGTCTGGGTTTGTGTTTCTAACAGTTGATTCCCATTGAGTATGATCAGTGTATTGATAAAAAGCTTTTAACCTCCTTTTTCTATCCTCAAAGTTGTCACCATTGATTAGTTTAGGTGGTCTATTCGGTGATCCACTCTCCAAGTCAGCAAGGGTAAAAGACATAGACATCTTGTTCAGAATGTAGTTTCGCAAAAATACTAGTGTCGCAAGCTAGTGTCGCAAAGTTGCTAGGGTCGTAGAATAGTGTCACAATCAAGTATGCAAACACTATCGCAAAAGCAATTTGAACTTTCGTTCAGGGTAGTGTCAGGTGTAGTGTCAGGGTTACAAGCACACTGGTAGTGTCGAGTATAGTGTTAGGGTCGAGTTAAGCGACTACGTTCGCAAGATTAGTCACACAAATGAACTTTCATTCAAATAGATTCGCAAACCAGCCACAAATTTTTGATCAACAACAGTTCACAGGTAATGTCGCAAAAAGGTAGTGTCGCAAGATGAACACTAGTTTCGCAAGATGAATCTGAAAACCCTCTTTTCACGAAAAATGCAAAAAAATCCCCACAGAAAACACAAATCAGATCCAACTGATGATCTGATGATTCCGACTGAATCACAATGCAATATAGGTCAATCCCAAGCCAAATTCAATCCATAACAACAACAATTAAGATCCAATTTGATTGAAAATGATTTTTGTCCAAAACTTATGAAAAATACCCCAAAATCACACCTAGATCTCAGATCTATATGATGATGATAGATCTACAGATTTCAAATGATTCCAATACCAAAAACACACAATTCTCAATCCAATTCCATACCAATTATCAACAGATCAGATCTAGAGTTGATGAAAGTGCAATTTATCTAAAAACCCTCAAAAACCACAAATCATGAGCACAATGGCTCTGATACCATATTGTTGGTCCAGATAATCGCAAATCCGTGCTATTAAGATTTAGATCTGACCAAAACCCTTTGTTACCACTAGATCTAGTAACAAAATGATTAAGAATTGGATCAAATAAGTAAACAACCCATAAAACCCATTAAGAATTAGATTAAGAAGATGAAGATTAGATGAAGTAGATTAGATTTGATGCAACAAAGATATAATCAACACAATTCCTTGCAATATTAGTCAGAATCGAACTCAAGATCAAAGTGCAATTGTATTCAATAAAAGTTCCAAGAGTAGTGTTCAAAATAGCCATAATCAACTATTTATACAGTACCTAGTGTCGCAAGCTTGCGAAACTGCCTAGACGCTAGGTTAGGACAAGCTGCATGCGACACTATAGTGTCGCATGTAGTGTCACATAAGCATCTACTACAAAAGCTAATATTTAAACTAACTATTACATCGAAACCAAAATAAGACTAATCTATTACAATAAAACAAAGTACTCTAACGACGAGGTGAAGTACCACCCTACATTTGGTCATCAGTTAACTTCAATTATCGCTCACGTTGGACTAATGGTTATGGAACCGGGATCTAAACCTATTCACTTAAAGGCATCTCTAATTAAGACCCTCAACCCTTTTTGAGAAGAAACCTAAAGGGTTACTATCACGTTATTAGCACACCGGTTTTGGGATTAAGTTTCCTCACAGTTACCTAATCATATTACGCTTAATTGACCCATGCTAAAGACCGATCTCACGATACAATCCTTAAATCCATTTGAACCCAATCATTTGATTTAACAAACAAGATTAATAATTAATACTAAGCCGTAATTTTCAAAAAAACCTAAACCTAGCAATTTAATCAACCAGACTTGTTAATAACCTATCACCTCACGGATATCTAGGTTAGCTACACGTTGCTATCGATTTCACTAATATAATTAGTCCTATGGTTTTATTGCAAATCAACCATAATAATCACAACGCAAGTTAATGACTAAACGAGCCCTATTACGTGACATAGACAATCACCAAGAGCACGTGGATTAATAATACTAAATCAATCAACGCAAACATATATCATGCATCAAACAATTAAAAAGATTCAAACTTGTAATTAAACATAAACCATAAACCAAAAGTTAATCCGACATAAGTTCAAAACAAAGTAAACTAATCATCATCACGCCTAGGTAGTTCTAAACGATTAGCCGACCATGTTCATAAAAATAAAAACAAGATTCAATGTATATGACATGATAGAATTAAAGAGAAAAACAAAAGAATGATGAAACCCGGAAGAATCACGATGAAGCCTTTGATCCTATGCGTTCCCGTTCACTTCATTTCGTCTCCCTAGCCTCCTAAGAGCTTCTGATTTGCTGAAAAACACCACCAATTCGTCCCCAATGATTTCTAGGAGGCTAGGGTTTCATAGCATATGTCTATATAGCGAATCAGGCCAAAAAACGTCAAAACTTTCTGCCGAAAACGCGTCACCGCGTCGCGCGACGACGCAATTTACTAATGGCCGCGTGTTACAGCATACCACGTCCCAACAACATCACACACACCACGTCATGCGGCCAGGGTACCCCCTGTCACCGCGTGGCGTGGCCAGCCTCGTTGGGTGCGTCGCATGGTCCGGTTTCGTTCAGTTTCTTCATTTTCGCGTACCGGTTCGCTCGTAACTCCGTTTCATGTCCCGTGTTCGCCTACGGATCCGATTTTCCACGAGCTTTTCATTTCTTTATCAACATGGGACCTACAAAACATAAAAACATCATTTTCATGTAAAATGCTAATAAAACTTAACCGAAACGACACGAAACGTAAACAAACACAATACGGGGTTTATGTATATTTTGCACATTATCAAACATCCCCACAATTAACCTTTTCATCCCTGAAAAAGCATGCACATAGAATCACAACTAATTAAGGCTTCAACATTTCATTACAGATTTACAAACAAGAACCAAATTCGATAAACAGTGGTGCGTTCACTTGAACACCCTAACACTAGCCAATTAAGTTTCCCCTTATGTTTAATTTAGATTTAATTAGATCATTTGTCTACAAGGTCTCACACAAAATAAAACTGGTCAGCCCGATTAATTGTTGCTTGACGAGGCACATGAAAAATCACAAAGATTTTCCTACCAGAATAACCTAAAGAACTTAACTAAGTGAAGAACTAGTGCCATATTAGGGTGGATTTTGATGGATGAACTTTATGGGTATAGACTGTTTATTCTTCTTTTTTTTTCTTCATAAAACTAGATCACCTCACACAGGGGTGTCGTATCCAAGTCGCTGTCCCGGAGGTAGAGCACATGAGGTCTTGGATCAATTGCCTTATATTTCATTTTTTCTTTTCTTTTTTGTTTCATTTGATTTTGCTCTTTGAGCTCTCTTATTTAGCAGCTACTTTGAGCGCTTTCAGTCTACACCCTTTGGACATTTGATTAGCGGAAGCACCACTTCTTTCACAAGAAGCGTGGTATAAATCCTAAAATGGCACCACCCCTTAACCTATTTAAGTTCATAAGCCTAAACTGGTTCCTGGTTGTAATTTAGTGTAAGGCCTTCCTATTCCCCCTAAGATGATGACCCACGAGATTCACGATAATTAATTTTCTATTACTACACTTAGGGAAACCATCTCAGCTGATTGGGTTACCAAATGTTTATCCAAATTCATCTTGGTTTTAAAAACCACAACTTATTTGAAAGCCAAAATCAGTTTACTATCATTTTCTATTATGATTTAGATCTGATCAAAACACATTGTTACTAATGGATCTAGCAACAAAATGATTATGATATAGATCAAAAGCTAAAACAAACCAAATAGACCCATTAAGAAGTAGATTAAGAAGGTAATTAGATGAAGATGAATTGAGAATTGCAACAATGATATAACACAAACAAATCCTTGCAAAACTAGTAATCAGAATCGAACTCAAGTCCAAAAGATAAAGTGTATTCAATAAGTTCCAAGTGAGTTGTTTACAAATGAACCCTAATCACCTATTTATACAGCAACTAGTGTCGCAAGCAGTTTCGAAATTGCGAAACTGCCTGCTCGCTAGACTAGGACACGCTGCATGCCACACTCAGTGTCGCATGCAGTGTCGCATAAGCATATAAAAGTAAATACTAAACAAGTCAAACACAATCTAACTATTACAAATAAAACCAAATACGACTAATCTATTACAACTAAAACAAAGTTCGATAAAGATAACGACACGGTGAAGTACCACGCTACATGTGGTCATCAATACTCCCCCTAGGGAGGTACTTCACCGCCGGGTCTTCTGGGTCCGCTCCAGCTTTAGCAGCTCCAAACGTCTCTGTCAGCTCACGAACGTCTGCCTGCAAGTCTATTCGTTTCTGCACACTCTTCGCGAGTTGCTGAACCTCCGACCTAATACTTCAAGCCCTGTTAGCTACTCTTTCAAATAGAGCAGCTTCATTCTTTGTTTCTGATCCGGCTCCACTTTTGATTGGATTTTCACACAAAATCTTCAGATCGTCATCCGAGAATCCAAACACTTCCATCGGATCAAAAAGTCTAATTTCAGTTCCATCCTTCGTACGCACAACTACTTCTCCAGTCTGGTTGTCGTAGAACCATTTCTCGAACTCCTGCAGCCTAGATGGAGTTGGATCAGGAACCCTCAGTCTCTGAACGGTTTTGATTGGCTTCATTCTCAGCACGATCTTTCCTTTGCCTGTAACCCAGTCCAAATCCTTCTTCGACCTCCTTTGTTCGAGTTTATTATATCCAAAGGTCTCAAAGTTATCTTTCAGTCCCGATTAGATCTCTTCTTCCAGTAATTTTGCACGATCACAAAGATCATCGTTGATCAATGGTAAAACAGTCAACCTCCTCTAGTCCCATTTCAGGAATGTCTTGAAATGCTCGCGGTTGCTGAGATTGTTAATTCCGCCCCTCTCCTCTTTATCATAAACTTTTTCAGCTCCAAACTGAATTTCCAGCTAACAATTTTGTTATCAGATTCTTTAGAGGTCGGTGCTTCTATATTCTGAAATAGAGGAGTGATGGTTTCTGGTTCGTCCTCCTTCTTGAACCAGTCAGATTTATCTAGCTCGAACACATCACTCTCTAATTCACTCCTCTTCGTGATGTATATCATTTCCTTTTCGTCAACTTCATAGTACTCAGGCTCCGAGTCATAATCCACCAACTGTTCCTCGTCTTCCTCATCTACCAACTTCAGCTCATCAGTCTTTGCTTTTTCCACAATCACTTCATCACCACCTAAATCCGTCTCAACATCGAAACATAAGTCATCAACAACTTCTGTTTCTTTAGCAGTTCCGCTTCCACCCTCACCACTAAAACCTCCGAAATCTTTCCTACTAGTTCCCATCTGAACCATCTCCTTCAAAATTGGATACTTTGATATATTCACTAATTCATTAATTTCTACTTCAGATTTGGTCCGACCAACCTTCACTTCTTTCTTGACTTCATTTAACTCTATCAAAAGTTTCTTGATCAAGCACTGTTGATCAAGAACGATTTTCCGCATATTCTCCATCTCAGTTTCCCTGTTCCTTTCACGCTCCTCCATATTCATAAGTTTCGTCTTTCCATGCTCATTTCATTTGCGAGCGACGTATTCAACCCTCTCACGTCCTCATCTAATCCAGCAACTGATTTCTTCTCCGATTTTCTTCTGAAAATATCAGCTATGTGTACATGAACCTCTGGCTGTTTTCCTTTGGCCTTCTTCTTTTTCATTTCAGTATTAGAATCGGTGCGGGACGGTGACCAATCTTCATCCTTTCACCTCTTCCTTTTACCCTTTGATTTGCAATCTTAGCTTCTATTTCATCGATCTCTTCCTCGAACGATACAAGCTTTTCTTTTACATACTTCTTCCTCTTCTTTATTTCCGCCTCAATCACATCTCTTTTCTCCTCAAACCTCCGCTCCTCACTAGCTTTCAGTTTCTCAATGTACTCCGGTCTTTCATCAGTATACATATTTCTGAAAACATACGTAAGCTTTCTAGAAAAATTATACCGAGGAGCCATACAGTCAGCAAAGATTCGGACGTTCATTGGCGTCAGTACCAATACGTCCCTAAGATTTTGAAGATTCGGCTTGAAATGATCGATGAAAGTCTGCACGAACCTTAGATACATCAACCACTTATCCTTCCTCGAGGCCCGAATGTTCTCAATCATATATTCGAAAATCATTTGTGGTATATTTTCCTTGTCCCCCTGCACAGATTCAGCATTGCTCTTGCCACTCAAAGTTCAAACTGTTCGTTCCCCCTTTTCTGTGATCTAAACAAGCAATGATCACATGAGCTATGAACCTCCATTCTTTTGACAAGAATGACTTCTTGATTTCCCGCCGAGCCAAGAAGTCAGTCCCCTCGTATCCCATCTTAATGAATCCACTATGCACGTCGGTCATATTTAGAAGCATTGGTGACCCATCGTCACGTTGTATCTTCAGCATTTTTGCAACAGCCTCAGTAGTAACGACAATCCGCGCCCCCGTAATTTTAGCGGAAATCTCCCCGGGCTGTTTGTTCAAATCATAAGTAGCTGAATCCCAAAAATCTCGAATATGCTGCTGATCCATTATTGGATCGTGCGTAATAGAAATATTGGAGAGCTCTTTAACCAGGAGATCGCATCTCGAAATCCGACAGACTTTGTATCCTTATCGTTTAGATAAGCGACCACAATTGATCGACATTCGAACTTTAACAGAGGAGGAGCTTTGGATCCATATCAACCAGAAATACAAACCGGAAGTTGATTAGTAATTGGACATAAGAAAAATAAAAAATAAAAAATATAAAATTTAGAAGGTAGTTTCGCAAAATTGCGACATAACAGTGTCGCATGCCATTGACACTAGTATCGTAACACATGTGTTTCCGACACTACTAACTGTGCACGAACAGCATAGCAGGGTAGTATCGCAAACACATGTTGAACTTTCGTTCAATATCGCAAAAAGAAAGTTAGTTTCGCAAAACTTTTAGAAATCAACAGTCACATAATCAAAACCCAGATCAGATCAGTGTAAAACATGAATTAAAAAGAAGACGAGGGTTCGAAACATGTTAGATCAGAACCCTTACCGATCAAATATGAATGAAAACACTCCAGAAATAAGGATTAAGGTTTGTAAAACAAGGGTTTTAGGTTTGTTTCTTGAGTTGTGAATTTGAAAGGGGATTATGACCCAAAACGACCCAGAAACATGTTTAACACAGGATAGTTTCGCAAAATTGCGAAACTGTAGTTTCGCAAAAAAAAACCTAAAAGTAAAATATAAATTTTTGAAAAACAAATGAATTCAAATCTAAATATATTACAAATATTTTGAAATAAAGTTAAACACATCCCTTGAGAGTTTCAAAATGATCATGCTTTAATTGCTGAGATTGTTGAGGAGCCTGCTCTCGATGACAACTATATTGATTGCTTTGATCCTTTTAAAGAAATTTATGGTGAAGATGGTGAAAATTCTGGTGTGGCTGCTGAGTCGGAAGTTGGTATGTTTGAAGAAGTTCAAGAAGGGAAGGATCAAGAAGTTGATATTACGATTGAGGTTCAAACAGATGTTGTTGCTCAAGGACATCTGGGTCAAGAAAAGGTGATTCATTATGGATTTGTGTGTGAAGCTGTTGTTGAAAAGGAAGAGAATGTTTCTGTCAACGTTGCTGAAGGAGTGAAGAATGCTGGTATTGAAGCTGTAAATGCTGAAGAATCAAAGTTGAACATGAAAGATATGATCGAAAAGGCTAAGCATGAAGCTGTTGATGAATACAAGAGGAACACTCCTTATTGCCAGTATGATCGTGCCCTTGCAGCTGAAAAACTGGTAATTGGTCTTCTTTATGAAATTGTAGAAGATATGTGTTCATCTGCATGCAAAATTAGTTTGATTGGTATATATAAAGCAAATAGATTATTAATTTCAAATGAAAATGAATTAAAGAAAACAAACAAAGAGCTTAAAGAGAATGAATCAAAATATTTTATCAAATTAAGAGAAGCTTTGAAAGAAAATGAACACTTAAAAAGAACTCTTTTGGAAAATAATTGTGAAATAAATTATTTGACTGAACAAGTCACCCCTGCTGAATTTGAAACAAGAAAACTTAAAAATAAATTGGAACAATGGACAATTGCAAGCATGAAAAGGGAGGAATTATGCAAGAAGCAAAGGGGGGGCTAGAATTAAGACCGGGATGGGTTATAAAGATGATGCACATGTATATCCTCCAGCTAGTACCTTCTGTTATTCTCCCACACAAATTCCTCATCCTTCAAATGAGTTGATACAAGAGATTATACAGAATGATACTAACAGATTTATTGTAGGTTTAAGTGGAGTTAATCTTAAAGAGGTGCGAGAGGATTATGCTTATGGTGGAAGTAGTGGTCTTGGGAGTTCTAGTAACCCTTGTTTTGATTCAAAGAAGTCTATTGAAGATAGTAGTTTAAACGTTTTTGTTTCTAGTCAAGTTTTAACTTCAGACGATATTATGTGTAATATTAATTCTGGATGCTCTATTTCGAACTTTAGTAATTTGAATGATGATGTTATTGGAAATGTTTGTGTGAATGACAAAGCAGAACTTTCAGGTCATGTCTCTGAGAGTCAAACCAAAACAAATTGTTTTCAAAAATTCTTTTCTCATAAAAATTCCAACTTTCACACCAGTAAGGATTTCAAAACCAAAAGACAAGGAATCACCGTTTTCATCCATGAATCACTCTGATAAACCTAAATCAGAACCCGCTAAGGTAAAAGTCACAACTAGTAAGTAAAAAGAGCCTTATGACTCTTACGGTGATTGTAACTCTTAATTATCTTAGTGTGATGAAGATATTGCTATAGATAGAATTCCTGTATCTAAATATGTCAAAGGAGGTTTGAAATCTCATTGCTTTAAATGTGGAAATGATGATCATACTGTCAAGCAATGCTCTGAACTAGTTGAAAATAATTCAAAGAATAGATCTTTAGGAAGAAGATTGAATACTTTTGTAAATAATTTCTTTCGTAAAATTCTACAACTCAGAGACCTAAGTACACTAAGGCTTGGGTCCACATTTGAAAAGTCTAACCAATTTTTTCAAAATGTCAGCAACATTCGTGCACCGTTGTAAATAGTCATTGGCATGTAGATAGTGGATGTTCCAGACAAATGCCCGGATTGAAGGACCTGCTGACAAATTACAGGATTATTAATGGTGGTTATGTTGCTTTTGTTGGAGACAAGAAGGGTGGTAAGATAATTGGTCAACGAGATGTTACCAATGGCTCACTAACTTTGGAGGATGTTAACTATGTTCCCGAGTTGGCATTCAATCTTCTTAGTGTATCATAAATCTGTGATAAGGATATTCCTGTGCTCTTTCTTGGAAATGAATGCCTACTTTTGAAGCCATAGTTTACTATTCCTGAAGAGTTGGTGATCATGAGAGCTCCAAGGCGAAATGATACATATATTCTTAATATGGGATCCAAAGAATCAACTTCCACTGTGACCTGTCTTTTGTCTAAAGCTTCATCTTTTCAATCATTTTAGTGGCATAGACGACTGGGACACATTAATTTTAAAATTGGAAAGAAGCTGGTTAAGAACAATTTAGTGAGGGGACTACCACTGAAAGAATTTTCTGTGGTAGAGAAATGCATGGCTTGTGCCAAAGGAAAACAGCACAAGAAGGCACATAAACTAAAAATTGAAAAATTCCATCTCTCATCCCCTCGAATTATTACATACCGACTTATTTGGTCCTATAAGTGTCAAATCAATTGCTAAGAAATCTTATTGTTTGGTTGTCACAGATGATTACTCAAGATACACTTAGGTAAGATTTCTGGCAAACAAGAGTGAGACTGCTGAAGAGTTAATAAAGCTGATTCCCCTGATTGAGGTTCTCGGAAAGAGAAAGGTTCAAGCTATTAGAAGCGACAATGGAACAGAATTCAGAAACCATATCTTCATTTCATTCTGTGAGCAAAGGGGTATTCTGAGACAGTTCAGCGCTGCAAGGACACCACAACAAAATGGTGTTGCTGAAAGGAAAAACAGAACTCTTGTGGAAGCAGCAAGAACTATGCTGATCGAGTCAAAGCTTCCTATAATCTTTTGGGCTAAAGCAGTTAATTGTGCAGCTTATGTCCTGAATCGGGTACTGATTGTCAAAAGCAAGATGAAGACATATGTTCCAACATCAAGATCATTGTTGATGCTCTAAACCCAACTCCAGCTCACACCCGAAAACAGTCACAATGATCATTTACTGGTCACGGTATATGTCCACCAAAATAATAAAATCTCGCTGAATCATCTAAACTCAATAATCTATGATGTCAAAACAAGTTACTTTGCCGAATGTCTGTGGAAACCAAGTTGCCTGAGTTTCTTCAAATCGAACTCAAAACATGATAAGATCGTCATAGGTTGTTTTGTTGAACGGAACAAGGCATGGGTTTAAAGGGACAAACATATTGACAATCTTGGCACATCTACGTCTCTCTGGATGGTTGCTCTAAATGCATTATCTGAATTTCTCGTGATCCGCTACAGGTCTATATTTACATATAACAGAGAAGATCATCACTCCAGGTCAATGCTTCCGCATAGCAGAGGAGATAAGCACAAAATGAAATTCTGAAGAGCTAACTAGAAGCGTCATTCAGGGCTATGGCTAAGGGGCCTGGATTTGGGAAAAATCAAGCTCGAATCAGATACTCTCAGCCCCTTTTTGTCAAAACTTATTACTTTTTGCAGGCCAAATGTTTGTGAAAGTGCTCCTTATTACCGAGCTCTTTTGGATTTAGTAAAGTCACATAGTTGCTGTCTAATTGTATTCTGGCTGAGCCTATTGACACATCAGAACACAAATCAACGTCCTCCTTTAGGTGCTTTCCACACATATCTGAACCCTGCAAGAAACAAACAATATTTACATAAGATGAATCTCACAAATCAAATACTAAGATAAAGCGCAAATTTGAATTTTTGTAGTATTACTCCCCCAAAATTTCATTTTTCAATATAAACTGATATTTTTCAGATTTTAAGACCATATTCAAAGGGATGGTAAAACGTTATCACAAAATATAGATAATAAAAATAGACTCTTACACCCTTTTTTAAAACAGAATTTTTTGAAGGAGAAAAGGAATTTAAAAAGAATGAAATCCAAGCATGTTGATCAATTCCTAAAAACGCGGTTTGTCAAACGTTTTAGTGAAAAGATCCGCTTTTTGATTCTTAGTTTCAATTATAATGATATTGATAAAACCCTTCTCTTGAGCATCCCGAATGACATGTATTTGGGTTTCAATATGTTTCGTTCGAGTGTGATGGACGGGATTCTTTGCAATCCCGATTGTTGCTTCATTGTCGTAGAAAATTGGAGTATGGAGAAAATTGATGCCATAGTCGATCATCTAATGTTGAATCCATAAAACTTGACAGCAACAACTAGAGGCAGCAGTGTATTCAGCTTCTCCAGTAGATAAAGAGACAGTGGTTTGCTTCTTGCTTTGCCATGAAACTAAACACTCCCCCAGATATTGACACCCTCCGGAAACAGATTTTCGATCAAGTTTGCAGCCACCATAATCGCTGACAGAATAAGCATATATGAAGGTCAAAACTTCCTCCTCTGGGATACCATAAGCCTAAACGAGGAGTCCCTTTGAGATAGCGGAAAATTTGCTTCAATGCTTTTTCATGTGACTCCTTTGGATTGTCTTGATATCTCGAGCAATAACCAACAGCAAATGCAATGTCAGGACGTCTTGCGGTGAGATAAATTAAAGAACCGATCATAGACCTATACCGATGAGTATCAACAGACTTGCCAGATTCATCAGGAGTAAGACAAGTCTGTGCCATAAATGGAGACAACTCAGAAGAACAATCATTCATCTTGTATTTTTCCAGAATCTCATGAATATACTTCTCCCGATAAATAAGTATACCATCAGGTTTTCGTACCGCTTGTAAACCGAGAAAAAAACATATTTCCCCCATCATACTCATCTCAAATCTTTCCTTCATCACCTCTTCAAACTCTCTGCACAAATCCGCATTTGACGATCCAAAAATGATGTCATCAACATACACTTGAAGATGAATCTAGCAACAAAATGATTATGATATAGATCAAAAGCTACCAATGGATCAAAACACTTTGTTACCAATGGATCTAGCAACAAAATGATTATGATATAGATCAAAAGCTAAAACAAACCAAATAAACCCATTAAGAAGTAGATTAAGAAGGTAATTAGATGAAGATGAATTGAGAATTGCAACAATGATATAACACAAACAAATCCTTGCAAAACTAGTAATCAGAATCGAACTCAAGTCCAAAAAATAAAGTGTATTCAATAAGTTCCCAGTGAGTTGTTTACAAATGAACCCTAATTACCTATTTATACAGCAGCTAGTGTCGCAAGTGATTTCGCAATTGCGAAACTGCCTACTCGCTAGACTAGGACACGCTGCATGCGACACTCAGTGGCGCATGCAGTGTCGCATAAGCATATAAAACTAAATACTAATCAAGTCAAACACAATCTAACTATTACAAAGAAAACCAAATACGACTAATCTATTACAACAAAAACCAAGTACGATAAAGATAACGGCACGGTGAAGTACCACCCTACATGTGGTCATCATCTATTTACAGTGCACAACTTAAACAAAGACATTTTCATTTTTTTCAATTTTTTTGAATTTTTTTTATTTTCCTTAAGACACTATATTGACTCAAACAAACAATTAAGACTCAGAAATGACTATTTCCCATCCCCACACTTAAGTTCTACATTGTCCTCAATGTAGAGATAGAAAACATCTAACATAAAATAAATTGCAAAATTTAAAAAGATAGAAAGGTGAATTGGAAAAGACTTAGGTGGTAATATGCAGAACGCGTACGCTCCAAGTCTTCGTTCCAACTCTAGCTTCGATCGTATAGCATTTCGGTCGCGATCGAACTTCACCGACACACCCGGGATCTTCCTTTATCTTCAGAAATACAAACTCACCCGAATGAAGATTTAGTACGGGTGAGAATGATTTAAATCTGCAAAAATAAACAAACGATACCCGAGCATAACACTGACTCGACAAAAATAAAAAAAATAAAAATAAAACTCACTCGATAAAATACTTATACAAACTCTACAAACCCACTTCTAATCAGAATCAAATCAGTCTGCACCTTGTGGGGTATCCTCAAATCTGCTAGGATCCCCACACTTAGCTCTAAGCATTGATGTGTGTAAAATGTATAGATTTTTTTAATAATAATTTTTCACAAAATTTGGTTTTAAATTTATAAAAGACGACAATTACTTTAAGACTAACTACACACAATAGGCAAGTGTACCTATCGTATAGTAGTATAGCTTTAGACAAGAACCGAATATCGATCCATGGACACGAGAGCTCCTGATACTAAACCATTGTCATTATCTAGCCAACAAATAAAGTGGTTTGATATTTTGTGTTTTTAATCTAAATAGACATAAATAAATAAATTAGAAGTTAAGAAAGATAATCAAACAAAGGAAATGTTCACTTAGACTTTGAATCCACCTAGCCTTACAATGACAATCTACACAAATCCATGATGAGATCATTCTTACCTGCATAACACGAAAATAGACTAGACCCCCGTCAAGGCTATCTAATCATATGACTCTTTGGAAAGTTAAAACGATGATGATAGTTCTCGAGGGAGCGGGCTAGGATCTAGATCTGAGATTGTTTGGTGATGTTGTTTGCAATCAGTGATGCGGAAACTCACTGATCACGTATTGATGCTTGAATGTTCATGAAGATCAATGCCAAGTATGATGAAGATGATGATAATATGAATATGTGAATTGTATTTGATCAATAGAGAGGTTACAAGGGATATGGAATGAAATGTAGGCAACTCACTTCAAATGACCTAGGTGATGGTATTTATAGTCTATACCATTCACCTTACAATGTAACCTAAAACACGTGCAGTTAAGCACAAACGCACATTTAAGCACGAAACGATTACACAAATATTCTAAGACAAATACACTTAATGAACGTCTTCACCCGTGCTTGCTCGTGATGATGCTCGATATCTTCACTCGCTTATATTTGGAAAGTGACATCTTCAAATAACCCCAACAGTACTCCCCCTAAGATGACACTTTACAAATCTGACATATTAGCTTAAATCTTCATGTGGCGAGTATAGAGAGCAACTTAAAGTTTTTGTATGCAATATCTTCAAGAGGACCCAACAGTACTCCCCCTAAGATGATGCTGCCAAAACTCTGTCTTTCAACAAGCAATCTGCATCCTTCTCTCCCTTTTATAGTAACATCAGAGGCTATGGAAAGAAATAAGCAGAGAGTAGATTCCGGTGAATCTATATATCAGCAACGGGATCTTCTTCAACGGTTGAAGTAGAATGAGAAGACTTCTTTGACTTAGAATACTCCCCCTCAACTTTTTCTTTCGAGGTTAACGGGATCTGTGTATGAGATATTAAGAGGATGATTCTTAACACTCAGCAATCTGACTTGGAGATCTTTGGACTGGGATCAAGCTTGAACAGGAACATCTTCAAGTCGTGTGGAAACTTGTTCTGCAATGGAAACTGTTCCTGCAACTCAAAGAAAAACATTAAAACTCAGGCAATAATGTGCATTTATCATCAATGTAAAGATTAAGTTCTCAACCGGATGAGATATTGCTTGATGAACAACTCCTACATCAATAACATATGTTAATCTGCCAAAACGAAAGAAAAATATTAAAATGACAATCTTTTTGGTGTTATTGAATTTTTCAATGTTTTTGATATTTTTTGAATTTTCTCTTTACATACATGAATCTTTAACCTGCAATGAGATCATACCAGCAATTAATCCAACACATGTTTTGCAGTTTTGAGAATAGACATTTGAATTGTGAAGTAATTGAGTGATGAAATGTTGAACAAATCAATTAGCTCGAAGTGACACACTTACTTTTTCTATTCTTGATGATCAATTAGGTTGATTAGGAATAAGTTATGAGTGACCCATACTTTGCACATTAGAAAGTTATACACCTCATCTAAATATCCTAAGAACAACTCAACACGTCAGGTCACTTACAATCATAAACAGTGTGGAATTTGGGTTCTATTTGGATTTTGTCCACTTTGGGACTTCTTTTGAATTCCTTTTTGGAATTTTTCTTTTCCTATTATTCCCCTTGGGAATCTTCTGAATTCCATTTTGGAATTTTTGTTTTTGGTGACGGTCCACATTTGGGACTCTTTTTGTTCCATTTTGGAATCTTTTGCTGCACCTTGAAGCTCAAAAGAGACTTCGTGTGAGACTTCAGGTCTGTGGGTACCACAACAAAGAAGCTCACGATGCGGTTCATCACACTGAATAGATTGCATCATTACCCGATGTATATCGTTGCGTCACAAGATATCTATTTGATTTGTATAAACAATACACATGCACTAAGACGTTTCAAGCACAAAAACTCATTAGAATTTTGTTAAATCATCAAAGAATATACTTGTTCAGTATAATTGTCTGAGCCGTCTCGCACATCAATTTTCACGCTTCAGTCTTTATTGTTTAAAAATGATGTGTCGATTAACTCTAGTGTACTATCATTTCTCATGTACGTGCAAGTAGATTCAACATATTTTTGGATTTTTCTGATTTTATCATTTTTTTTAATAATGAGTTCTCCCCCTAAACTTTTAAATTTCTAAGAAAATTGAAAGTTTAATGAAAAGAAAATGGCAAATATGTTATCAACGTATGAAGAGTGTATGCAATATACTTAATCTAAACAGACGAAATGAAACATCAGTTGTTTCTTGCACTGCCATCATTGTTTGATTTTTGAAAATGTTTTTTAAAAATTCCTTCAATGATTCCTTTTTGTTTCCAACTCCATTTGATGTCAGTTGCATCGAAGACATCATGAACAAGATTCGGTATCTTGTCATGATAAGGGATCAGCCACGCTCTTTTTTTCTTTGTTTGACCGGCCTCCATAACTGTCCCTAACACACTAACAAATTAGTTAGAGGGTGAAATCCAAGCCATTGCGGTCTTGGATTGTCCGAAATCATCAATATATGTAACTTCTTGATAAATTGCATCTTCTGGTGGACCATCGATTGATGAAGCACGTTGCTCATCTTGATTCTTAACAGGTGTTTTTCTCCCCAACTGTTTTAGTGTGGGACCAAAGGAATGCTTTGGTTTGGACACCCATCTAGAATCATTCATGGAAGATTTGTCATAGTCATTTCTAAACCTATTTTTAAAAAATTGGTTTTGTTGACTATTTTGCTTATGCAAAAATAGATTTGTTTGATTTTGTTTTCTTACAGATCTTGGTTTCCATGAATCATCCATGAATGATCACCATTAGAGAATTTAAAATCAGAAACATACCTGGCAGAATGTGCCGATGATGAATTTCTTTGGACATACCTTCTCGGCTGCATCGTTGATCTTTTGTTGTAGAAGCAATCCTGAGTATTGTGATTGACCATGTCACAAATGGAGCAATACTTGTTGTAGTAGCATTCCATTGTGTCGTGGTTGTACATCTGACAGTTGGTGCAGTACTTGTTGTAGTAGCATTCCGTTGTCGTGTGATTGTACATTTCACATATCTCGCAGTACTTTTGATGAGCCTTGAAGAGAGACTTCTTTCTTTGATTTGGAGAAGTCTTTGCAGTTGAAGCATGTTGATTCTGATGAGCTTTGACCTTTGAATCTTGTTGAATCTTTCTTGAAGAAGCTGGAGTCTTGAACTTGTCACCTTTTGACCCATAAGGAAAGACACCTTGACTGTAGATACAATCAGAGATATGATGAGTTTCAGAGTCACAGATTAAACAGTAGACATCGCTGTTTGAATCACTCGGGGATTCGGAATCTTGAGACTTTGAAGTAGAAGGAGTCTGTGGTGTAGAATCAGATGAAGTGGCCTTTGTCTTGTTCTTCTTGGCTTTGCTCTTCTTTCTTCTAACCTTCTTCTTCTTCTTTGATTGAACCTCTTGTGTCTTTTCTTCTTCTTCTTGAGAAGATAGTGATCCAACAATTCCGGTTGGCACTAATCCTTCTTCTTTCTTTTCAACACAAGATCAGATTGTGATCTGTTGAGTTTATCAGTGAGCTCCATGAGCTGAACATTCAGATTATGCTTTTCGGTAAACATTGAATCAACATTCTGTGTAAGAGATTTGAGTCTATCTTCACACAATTGGTGATCTTTTTGTAGACTTGCATGCTTCTCTTGTTCTTCTTGCAGTTTGTTTTTCAGAGTGTTGTTCTCTGAATTGAACATCTCAGACAACTTCTTCAACTTTAGAATCTCTTCTTGTAAGTCTTTGATCACACTGGATGAGTGTTCATTTGATTTTGCAGCTTCATTTCTGATGTTCATTGCTTCTCTTTCACTTTTCTTGAGTGACTCTTCGAGAGATGTGATTCTTTGATCAGATATTTCGTATTGTTCTTTCAGATTCTTGTGCATTTGCTCTTCCTTCTTGAGTTTATCACAAATCTTGAAAGAATATATTCTGTAGTGTTCAACTTGTTGAAAACATTCTTTGGTGCACATCTTTTCTCTGACTTCAATTGGCATTTCAACATAAGAACTCTGAACATCTTTCTCGTTTTCTTTTTCTGACATCAATCTCTTTATTTCTGAATTCAGTTGAGCAATTGTCTCATCTTGCTTTGCAATGGTTTCTGACAAGTTGCTGATTTCTTCATCTTTCTTTTCAATCTCTCGAATGGAAACAACATCATTGTTTTCACTCCAATTATATTCTTCTTCTTCATAATGATTTTCATGAGAATCTGCTTGACTCACAAGAACAAGTTTTGTGTTTTCATGAAAGTCTCTTCTCTTTTGATCACAAGCTTTGGCAACTTGAAGATAAGTTGTTTCAAACATCTGATTGAATTCTGTAATAAATTCATTGATATCTTCTCTTTTATTTTCTTCTCGGATCACGGTAAACATGCCCGTTGACATTTTTCTTGAATTTTCAAAGTCATTTTGATGATTTTTCTGGGAAGTCATGGTGGCTAAAAATGACTAATTTGAAAATTTGGAAAAAAGAATTTTTTTGTTTCAAACATTTTGATGATTTTATTTTATTTTATTTTATTTTTTTACTGTAGAGTCGGGTCAACCTTGGGACGGGTCACTATTTGGACGGGTGACTGTTTGGACGGGTCAACAAAAGTTGGGACGGCTGAACAGTACTTCACCCGACTGAATAGTGTTTTCACCTGGCTGAACAATGATTTCACCCGGCTGAAAGCTTCACACGGCTGAACAGTGTCTTCACCCGGCTGAACAGTGTCTTCACCCGGCTGAACAGTGTTTTCACCCGGCTGGACACTTCACGCGGCTGAACAGTACTTCACCCGGCTGAACAGTGTTTCACCCGGCTGAACAGTGTTTTCACCCGGCTGAACAGTGTTTTTCTTCTATCACCCGGCTGAACAGTGTTTTTCTTCTATCACCCGGCTGAACAGTGTTTTTCTTCTACTTCACCCGGCTGAAAACTACTTCACCCGTCTGAAAACTTCTTCAAGATTATCAACACTTAGGAAAAATTTTCTTTGAATCAATCACTTAATTCTTCAATTCTTCTTTAGATTATGATACTTTTCTGGGCAAATATCAATCAAATCTTCAAATTTTCATATCAGATTAACTTTTCAAAGTCAAAATTGTGATGAATACTAGATCAATTCTTCAATTTTTGTTGTTTTTGTTCAATTCAATACTTGTATTAGCTTAGGAATGATGTTTCTAACACTCCTTCAAAGTTTTTCTACCTTGAATCAAGCTAAATCTCATTCAGATCTGGATTTTTGATGAAGAACACAACAAGTGGGTTTTGAGACAATTTGACAAAATATGGATCGAAATCAACAAATCAGTGATGTTTGATCATGAATGAAGCTTAGGATAGTGATTTCTAACATATCTCAATCATCAATTTCTCAATATCATCAACAATTTCCAGATTTCAAATTTTAAGCAGTGAAATGACGAACATGAACAATTTCTTCAAAAACTCAATCAAATCTTCACCAATTGATCTCAAACTTTGCAGTTCTTTACACAAACATGAATCAAAACTAATGGTAGCTAAAATTCCATCAATAACAACAACAATCAAAGATCACCCAACAGCTCTGATACCAATTGATAGTTCTAGACGAACCGAGCTTGGATCTAGATCTGAGATTGTTTGGGGATGTTGTTTGCAATCAGTGATGCGGAAACTCACTGATCACGTATTGATGCTTGAATGTTCATGAAGATCAATGCAAAGTATGATGAAGATGATGATAATATGAATAGGTGAATTGTATTAGATCAATAGAGAGGTTACAAAGGATATGGAATGAAATGTAGCCAACTCACTTCAAATGACCTAGGTGATGGTATTTATAGTCTATACCATTCACCTTACAATGTAACCTAAAACACGTGCAGTTAAGCACAAACGCGCATTTAAGCACGAAACGATTACACAAATATTCTAAGACAAATACACTTAATGAACGTCTTCACCCGTGCTTGCTCGTGATGATGCTCGATATCTTCACTCGCTTATATTTGGAAAGTGACATCTTCAAATAACCCCAACAGATGATAACATAGTAACCACCTAAAGTCATTCCTTGAAAATCTAATGATACAATTATGTTGAATATATAGATGGACTAAACTCCTGTCAAGGTTATTTAATCCCATAATCCTTTGGAAAGCTAATACGATAAACACATACTAACCACCTCGAATCACGTAATGGAAACAATGTCATGAACTTTTTCAACTTGTGAATATCATACCATGAATACATGAACTATAAATTCACGCTAGTAAACCATAATCACACATACACAATGATACAAGGAATTCACAACAAATGTAATGGCCTTTCCAAGCATATACACAAGGATGCACATTTGACTAACAATCTTACATGTTCCAATCCCCATCCACCATTCCTAGTCAAATGTCATGAACACATATACATACATCTATATATCCATGAATAAATATCCTAACACATACGGTTTTCCAACATAATATGGTCAAGACACCCACGAGATTAAACATATAATCAAGTCAAACAAACACACATAATAACTGGAAAAACATTCAAAACATTGCTAAAGTCATCAACATAATCATCACCATAAACAACATGTAAATCGTCAATATTTAGCTAGGATTCATCTAATCTAAGTGAATCAAGAGTTTTAGCTCATGCTAACTACAAAAATACCCAAATAACTTGAAGAGTCAAAGAGATACATGGTTAGATAAAGAGGATATCAAACCAAAATCAAGCTAGAATAGGTAGAATGATGTTAGATTCTTCTTTGCAGTTGATAATCTTCTTCCTTTATGAAGTTGGATGAAAACCGACTTGGAGGCTAGAGAGAATTAGGGTTTTGCTCTTTTAAAATTATGTGTGAGAAATGAGGGAAATTTAGGTTAAAAAGGGGGAATTTTGCGCAGAGCATGGCCATGTCGCGCTCAGACATGGCCATGTCTTTATCAAATTGCTTATCAGGACTTGCATGGCCATGTCTCCATCAGACATGGTCATGTCAGGGGCTAATCTTCAAATTCTTCACTTTTTCCTTTGAGTTTTTCACCAAAATCACCTAGTTGCCATCCAAAACTACAAAAATCCAAATAAAACACAATTAAGTGGGTATTCGGATGAATTTGCAACAAAAAGCGTTTAAAATGAGGGCTAATATGCATTGTTAACATGTATATATATTCACATATCAAGCATCCGCTTAACACTAGCCCAGTATTCACTAAAAAACTCACAATCGCACTCGTTGCCCTCTACCCACCTATCCTCGGCATTTATCACCCGAACCCTATTATCCCAACGCTTAACCTCCTCTATCGGTTCAGGAATCCTAAACACATCGCTGCCCTCTCCTACCTACAAAGTGATCTGCCCCTTAAAGACATCTATATTCGTGTGAGCAGTGCGAAGGAAAGGATAAGGATAATAGGGATTTTCGAATCAGCCTCCATATCTAGCACGACAAAGTCCACGGGGAAGAAAAACTTATCAACCTTCACTAACATATTTTCCACAATCCCCCGTGGATACTTAACCGTTTTGTCGGCTAAGGACAACGACATCATAGGGGGAGTCAACTCACCTAGGCCTAGCTTTTCATACAAAGAATAGGGCATCAAATTGATGCTAGCACCTATCAGCTAAAGCTCGGCTCTCGAGGTTGCTACCGAATAAGCAAGAAATCGTAAAGACTCCTGGATCAGAAAGCTTTTCCGTTAGCGTATTCGTGACAACTGCTGAACACTCCACTTAACGGAACAAACGAAAGTTCTCCCAACTTGCATTTGTTCTTAAGGATGTCCTTCAAGAACTTAGCATATTTAGGCATATGCTGGAGAACCTCGATAAACAGCAGATTGATCTTGAGCTGCTTAAACATATCTAAAAAGTGCCCTTATTCCTGCGTATATTTCTGCTGCTTAAGACGAGCGGGATATGGGACGCGAGCATGATCAATCAAGGGGGAGGGCCTAACATCCACCGGCTTCCTCCCCACACTTAACTCTAACTCAGGGTCGCTCATGGGTTTTGGTTTCCTAAACTCAGCCTCTATAGTACCCGGACCCTCTAACACTATCTCCTCATCAACCTCTTTCTCATCCTCACTCACTACTTTCTCACTAACTACAAGTTCACTAAACGACACCCGCTTCTTAACTGGCTCTAATACCCTACCACTTCGAGTAGAGATAACATTCAACTGAGCAGAAGGGTTCTTTTAAGTGGATCCAAAGAACTGACCTTGTGACCTCTGAGTGGGTGACTGCTTAATTAACTCTCCTACAGTTCTCTGGATATCTAAGATGATGGCATGCTGGTTCTGTAATTAAAGTTCATGTTTTGCTAGGGTTTCCTGTGTAACCTTATCATTGGCGACTAACTGAACTAACAGCTGCTCGATCCTACCAATACCATCACTAGACCCCTGTCCACTAACCTGCTCACCACCACTACCATGAAACGAACTACCCGCCCCTTGATTATTTTTGTTATTATAGTTAGACTGATAACCAGGCGGGGCACCTGAGGAACGCCAGTTAGAGTTATCATTGAAGTTCGAATTACGGTTCCAGTTTGAATTACTATTGTTATTATTAGGGAACCTACTCTGATTAGCAACAAACTCTACATGCTCCTCTCTCGACATCAACATACACTCTAGGGTACCATGTCCACCTCTACATAAGTCACACTTATCTACCTTCGACCTAATCTCTTTCATCTCACGGGTTAGGTTTTCTAACGCAACAGTCACACTGGTTGCCATGCTAACATGGTGCACACCTCGAGTGGAAGAGGAAGGTGTGCCATTGACAGGAATGGAATTCCTGTTATTGGACCGCTGCTCGTGTTCAGCCTGGGCAAAACTCTCAAACAACTCATTGCACTGATCAACATTCATTTTACCCATTAAGTGTCCACCCGCAGATATATCAAACCGGGCCCTGGTTTCA
Organism: Tagetes erecta; assembly: GCA_030867185.1. Lineage (NCBI taxonomy): Eukaryota > Viridiplantae > Streptophyta > Magnoliopsida > Asterales > Asteraceae > Tagetes > Tagetes erecta. The sequence goes on along the minus strand of CM061489.1, from coordinate 37,499,634 downwards.
TACGTAAGCCCAGTGTAGAATTTTTCAACCAAGGCCCAAGGAGTAAGCCCATGTTGGGAGCAGCGAGATAAAAAATTTTGAAAATGCTCCCAAACAAGATAGTAGGGCTCATCTGGTTCCATCCTGAAAGAGTGGATCTGATCACGAAGGCGGGAAGCCATAGCAGGTGGAAAGTGTGACATCCGCCCCAAACCCAAACCCGAATTCTCGATTAGAGCCTGAATCCGTTGTTTTGGTTCTATTTAATTCGTATTTAATCTCTTAAAGTTGTAACGCTTCGCTATTAGTATAAACAAACATTTCAAATTTTCTATTTTTTCTCGTCTGTAATAAAACCATGAAATAATACGAGTTAATATCTAAGTAAATCTAAGAAATGTGCTAACGTGTTTATAATAGATATAACATATTTTTAACATCTTATAAATTGTTGTTAAAAATATAATAATAACATTTATCAAATAAATAATTATTATTTCAATTGCTACAGTTATCAATAAACGAGTTTATATAGTTTCGACGTTAAACGAGAAACCTCCAAAATCCCGATTCGAAACCCTAGAATTTCAATTTCCTTAGATTTCTATTGGTTCAATTCTAGTTTTCTATACAATACGTTTTACTAAGATAGGATTGTCATTTTATTAGGTGATTCTAATACTTTGACAATCCTCGGTTCAATTTAATCTATTAGCTATTTGTTTCGCGCCCGAGTTTCAAGGTGAGTAAATTCACTCCCCTTTTTACTATTTTGCTTTTGTGGCAGAAGTACGTGTTTTGATATGATACTACGATTTCGTTTCTTTTTTATTCTTTTTCAAATAAGATCATTAAATGTGATAGTCTTGTCTGCAGCATGATGCAATCTTATGTGGTAGTCAATAGTAGTTGTATTATTTGTAATTTCCGCTGGTACGATATTAGCGCTAATGGTTTGACAAACTCACCTACATGTATTTCAAAATAGGTGATTTAACCCGGTGATTCTTTGGTTGATTCGTTAGGATAGTTACTGTTGCTATACCATGATACTTGTTGCTATGTTGCTATGTCACTTAGATGCTTAAACAATTATTGATAACTTGTATATCGGGACGTTTAAATGACGGTTAAACGATAGTTATGAGTATTGGTAACATGAGTGGTTCTCATCACTTGTTGCGAAGGTTACCCTACGGGGTTCAAGGTTCTTGAATTCGTTGTACGTTTCGTTGGTCATTGTTGAGTAATATAATGAAATTGCTATGCACATAAGCTTGCGAAACATATTTATGTTGAGTAATCCGGGTGTCACATATTTCTTCGCTCCTTCTTTTTATTTTATTTCTTCTCTTTATCATGTATATATATTAAGAAAATCAGAAAAGCAAAAATTTACTATTAGATAGCTATCATATAGAAATTTTGGGAGAGATTAAAAATTAACTATTCATAGTTTTTCAAATTTTGCTATTTCAGGATCCCCGTTAAAATTGTTGTTGAAGAGACGTTGAAGGAGGTCAGAAGTATTGTGTTTGGGATATGCAAGATAGGCTCAGCCCGAAAACGAAGTAAACTGTGATTGTGTAGCCAAACATAAAGTTCAAGAACTCGGCAATGAGGATTATCTCCTTAACATGATTGGTCTGCACAAAGTTACAAGTCCTTGTCAGAGATGGGTTGAGAGCGTCAAATCTTTGCCTTGATTTCCCCAAAACATCCCAAATCACCCTCACCCTAGCCCTGAATTGAGTTTCTAGTTAGCAAATTAAATAAAAAGCTGCTAGTGTTGCTCTTCAGAAAATCCTCTGAGTGAGTTACTTGTTAGCTCCGCAGAAAGTATTGAGTCAAAGTGCTTAACTCCTCTGCTTTGTGTGAAAAATGACCTGGAGTTGGTGAATCTTCTCTGTTATACGTCGATATAGACCTGAAGATTCACCGAGCATGCTCAAACGATTATCTCCTCTGTTATACGTCCGTATAGACCTGGAGCTCTAATCATTTGAGTTTCCCAAATAATAAAGTCGCAATGTGTTCAAACATCAAACAACCATTGTCGAAAAGCTCCACTCCCAAAATGTCAAATGGCACTCACAATGTTTCACAAAATTTATCATTGTCTTTGCCTGCTCATCAAGTCAAAAGAGCTTCATGAATTAATCAATATTCAAGATTTGATCCAAAAGAAATTCAAGCAAAGTCAATCATATTGCTCAATTGTGACAACCCGCAAATTCAGGTTAACACCGTTAACTACTTTTAACTGTTCCGATAAGTTTCATATAAGTTTAGGGCTTGTTTTGTAATTAACTAAACTAGATTACTTACTTTAATACCAAACTTAAATAATCTACCAATGTATAAGGGTGCAAAGTGAAAATTGAAATTAATTACCCACCCTAAACCCCCCCTTAACCGTTTCCTCTTTCTCGTCGGCTGCAAGAAGGAAAGAAACACACACACACCAACATCGACCCTTGATCCCCCGTCGCTCTGCTTGCCGGAAATCACAGAGGCAGCCGCACCCCCCCTCATCGTCTTTTTCTGATCAGCAGCCATTGGCAGCCGCGAAACAGCCCCGAAACAACAGCCGCAAACCCCGTCTCCGATCGTCTCTGTCGTCATGTTTCGGTGAGTTTTCGGTGTTCATACTAACTGTTCGATTCTGTTCGGTTATCGTCGGATTATGCGTAGGTGCTGGGTATACGTGTTGTATGTATGAATGTATGGAAAATGCATATATATAACAGTATATATATATATAGGTATGCGCCTGGCTGTGTATGCAAGTTAATGTATGCTGCGATGTATATAGAACCGTATGTATATGCGTGAATGTTTCGGTATATATGTATGTGTATTGTATGGGTCTGCATTGAAGGTATATGTATGATTGTGTGTAGGGGATAGATGTTATTGATACGTGTATAGCTACCATATACAATGATATTTATATGTGTACATTGCTGCCATGAAATTTGTATGTATATAATGTAGGTGACTGATCCATACGACGGTAAAGATGTAATTAGTGTGTGTGTTGATTTAGTTATACGCACCTGTGTATGACCGATATGTACATCTCGAGTGTGTGCGTATATATATAAATGTAAGCAAACGTATGTAAACAATATGTACATTTGTAATGTTATACATGTTCGATACATATATATGTAGGTGTTTATATGTGTTATGGGTATGTATGGGATGTAGGTATATGAGCAGCATGTGCAATATATATGTATGTATATGTGTACGCATGTTTGGTGAAAGCAACAGCAAGTGATATGTGTGAATGTATATAGTGTGTATGAAATTAGGATGTTCGGTATGTATATAAACGCATGTGTGTAAAACGATTCCTAGTAAAGTGATAGATATATATATATATATATACCGTATGTGTTGTTGTTGTATGACTATGTATCCAAGAGGTAGTATATATATATATATATATGGATGAAAAATTGTGTATTCGATTAGGTATATTGGTGGCAATTACAGAAAACGTGTATGCATATTATCGATGTGCGTATGCATGACTTGAATGCGTGACAAGTAGTATATGTACCATGTGTAAGTATGTACGTATATATTTGTACGTGAACCTAAAACTGTACGCGAGTATGCATAAGTCATTGTATGAAATTAGCAATTGATGTATGCGTAGAATTAAGTGTAATTATGCATGTATGGATATGAATCGGGTATGTGTGATACGTTGTAGAGGATTTGCATGCTAGCTTTAGACACGTACATGGTGAATGTTAACTGATATTAATGGTTATGGTATATACGATATCGATATGTGTGTATATATGCAAGTTTTAGTTATTAAACATCAATTGATCATTAAACAGGTCATAGGACTTGTTAGGAATTCTGTGTTGCATATCTCGTAATTTTGCTATACGCTTCAAAGGTGAGTTCACTGAACCGTACTTTTACTATCTCACCCTTTTATGGGCTGAGAACACGGACGATTACTTTTACGGATTTACAAATTTTGTATGTCGCATGTCTGGATAGAGCAACTTTTATTTTGTTCATGAAAGACCCCATGGATACCTAGTTGACCGTTAGTATTTGTGAAATAGCGGGGAAATTTTGAGTAGTACTACTGGGTTTGACAAACCCCACCCGGGCTAGTCGCGCTAGCACGACAGAAGGACCTGTCGAACGGGTGTTGAATGACCTAACATACTTACAGTGCATCCTGCTGGGATGTACGAATGGGCAAAATGCACTTAATGTGTACATACGTCAGCTTCGGTCAGATACATACGCCTCTAGGACATGTGCTGTAGACTAGCTACCTACAATGACATACTTAATTTATATTTCTGCTTTCAACTGAACTTACTTGATTACATACTTAATATGTGAACTCACCAACCGTCGTGTTGACACTTGTTAGCCTTTCACTTTTTCAGGTCATTGATGCACAACGCACTTAGGACATGGCATGGAGTCACCGCTTTTCATTTAAACATATTCTTGCATTAAAAACCATGTTTTGGAGTTTAACAACTATTTAAACTGTGTTTCTCCTGTTGGGCGCGTGTTTTGCGCATTTAGTTCCAATTTAAATATTTTGACATTACCTTTCGATTACGCTTCCGCAAACTTTCAAACGTCAACTCTGTATTAAACTTTCATTTAATGAGATACGTATGTTTAAAATTCATATAGTGTCGTTTGGTGTAACTAATGACTGAGATCCTGGTTTGTCACACACTTAACGGTAAAACTCCGTTAGTGGATTTGAGGGTGTGACAGATTGGTATCAGAGCGCCATTGGTTATAGCGAACTAGGGTTGCATTGCATTGCATTCTAGACTATAACTGTACACTGCATTAGTTACACTTGTTCAAATTTATGTGTGACCCATATATACGAGACTTACACATGCACACGTTTACACTAGCATTGCATGAAGTGACCAACCTGTATTATGTGACATATTGGGGATTTTTTTTTTGGGGGCTTTAGTTGGGATAAGTTTCCCTTTCATTATAATTCGAAACTTACAACATCATGGCAACAAACTGGTTTCGTATGAAGCCTAAACAATTCAGTTTTGAATTTTATTTACCTCATTATGACAACCAACCGGCAGTGACCGATGCTTAAGGTACAGAGGTACATGAACAACAGTAATGGATTCTTATCCAGAAACACATTCATACAGAGGTCGTGACTTGTTAGTTATGCGACCTACTATGTGCTAATACACGTCATTTATTATATGACGCATTCGTATACTATAACATGTCCCTTAATATGAGACATATTGTTAGTTGAAACATGTCACTTATTGTGTGGTCCACAACGTGCTATCTACTTGATTTGACATTACCACTGCTTATGCACATTGTACACTCAGATTGTGTTTAGACTAGTAGTCTTACACTTAGTATGAACTTACACCATACCTGATACATGTGACCCATTGATACAGCATACCGATAGTCTGTTAGTGTCCTATACATCTAGTATAGTTGTCTCCTACTTATAAGTTTATCATGCACTTATAAACATTCAATACTTTACATGGGATAGCAATACCACACGGACGAATGTAAATCAAAGAACATAACTAAACATAAGATTAATGTGCCCGTTGGGAGGCAAACTTGGGTGATTGTGTAAGGTAAATTGACGATTACGGGTGCGCAACGTAATGGTGAATTTACAGGTACATGATGATCCTGGCAAAATCTACCCTTTGGGAGGTACGTACCAGAGAAGACACACAAAGTGAAGAACCAATCAATACAAATTCATATGAAACAAACAATCCATCTCTAAATAACGCACCGATATGCTTGAATGAACCCATAAAATCCATATACGGATGGTATACAATTACAATACAACCTTTGATGTCATATGATAAGGTTATCTTTAAATTACATACATTTTACCTTATACACCTAAACTAAAGATAATTGAAATCTTTCCTGGGTGGTACACAAATAGGAACAAAGATGAATGTTGAAAAAAAACCTGATAATGTTTTGCTACCACTATATTTGCCCCCTAACGATATGACTCATTCCACATATAGTCAATCTGAATTCACCAGTTGAAACATTTACCTCACGGAAGTCACAACCTTATGATACGTAATGAGATGCTTAAATTTATGGTCGGTGTACTATGACCTCCTACCAACAGTCGGTAACATCTTAACATCATCGGTTCTGCAAATAAATGTTAAACAAACCCTATAATTTTTAGAATTCCATAGAGGAGTCTAATAAAGCTAACAACTTATGAATAAAACTCTTGTTGATACATAAACCAACCGCGTAATATTGCTCATCCAAAATCATTTCTGGTGAAGCAAATCTGTATTGTTTAAACATTCATGTGAATACCTCGTAACATACCAGACTCGTCCTAAAAGTACTTCACCTAACCATAACCTATTCTCAATTCTTCAAGATAAACAAAACTTCAAGTTGTTTCTGATAATGAGTTACCAAAAAAAAATAAAATAATCCTGACTCATGATGTTTCTACTATTAACGGTGCACCAATGAACCACATGTGTGGTATGTATACGTTTTGATCTAGTTGGATGACCCGTCTTGATTCAATACTCTCGCAATTGTTAATTCTCACACCCAATCTATATCTCCATTGTTGTAAAACACGTTTTGGGTCTAAATTTTTTTTATTTCTTAAGAACATTAAGTCTAAAAACATTTTCTACATATTGTCCATCTTAATATACATTCAAACTCCTCTACCTGCTTATTCGCGTAACAAAGCAAGTTAAGCGTTCTCAAAGTCTCAAGTCAGTGATCATCCAGAATTCAACCCACATAAAAATTCTAATACGTAACCGATATTACAGTATATATTATAACGATACTATTTCACTTAAACATATAATCCTTTACCCCAACCCTCTTAATGACTTAGTAAAGTAGGCAAAAATGTTAGTAGGTGACAGGTACGCCTTCAAGGTGATGGTAGTGTGGTGGGTTAGCTGCGGTACACCCTATATATAAACACTAACAGTGCGTTTGGACGTGGACCTGGAACCAAAGCAGTAGTTAACCCGAGAAATTCTTAAATATCACTCTCATACTATTACGAAACATCTGATTCTTAGGAACTCTAGTTAGCCCAACATTCATAAGGTAAACTACTATATGCATAAACACTTTAAACTTTCTTGTATCCCTTATTCACAGTAATAACAAAAACCAAATGTTTCGTAACCGACTCATATATATAACCTATCATTGTGAATACATTTCACGACTCCAAGGGCTCACGTGATAAATACCATCGTCCACAACGAACCGCTAATACCAACTAATGTTTTGAAAAAAAAGCGTTGCTCATTACGGTCCAAGATAACCACTTTCTATTATATTTCATCCCTGGTAACACCTTTCATGTGGGTTATACCCCGAAGCACAAAAGTGTAGAATAACTCAACACAAATTCATCTGAATAAAAGTCTATCCGGAACGAAAATTTATTCTTCAGTAACGCACTTATATCAAGTTTATCATCGATTACATTCATTAAAACCCATCCATGGATGATAAAAACTTACAATACTACTACAGATGAGAAACAATACAAACTCAAATATATACAAACTTCCCCACACCTAACTTACCGTACACATTCTGCTATTGAAGTCGATCCAAAATGACACGATCACAAGATTCATGAATTATTTTGACAAATTAATAAGATTACACTGCTATACATTGACATCAATGTTAATGACTTAATCCCCCATATATAAATATGAATATTGAATTTGTTCCATGACTAAAGATTCACATGGTAATTGGAACGATTCACAACAAACAACTAATACCTCACCCATTACTATTCACACTAATGACTTCTTATTTCATTTATCCTAATACACATTTGTATCTGCTAAGAAACATTATAATTGATGCTCTCTTTGTCATTTGACAATCCAATCGGACAATATCTTTCTTTAGAAGCTCCTGTTTATGCAAGAGATTCTACCATGTATGTAATTTACTTCTTGACCAAACTTTATGAGGCGCAATGTAAGCAATTGTCACCTAATCGTTCCAAACCATGAAAACACTAATAGAGGAACCTGCATGTTTAAAGAAATTGGTTAAGCTACACAACCCAAGTAATGAAATAACACGACATCCTTACTTGACCCGTTAGCAAACCAGACTATTATCTCCCACCATCCCTTAAACATCCTGAGGATGTACTCAAACACTATCACTCAGTGAGGCTTGAGGTCAAAATCTTTGCTAACAACTTATTAGTTGAACTCTTATCTAATCCATGCGTAAACTAAAACTTGTATTTAAACGGAATACTGTTAGATCACCCTACAGGACCGACACCACTGAACTAATTTGCTATTCGAATTGAAAGATAAAATTCTTGAAAACTTTCTATATGAGAAAATTACGGGCGTATCATATACCCCCCCCCCCCCCCGCGCATACTTCTTACCGTAACACACAGATTTCATCAACATTAAAACTTATTGTACCCCATGACAAGGAACAACTCATGTAACATCAACTCTTTTGGTTTAACACTACCTTAGTACGTAAATTTAACAACCTATTACCATATGCCGTATAATCACTTGTTCTCCTTAACACAGAAAATCCAGTAACTATCAAAGTAAGAAATACCCACTCAATTTCTTTATCATTTTTGCCTGAAACATGTACTTTCGAAACATATTAGTGTTATTGTTCATCCTTCTCCATCTACTCATACGATTTCTATGACATCCCTAATGTTCGTGTTTTGACAACACTCTTTTCAATAAAGCAAAGTACTTACACACAGTGGATAGTTTATTTCCTTTTTACCTTGTACACAAATTGTCTCAGTTTAACGATCTATATCAATAAATAAACTCCTTAGTTAGACATCCGTCCTCGGGTAGCTAAATAACAACGTGAAACTCATTAATCTAAATCCCCGATAGAAATCGCTATTTATAAATTCCACCCAAAAAAAAAAAATTTGGAATCCCATTAAAACCATGATACACAAGACAACTTGAAATCCTGGGATATTGGCCTTTTAGATCGTGGACTGGATCAGTTTTAAAAGATAAACATGATACACAACGTTTCAAATGTATTCAAACTAATCGAGCCCTTACCTGATGGAACACAACAATGTTTCACGGACAAATCCGTTGAAATTATAGGCAACAAATTCAAAACACTCAAACGCTGTAAGATCACTATAATCAAGTTGCTAGAACTTAGAAGCATGGACTAGAGTTAGCGTAGGAGCGTGAAAAATCAAATAATGTACAAGCATCCTTAACTATTTCAAATGACAACATCTAATACTAATACCATTGGTTAAATTTTCGGGACGAAAATTCTTTCAACAAGGGGATGATGTGACACCCCAGAATTTCAGATTAACTCCGTTAACTAAATTTCGTTATTTCTGCTAATGAAATTATACTCCATATTTAATTAGTTGAATTAACCGTGCTACTTGTTACACAAACAGTTACATGTACGGCAACCCAAGGAGTTACCAGATCACGGGAGTTAATACGTGAATGTTGGCGAATTAATAAAATAAAAAATCCGAGCAACTAAATAAATATAATTTTAGTGAATTTATATGTTATGTGACTGACATGTTTTCGGGAACATGGAAGTGACAACTCAGAACTCTAAACTCTAAATTCCTTCATTTTCAAGACCTATTTTAACAACCGTATACCGTATCCAAAATTCGGGACGAAAATTCCTTCAACAAGGGGATGATGTGACAACCCGCAAATTCAGGTTAACACCGTTAACTACTTTTAACTGTTCCGATAAGTTTCATATAAGTTTAGGGCTTGTTTTGTAATTAACTAAACAAGATTACTTACTTTAATACCAAACTTAAATAACCTACCAATGTATAAGGGTGCAAAGTGAAAATCGAAATTAATTACCCACCCTAAACCCCCCCTTAACCGTTTACTCTTTCTCGTCGGCTGCAAGAAGGAAAGAAACACACACACACCAACATCGACCCTTGATCCCCCGTCGCTCTGCTTGCCGGAAATCACAGAGGCAGCCGCACCCCCCCTCATCGTCTTTTTCTGATCAGCAGCCATTGGCAGCCGCGAAACAGCCCCGAAACAACAGCCGCAAACCCCGTCTCCGATCGTCTCTGTCGTCATGTTTCGGTGAGTTTTCGGTGTTCATACTAACTGTTCGATTCTGTTCGGTTATCGTCGGATTATGCGTAGGTGCTGGGTATACGTGTTGTATGTATGAATGTATGGAAAATGCATATATATAACAGTATATATATATATAGGTATGCGCGTGGCTGTGTATGCAAGTTAATGTATGCTGCGATGTATATAGAACCGTATGTATATGCGTGAATGTTTCGGTATATATGTATGTGTATTGTATGGGTCTGCGTTGAAGGTATATGTATGATTGTGTGTAGGGGATAGATGTTATTGATACGTGTATAGCTACCATATACAATGATATTTATATGTGTACATTGCTGCCATGAAATTTGTATGTATATAATGTAGGTGACTGATCCATACGACGGTAAAGATGTAATTAGTGTGTGTGTTGATTTAGTTATACGCACCTGTGTATGACCGATATGTACATCTCGAGTGTGTGCGTATATATATAAATGTAAGCAAACGTATGTAAACAATATGTACATTTGTAATGTTATACATGTTCGATACATATATATGTAGGTGTTTATATGTGTTATGGGTATGTATGGGATGTAGGTATATGAGCAGCATGTGCAATATATATGTATGTATATGTGTACGCATGTTTGGTGAAAGCAACAGCAAGTGATATGTGTGAATGTATATAGTGTGTATGAAATTAGGATGTTCGGTATGTATATAAACGCATGTGTGTAAAACGATTCCTAGTAAAGTGATAGATATATATATATATATACCGTATGTGTTGTTGTTGTATGACTATGTATCCAAGAGGTAGTATATATATATATATATATGGATGAAAAATTGTGTATTCGATTAGGTATATTGGTGGCAATTACAGAAAACGTGTATGCATATTATCGATGTGCGTATGCATGACTTGAATGCGTGACAAGTAGTATATGTACCATGTGTAAGTATGTACGTATATATTTGTACGTGAACCTAAAACTGTACGCGAGTATGCATAAGTCATTGTATGAAATTAGCAATTGACGTATGCGTAGAATTAAGTGTAATTATGCATGTATGGATATGAATCGGGTATGTGTGATACGTTGTAGAGGATTTGCATGCTAGCTTTAGACACGTACATGGTGAATGTTAACTGATATTAATGGTTATGGTATATACGATATCGATATGTGTGTATATATGCAAGTTTTAGTTATTAAACATCAATTGATCATTAAACAGGTCATAGGACTTGTTAGGAATTCTGTGTTGCATATCTCGTAATTTTGCTATACGCTTCAAAGGTGAGTTCACTGAACCGTACTTTTACTATCTCACCCTTTTATGGGCTGAGAACACGGACGATTACTTTTACGGATTTACAAATTTTGTATGTCGCATGTCTGGATAGAGCAACTTTTATTTTGTTCATGAAAGACCCCATGGATACCTAGTTGACCGTTAGTATTTGTGAAATAGCGGGGAAATTTTGAGTAGTACTACTGGGTTTGACAAACCCCACCCGGGCTAGTCGCGCTAGCACGACAGAAGGACCTGTCGAACGGGTGTTGAATGACCTAACATACTTACAGTGCATCCTGCTGGGATGTACGAACGGGCAAAATGCACTTAATGTGTACGTACGTCAGCTTCGGTCAGATACATACGCCTCTAGGACATGTGCTGTAGACTAGCTACCTACAATGACATACTTAATTTATATTTCTGCTTTCAACTGAACTTACTTGATTACATACTTAATATGTGAACTCACCAACCGTCGTGTTGACACTTGTTAGCCTTTCACTTTCAGGCCATTGATGCACAACGCACTTAGGACATGGCATGGAGTCACCGCTTTTCATTTAAACATATTCTTGCATTAAAAACCATGTTTTGGAGTTTAACAACTATTTAAACTGTGTTTCTCCTGTTGGGCGCGTGTTTTGCGCATTTAGTTCCAATTTAAATATTTTGACATTACCTTTCGATTACGCTTCCGCAAACTTTCAAACGTCAACTCTGTATTAAACTTTCATTTAATGAGATACGTATGTTTAAAATTCATATAGTGTCGTTTGGTGTAACTAATGACTGAGATCCTGGTTTGTCACACACTTAACGGTAAAACTCCGTTAGTGGATTTGAGGGTGTGACATCAATAAACCCTGATGATAGGACAAGTTTCTTTACCAAGATGTCTGTGAGGACCGAGTTGCCTTAGTCTCTTCAATCAAACAAGAAGCATGATAAATGAAGCTGCAGATCTCTTGTTGAAAAGAATAAGGCATGGGTTTAAATGGACAAACATATCTACAACCCGGCAATCTATGACTCTCCAGATTCTGCTCGAAAAACGTCAAGAAAAATATATATATCCTTCTTTAGTTTAATTTTAGTTTTACTTAATTTTATTTTTCTTTTATTCTATCTTTTACCTTTTATTTTTTTTTGTTTTTAAGCGTTGAAATTGTGGGGCGTTTCAAGGATTCTTAAAGGAAATCAAAATAAAAAAAAAACAAAAACGAAAATATTTTAATTCTTCAATCCAGCGAACCTGCAGCGAATCTACAGGTTCGCCCGGACCTGGTTTAAGTCTTTTCGACTTTCTTTTGATCTAATATTCCGAGCGAATCTGAGGTTCGCCCCGTCTTGTCTCAGCGAACCTAGGGTTGTATATGTATGTTTTCTGCGAAACCATAACACTCATTCGCTTGCACTGTGTCCGGTTCGTTTCAATTGTTCTCAAGTTCAATTCTTGCTTAAAGCTTTTCATTACAAATTGAATCGTTTTAATTCCTCCAAGTATGTAAACGCAAGTGCTTTTTTTCCAAATCATCATGTTTTAATCGTGTTCTAACATGTTTCAATCCATTCGAACACATTAACTTGTCTCTGATTGTTAAACTATGTAGATGTTGATTACTTGATAAAAATATGTCCTAATGTGTTCGTCTTGTGGTTAAATGTATGTTTGGTTTGTTTTTATTGGATAATCCTATTGATTCTGCCCGTTTTTCAAACTCTAGGGTTTAGACGAACCTATTGTTCGTCTGGCGAACCTGAACGAAAGTTCATCACAACTGAGCGAACCTATGCTGTTATGCTGCCCGTGCATCAGCATAGCTTCGCCCGATGGTCTGCGCGAACCTACAAGTTCGCCTGGCACTTTGTGTCAAGTTTTGAAGCTGGCGAACCTATGGGTTCTGCCGACTTCTTGTAAGTTCGCCTGTCAGCGAATCTACTACCTTCCACCGAACCTAATTTATTTTTAAATTTATTTGTTTTACTAATCAACTTTCGTTTCCGTTTCAGGGATCATGTCGACTTTATACTTTGAGAAGAAGCACAATATGTGCGCCCTTTTGGATGAAAATCATGATAAAGCGGCTGGATATAAAGATTGTATCAGATGGCTCAAGTCCTTGCACATACATTATGCCATATCATATGCTCCGGTCGTGTACGACTTACACGTTCGTGATTTCTAAAGGAACGCAGTGCTGAACGTTTCTGAACAATCGTCAAAAATTTGTTCAAGGGTACAAGGTCAAGAAATCTCATTCACTGAAGCTGATCTGGCCAGAATTCTGAAGCTTGAAGGTGATGTAGGAGATGAGGTGAAAATGTCTGTTGAGGAAGTTTACAGAAAATTAAGAACAGCGGGGTATGAGGGGTCGATGCCCGGGGAGAAGAAAATGGAATTTGTGAATTCTTACTTGATTAGAGAATGGAGATATATAGCCCATGTGTTCATTATGTGCTTGGATCACAGAAAAAGGGGCACAGACGGTTTAAATCTAGATTGGCCCAGGGCGATGGTGTTGTTTTGCAACGGGCAGAAAGAAAACTTGGCGAAGCTTATCTTTAACTATATGATTGAGAATATACATTATGCGAAGAAGGATAAGTGGCTGTTATATCCACGATTCATGCAAATGATCTTGAACGACAAGAAGCCTGATCTACATGTTGTTGGTGAAACTCTCAGCATTTGGTCGATGAATGTCAGAATTTTCAGTGATTGCAAGGCTGCTAGACACGATTGTGTGGGGAGGATATCGTATATGTGGGAGAACATGTATCCGGCTGATAGATGGTTACATATACAAAGATTGAAGGAGATTGAGAAGAAAAGGGTGGGTGAGAATGTTGAAGAAACCCAAAAGAAACTGAAGAAAAGAAAAGCCTACATCAGAGAAAAGGATTACTTGCTGAACAAAGAAATTGATGAAGTTCAGGAAGAGTTAGATGCTGATAGGGAGAGGAGGTCAAAGAGAAAAACTGTTGTCTCTGCAGCTGAAAAAGGAAAGAGATCGAAACAGCAACACGTGATCACTGCACAGGCTGCTCAAACCAGTACTGAAGTCAAGACTGAGTTGGAGAATCTGAAAGTTAAGTATGCTGATTTGGAGATGAAAGATAGGGAGAAAGAGGTTGTCATTAAGGAAATGGGCAGAATGATCAAAGACCAACAATGTCTGATTGTTCGGAACTTCGAAGAACTGAATAGCTTGAAGGAAAAGGATGGGTCTTATCCTGCAATGTTTGAGCAAGAGCTGATCAGCTTAACGGATGCTGCAAAGTATCCATTAATGCATTCTGGGGGTAGGGTTGAAACAGAAGAGAAGGTTGGTGAAGATGTATTTGATGAAGAAATGGGTATAAATCTTGATGCATTTACAGGATCAGAGATTGTTGGTGGTTCGAATGTGAATTTCACCTTGACTGATGAACCGGAGGGGGATGTGAATATTGAAGGTGAAGAAGAGATAAAGGATGATCCTGAAGATGAACCTGAGCTACATAATGTTGAAGATAGGGCTGTCACATACTTATTTGAACACATCAATCTTGACAAATCAGAATGGTTCAAGAAAAATGAATAAATTATACCTGAAGTCCCAATCTTCCAACACCTGGATGACCAAACACCATGCAGATGGATAGACAGATTATTGCATGGAAATACAACACTCAGGTCGAAGCGTATATGATAAAGAGAAGAGGGGGATACATATGCTACATAACGAATAGAAAACATTTCGCTACTCTACCGAGATGAGATCTAAGAAGACTCGCTGAACTCCCTCTTCTTAACAAAGAAAACAGCGGCAGGCTACTACATTTGAGGTTGCTCTTCGAAGGGCTGCCGAAGACAACTTCGCTGCTTTTGGGTACCAGAAGCCGATTAGAAGGAGGTCAAAGAAAGATAAGCACTGGGTGTCGTGGAAGGGAAAGGTTGTGCTGAAACTGGTTGCTCCGAAGATTTTGAGCAGAGTCAGAGTTCCCGAAACTCAGCCTGAACGACTGAGTTTGTTTGAGAAATGGTTTTATGATAACAGCATGGGGGAGGCGATTATAAGATTGGAAGGGGAGGATCGTCCAGAAATTAGACTATTTGATCCTATGGAGATCTTCTCCTTCTGTGATCAAGATTTGAAGGTGCTGTGTGAGAATGAGATCAAGCACGGGGCTGGAGATGACACCAAAACTGAAGCCAACTTGTTTGTGAGAGTTGCGAATAAAGCCTGGGGGTACGTGCTGAGTTGAGAAGGGTGAATGAGAGGATAAGGAGGACTGGTGATCTGAACTTGGAGAAGGATGATCTATCCAAACAATTAAATTAGTCGATTGAGAAAAGATTTGAGAAGCCCGTTGAGGTTGAAGTGAATGTGCTAGATGAGGAGCAAATAGAACATGTCCAGGAGGAGACAACCGAAAAAGATATGCCTGATACTATTATCACCGAAGCATAGTTCGGTGAATCATTTTTGGATTATAGTGAAAGTGAAGAGGCTGGATCTGAAGATGTTACAAATCATTTGGTCGGGAATTGAGGCAAGGACAGGAACGTACATAGAGTATCTTTGATGCTGAAAAGAGGGAGTGTTTTTTAGAAGACTTCCCCAGGTGAGGTCCAACCTAGGGGGAGTATTGATAGTACATGTAGGTTGGACTCACCGGCATGTCGGTGTTGTTTTGATAATTATGTATTTTGTTAACTTTGTAACTAGCGAACCTACGGGCGAACCTATAGGTTCGCCAGGAATTCCTTTTAGATTAGATACTAGTTTAGTTCAGCCGTCAGGCGAACCTGTTTAATGCCCGGCGAAGCTGATAGTTTAGCATGACAGATTCGCTATCAGCGAATCTGTCAGCGAATCTAGAACTGATCTATATATTGTAATGTTTTCTCATTTAAATAGTAGTTGTTTTTGCAAGTTTACTCAAACCCTAATTGTGTGTGTGTGCCTGCTGAGGTGCTAGGAGCTTATTATTATCATCTTTGTAGCTTGGTTACCTCTGTTTGTGTTGATTTGATCTTTGTTATTGAGTGTTTAGGGTATTTGGACAATATTTCTTTGAATTCAAGTGGATTCTGGTGTTTACTAATCATTATAGCACTGAAATCAGTAATGATGGGTGAAGGACATTCTCTCTTGAAATGCCCAAGTTGCTTACAATTGTAACACCTGAGCTTCCCCTTGTCATATCCGAGTTTGTAATTCTGTCCCTGATTTCCAAAGTTTCTTCTACCTGTTCGTTCCATGAATCTTCTAGCACGAAGAGTAAGCATAGCCATTTGCCATTGAATATCAGTTTCTTCAAGATCATCATGATCCACCTGATACATATCCTCAACAGTCATTCCACGACCCTTCATTTCACCAGCAACTAAAGCCTTATAACTATGAACAAACATCCCAAATAAGGCCATAGTGTCAGATGGAATCTGAGTGGTGACAGATGCACTTGACCCAGCACCAACACTTGTGGAACCACCACTAGATTTGACAGATCCACCATAGCTAAACGATCCTCCAGAAACTGCACCATAAGAGAGTGAGTTTGCAGTGGATGTAACCAGTGCAGCATTCTGAGGAGGGACATTTGGGAGCATCATAGATTGATTGTATTCTCTTCTCTTCACATCAAGATCAAATGACTTTAGCTTGTTTATCACATCCATTAGTTTAAAGTCAAGGAAGTTTCTCTCTGGTTTCAACATTTTGATCTGAAGACTCCACTGAGGAGGAAGTGAATCCAGAAGCTTTATAACTTGCTCATTGTTTCCGAATTTCTCATCATACTTTTTCAGATTGCTTGATAAAGATAGAAAGCGGTTGGTTATATCAGTCAGGCTTTCATGCTTATACCCAACAAATGAATTAAACTCTTTCTCAGCTTGAGCTTTTCTATCCAACTTGAGGTCCTCATTACCATCATAGAACTCACACAACGCATCATACAAACTTTTTGCAGTTGTGTGTTCAGCAAACCTGTTGTAAATGTCTTGATGCAAACAGAGTATCAAAGCTCCAAGTGCCTTTTTGTCACGATCAAGTAACTTAATATCACTCTCAGTGTAAGTACTTGGATCATTGTTTGGTGAAGTAAAGTTCCATCAACTCTTTTTGGCATGTAAGGCCCATTAACAATTGACTCCCATTGGTTATAATCAGTATAGAAGAAAAACACCTTTAAACATCGCTTCCAATCCTCAAAAGTTTCACCATTCACAAGCCTCGGTGGCCTATTTGGTTGAACACTCTTCATATCATTCACATTCATGGTTGATGTAGACATAATTTCAATCAGATATTAGGTTCACTGATAACAGATTCGCCAATAGAATCGCTTGAGTGAATCTAAGCAGGTTCGCTCGGCAGTTGGACA
Source organism: Tagetes erecta (assembly GCA_030867185.1). NCBI lineage: Eukaryota > Viridiplantae > Streptophyta > Magnoliopsida > Asterales > Asteraceae > Tagetes > Tagetes erecta. The sequence goes on along the minus strand of CM061489.1, from coordinate 37,481,791 downwards.
GTAGGTTCGCACAACAATGCACGATGAGCACAGGTTCACTGGGCAGATTCGCTCGGCAGAACAGAATCTTTTTTCAAGTGATAGGTTCGGCAGCAACTTTGTTTACACACCAAACCAAATGGGTGAACTTTCGTTCAAAAGTGATAGATTTGCAAGCCTAAAGTAGTTACTTCCAAAAACACAAAAGATCTACAGATTCGCTGGATGAATCTATAGATTCGCTGGATGAACAGACAGGTTCTCTAAGTTACGAGACAACTTTTCTCAGCAAGAAATCAACCAGAACAACCTTAAAACACAACCAATTTGAGAACGGTTATCAAATACAACAATCCTCAATCAATGTTCAACCCAAAAACACAGTAACAACTACGAAATGAATCAAACAGTGTTTTGACCTTTAAAACCCCAAAAACTTCATAAAAATCTCAAAGATCTCAGACTATCAAGAGCACTAAGGCTCTGATACCATATTGTTGGTCCATCAGATCTAGATTTCAGTGCTACAATGATATATAAACAACAATACTCACAATTAGTCAATGAATCATAGTTCAAATAAACAAACAATGAGTAGTAAAGATCAAATCACATGAATATGAGGTAAACAAGATACAAAGATGATGAAAATAAGCTCTTAGCAACTCAGCCGTCACACACACACAATTAGGGTTTGATAAACTTGGAAAAACTTGCATTCAAATGAGAAAACATTACAATATATAGATCAGAACTAAGTTCGCTGACAGCGAATCTGTCATGCTAAACTATCAGCTTCGCCGGGCATTAAACAGGTTCGCCCGTCGACTGAACTAAACTAGAGTCTAGTCTAAACGGACTTCCGGGCGAACCTATAGGTTCGCTAGTTACAAAAATAACAAAAATACATAATTATCAAAACAACACCGGCATGCTAGTGAGTCCAACCCACGTGTACTATCACAAGTATTGCCCTCCGAGTGAAATTCGTAAACTCGAGGGTGAATTCTGGGGTCTCAAACAAGGCAGTGGTGAGAATGTGGCCTACAAGGATTGTTTTACTCAACTTAGCACTTTGTGCCCCAATATGGTTACTCCCGAATCTCGTGGAATTGAGTAATATATCGGGGGTTTACCAATGACTATCCAAGATGTTGTTTGGGGTAGTAAGCCCGATACTGTGGGTGAGGCAATCACCTTAGCGGGCCGCCTTACTGAAAATCATGTGCGGGCCGGTACTTTGACTCGGAAGGGTACTAATAAGAAGCTCAAGGGTTCTTCGGGTAATGATTCTAAGCCTTCGGGAGGAGGTTCTTAAAAGGGTTTTAAGCCCGAATCTTATTCTAATTCCAAGAAGTGAAAGCTCGATGCCACTAATTATGCTATCACCGCTCCTAATCCTCCTATGACACCACAAGGGGGTAATGTGAACCGAAAGCCGTATACGGGGAACTTGCCCAAATGTAACAAGTGTACTTTCCATCATGCTCCTAAGACTCCATGTCAGAAGTGTAACATCTATTAACGGGTTGGGCATCTTGCTAGAGATTGTCTCAACAATGCTAACAACAACAGGGTTACTCCGGGCCGGGCTTGCTATAATCGCGGTGATCCAACCCATTACTGCAACAATTGCCCACAGCCTATTAATGTGAATGTGAACACGAATGCTAATGTGAATCAAGCAGGTCATGCTAGAGCTTTCAACATCAATCCTAATCAAGCTCAAGCAAACAACGATGTGGTGAACGGTATGTTTCTTGTTAATGATCGTTATGCTTCCATTTTATTTGACTTGGGTGCCGATAAGAGTTTTGTTTCTCTAGAGTTTGCTTCGTCCTTTACTGTTAGTCGTATGGGCCTTGATAGACCTTATGTGGTAGAGGTAACGAATGGGAAGGGTGTTTCTATTAGTTCTTATTATATGTGGTGTGTGCTTAATCTACTGGGTCACGTTTTTCGTGTTGATCTTTTGCCTATGACTCTCGGTAGTTTCGACGTTATCATCGGTATGGACTGGTTATCCGCTAACGGTGCAGAAATCTTGTGTCGAGAAAAGATTGTTCAAGTTCCTCTTCCAACGGGTCAAATTCTGAACATCTCGGGGTAGAAATCTCCTGTCAGTTTGAAACTCATGTCTTGTGTCGATGCTCAAAAAAATTTGCGTAAGGGTTATGTTGTGTTCTTGGCTCGTGTGGAAGTTAAGAAAACGGAAGAAAAGAAACTCGAAGACATTCCAGTTGTGCGGGATTTTGCTGAGGTATTTCCCGAGGAGGTAACCGTTCTTCCACCCGCACGACAAGTTGAGTTCCGTATCGATCTAGTACCCGATTCCACTCTTGTGTTCTTGGCTCGTGTCGAAGTTAAGAAAACGGAAGAAAAGAAAGCTCCTTATCGTCTCGCACCTTCTGAACTCCAAGAGTTAGCCAGTCAACTCCAAGAGTTATCCGACAAAGTTTTCGTTCGTCCGATTTCCTCTCCATGGGTTGCTCCAATTTTGTTTGTCAAAAAGAAAGATGGCTCGTTCTGTATGTGTATCGATTATGGTGAGCTTTATAAACTCACCGTAAAAGATCGTTATCCATTGCCGCATATCGATGATCTTTTCGATCAACGCCAAGGTGCAACTTGCTTCTCTAAGATTTATCTTCGTTCTGGTTATCATCAATTGCGTGTTCACGAAGATGACATACCGAAAACTATGTTTCGTACGCGGTATGGTCACTTTGAGTTCACGGTCATGCCTTTTGGTTTAACTAATGCACCTGCTGTTTTCATGGACTTGATGAACCGTGTATGTCGACCGTTTCTGAATAAATTCGTTTTTGTGTTTGTTGACGATATTTTGATCTATTCTGAATCCAAATCCGATCATGAGCAACATCTTCGTACTATCCTTCAAATGCTTAAGCAAGAGCAGCTCTATGCTAAGTTTTCTAAGTGTGAGTTCTGGCTTAAGGAGTTTCAGTTTCTAGGTCACATTGTTAACGAAAACGGGGTTCAAGTGGATCCTGCGAAAATCAAAACCGTCAAGAATTGGTCAGCACCTTCCACTCCCACCGAAATTCGTTCCTTTCTTGGTCTAGCGGGTTACTATCGTCGGTTCATTGCCAATTTTTCTAATATTGTTGTTCCTCTCACGTCCTTAACTTGTAAGAATGTACCTTTTGTATGGGGTCCCAAGCAACAAAAAGAGTTTGATATTCTTAAAGACAAATTGTGTAACGCTCCGATTCTTACTCTTCTCGACGGTAATGAAGATCCTATTGTGTATTGTGATGCTTAAAAACAGGGTCTTGGTTGTCTTCTCATGCAACGAGGTAAAGTCATAGCTTATGCCTTGAGGCAACTCAAAGTTCATGAGAAGAACTACGCCACTCACGATCTTGAACTGGGTGCTGTGGTTTTTGCTTTCAAAATATGGAGGCATTATCTCTATGGTACCAAATGTCTCGTCTATACCGATCATAAGAGTCTGTAACATATTCTGAATCAGAAAGAGCTTAATATGAGGCAAAGACGTTGGGTTGGATTGTTGAAAGATTATGATTGCGAAATCATTTTTCACCCCGGCAAAGCCAATGTTATCGCTGATGCTCTTAGTCGTAAGGAACACGTCATGCTTTCTTGTGTTTCTCTTCGTGTTGATCTTAAGTCTCAAATTCTTGAAGCTCAGCGTGCCGTTGTTTCTGAGGGTACCTTTCGTGATGAGATGACCATTGGTACCGATTTGCAGTTGGAAACTAAAACCGATGGTCTACTATATTTTATGAATCGTATTTGGGTGCCTTCTCGGGGTAGTGTTCGTACTCTTATTCTGGATGAGGGTCACAAAAGTTGTCATTCCATTCATCCTGGTGCGAACAAAATGTATATGAGTCTTCTTTCTCATTATTGGTGGCCTAGGATGAAGAAGGATATTGCTTTGTATGTTTCTAAGTGTTTAACTTGTTCGAGGGTTAAAGCCGAACATCAGCGTCCTTCCAGTCTTCTCGAACAACCGGAAATTCCTGTTTAGAAATGGGAGAGTATAGCCATGTATTTTATTACAAAACTTCCTCCTTCTAATGGTTATGACAGTATTTTGGTTATTGTGGATCGGTTGACGAAATCTGCTCATTTTCTTCCTATCAAGGAAACTTATTCGGCTGGAAAGCGTGCTCAACTCTGTGTGAAAGAAATTTTGTCGTCATGGGGTGCCACTTGATATTATTTCCGACCGTGATGGTCGTTTCATGTCTCGTTTTTGGAAGGGTCTTCAAGATGCTATGGGTACTAAACTTAATCTCAGTACAGCTTATCATCCTCAAACGGATGGTCAAAGCGAGAGAACTATTCAAACTCTCGAAGATTTGCTTCGGTCTTGTGTTATGGATTTCAAGGGTAATTGGGATACTCATCTTCCGTTGATCGAATTCTCGTATAATAACAGTTATCATTCTAGCATCGATATGGCACCGTTCGAAGCCCTTTATGGTCGTAAATGTCATTCTCCATTATGTTGGACCGAAGTCGATGACTCTCAAATTACTGGGCCCGAATTGATTCAAGAGACCACCGATAAGATCCGAAAGATCCGTGAAAATCTTCTAGCAGCTCGAAATCGCCAAAAGTATTATGCCGATAAAAAGCGAAAGCCTATGGAGTATGACATTGGTGATATGGTTTTGCTCAAAGTGTCTCCATGGAAGGGAGTTTTCCGTTTTGGTAAGAAGGGAAAGCTAGCTCCTCGATATGTGGGACAGTTCAAAGTTCTTAAGAGGATTGGTAAAGTTTCTTATGAGTTGGAACTACCCAAGGAATTGGGTGGTGTTCAACCTGTGTTTCATGTTTCTAATCTGAAGAAGTGTCTATCTGATGAAAATCTTATTGTGCCTATCGATGATATCCGAATTGATGAATCGATGCACTTTATTGAACGACCATTGGAAATTATGGACCGTGAAGTCAAACAGCTCAAGCGTAGCCGGATACAGATAGTCAAAGTTCATTGGGAATCAAAGTGTGGGCCTGAGTTCACTTGGGAACGTGAGGACCAAATGAAAGCCAAGTATCCGCATCTTTTTGCTTCATCTTCTTCTACTTCGGTTTGAGCAAATTTCAGAACGAAATTTCTATAAGGAGGGGAGACTGTGACATCTGCCCCAAACCCGAACCCGAATACCCAACTCGAACCCGAAGTTGTTTATGTTTTAAATTGTAATCGTATTGATTTCTTCAAAAACGTAACGTTCTTTATAATTATGGATAAGTATATCGAATCTTACGTTATTCTTATCTTATTTAGATCGATCGTATTCACATCGCAAAATATCCACGTGTATCAAATAATTTGTTATCTGTAATAGTGAATCTCAAAATATATATAGAAATAACTATATATATAGTTCGTAAAAGAAAATTATTGAAAACGTTAAACAAAATCGATTATGCGTCTAGAAATAGTCTTTAACATCAAAGCCGTGCTAAAGATATAAAAATGTCAATTATATAAACGGTACGAGATAACGTGGTTAAGTTAGTTAGTTAATATATATATATATATATATATATATATATATATATATATATATATATATATAATTAACTTTGGGTTGAATCTGTCAACTTTTAAACAAGTAATTAAAGTTTATAACTCAATGTATTGAGTTACCAAACATAAAGGACCAGAATGGTAAATAATTAAATCTACCCAAACCTCCCCCTTATCCCGCAGCTCCGACGAAACCCAATTCCGGCCATTTGGTCGGAATATTCCCATCTCCGGTGAGGCTAACATCTACTCGAAACGTTATCCTTAACGTCTAAAACTCGTTTTTAACCGTTGGTAAACCAGTTTCGAACCCCGAAAGCTTTTAAAACTCGGTTACAACAAGTTTTAATCCCAAATTGGACATTGGTCCGTAACCGCCACTCTTAATGGTCCTTTACTATCACGTCGTTCAATTTCTTAACACTCTATCAACCTTTACCTTCGATTAACCTATCCCAACCATCAAAACATCATTTTTCTCTACAATCATTCAAAACGAATCAAATTATAAATTTTTCGTGCGAGCTCATCAATTTCAACCCTCAAGACATCATCTCGGGTAATTTCTGGGTTGGTTTTACTCCTTTTGATCTTCTTCATCGTTCTAAACCATCAATTTCGTCTCATTTCAGTTCCAGATTCCTAAAATTCTTCAAGAACAGTCGACTTTGGTTCGTATTCAAATCCGTGTCCAATCTACACCATCAAGTAAGTTTAATGTATCAAAATGACCGTGATACAATGTAGATTAAAAGCCCTCTGTTGAATTTGGATTTGATTAACAGGATTAAACGAATTTAGATGATCTTGAATCTAGGGCTTGAATGTTGAAAATGGGTTTTGATGATAATTAAAGATTAAAAAAATTTAAAAGCTGGTTCATTAACAAAAATCAATTCTGGTGGAGTGGTGACGTACGTTTCTGGTGCAAGCAGAGGTCATGGGTTCGAAACCCACAACTTGTTTTATTTATTTTTACATTTTTAAACCACTTTAAACATAAATCTATAGTTTCTAATAACCTAAAGAAATATAATAAGTTAAATATATATTTCTAAAGCTTAAAAACATAAGTTTCATATATATACACCAAATTATAATTTTACAAATATTTTAAATTGAAAAAAAACCAAACATGGATTCTTATAAAATGTATATAATACAAAAATACCTTATAGTTTCGTACCAAAATCCCAATTGATAATTTAGAACCCTAAATCCCAAATCCGAAACGCTAGATCTTGGATTTATGATTCTTATTACTATTTGGTTCGTTTCTTAGTAAAGATTTTCCCAATTAATTAGGTGGTACCAATATTTGGGAAACTCTCGTTTCTCGTTAACTGCGTTTCTTGTGATTTGATACTTTTTGCACTTCAAGGTGAGTAAACTCACTCCCCTTTTTACTATTTACGTTTTTGGGGCTAAAATATGTGTTCCTACTATACTATGGTTTCTTTTCTTTTGTTTCTATTTTCAAAATGAGATCATTAGATGTAATAATCTTGTTTGCCGCATGATGCAAAATTATGTGTTAGACAATAGTATTTATATTATCTTGTAATTTCCACAGGTACGATATTAGCGCTAATGGCTTGACAAGCCCACCTACAATAATGGCCTGATAGGTGATTTTAACCCGGCGATTCTATGTTCGATTCTATGTGTTGGTTACTAGTACTATATGTGATGCTTATTGATACGTTGCTATGTCCCTTAGATGCTTAAAACATTTATTGATAACTTGTATATCGAGACGGTTTAATAACGGTTAAACGATAGTTATCATTATTTGTACCATGAGTGGTTCCTCATGACTTGTTGCTAAAGGTTAGCCTACGGGGTCTATGGATTCTTGTTTCTATATGATTCTATGGTCATGGTTGAGATATATGATGAAATTGCTATACAAATAAGATCGCGAAACATGTCTATAATGATCTCGGATTTTATATTATGTACTATTAATTGTGATCTACTCACTAGCTAATTCTTTAGCTAACTTATTTTACACGTATTTCAAGTGTTGTTTGAGACGGTTACGGTTCAAGACACTTAGGATGCTTTGGACAGTTATGCTTTAATAATATTAAAACATGTTTTTAGTGTGCCATGTGCTATATACTATTGATATCCAATCCACTTGACAATCTCGGTGTTTTCCGCCGCCGGGCGGGGTGTCACAGTTTGGTATCAGAGCCATGGTTATAGGGAACTAGGATAGGGTATTAGAAACACTTCGACCTAGACTATAACCTAAGATTCCTTAGTGTAAATAGATGTACTTAGGAATTTTTTTGGACTTATTTGTTTTCCTTCTACGAACCTTTCTATGCTTCTTATCCGATTTCGCGAAGGAGCTATAAGAGACTCGTCTCTGTGATTAGGATCTTTCTCTTTGTGGAATCCCGTCATCGTCTTAAGGGAGTTTGAAATGTGGGGAACATGTGCAATCTGGAAGGGGGAACGCATGTATCACGGACATCGTGTCTAAGGCAAAGCATTTCGTATAAATCTCTTTAAGGGGGAACGTTTTCTATTTCCTATTTTCCAAAAGAGATCACACAAATATGTTGTAGTTTAAAGTATTTTTTTGTTTGGTTATCCTACCGGTACAATGTTAGCGCTAATTGTTTGATGAACACACCTGCCTGGACAACATCGATAGGTGATTTAAACCCAACCATTCTAATTCTAAGTTTACTATGTCTGCTATGTTATGACAGTTGCTGCTATACTATGATGCTAGTTGCTATGCCATGTACCTAAGTTACCAATTGATTACTGATAACTTATTGATTGAGACGGTTAAATGACGTTTGGTTAAAAGTTATCTTTAATTGATACATGGGTGGTTCCTCATGTTAAAATGGCTAAACGAAATGTTGTGGATTTCTAAGTTGTTAGTGTTCTATTCTAGGGGTTATGGTTGAGTAATATTTACGAAATGACTATACATGTAAGATTGCGCAACATATCTTGTTGATCTCGGATTTCAATACTATTATTACCAAAATGTGTTTTTACTCATTAGCTTTTGTAGCTAACTTTATTTTTCACATATTTCAGGTGGTGCTTGATTATGATTTATTGAAATTTGCCAAGACATAGGGATGTATTGGACTTAGATTAATAATAAAGACCCGATTTTATTTACTATTTTGTTTGTGACTTTTGTCGTTCCATTTAAGAATTATATTCCAACGTATGGTTACAATTATGAGACTTTAGAAAATGATGCCATGTGTTTTTTTTACAAATGATATCCATTTCTATGAAAATCCGATGTTTCTGTCATCGGGTGGGGTGTCACATATAATCTCTAGATGGGGTATGTAAGTCCATTGCGCATGTTAATCCTAAATGTCTATAGGTGTGTTCATTTGATCCTGCTAATACTCTGGTCTTAGATAACTGTATGACGCTAATTATTCTCTCAATGGTCTTCTATTTAAGTAGATGACAGTTTATAATGAATGGTCGGTGGTCAAGTCAAGTTGTTGTGATAATTTGAAATATCAAAATGCTTTAAGAATAGATAAGGTACTAAAAAATTAAGTGGGGTCCATATGTTTATGTCTATTAAATAATCAAAACATGATAATATGTCACTTGGGTGTTAGTTGAACATTGTCTTTTTAAGTTTAAGTGGATAAACAATACTTACAATTATTGTGAGCTATAAATGTGTTAAAATTAATTTTAAAAGGTAAGTTCTAATTATTGTAGCTGATATCAGGGCGGCCCGAAGGAGGTGCAGGGTGAGCGACTGCACAGGGCACCATCTCTCGAGGGGGCACCATCACCGGAGGCTAGCCATTTATGTTATTCCTTCAATTTTCTGATTGAAAGTTGTCTACACAGTTTTCTTTTTCCGACGACCATGGTTATATAGTTGCAAGGACTTGAATGAATCTTTTTCAGGCGAGCATGGCTTTTTTCGAAGAGCATGGTTGCAGGGGTACAACGAAGAAGATAAAAACAGTATTGTAGTGGTAAAGCGAAAAGATAAAAGATTAATGCTTATTTTTAAGCTGACATTATGGAAACAATAATTACTGAAACACTTGCAGACCATGTGTGGTCAAATTTTAATTGTTGAGAATTATTTTGTTTTAAATTATATTTTGTTGCATTAAAATTAAATAATGGAGGGTTTCGATTTTACTTCAATAGTATGTTACCTATTAAATTAAACTGTTTTATTTTTATTCATTTTCATTATTATTTTTATAAATACATATATTAACAGATATATTTTTTAATTTTATAATATATTTATAAATTGAATGTTATCTTTTCTCAAATATTTTTTTTCGTCAAAAAAGTTTATTATGGTTATTTTACTAATAAAATTTAATAAACATGTACATAGAAACACTTTTATTGTTAAGGAGAAATATATTTTAAAAGTATTTAATGTAGACTAAATTTTAATATGACAGATCAGACTATATAACTACCGACTGATTGAGAGTTGTTCTCAAACTTGTATATTGGTTGGCAATAAAGATTTACCGGTGTAAATGAACTTATGGACGTTTCTATTGGGACCCTCTCACTTTTGTATGTTTAACGCTTTTTAAAACCGAGACGAAGACGTGCCTAGGGGCCTTCTTTTTAGGCTCGCACAAGGCATTAAAATTTTCAGGGACGGCCCTGGCTGATATGATGTCTCGTCTTATAAATTCCATGCTCTAATAACTTAGTTAAGTGCATGTGGTTAAATTTAGGTTGTATACTTTATTTAAAGTTTGTATTTATGTATTGTATTCATGTCTTGTCATTTTAATTTTTTATCTATGTTTTAGTTTAGTACATTTTCATGTGTAAGGCTTTATTACATCTCGAGGATATACAAGTGATGGGTTTGGATAATGGGATAGTGATATTACAATCTTTTTTAGATACATTATTTTGGAGCCCAACATTTGTGTAAAACCTAGGTCTCATGCGAAACTCTTTACAAGAGGCCTATTTAATTAAGTTTGAAATTTCAAAAGTCACACTTTCCCACACACCATCTAAAACCTCTGCACATCTGAAACCTTGCTTGTGACTGATTTACTCATTTTTATATCATCGTTTTCCTCTTCAAACAAGTAAATGGTTCATTGTCCTTGATTTTATCCATAGTATGATTTAGGTACATTTCTATAGGTTTCGCATCTAGACTAGGGCACTGAATATGTTATTAAATTAAAAATGAGTTAATGATCTTAAATTATATTCAATCTAGTCGAACAATATAGGAGATCATTACACAAATTGTTTGCATACTTTTAAATGTATTTAATGGTGTATTTGTTGTTTTGAAACCACAACTACTACGATGCATCTAGGATGTGTTGCAAAACACATCTTTTTTATTTTAATTTTTTGTTAGGTTTTAGTAGTTATTTATTTGTTTTAACTTGTTTTTAGTTATTTATGAGTTTTTTTTAGTTTTATAGGTGCTCGGGTGTAAAGGAAGTCGTAAATGACTAAAAGAAGTGAAGTGGACCACACTTAGGAGTTGGAAACTTGTAAAGAGGAGGAACCTGTTGTGCGTATGGCGTTAAAGGATTTTATGTTTTGTTTATTTTACATCCCATGTGACACGCACAGGATGAGTATGTGAGTTATGCGTATCGGATAGATCACAAGTTACGGGAAAGCCTAATTTTTGCTTGGTTTATGCTTTCATCTCTAATTGGGGAGTTATACTTTGAACTCATGTTTGGTTTGATATTTTTGATTTGTTTTCTTAATATGAGCTATATTATGAGTAGCTAATCTGCGAGAACTACCTAGGGTGGTGAGTGTTTAATTATTATTGGATTTATGTCAGTTTTATGATTATGTTCTTGATGGATTGATATTAGAGTATACAATGTGGATTTGATCATCACACTTGAAGATTTTAGAAAAAGAAAAGATGTGTGGACAACACTTGGACGATATGCGGACAGAATGTTACTTAGAGATGTGCGGACAGACTATTATCCGCACATCAACTTAAGTTTTGTTCTTTTTGATTGTAAACACTTGTATTGTCTTGAGTAGCATAAATAAGTGTTCTTATGTATGTTTTAGAAGACTTTTGAACGACTTCTGCATTTTTACACCTTTTGTACACACACATTATCTCGATCAATACAACTTGCATTTATCAGTAATTTCTCTGTGTTGAATTGTTTGTTTCGTGGATTATACTTGTGATTATCATCATGATTGTTGATTAGATTAACAGATTAACAAGCTCTAGAGCTGATCCACACTACACAAAACAAAACTTACTGTGGTTCCCATGCACCAACTTTCATAATTCCGTGTGCACCCGTAATTACTTCAGTTTTAGCATGGACTCCACAGTTCATTCAATCACGTGCGAGTCAGAAATACACAAAATTTAAAGTGATGATACGCATAGGTATTGATAGCATACCCGATAGAAATAGTACTTGGGAAAAATCAGTTTAAGATGGTAGGTAGATTGATGATTCAAAAGAAGGAAACTAAAGTTCATTAGGTAGACACTGGTCGTATAAATAGTTTTGTACATCGATGTAGATAGTCAAGTTCGAGTACTAGAATAGTAACACTTAAGTTTTTGAAAAACGACGCTATGTGTGTAAGATGTATTTATCTAAGTTTTCTGATATTGACCAGCTCATAAGCATTAGTTGATGGTGTACACGGAATAATATAGTTTATTAGGATTTTTAGATAAAGTTGATTCATGAAAAGTTGATAATGTGGATAATCCAATTTATAATTCGAAGGAATAGGTCACTTAGTTCCTAAGATGTTTGAATTTACATGACTAACAGCTTTAGGTAAACCAGATGTATTGACTATGGAGGTAAATTAGTTTATAAGAGGTGACGTTGTTTTTTCTATAATGTAGCTTTAAAAGCTAAGTAATAAGTTGAAAGTTTTAATCTTTACCATATTTAAGAGGATTGGTTTGAAAATAAACGTCACAAACTTGGTATTGGAAAACAGAAGACATGATGTTTGCTGCAAGTCTTTATGTCTTATTTGAGAAAAAAACGGGAAAATATTGTGTAAATATTTGACCAACGTTAGAATGACCAATTCCTTTTAAAAGAAATCATTTATCATGAAATGCATACATTTATATATTTATATATTTATCTTACAAAATACTAAAACAAAAAGGTTATTTTAATTAAAATCCTTTTTTAAACATATATATGTATATATATATATATTTATTTGGGAAAAATAAGGAAATTATTTTAATAGAATCGAATACTGTTAGGGCTCGTTCCTGTTAGAAGATTTATTTTGTTCTTTGTTTATACAAGTTTGTATAGTGTAGGGTTAATTTTGTATCATCCCTAAGTGTTGATGCATAAAGCATGTTGCTAGTGAATGTATAGAGAGAGAGTCTAGATCACGAATACACGTTAGAGAGAGAAACTGTGTGTGTGATTGTATTCTCCTGCACCATTGTACTGCAACTATTGCTTTGATCATCAATAGAAGAGAATTATTAAGTAATGAATTGTGTTGCTGATTGAATTGTTGTGTTTGTACGTTGATGATTTGAAGCAGTATCGATCCAATTGAACTTGTCAATTGGTATCAGAGATGTTGGTACTGTGTGTTCTTCGCTATTCATCAAGCAAAAACACATCAATATTGCTCAAATCATGATCTGAATGATTTGTTGATGTTTTTAGATCTGATTCATCATCGGAATCATTTCTAATTCACAACAATTGTGCAAATTCCATCAGATTTCATCAGATCTGAGGATTTAAGAAGAAATTGAAAGTTACTGTTCGATCGATTTTTTGCTCAAATTCATCGAAAATTGATCTGTTTTGGATTGATTGATATAGGAGATTGATAATCAATATAAATCACTGCTTGTGTGTGATTTTTGGACAAAATGGACAAGTTTTGCTAAAATTCAGAAAAATCTGTATGAAGATGTTAATGAACATGATGAACAGGTTGAAGATGAACTAGACGGGTGATAAAATTTGACTTAGAGAAAATTTTTGGACTTAGTTTGGTGAACAATTAGGTCCTGTGCAGCCGTGTGAATCATTTTTGTCTAGACGGGTGAAGAATTTTCAAGTAAAAGTTGTGTCCTGTTGAGCCGGGTGAAGTAGCAACTATTCAGCCGGGTGATCAACTCTACAGCCGGATCAACTTGTTACTGTTCAGGCGGGTCATTATTGTTTCAGCCGTGTAAAGTGTTGCCGGGTGATAATTTTGACAACTGTTCAGCCGGGTGATTCACTTGTTCTGTCGTGTCAAGTTTTTACTATTCAGCCGTGTGATTGTCATCAAGACGGGTGACTATTCAGCCGGGTGATATAGTTCAGCCGTGTGAAGATTTTATTGTTTGAAGATTTGCAACTGATCAAGCCGCGTAACTGTTCAGCCGGGTGAAGAAGAAAATTCACTGTTCAGCCGGGTGAAGAAGAAAATTCACTGTCCAGCCGTGTGATTTATTCCAGTTGTTTCAAACTTTGTTATCTTACTTCGTTACTGTTTAGTCGCATCAACTCTTTTTCTTTACTTAAAATAGTTTTTATTTTTAAAATTTTAATTGTTCTTTTCAAAAAACAACAAAAACACAAAAAATATTTTCCTTAATATTTGAAAATGGCACCTATTGATGATTCTGATAATCGTGTACCAAGATTGGTTAATCGTGCAGATTTCAAGAACTGGACAATCAGATTGAAACATCATCTATGCTCTATTGATAATGATTTGTGGAAGTCTATTGATAAAGGTCCTCATATTCCTACTCAGACTGCTCCTGACAGTGCAAGCACTTACACAAAAGATTCAACTGAACCGTATCCTGAAGATAATCTACAAGGTGAAGACTTACAAAAGGTCAAGAATGACATTAAGGCTTATTCCTTAATGTGTAAAGGGCTGCCACTTCAATTAAGAAGTCTCAAGAAGCAGAAACTAAAGAGACAATTAGAACTGTTTGAGCATATTGCTGGAGAATCTGTACACCATATGATGAACAGATTTGTGCATCTAACAACTTAGATGACAAATGTTGGTGCAAAGACAGATCTTCAAGACTTGAATGATAGACTAATGTGTGCTCTTCCATCCTCATGGAAACAAACAGTGACTTTGCTGAAGCATACAGAAAAGTTTCCAATGGACCTAGATCTTCTTATGGCAAAGATTGAAGAAGTTGAAATCGATGAAAGTTCAAGAAACACTGACAGATCAGGTTCTCATGCTCAGTATAAGTTTGTGGTGAATCCTTCTAATACAGTTGAGAATGCTTTTCTTGCTCAAGATGCTGTTAAAAGTAATGATGGGGGTGATTTGTTTATTGGTGCTAGCTTTTACACTAATTCATCATATCAACCAAGCTCACCAATTTACTCTCAACCTCAATCTCCACCAAGAGTTCAAGTTCAGTCTGTGAAATCTCAAGTAGAAAATCAAAGCTCAAGTTCAACAGTTCAAGCTAAAGTAAAAGATGTCATGAACATCTTGTTACAAGACCGGTTTCTCCAGATACATGAGTTGGGGGAGTTGCGTGATGAAGCGTATGAGAAGTCTTGGGCCTATAAAGAGAAGACTAAGCAGCTACACGACCGCCACATCAAGAGTGTGAAGGAATTTAAGTATGGGGATAAGGTGTTGCTTTATAATTCTCGGTTGAGGTTGTTTCCAGGAAAGTTGAAGTCGCGTTGGACATGCCCACATGTTGTCACCAATGTGTTTCCGTATGGTACTGTTGAAATTGAGAATAATGAGGGTCAAAGGTTTAAGGTAAACGGACATCGATTGAAAATCTACATTGAGGGGAAGCCTGAGGAGAGAGAGGGGGAGACGATTGATCTTCCCGAGGTTGGTATGTAAGGTGCAGGTATGTTATTTGTTGTAGAGTTATGTATTATTATTTGCTAGGTATGTTTTTATTTTATTTATTGTCTTATTTCATTTTCTCTTCTTTTGAGTCCTTATCGAGTCAAGTGGGACTGCCTTGGCCTTTTTCATTTTTGATTTTTCCCTACCCGTACTCAATCTCCATTCGGGTGGGGGTCAATCTTAAAAATTATTTTTGTAAACGGGCATCCCACTTTCTTGAGTCTTTTTACTTTTGTTTTCTTTCTAGTTTATTTTTGCAGGATTCTAACTACAGCCGCGAATGAAATGCTATACGACTGAAGATGATGGACGGACATGACATGCTTTTGCACGCTTTCGGCATTTATACCAGGGGAGTCTGTTCCATTTTATTTATCTTATTTTTATTTATTATTTGTCTTACAGTTTTTAGTAGTTTCCTAACTCACATTGAGGGCAATGTGACATTTAAGTGTGGGGATGGGAGACTGTCGTCTAGCTTAGTTTAGATAGTTGAGTCGGGTCTAGTTTAGGTAGTTTTGTTTTGAGTCATATAGTGTCTTAAAAATACAAAAAAAAATAAAAATTTGAAAAAAAAATGTCTTTGTTTAAGTTGTGCACTTTAAATGGGAAATGAGAGTAAATTAACTTTGGCTTTTCAATAACAAAAATAAGTTGTTGGTTTTTTAGCAAGAATGAGTCAAAATGGTAAATCTTTGGTAACCCAATTGGCTAAGATGGTTTCCCTATGTGTATTAATTGAACCTTAATTGTCATGAATCTCGTGGGTCATCATCTTAGGGGAAATAGGAAGGCCTTAACTAAAGAATTTTAGGCACCATTGTAGGCTTCAGAACTTAAATTAGTTAAGGGTTAGTGCCATAATAGGATCTTATAGCACGCTTCTCGTGAGAGAAGTGGCGCTCCGCAAACAATGTCCACAGGGTGTAGACTGAAAAGCGCTCAAAGTAGCTGCTAAAATAAAAGAGCTCAAAGTAGCCAATCAAATGAAAAAAAAGAAAAAAAAATGAAAATATAAGGCAAGTGATCCAAGACCTCATGTGCTCCTCCGGGATAGCGACTTGGATACAACACCCTTGGGTGAGGTGATCTTGTTTTATGAAAAAAAAGAGAATAAACGGTCTACATCCATAAATGTCATCCATCCAAATCCACCCTAATATGGCACTATTTCTTCACTAAGTTAAGTTCTTTAGGTTATACTGTTAGGAAAATCTTTATGGTTTAACCTGTGCCTCGTCAAGCAATTAACTAAATGGGCTGACTTGATGAGCTAGTGTTAGGGTGTTTAATTAAACACACCATTGTTTGCCTGACTCATTGCTTGTAGGTGATTGTGCATTGTAAATATTTATCTATGAAAATGATTGAAAGCCTTAGTTGATTATGATTCCATGTGCATGCTTTTTCAGGGACGAAAAAAGGTTTAAGTGTGGGGATATTTGATGTGGTCTAAATTTGCACATTTCCTATAAATATTCCGTACACTTTTTGGTCACTTTTGGTTAAATTCTACTAGAATTTGGTTCATATTTAGTTTTTTAATAATTTAAGAGACCATGGGCTAAAATTATATATTGGAGCTAACTTATTTAGTTTGTTTGTTTAATTTAAATTATAGGCCCATGTGTACATGTGACCCAAAATGAGAAAGATGGAAAAGTGAATAAACCTAATTGGTATAATATATATTGAAGATTATTAAAGAAAAAGAGGGAAGTTGGTGGCCGTGGAGATCAATAGAAAAAAAGAAAAGAAAGAATCGATTGTGCTGCTGCTGTGTCGTTCGAAGAAAAAGAGAAAAAAGAAGCAAGCAAGCTAGCACGTCAATAAGTCAATCGAATTAATTAAGCTACCAGGCAGGCACGTCAATTAATTTAAGCAAGCAAGCAGATAGCTGATTAATTTTATTTGTTTTCGATGAATGATAACTTGTTTTGTTTTTCAGTTTTTGTTTCTGTTTTGAACATTATGAGTAGCTAAACTTGTTATGGTTGCTTAGGTTTGATGAACTAGACTTTTTATTTGAATGAATAATTATTGGTTTTGAATGAATGTGTTGATTTATATGTTTAGACTTTGAATCCGATTCTTATTATTTGTGTGTTGGAATTGGTTGGTTTGATAATATATTTGCTGATTCCGTTGATCTAGATACTTAGAAATATACTCTAGATTCGGGAATTAGTCTAGGTTGTCAACTTTTAGTTTTCGGTTTAGACCTTGAAAGTGAGAAATCTAATTCAAGTGTAATAATTATTAAAATCAATCAACTAAGGCGTGCAATCAATTCTTGAAAGTGAGAAATCTAATTTAGAATTGCTAGGTTATTAAATAGACGTTGTTTGACAGTTTGGGTAGCCGATAACTCGTGTTCACCTGTTTATTCGCGTCTAGAATTTCCTGGGGTTTCGTTTTTTTTAGTTTATTTAGCTTCGTAACTTGAGGGTTTTAGTATTTAAATTATCTTTTACCTGATAGTTGTGGGATTTGATGGTCGATAACTCGAGTCAATCCATTTTAGCACTTTTTCGCTTCTCTTACTGTCAGATTCGGCTTATCTTCCGGGGGTTTATCGAGTCAGACAGGGTCTTCATTCAATTCCAAAAATTAGGATTTCATTCATGAGTCTAGGGATTCTTGCCTAGGTAACCTACTTTAATCTTCACTTGTGTCTCAGTTTATTCTCTAGTTTTCGAGTTTGCCAGTCTGTCTAGTTATTTATTTATTTAGTTGCAATTTAAGAACCATTTTCTCATCAAATCAATTTAGTAGGCTAGGAGTCGATAGAGATTTATTTTCAAGAGTCGTTAGATCTGTGATAAAGGTTCGATAATCCGGACTTATTTACTTAGCTACACCGCGACCGGTGCACTTGCCGTTAGTGTGTGGTTTTGTAGGTTTTACCATTTTTAAAACTTGTTTTAATTTAATAGATACACTTTAACACATCAGGGATGCACAAGAAAAAGGGTTTATCAATATCATATCGATCGACACCAAAAATCAAAAAGCTGATTTGTTCACTAAAATATTTGATAAACCTCGTTTTTATGAATTAATCAACATGCTTGGTCTAATTTCCTTTTAACCCTTCTCTTTGATAAAAAAAAGGGGGAAAGAAATTTGAAAGAAAAATCTGTTTTTCTTACTAATATTTTCTAATATTGTCAGCCATTCTTTTGTGTTTTGATCCAAACACAATTTTCTTAAATTGATAAAAACTTTCAGTTCAAAAAGCTGAAAGTTTTGGGGGAGTAAATACTACAAATTTCATCATCTCATGTTATGTGACATCTGCCCCGAACCCCGAATCCGGATGCCGATTCAAACCCGAAGTTGTTATAATTGTAATTCGTATTTATTTCTTCGAAATGTCACGTTCATTAAAATTATGAATAAATATGTCGAATCTTTACGTTATTCTCATCGTATTTAATCAATCGCATTATATCTCAAAATATTTAAAGAATACTAAATAATCACTATTTATATTACCTAAATCCAAAAATATATATATATATAGTGCTTTATAAAAGAAAATTAAATAAAAACGTCAAACGAATAACGCTTCTAAGTCTCGAAATAGTCTTTTAATAACTTAAACGAATGAAAACTATAAAAACGTCACTTATATAATCGTTACGTTTCAACTTGGTTAAGTGAGTTAATTAATATAACTTATAAGCTAAACTTTGTGCCTAAAGTGTAAATCTTGAAACTTAAATTAAAGTTATAAACTTAAAATTTAGAAAACTTGAAACCATAGGGACTAAAGTTGTAAAACTTTATAAAAACCAACCCCCCCTCTCTTTCACGCGTTTCCGGCCAGCCAGCAATTCCGGCCACATGCGTCTTTCCGGCGAGCATATCCAACGCGTTTTGACTAAAATTAATCGCACCAATACCTTCCTAAACTGATTTTGACCAAACCCGAATCCTTTTACGCACGAATTACAGCTATTAACGCGTCAATTTGGTCGTGAATGGTAATTGGAAATCAACGACATTTCCGTTAATAACTCAATCAATCGAAAAATTATGTTATTTCCAAACTCTCGCTCGATCCTACACACCCGATTAGCATTTACAAATTATCAAAACATCAAACATTCTCTCTGCAATACCAAAATCAAAACTTCAAAACTTTTCCTGCGACATTTACCAATCTCGACCTTCGGAGCATCAATCCGGGTAATTTCTATAGCCATTATCATACTCTTGATCATCTAAAGCTATCTAACACACCAATTACATCTCGTTTCATTCTGGATTTTCAAATTTTCAGTCCAAACCGTCGACTCTTGTTCCAAACCGAATCCATACCAAACCTTCACTACCAAGTAAGTTTCTTATATCAAAATGATCACCGTACAACGTAGAGTAAAAGCCCTCTGTTGATTTGGGATCATGATAACAGGTTTGGACGAATTGGGTCAATCTATGTTCTAGGGTTTATGTGAATATGGGTTTTGATGGAAAATAAATGTTAAAACAATTTCAAAACAGATTATGACAACAAATTAAATCTGGTCTACTGGTTGGGCGTGATGGTTAGGCACGCAGAGGTCACGGGTTCGAGACCCATTGCCTCAGTTTCTGATATTTTTATAATTTAAACATTTTAAACATTAACTCTTAATTTTCTAACAACCTAAATGACACATTTTGAGTTAAATATTATTCTAAGGTTTAAAAACATATAAATCTTAATATAAGTATACAAATAATATGTTTCATTGCTTTAAGTAAATTATATACCAATAATATATAAATACCAAAATAGATTCTTGTAAAAAAAAAAACTAACAATGGTTTCGTATAAAATATATATGAAATTACGATTACGATTCGTACCAAAAAATCTCAGTTTATAATCTAAAACTCTAAATCCCAAAATCCGAAACCGTCGATCTCGGATTTGTGATTCTGTTGCTATTGTTACGTTTCTAAGTAGTACTTTTCCCAATTAATTAGGTGGTACCGACATTTGGGAAATTCTCGGTTCATTTTAGTTGCGTTACTGTTTCGATTTTCTTCGTTTCACGAGGTGAGTAAACTCACTCCCCTTTTTTTTACTATTTATGTTTTTGGGGCTGAAATACATGTTCATATAATACTACGGTTTTTCGTTTCTTTGTTTCTATTTCAAATGAGATCATAAAATGTTTTAATCTTGCCGGCCGCTTGATGCAAAATTATGTGATAGTTAATAGTATTTATATATTCTTGTAATTTCCACCGGTACGATGTTAGCGCTAATGGCTTGACAAGCCCACCTACACTAATGGCCTGATAGGTGATTTTAACCCGGCGATTCTATGTTCAATTCTATGTGCTGGTTACTAGTTACTATATATGATGCTTGTTGCTACGTTGCTATGTCCCTTAGATGCTTAAACATTTATTGATAACTTATATATATCGAGACGGTTAAATGACGGTTAAACGATAGTTATCAGTATTTGTAACATGAGTGGTTCCTCATGACTTGTTGCTAAAAGTTACCCTGCGGGGTCTATGGATTCTTGGTTCTATGTGATTCTATGGTCATGGTTGAGATATATGATGATATTGCTATGCACATAAGATTGCGAAACATGTTTATAATGATCTCGGATTTCGTATTACGTACTATTACTGTGTTTTACTCACTAGCTAAATCTTTAGCTAACTTATTTTACATGTATTTCAGGTGGCGTTTGAGACGGTTATGGTTCAAGATACTTAGGATGCTTTGGACTTAGAATAAATAAACATGATTTATTTGTTGGTTTTATTACGATTTTAAGACTAGTTATTGCTTCTTTTATGTCACAACATTATTACCTTAATGATATTAAAATATGCATTTAGTGCCATGTGCTTTGTACTATTGATATCCAATTTACTTGACGCGCCCGGTGTTTTCCGCAGCCGGGCGGGGTGTCACATGTTATATACTGGTTGTTTCTTGCAGGATTCAGATATTGGTTGACGGCGTCAAAAGGAGGAAAGAGATTTGTATACTGATGTGTCAGTAGGCTCAGCTCGAATACTATTAGACATCAACTCTGTGATCAAACTAAAATTCAAAAAGAACTCGGTGATGAGGAGCATTTTCACAGACATTTGGCCTACACAAAGTGATAAGTTTTGACAAAAATGGACTGAGAGTATTTGTTTCTTGCTTGATTTTTTCCCAAATAACCCTTAACCGCAGCCCTGAATGACGCTTCTCGTTAGCTCTTCAGAATTTTTTGTTCTCGTGTTAATCTCCTCTGCTATGCGGAAGCATTGACTTGGAGTGATGATCTTCTATGTTATATGTAAATATAGACCTGAAGCTCTCATCAGCAGGTACATATAATCATATCCTCTGTTATACGTCAGTATAGACCTGGAGCACTGATCATCTGTAAAAACCCATATAAAGCAAAGCTTAAAATGTTTATACATCATGTCAATTGCTTGATGTGCCTTTTATTAAACCTAAACTCCACTTCACACCCGAAATACATTTACCTTGATCACTTGATCTAGGTCTATGTTCCTTACAATTACAAAAATCTTGCTTAATCATCTAAACCCAATATGTCCTGAGGTCAAAACAAGTTACTTTGCTGAATGTCTGTGGAAACCAAGTTGCTAGAGTTTCTTCAAATCGAACCAAAACATGATAAGATCGTCACAGGTTGTTTGTTGAAAGGAACAAGGCATGGGTTTAAATGGACAAACATACTGATAATCTTTCCAAATCTTTGTTCATCTGGATGATTGCCAGAAGCTCGTTTCTGTTTTCCTCGTGATCCATTCTGTTATACTGATTTGGTTCTTTCTGAAGTTTCGTTGCTAAAATGGGTCGATATCTCGGATCTATCTCACGTGTTTGGCTTGACACTATTTTAAAATATTTTTAATTTCAACTAGATTTGAGTTTTTATTTTCTTTTCAAAATTTTCTCATGATCCATTCTGTTATACTGTTTTATGCGACATTATAGTGTCGGGTGTGCGACACTATGTTCTCGGCGACACTATAATGTCGGGTTTGCGACACTACGTCGTGTTTAATATTCATCTGATGTGGGTCATATGGTTCATATCTCTGATTTTTCATCCCACGACACTAAACACGACTTTAAACCCTAAAACACACACTAATCTCATTCACTGAATTTTTTGAATGTTTTTGTTGATTCCAACCGGTAAGAATTGTTCATTTACATATTTCAAACATTCGTTTGATTTTATTGGATTGTGGTGTTGATCTGATATGGATTTGATTGATCTGTCTTTTGGATTTTTCACGATCTTGCGACACTAGTGTTCTTGTTGCGACATTGAATGAAAGTTCAGATTCAGCCTGCGACACTACCAAGGTTATGCTGCCCATGCCTTGTGGTAGTGTCGGAGGCTTGGTATGCTGCGACATTGTTATGTCGATCCACATGTCTTGCTATTGCGACACTACAATGTCGATGAACATGCGACATTGTTGCGACACTATTGTGTCGCATCTTTGCGACACTATGCTTTTCATTTTATTTTTTTTTATTTTTTTTCTCTTTCATTTGTTTTATTTTATTTGTTTTTCTTTATTAATAACTAACAAATTTCCGGTTCGTATTTCAGGTTATTATATGGATCCAAAGCCTCCTCCGCCCATGAAGTTCGACAAGCGGTCGAACGTGGTCACTTATCTCAATGATGAGGACCCAAAGTCTGCATGATTTAGAGACGCGATATCATGGATGAAGGCGTCTCCGATATTTTATGCGGTCACGAAGGATTTAGTGATTGATCAACAACACATTCGAGATTTCTAGGAATCAGTGACATACAACCTCAATGCAAAGCCGGCCGAGATTAGGGCAAGTGTTATGGGGGAAGAGATTGTGCTCACTTCGATTGCACGGATGTTGCGTTTGGAGCGAGACGTTGGGATACCTTCTCTGCTTAGTCTCACCGATGTCTATGAAGGATTCTTGGAGATGGGCTATGAAGGTACTGACTATCTAGAGCGTCGGGAGAATAAGAAGACATTTTTGTCGAGAGAATGGAGGTTTATAGCCCATGTTATTATTGTATGCTTAGATCACCGGAAGGGTGGAACTGATGGGCTGAATTTTGAATGGGCCCGGGCAATGCTGAACTTGTGTAGGGGAGATAAGGCAAATATCCCACAGATGATATTTGAATAATATGATTGAGAACATCTCCGCCAAGAAAGAGAAATGACTGTTGTATCCACGTTTCATACATATTTTTATAGATGAGCTAAAGCTTGATTTGCAGAAATTGGGTGATCCTTTGAAGTTGACAAAGATGAATGTTCGAATTTTTGCAGACTGCTCCGCAGCTAGACATGATATTACGTGAAATATAACATATCTTTTTCGAAATATGTATACTGATGAAAGGTGGGAGTACATCGAAAAGCTGAAGATATCAGAAGATAAACGGTTTGGTGAGTTGTAGGAGAAGATTAAGGAGGACATCAAGAAAAGGAAAAAGTTTGTCGGGAAAAGGTCCGTACCATTTGAGGAGGAACTGGATGAGATTGAAGCTGAGATTGCTAAATCGAAAGGAACGAAGAAGCGGAAGGCGGCCGATAAATCACAAGTCGATTCTGATACTGATGTCAGAATAAAAAGGGCTAAAGGGAAGGAGCCTGAAGTATAACAGTCTTTGCCGAAAACCTTTATCAAGAAATTATAGAAAAAGTGTTTTGCGGGATAGGACGAGGACGTGATTCGTGGCGTGATACGTCGCTCGCAAACGAATGAAGTATGATAAAGACGAAGCTGATAAACGTTGAGGAAAGGGAGAGGCACAGGGAATCAGAAATGGAAGATTTGAGAAGGATTGTGTTAGACCAACATGTTCTGATAAAGAAGTTGCTGATAGAGTTGAATGAGGTGAAGAAAGAGGTGAAAGTAGGAGTTCCGGAAACTGAAACCGAAATAAATGAGATGGCATTTGTAGGAAAATATCCAACATTAAAGGAAATGGTTCAAACCGGGAAGAGGCGAAGAGAGTTTGTTGGTTTCAGCGATGCAGGTGGGAGCGGAACTGGTAAAGAGACAGAAGTTACTAATGATGTCTGTCTCGATATTGACACTGATTTGTTGGGAGAGGAAGTTGTGGCTGATAAAGCAAAGGATGGTGAGATGAAACTAGTGGATGAAGAGGAGGAGGAAAAATTGGTTGATTACGATTCAGAGCCTGAATTTTATGAAGTCGATGAAAAAGATATGGTGTATGTTGCTCAGAGGAGCAGAATGGAGGGTGACGTGTTCGAGCTCGATAAATCCGATTGGTTCAAGAAAGTAGAAGAACCAGAAACCGTCAGGCCTCTGTTCCAGAACTTGGATGCCCCAACCCCCAAAGACACAGATAACAAGATATTCAGTTGGAAATATAGTCTGGAGCTTCAGAAGTTTATGATAAAAAGGAGAGGGGGCGGGATCAGCTATGTTAGCAGCCGCAAACATTTCAAAACCTTCCCTAAGTGGGATTTGAGGCGTTTGGCGGTTCTCCCACTTATTAACGCAGATCAAAACGATCATGCAAAACTTTTGGAGGAGGAGATCCAAGCTGGATTAAAGGACAATTTTGTGAGCTTTGGATATAATAAGCTGAAGCGAAAGAGGTCAAAGAAGGATTTGGATTGGGTGACGGGCAAAGGAAAGATTGTACTAAAAATGAAACCGATAAAGACTGTTTTGAGGGTGAGAGTTCCAGATCCCAACTCGTCGAGATTGCAGGATTTTGAAAAATGGTTCTACGATAATCAAACAGGGTATGCGGTGATTCGTATAAAAGATGGGTCTGAATGGAGATTATTTGACCCGATGGAGGTTTTCGGTTTCTCTGATGATGACCTGAGGATCTTATGTGAAAACCCCATCAGGACAGGAGTCGGAGCCGAAACGAATAAAGAAGCCGCTTTGTTTGAGCAGAGGTGAAGGAGCTAGCTGAGAAAGTGCAAAAGCAGGCTGAGAAAGGCAGGAGCTGAAGATGGAGACCCGACACGTGAAGTACCTCCCTAGGGGGAGTATTGTTGACCACATGTAGGGTGGTACTTCACCGTGTCGTTAGTTGTATTTTGTTTGTTTTGTAATAGACTAGTCGTATTTCTTTTCCGCTGTAATAGTTAGTTTAGTCTATGTTTTAGTTACTTTGTTGCTTGTTTATGCGACACTGCATGCGACACTATAGTGTCGCATGCAGCATGTCTTAGCTTAGCAAGCAGGCAGTATCGCCTATGCGACACTGCCTGCGACACTAGTCACTGTATATAAAGTTGTTTTAGGGAATTTTGGACATAACTGTTTGGATCATATTGAATACAATTACACCTTTTGTTTCTGAGTTCGAATCTGGTTATTGATAGCAAGGAATTGACTGATTTATATCTTTGTTGCTTCCATTCTATTCTACTTTATCTAATCCTCATCTTCTAAATCTAATTTTTAATGGGTTTCATGGGTTGTTTACTTATTAGATCCAATTCTTAATCATTTTGTTACTAGATCTAGTGGTAACAAAGGGTTTTGATCTGATCTATATCATATATAGCACGAATTGACGATCTACTGGACCAACATAGTGTTTTAAATTTTGGGCCGTGTTGGATTCGATTCGTTTTATGTTGGCTGGGTTGTTTTTGTTGTTATTCTTTGGGCCAAGTTTTGGCCGGGTATAATACTGTCACTCTTTGGGCCTAAATTTGGAAAGTTGAGAGGAAATATCGTTGTTCGTAGTCGGGTATTTTCAAAAATCTTTTTATTCGGCCAAGTTGTTTGAATCAAAAGTTTTGAAGGGTAAAGATGTTGTATTGTTGGGTTGAGACGAAAAAAAATAAAAAAAAATATATATATTTTTCCAGGGGGATAGTTATTCATAGTCTACACAACGTATGTTTGACTCATTTGCTGCCTTGAAGAAAGAAATTTGTCGGATTTCATTGATAGATTTATATCCGTTGCAAATAATCTAAAGAAGCATGATCCTGAACTCACAAATCATGAACAAATTCAAAGGCTTCTTGAATCTCTTCCACCATAATGGAGTCTTCAGGTTAAAAATCTTAAGAAAGAGAGAAGGTTTTCAGATTACAAGCTGTTGGATGTGATCGACAAATTAAAATCTTTTGAGTTGGATAACAAAAGAAAAGAGTTTTACCAAGCTGTGCTTCAACCTCAAACCAACACGATAAATACTGACCTCATCTCATCGGTTACAAGCATACTTGACTACAAATCTGAATTGACTGAAAGACTGAAGTCAATGAAATCTGATTCGAAATCAACTGCAGAGATGAGGGAGAACGCCATAGAAAGTTGTGTTTCTTCAATAGTTGATAGTGAGAGAAAATATGAGTGTGTCAATCATTGATGATGACGGAAAGAAGGAAGCTGAGGATGAAGAGATGCTGAAGGGACATGAAGAGGAACGAAAAAGAAATACAAGGGTCTGCAACTGCGAGAAAGCCTTCGCCGCTGAAAGAATCGTCATGGATCTTCCTTATGAGACGGTTCAAGATATGTACTCTTCTGCATGCAAAATTCGTCTTTTTGGTGTGTATAAAGCTAATAGACTTTTGTTAACAAATCAAGCTGAATTAACCACCATAATACTGAATTTAAGAAAACTGAAGTTTCTTATTCGATTAAACTCAATGAAGCCTTGGCTGAAATTGATCTTTTGAAAAGAAATCTTTATGAACGAAATATCGAAAAAAATCTGTTAAGTGAAAGACTCATATTAGCACAGTTTGAATCCACAAAACTTCAAACAAAACTTGATAAGTGGACTGTTGCTAGTATGAAAATGAATGAGCTTGCAATAAAAGGGGGCTAGGGTAAAAGATGGGGTTGGGTATGACACAGAGGTTCAGACGGTTTTCCCGCCTCCATTCACTGTGTGTTATTCACCAACACCTAAACCTCATCCTAAAAATGATTTGTTTGAACAAGAATCTAACAGTTTGCATGCAGGTTTTGAGGGAGTTAATCTGAAGGAGGTGCGAGATGATTATGATTCGTCGACTGGTATGGGTTATAGTAAAACGGGTACTGACAGTCAAGCTAATGAATGCTCGGTTCCTGTTGTTTCTAATCTTGTAACGGTTGTTACTTCTAATCTCTTTGATAAGTTTAAAGCAGGTGAAATCCTACGTTTGAGCCTGTCAAGAGTGAGAAGGAAGAGTTAATTTAGGAATCAACTAATCATCAAGCTGCAACTACATCTACACACTCAATTCCCATCAATTAAGATCCGTTGGAAGCAGAGGTACTTATTGAAGACTGGACAAGTTCAGATGATGAATCAAAGACAAATGAGAGTCTCGAAGATTCAAAGATCAAGATGTCATCTGCAACTGTCAAATCTAAAATGCTTCCAAAACCTGAATCAAGTTAAATCAGGATCTCATTTCCAGCTTCAAGACAAGTCAATCTTCCATCCAGAGCTCAAAAGAAGAAGCCCTCACCTCTATCCATCTTATCTCAAGTTTGTAAAAGATTTGAACAAGTAAGTGAAGATCTCATCTCCCATCCAACAACCCACAACTAAACAAAAGAAGCAACAAGTTTCTTAACAACTTGCAACAAGCTCGAAGAAAGCCTCACCCCCAGCTACTACACACGGCCCGGTCAAGCATCAAAATCCATTCAAAGCTTGCTTTAAGTGTGGAAAGGGTGATCATGTGCTCCAGAAATGCCCAAAAGGACATGCTTCGGACGGTAAAGGCAAAACAAATTGCTTCTCCGGATCAGAGTCTTTGAGAAATCCTCCACATGGTAAAGGTAAACAGGTTTGTTTCTCTAGATCGCAAGGTAAAAATCATACATCTTTAAATGGTCGGATGATGATTATTCTATCTCTACCTTCTCATGTCAAGCCGGTTTCACATTATTCAAAGATGAATGTGACAAAATCATCAAAACCAAATTCTTATTCTTCAGGACTTAAACTAAAAATAATTTCCAAATTTAGTTCTATCAAATTGAAAATGTTTGAATCAAAACAAATTTGGCAAATTAAAAAGAGAGAGGAAAAGATAATTGATACAAGAGCATGTTGCGTGCATAGACAGGTGTCTTCCACTGATGAAAATGGAACGCCCAGGACTACGATGGCCTGGGTTCCCCTTTCTAACTAATCTGTTGATGAGTGCAGGAACATTTCAGGAGGACTGTTAGTAATCCAGTTTACTGACAGAAAATGTTCCATATTCAAATTTTGTGGCGGAACAAACAGGTTATGGTGCTGGTATCTTATCCACATTCTGGATCCTTCTTTGATTTTCCCATATCTAATTTCACAGCCACTGCATTTTTCTTGATAACTCTTTTATAATCTTTTGATAGGGTAATATGGAAGGCGTTACTCTGGTAATTTCTGTTTTATATATAGTAGATAGTAAAAAAAACTAAAAAAAATTAAAAAAAGGTGGGGGAGTCTAACTTATTTATTCGTATTTTTTATCAAGTTTTCACATCCCTTTGAGGTCGTTTTTTGAGTCTTTTGAAAATTTCAATTTTGCGCTTTAAAATAGAAATTTTGGGTGAGTAATATCTCAAATGAAAATGTACTGAATATCATTAGTCCAAACTTCTTTTTTGTGTATATATTTTGTGTTTTTTGCAGGTTTTAGGTTTGTATGGAAAGCATCTGAAGGAGGATAATATTTTGTGTGATGATATGTCAATAGGCTCAGCTGGAATACAAGTAAACAACAATTCTATGATCAAACTAAATTCAAAAGAGCTCGGTGAAGGATCATTTTCACAGATATTTGGCCTGCATAAAGTAATAAGTTTTGACAAAAAGAGGCTAAGAGCATTTGGTTCGAGCTTGATTTTTTCCAAATCCAAACCCCTTAACCGTAGCCCTGAATGACGCTTCTCGTTAGCTCTTCAGAATCTTATTTCGTGTTTATCTCCACTGCTATGCGGAAGCATTGACCTGGAGTGATGATCTTCTCTGTTATATGTAAATATAGACCTGAAGCTCTCACCAGCACGCTCAGATGATCATCTCCTCTGTTATATGTAAATATAAACTTGGAGCGCTCATCATCTGCAACCCACATGTAAAGTTAAGCTCACAATGTTCCTACATTAAGATCGTTGTTTGACGCTTCATACATAAGAATATGCTCACATGTAAAGCTAAGCTCACAATGTTTCTACATCAAGATCATTGTTTGACGCTTCATACATAAAACCCAACTCCACCTCACCCCCAAATACATTCACCTTGATTATTAACTAATCTTGGTCTATGCCCACCCAAATTACAAAATCTCGTTGAATTATCTAAACTCAATAAGCCATGATGTCAAAACAAGTTACTTTGTTGTATGTCTATGGAAACCAAGTCACCGGAGTTTTTTCAAATCCAACCAAAACATGATAAGATCATCACAGGATTGTTTGTTGAACGGAACAAGGCATGGGTTTAAATGGACAAACATATTGACAATCTTTGCAAATCTATGTTCCTCCGGATGATTGCCCGAAACACGTTTCCTAATTTCCTCGTGAATCATTCCGTTTAGTATCTTGATTCCTCTTAAAATACGTAGTACAAATGGGTCTTGGTTTTGGATTTATCTCAAATGGATGCGTTTGACTTTATTTTAAAATATTTGTAATAATGACTAGATTTAACTTCAAATTTCTTTAAAAAAAATTTATTCTTCTAGGGTTTTTGCGAAACTACAGTTTCGCATTTGCGAAATTGCTTACTGTTAAAGCATCCTGTCTGGGTCGATCTGTTTCAATTTATGCTCAAATCAACATTTCAAAACCCGACTCTAAAACCCTAGTTTCACAAAACCTTAATCTGACATTTAGAAGTGTTTTTGAGTGCATTTGATCGGTAAGAATTGTGATTAAACATGTTTCAAACCCTCGTCTTCCTTTTAAATCAAGTTTTACACTGATCTGATATGGTTTTGATTGAATGTTGGTTGATCGCTGTTTTGCGATACTAAGTTTCCTTTTGTGATACTGAACGAAAGTTCAAAATACGTTTGCTATACTACCCTATTATGTTGTCCATGCACACTCGGTAGTATCGGAAATACATGTGCTGCGATACAATAGTGTCGATGGCATGCGACACTGTTATGTCGCAATTTTGCGAAACTAATTTCTGAATTTTTTTTATTATTATTATTTTGTTTTTATTTTTAATATCTATTTTTTTTTAATTTTTTTTGTATTTCTATTTCTCATTATCGCTTAACTAATCAGTTTCTGTTTGTGTTTCATGTAAATATGGAACGAAAGCCCCCTCCACCGTTGAAGTTCGAACGTAGATCGAACGTGGTCGCTTATTTAAATGATAAGGACCCTAAGACTGTCGGTTTTCGAGATGCGATCTCATGGATGAAGGCATCTCCGGTATTCTACTTTGTTACCCATGACCCGGTTATGAACAAACAGCCAGGAGAGATTTTTGCTACTGTCATGGGGGAGTGTATTGCCTTTACTGCTGAGGATGTTGCTCGGATGTTGAAAATGGAGCGTGACGTCGGGTCACTGATGCTACTAAACACGACCAACGTGTACAACGGGTTTATCGAGATGGGTTACGAAGGAACGGACTTCTTGGCTCGCCGGGAAATCAAGAAGTCGTTTCTGTCAAAAGAATGGAGGTTCATTGCCCATGTGATTATTGCCAGTTTAGATCACAGAAAAGGGGGAACAAATGTGTTGAATTTTGAGTGGGCAAGAGCAATGCTAAACTTATGCAGGGGGGACAAAGCCAATATCCCACAAATGATTTTTGGCTATGTGATTGAGAACATTCAGTCATCAAGGAAGGATAAGTGGCTACTGTACCCAAGATTTGTACAAACGTTTATTGATGATTTGAAGCCAAATTTGTCACAACTCGGGGATGTTCTGGTATTGACACCAATGAACATCCGGATATTTGCCGACTATGCTGCACCACATTATGATTTCTCTCGAAATATCACCTATCTTTTCAGAAACATGTATACTGACGAGAGATGGACTTACATTGAGAAGATGAAAGTCAGTGAGGAGAAAAGGTTCAAGGAACTGAGGGAGGTGATCAAAGAAGATATAAAGACGAGAACGAAGTATGTTAAGGAGAAGAATGTGCCGCTCGAAGAAGAGATAGATGAAATCGAGGCCGAGCTAGCCAAGTCAAAGAGAAAGCAGAAACGTAAGGCTGCTGAACGATCACCGTCCCATACTGAATCTGATACTGATGTCAGAAGCAAAAAGGCCAAGGGTAAGCAGCCAGAGACTTCAGAAAGAGTGCCCGATATGTTCAAAAGAAAGACAGAGAAGAAGAGTTCGGCTGGATTAGATGAGGGCGTGATTCGTGGGTTGAATACGCCGCTCGCAAATGAACTGAGCATGGTGAAAACAAAATTTATGAACTTGGAGGAGTGAGAAAAGCACAGGGAAGGTGAAATGGAGGATTTGAGAAAGATTGTTCTTGATCAACAGTGTTTTATCAAGAAACTTTTGACTGAGCTAAATAAGGTTAAAAAAGAAGTAAAGGTTGGGCAGACTGAAACTGAAGCAGAAATTGATGAACTTGTGAATATTTCGAGATATCCGACGTTGAAGGAGATGGTACAAACAAGCTCAAGTAGAAGAGATTTCGCAGGTTTCAGTGGTGCGGGAGGAA
Source organism: Tagetes erecta (assembly GCA_030867185.1). Taxonomy (NCBI): domain Eukaryota; kingdom Viridiplantae; phylum Streptophyta; class Magnoliopsida; order Asterales; family Asteraceae; genus Tagetes; species Tagetes erecta. The sequence continues at coordinate 37,449,736 of CM061489.1, read as the reverse complement.
GCAAAACTGCTAAAGAAACAGAAGTTACTGATGACTTCTGTTTCGATGTTGAAATTGATTTGGGAGGTGATGAAGTAATTTTGGAAAAGTCAAAGAATGAAGAATTGAAGCTGGTGGAAGAAGATGAAGAACATTTGGTGGATTATGATTCAAAGCTTGAATTTTACGAAATGAAAGAAAAGGAAATGGTGTATGCTGCTTAAAGGAGTGCGGTAGAGGGTGACATGTTTGAGTTAGATAAATCCGACTGGTTCAAGAAGGAGGAGAAACCAGAAACCACCACTCCTCAATTTCAGAACATTGAAGCCCCGGCCTCTAAAGAATCTAATAACAAGATCTTTAGCTGGAAGTTCAGTTTGGAACTGAAGAAATTTATGATAAAGAGGATAGAAGGCGGAATCAGCTATGTCAGCAACCGCAAACATTTCAAGACATTCCCAAAATGGGATTTGAGGCGGTTGGCGGTACTACCTTTGATCAACGCAGATCACAACGATCGTGCGAAACTTTTAAAAGAGGAGATTCAGGCGGGATTAAAGGAAAACTTTGTGTCCTTTGGATATAACAAACTGGAAAGGATAAGATCGAAAAAACATTTGGATTGGGTCACCGGGAAAGGGAAGATCGTATTGAAGCTGAAACCGATCAAAACAGTTCAAAGATTAATGGTGCCAGATCCAAGTCCTTCAAGACTGCAGGAATTTGAAAAATGGTTCTACAACAACCAAACTGGTGAAGCGGTTGTGCGTACGAATGATGGGGCTGAAATAAGATTGTTTGATCCAATGGAGGTTTTCGGATTCTCAGATGATGATTTGAAAATTCTGTGTGAGAATCCAATTAAATTCGGATCTGGAGCAGAGACGAAGAAGGAAGCTGCCCTTTTTGAAAGGGTAGCTAATAGGGCACGAGGGATACAGTCGGAGGTTAAGCAACTAGCAGAGAGTGTGCAAAAACAGATAGACTTGTACGCAGATGTTCGTGAGTTGACCGAGATGATTGAAGCTGCAAAGGCAGGAGCTGAACCAGAAGACCCGACAGGTGAAGTACCTCCCTAGGGGGAGTATTGATGACCACATGTAGGGTGGTACTTCACCGCGTCGTTATCTTTATTGTTATTGTATTTGCTTTCGTGCAATAGTTTAGTCGTACTTTGATTTAGTTGTAATAGTTAGTTTATGATGTCTAGTTTAGTCTTTGTGGTTTGTAATCTTGCGACACTGCATGCGATACTGAGCATCACATGCAGCTTGGTCCTGTCTAGCAAGCAAGTAGTTTCGCAATTGCTAAACTACTTGCGATACTAAGTTCTGTATAAATAGGTGTTTAGGGCTCATTTGTACACAACACTTGAAAATTTATTGTATACATCTTGTGCTTTTGATCTTGTGTTCGATTCTAGTTATTTGCATTTGCAAGGATTTGTTTTGATTATATCATTGTTGCATCCAATCTATTCTACTTCATCTAATCTTCATCTTCTTAATCTACTTCTTAATGGGCTTTTTATGGGTTATTCACAATTTGATCAAAATCATAACCATTTTGTTGTTAGATCTAGTGGTAACAAAGGGTTTTGATCAGATCTAAATCATAATTGCATGGATTAACGATTATCAGGACCAACAGGTCTCCGTAGCACTTTTTAAAAATTTAATTTAAATTGTAAGTTATGAATTTTTTTAAACCTGTATTGTGTCTTTTGTATATCATATATTGTGACCGTCTCACACTTTTTACCATTTTTACATTTTGTAAAAGTAGTCCATCCATGTTAAAACTAACTCTCATTACAAGTCACAACACCATAAATCTACCTATAATTTTTTGTCACGTGTTTTCTTAGGTGTGAATTCTACTTGTTGGACCTGAATTGTAGTCTAATATTATCAACACAGTCAAAGTCAACGCAAAAGTCAAGACGACGCGTTCGGGACGAAGATTAGAGACAAGACGTTGAAGACGTAAAAGATTACGGGTTTAATAGTTAATAAATATATTTTGTGTCAACAAAATATATTTAATTAATTTTAGTCTTTTATAAGTTTTAATTGTATTTTCCTAATTGTCTTGTTTTATTTTATAGTCTAGGGTCTTAAGTGTCATTAGGCTATAAATAGTAAATGGCTATTAGGGTTTCATTAAGCTTGCATGAGCTAGTGATTGAGGGTTTTCATTGTAACATATTTTGCAATCTATTTTACAGATCAAATCTGGATTTTATTTGTGTTCTTCAAGTGTTCATATCTTATTCATCACATTTTATATCATTTGATATAAAATCTTCACAAATTACTGATTCAAAGCTGTTTTGGGACCAACAAATGGTATCAGAGCCAAAGTGAGATCCGTTTTTGAATCATTTGTTGAAGATTATTACTGTTTTTGAAGAATGAGTAGAAGATTTAGAGAGAGAAAACAGATCTGGTGTGTTTCTAGAGAAAGAAACTAGATCTGAAAGTTTAAATCATCAATAAATCTTCAGATCTACAACAATCTGTTGTAGATCTACTCTTGATACCATCAAAATCGTCATCTTCGCAACAAATTTTACCAGAAATCAAAAGAAAAATATCAGATCTGAGATTTTCTCTTACACACAGTTGTGTGTGTGTTCTTGGTGTTCTTGGGGCTTGAAATCTTCATTTTGCGACACTAGACCACATACTGAACGAAAGTTCAAAATCCCATGCGACAGTACTGCTTCGACATAGTGTCGAAAGTACAGCTTCGCGTATTTGCGACACTAGATCAGATCTATGCGACACTACATTTCTTGACATCATTCCTGCACCAACAATTAACCAAACAAACCCAAAATCATTCACCGAGACCAGATCTGTGCGACATTATTACAGATCTGTGCAAAATCACCTAAAAAAAATTTCAAACCAAAACCAACAAAGAACAACCATTACTTACCAAACATCAAACAAGTTCAGATCTGTTAAACCAAAACAATTTCAAACACCATTTCAAACAAATCAAAACCAAATAACCATTTCTTGACACTCTAACCCAACACTTCACCAAATAACCATTTCTTGACACCCAAAACTCAGATCCATTAACCAAAACCCACATCCATACTCGATCTAAACATTTAAAAAAAAACCACTAACCATAACCAAATAACCATTTCTCCAAACCATACCACACCATAAACAACAAACCCTTTTCGCCATCACACCTGCTCCATCACCTCTCATCCACCATCTTCTCGATTCACCATTTTTACTGCCACCCTACAACCTTCATCATGTTGTCATCGTTACTACATCTTAACCACCCCTTCACCGCCACTATCAGCCTTGAAACACATACAATATATGGATCTGTTTTTGAAATAGAGTAAAGAAACCGAGATCAAGAGTAAGGTAACTAAAAAAGAAATGATCTGTGGTGTATTTGTTCCGGCAAGCTAAAACAAAAAGAAAAGGGTAGAAGCAGAAGCAACAGATCTGTGTATTTCTTGATGGTTGTGTGCTAACAGTAGTTAACAAAGAAGGTTGTGAGTGATTTTGTGTAACATTAACAAGAAGAAGGAACAAAGTCAAGTAGTGTTGTCGTTTTGGTTACCGGCTTCGAACAGTAACCAAGAAAAGAAGCAGCAGGAACACTATTGTTGTTTTCCGACGTGTATAAAACAAGAAGAAATCGAGTATGTGTTTGTGTATGTGTTGATGTTAAGTTCTTGTGTGTATGTGCTCGGACGAGAGAGAGAACAGAAGATGTGTTGTTGTTCGTCATATTAAACAAAAGAGAGCACCAACTAGTGTGTTCATGTGTGTGTGAACCGTAGAGAGAGAGAACAAGATATTTGTTGAAGTGTGTTGTTTTTGCTATTAAGTTGATGATGTTGTGTTGTTGAGCTGTTGTTAAAAAGAAACAAGAGAGAAAAGGTGTATGTTCTTGTATGTGTATTTTTTTGAATGAACATGAGAGAGAGAAACATATGTATGTTGAAGTGTAGTTGTTGTGTTGTTTAACGGCTGACTTATGTTTTAAAAAAAATAATAAAAAGAAAGAAGGTGGGTTAGGGTTTATATGGGCTGAGATATGGGCCGAGATAATGGGTTGAGATGCTGAGTCTTGTGGGCTACGAAAATTTTCATAAATTAGGCTGCAAATTGTGCTGGAAAATTGGGATATGAAATTAGTCTTTTGTATTAATATAAATTTTTGGGCCATTTTCGTTTGAGTGGACGTTAAATTTCTTTTTCAAAAGTGACGTCTTTCGCCAGGTATTTAATATAAAATTTTATTGGCGATTTCGTTAAAGTCATCATTAAATTGAAAAGGTGACGTCATTGGCCAGGAGTTTGCGTTTTAAATTTTTGGGCCAAAGTTTTGTAAGTTGAGACCATTTTTTGTCATTTGGTGTCAACTTGTTTTTGTCAATTTTTTTTCAACTGAGTTGAAAACATCTTCTGTTTTGGCCGGGTAATTTCAAACTTTTGTTTGGGCCGAGTTGTTTGAACCGAACGTTCTTTGGGGTGTTTCGGTGAAACGAAAAAGTAATTTTCCCGGGGGAGAAATATTTTTAATTTTTTGGGAAAATTGTTTTTGGGAAAATTAATCTTTTATAAAAAAATATTCTTTTTCAAGAGCGGGTTTTAATTGCAAAATTTTTAAATTAAAAAAAAATGTCTTACGCAGAACTTTTTAACTCCTTTGAATCTGATGATCTCACAATGGCACAAAGCCGGTTTGATAATTTTGCAGTTTTAAAGAATGAAAGGATGCCCGTGTTTCTCGATCGATTTGTGATGCTGGCAAGTAATCTAAAGAATCATGATCCTGAACTCACAAATCATGAACAAATTCAAAGGCTTCTTGAATCTCTTCCACCAGAATGGAGTCTTCATGTTAAAAATCTTAAGAAAGAGATAAAGTTTTCAGATTACAAGTTGTTGGATGTGATCGACAAGTTGAAATCTTTGGAGTTGGATGTAAAAAGAAATGAGTTTTATCAAGCTGTGCTTCAACCGCAAACCAACACGATAAATACTGACCTCATCTCATCGATTACAAGCATACTTGACTACAAAACTGAATTGACTGAAAGACTGAAGTCAATGAAATCTGATTCGAAATAGACTGCAGAGATAAGGGAGAACGTCATAGAAAGTTGTGTTGCTTCGATAGCCGATGGTGAGAGTAAATCTGATTGTGAGTTGATCGTTGATGATAAAGATGAGAAAAATGATGAAGGAAAGAAGGAAGCTGAGGATGAAGAGATGCTGAAGGCAAAGGAAGAGGAACGCAAAAGAAACACAAGGGTATGCAACTGCGATAAAGCCCTTGCTGTTGAAAAAATCATTATGGGGCTTCCTTATGAGACAGTTCAAGACATGTGTTCATCTGCATGCAGAGTTCGTCTTTTTGGTGTTTATAAAGCTAATAAATTGTTGTTAACAAATCAAGCTGAATTAACCACCTTAAATACAGAACTTAAAAAGAATGAAGTTTCTTTTTCGATAAAACTCAATGAAGCTTTGGCTGACATTGATCTTTTGAAAAGAAATCTGTATGAACGAAATATTTAACTAAATCTTTTAAGTGAAGGACTCATATTAGCATAGTTTGAATCCATAAAACTTCAAACCAAACTTGACAAGTGGACTGTTGCTAGTTGAAAATGAATGAGCTTGCTTCAAAACAAAGGGGGGCTAGGGTAAAAGATGGGGTTGGGTATGACACAGAGGTTCAGACGGTTTTTTCGCCTCCATTCATTGTGTGTTATTCACCAACACCTAAACCTCATCCTAAAAATGATTTGTTTGAACAAGAATCTAACAGTTTGCATGTAGGTTTAGAGGGAGTTAATCTGAAGGAGGTGCGAGATGATTACGATTCTTCGACTGGTATGGGATACAGTAAAACGGTTACTGACACTCATGCTAATGATTGTTCAGTTCCTGTTGTTTCAAATCCTGTAACGGTTGTTTCTTCTAATTTCTTTGATAAGTTTAAAGCAGGTAAAATTCCTACGTTTGAGCCTGTCAAGAGTGAGAAGGAAGAGTTAATTTAGGAATCAACTAATCATCAAGCTGCAACTACATCTACACACTCAATTCCCATCAATCAAGATCCGTTGGAACCAGAGGTACTTATTGAAGACTGGACAAGTTCAGATGATGAATCAAAGACAAAGGAGAGTCTCGGAGATTCAAAGATCAAAATGTCATCTTCAACTGTCAAATCTGAAATGCTTCTAAAACCTGAATCAAGTCAAATCTGGATCTCAGTCCCAGATGCAAAACAATTCGGTCATACCTCAAAAGCTCAAAAGAAGAAGCCTTCACCTCTGTCCATCCTATCTCAAGTTTGTAAAAGACTTGAGAACAAGCAAGTGAAGATCTCATCTCCCATCCGACAAACCACAACTCAACAAAAGAAGCCACAAGTGTGTTCCACTTTCACTTCTCCACATAAGAAGCCACAAGTCTTCCAACAAGTTGCATCATGTTCAAAGAAAGCTCCACCCCAGCTGCTTCACACGAGCCAGTCAAGCTTCAAAAGCCATTCAAGGCTTTCTTCAAGTGTGGAAAGGATGATCATGTGCTCAAGAAATGCCCAAAAGGACATGTTTCGGACGGTAAAGGCAAACAGGTTTGCTTCTCCGGATCAGAGTCCAGAAGGAATCCCCCATATGGTAAAGGTAAACAGGTTTGTTTCTTTGATTTTCAAGTTAATAATCATACATCTTCGAGTGGTCGGATGACGAACATTCCATCCCTACCTTCTCATGTGAAGCCGGTTTCACATGATTCAAAGATGAATGTGACCACATCATCAAAACCAAAATCTTTTTCCTCGGGACAAAAACAGAAAATGATTTCGAAATTTAACTCTTTCAAATCGAAAATGTTTGAGCCTAAACAAATTTGGCAAATTAAAAAGAAAGAGGAAAAGATGACCGATACAAGAACAGATTGTGTGCTTAAACAAGTGTTTTACGCTAATGAAAATGGAACGCCCAGGACTACGATGGCCTCGGTTCCCCTTTCTAACTAATCTGTTGATGAGTGCAGGAACATTTCAGGAGGACTGTTAGTAATCCAGTTTACTGACAGAGAATGTTCCGTATTCAAATTTGAGGCGGAACAAACAGGTTATGGTTCGGGTATCTTATCCACAGTCTGGATTTTTCTCTGATTTTCACACACATATTTTCACAGTCATTGCATTTTTTCTTGATAACTCATTTATAATATTTTGATAGGGTAATATGAAAGGCGTTTCTTTGGTAAATTATGTCTTATATATTGTAGATAGTTAAAAAAAATTTATTAAAAAAAACATAAAATAAAAATTAGGGGAGTCTAACCTTTTTACTCATATTTTTTATCAAGTTTTTACATTCCTTTCAGGCGCTCTTGTGTCTTTTGAAAATTTCAATTTTGTTCTGAAATAGAAATTTTAGGGGAGTAATATCTCAAATGAAATGTACTGAATATCCTTAGTCCAAAATTCATTTCTATGTAAATATTTTGTGTCTTTTGAAGGTTTCAGGTTTGTATGGAAAGCATCTGAAGGAGGATATTGATTTGTGTGATGATGTGTCAATAGGCTAAGCTCAAATACAAGTAAACAGCAATTTTGTGATCAAACTAAATTCAAAAGAGCTCGGTGATAAGGATCACTTTCACAGATATTTGGCCTGCACAAAGTAATAAGTTTTGACAAAAATGGGCTGAGAGTATTTGATTCGTGCTTGATTTTTCCCAAATCCAAACCCTTTAGCCGCAACCTTGAATGATGCTTCTTGTTAGCTCTTCAGAATTTTATGTTCTCGTGTTAATCTCCTCTGCTATGGGGAAGCATTGACCTGGAGTGATGATCTTCTCTGTTATATGTAAATATAGACCTGAAGCTCTCATTAGCACGTACAAATAATCATCTCCTCTGTTATACGTCAGTATAGACCTGGAGCGCTGATCATTTGTAAAACCCATTTAAAGCTTAACTCAAAAAATGCTTCTACATTAAAAATTCATTGTTTGATGTTTCATTCATTAAATCCAAACAACATTTCACCTCTTAAATACATTCACGTTGATCACTTGATCTCGGTTTATGTCCCTCCAAAATTACAAAAATCTTGCTGAATTATCTAAACTCAATAAGCCATGAGGTCAAAACATGTTACTTTGCTGAATATCTGTGAAAACCAAGTCGCTTGAGTTTCTTCAAAGCGAACCAAAACATGATAAGATCATCACAGGGTGTTTGTTGAAAGGAACAAGGCATGGGTTTAAATGGACAAACATATTGACAATCTCACCGAGTCTATGTTTCTTTGGATGGTTACTCGAAACGCATTATCTGATATCCTTTCGTGAAGTTTTTATTTTTATTTTATTTTATGTTTGGGTTCTTGAGTCTTGTTGGTCGGGTGTACCTTTTGTGATATGTTCTCTTTGTCTAAAATATTTGTGATCTTGTCGGACTCGTCCTCTCATTTTTTATTTTTTAATTTCAAAACAAAATATATATATATATATATATATATATATATATATATATATATATATATATATATATATATATATATATATATGTTCTTTAGATTTTATTAGTTAAAAAAAATCCAAAAAGATTTTTAATTTCAAATTATTTTCAAGTCTTCCATATTATGCTATTAAAATTTTATCATATTAACATGCATTTCACGAGAAATTGCACACACAAACGGACACGGGTTCGCTTTTTTCGTACACAAATAAACACGGGTTTATTTTGTTTAATGAAATGATCAAATGAGAGATCTCGAGATTTTGTTTGTGATTGTGTTACAGATATTTGCTGCAAGTGATGGCCGATCATCAGTTGAGCAAAGCACCTTACTAGAGAACCTGTTCCTCAAAGTTTGCAGAAGATACCGTGCTAGGAATCGTCCTCCTACATCTTCAGAAGCACTCAAGAAAAGATAGTTCGAAAGCCGTTCCAGATCTTATGCACAGAAAATGGGGGAGCATACAATATGGGGGAGCTTGTGAGATTAATGATCTTCAACAACATAATTTGGCAAGCATCAGTCTTGGGGAAGTTTTGTTGGATAAAAAATTAAGATTGAAGCTTACCAAATTGAAGATCCAACAGTATTCACTAATCGGTGCTGATCACGATCCAAAACATGATAATAATAGACTATGAGGGAGTATTGTTGGACCTGAATTGTAGTCTAATATTATCAACACAGTCAAAGTCAACGCAAAAGTCAAGACGACACGTTCGGGACGAAGATTAGAGACAAGACGTTGAAGACGTAAAAGATTAGGGGTTTAATAGTTAATAAATTTATTTTGTGTCAACAAAATATATTTAATTAAATTTAGTCTTTTATAAGTTTTAATTGTATTTTCCTAATTGTCATGTTTTTATTTATAGTCTAGGGTCCTAAGTGTCATTAGTCCAAAGTGTCATTAGGCTATAAATAGTAAATGACAATTAGGGTTTCATTAAGCTTGCATGAGCTAGTGATTGAAGGTTTTATTGTAACATCTTTTGCAATCTATTTTAAAGATCAAATCAGGGTTTTATTTGTGTTCTTCAAGTGTTCATATCATATTCATCACATTTTATATAATTTGATCTAAAATCTTCACAAATTACTGATTCAAAGCTGTTTTGGGACCAACACTACTTTCAATTAATAATCTTCATAATTTCTTATTAAAAATCTCTAATATAATATAGGTAAACCATTTTTTCTTATACGGCATGTTTTAAGAGAATTTTGCTTATGTTGTATTATTTTAGATACTATTTCATATTAATAAAAATAAATGTAATTTGATCCTCCAATATTTAGTAAAATTTAAAAAAAAATTAAGAGTACTTACACTTTCAACCATTTCCTATTAGAGTGTACATGAGTCGGTTAATAGTTATTAGGATATAAAAATAAAAAATTGAGATAAGTTAGAAATAAACTACAATTAAATACCTCAATATTTATTAAGCATATATATAACTTTTTATACATATAGGAAAACCAATTTTACTTATGTGGCATGTTTTAAGAAAATTTTGCTTATGTGACATTATTTTAGATACTTTTTCATATTAGTAAAAGAATAATTGTAATCTGATCCCCTAATATTTAGTAAAAATTAAAAAAAGATTTAAGAGTAGTTACACTTTTAACATTTTCTTATTAGGGTGTGCATGAGTCGGTTTATAGTTAATAGGTTATAAAAATAAAAATTTGAGATAAGTTGAAAATAAACTACAATTAAATACCTCAATAATTATTAAGCATATATAACCTTTTATATGAAATTATATTTAAAAAAAATTACACCATAAAACCAAGCATTTAATTATCTTTAATTTGAGTATAATATTACTATACAAAAAGTAAATTTGTTAAATAAATCTTAATAACACTAATTACATTTTAATGACCTAATATTTAAGAAAATCTTGAAAAATTTAAGAGCATTTACATTTTCAACCATCTCCTACTATGGATGTGCATGAATCGTTTATATTAGATAGAGTATAAAAGAAACTTGGAAATAAAGTTAGTAGTAACCTACAATTAATTACCTCAATATTTTCTAAATACGTATAACTTTTTATACGACATTATTTAAAAAACTAAATAAAACCGAGCATTTAATTTTCTTTAATTTTAGTATATTAACACGCTATACTAAATAACAATATTTTTAAAAATAAATCTTATGTTCTGGTTTATCACGGTTTTAAAAATAAAAAATTCCTACTTAACGATAGATATTATTATTATTTCATTTCAAGATTTATTTTCGTTGAAGAGTTCTCTCTGTCACTCCGTCCCCCAATTAGGTCTTAAAACTAAATGGAACCGTCTGTGTATCATAATATATCCTTTAAATCACAGCATGAGTGTTATGTTCCCGAGTGTAACGCGGACACTAAACTAGTATTAACTATTTATTAATAATACTTATTAATAAGATGGAAAATCATGCGTCATTTGAGGTTCGAACTCATGACCTCTGTTTTAGTTGCGTAAGTTTTAAACACTCGACAATTAGACATGATGCCGTTTTTATTATCTATTTGAGACAAATAGTATGTATTGTTACATTTACTATTTTTATTTCCTTTTTTTTATTATTTTAATTTTAGTCTGCAGCTATTGCCGGTGTGTGAACTAACCTATTGGAATTCGGAATACGCATTTGTATTGAAGACATATGTATATAAAAGTTCATAGAGTATAGTGACTATTGCGTCGTCTGAGTATAGTGACTATTGCCTCATCATTGGGGTTTGTTGTATGCAAAATCATACCATCCATGCATTATTGTTCTCAATATTGTGTGTGTTTTTGACTTATTGTTCTTGATATTTTTTCTTCTTTTGTGAATAATTTTATGACGTGGGCCAATATTTCACAATATTGTTTGAGTTCATGAACTATTTTTTTAATATTGTTACACTCATTTGTTAACTGAAATGTTATTTAAGTGATATCATGGGAATCTTCATCTTACATGTAATTTCATCATAAACACCAAGCATGGTGAAGGTCCTGGTTCTAGTACTAGATTGAGATCCCAAACAATGCAATCGATTCTAGATGTGCGAAATACCTCAATATTCGCTATGAGAATCAATACGTAATCACCCGAACAATGATACAAACACCCATACACAGAGAATACTATCCAATATAATTTCTATTAAGAATAACTCTTATAAACCATGTTGGATGATTAACCAAAAAATTAAACCCCACATAACATTATATATTTTTCCACATGCGAAACCTATAGGTTTCTTATGAGGTTTCACACCACAAGGTATCATGTGACACGTATTGTGGTCCAAAACCTACATTTCATAAAAACCATTGACAAACTAGAAAACTATGACAAAATTAATCAAACGACTAATAGACTACAAGATGGTGTCACTGCCTTGTAATCAACAAACTCCCCCTTAATATCAACATATTGGTCTTTAGTCTTTGACTATCCTCTTTTTTATTTCATGTAACCTTCTAACCTTCTGAAACTTCTAAGCTTCTATAATGCAGTTTTTTTGAAATACAAACTTATGTTTGCGCAATATCTACAAATCCTTCTCTGATGGATTAACCAGACTCATCGGATCATAACTCTCAAAAGCTTCCCGGTTTATCATCCATCACAACTTTGGTTGTTTATCCATCATAATATCAATGCTTCAAGCTACTCTAAATGTCTTGGCAAAATCTATGCATCGGGATCTTCTTAACTTTGTCCACCCGTGGATAAACAATCTTAACCCATGACTTCTTTGTGTTTGGATCATTCCTATTCTTGAACACTATCATCTTTGCTCACTTTGGCTTTATCAACTCAAAATTGTTAGACTTACATTCATTTTGAATGACAGTCTCTATGTGATTAGCTCTCCAATTCCTCGACTTGTTTAAGAATTCCAAATGTGATAACTCCACTCATCCTCTAGATTGCAAGGCAAGCTAAATCATCGTCATACATCTAGTGTAAGATCTTTCCCTTTAGTTCTCTACTAGATTCGTACATTACCCTAGTAATCGAAGGTGGCCTGATCTTAGCCCGAGTCTTACCAGTCCAATCATCAGTCTCTACTGTTGATGTACTTCCCTTTATTCCCTAGTCACTCAAATCAACTGACCACGTCCTTGAAGTATCTGGGAAATAACGATCAACAACCATCTGGATAAACCTCGGATAAACCAATCATTTCTTGTCTCCAGTTGCCTAAATATTTGCAATCATATGATCCCTCATGATAAGATAAGCAAAGTTATATTGCTTATTCAGTACCAAAGCAACCATAGTAGATAGATAAACTATCTTGCGATCTCTAAATCCACCTTTTCCTTTAGACAAGCACATTATGATTACATGCATCAAGTACCTCCACTGCCCATACAATCTTATCTTCGGCAAAGCATTGGTGATCTTTCCTTTGTATCTCATTCTTTAAAAACACCCAACAATCAAAGCACATGGATATTCAATTCTGGTATAATCGGTAGTAGGAAAACCTAGAGAGACTCTAAGATGCTTGATGCGTGCTAAACTATATATAAATTAACTAACTATTTACACACCTAAGTTTTAATATTTATAAAATTAGACTCGATTAACTATCCTAAACACACAACCGACGCGCAGTGTACTGGTCGAATGTAATATAGCTAAAGTAAGTCCGAGTATCGAACCCACAGACTCTATACATTACGCCTAACTAACTAAATTAAGAATCGAGTACTTACACGACTATTTAAAATATTATTATGTTGAAGGGGGTTTTCTAAAAATCCTAAAAAATGCAATTAATTAACAAAATTAACCACACACGAACTAACTCGGGTTTACTCAGATGATGGAAGAGACTACGTAGATTGTAATCTTGGATTGTTTTAGTGACGATATTATTAAAGTGTTGCTTATCATGGAACCCGAATTTTCTAATGCTAAACCTATCGAGACACCGAACAAGACCCCCGACCCTTTTCGGGAAGACACTTATGGCACTCTAAAGGTTGTTACGAACAACGTTTGGTTTAGAATCCCGCACAGGCTATCTAAATGATTTATGAAAGTATCTTAAAATGATTTACTCCCTCACAGGTTATAAACCTGAGATAAACTAGAGTTCTCAATTTGACTTATTATACAACGGTCATAAGGGAAACAAGATTAAACTCCTCATGAAACTCCTACCTAGCAATCTACTGAATTAGACGTAACAATAACCTCTCACTTCACAGTTATTGCGATTAGTAGAACACTCAAAATTATCTAACTACCAAATACTACTTCTAAGGTATATCGGCCGATTAACCCAAGAGACTATAAAACAATATTATAATATAGCATGAACCTATTATGTGAAAGACATCCACCAAGACTCACATGAAGCAATAACCAATACTCAAAAAATTTAAGCATGCAAACACATCAAATCAATAATCAAGTTGACTACTTTCGCAAATAATCCATAAATAATCAATAATCCAAAATAAAAATCAAAACTTTACGAATCCATTCATCCAATCTATGAAGTAAATAAAGTCTAGCCAACAACCATAATAATGAAAATAAAAACAAAGTTCAAATTACAAAACATGGTAGAAAAGAACAAGAAGAATCGAAGGAGTTGAAGAACCCGATGATGCAAATCAACGACCATTGATCAAGTGCTTTCCTCTTGTCATCGTGGCTTCTCTTTGGCTTCCAAAACACCTTATTTCAGCGCTTTTTCATCCCTTGGTCGTCTCTAGATGCTAGGGTTTTGTGTTAAGATGTTTAAATAGCAAAACAGGCAAAAACCCGTCAAAACTTTCTGTTAAAAACACATCGTCACGTCGCGCGATGAGGTTTGGTTTTAGTCTCGCGTAGCATGGCGTGCCAACACAACCAGTCACCCTTGGCCGAACTCGCCGGCTTATGCATGTTGGTCGCGTGGCGTGGCCGGCTCATTGGATGCGCCTCACTTTCAGTTTCGCGTCTCGGTTCGCTCGTAACTCCGTTTCGCGTCCCGTTTTCTCCTACTGTCTTCTTTTAACGCTATCGTTTCATCATTTATTCGACTCAGAACCTACTAAACACCATATATTCAGTAGTAAACATAACTTAAAGAAAACCATATAAGAAGACTGGAGAATATGAACAAACTCTACACAGGAAATTGATATAGTTTACACTATATCATGCTCCATTATGATTTCCATAATGTCGCCTCTGATTGTAGCTCGAATAACTAGAGGTTGGACGTTACAGTCATATTTGGCAGTTGATCAAAAGTTATCAACTAAATCTTAGTAAACGCCCTTATGGGATATAGAATAATGAGTCCTTGATCTCTTAAAAAAACAGATGACATATTGATCGTCCAATGCCTCATAAATAATCTCATGTAAGAAAGCAAATATGTTGTGACAATCAGAGAAAAAAAACTATATATTTGCAAAGACAAACCAAACATTAAAATTTTTAATTGATAACGCAAGTGCAAAAGTAAATCAGTAATTTTGTGAAGATTTGGATCAAAGTGACAAAAATATGAAGAACATGGATGAATAAATGAAGAACACTCAATAAAACCTCACTTTGATCTATTAGAAATGCATCAGATATTACAACATTGATAAGACCCAATTCTAGGCTCATGCAAGCTATTTAAAACCCTAATTGCCATTTACTATTTATAGCCTAATGACACTTTGGACTAATGACAATTAGGACCCTAGACTTAGACTAAAAGATGACAAATGGAAATAATACAAATAAACCCATAATGTTTAGTCTAATATATATTTTGTCATAATGACAAAATATATATATTACAAAAAATACTAAAAAGACAAAAACGATTAAATATATTTTGTTGACACAAAAAATATTTATTAACTACTAAATTTCGTCGTCTTCAACGTCTTGTCTCTAATCTTCTCCCATGTAATGTGCTCCCCCATTTTGAGTGCATCCTTTCGTAAACTCTGGAACGGATTTCCAACTATCTTTTCTTGAGTGCTTCAGAAGATGTAGGAGGAGGATTCCTAGCTCGGTATCTTTAGCAAACTTTGAGGAACAAGTTCTCTGGTCAGGTGCTTTGCTCAACTGATGATTGGCCATCACTTGCAGCAAATATTTGTAACACAATCACAAACAAAATCTCGAGATTTCTCATTAGATCATTTTATTAAACAAAATACACACGTGTTTATTTGTGTATGAAAACAAGCGAACCCGTGTCCATTTGTGTGTGCAATTACCAGTGAAATGCATGTGAGAATGATAAAATTTTAATAGCATAATATGGAGGACTTGAAAATAATTTGAAATGAAAATCTTTTTGGATTTTTTTAAAACTAAAATCTAACGAACACACAATTTTTTTGTTTTTTTTTTTAAAATTAAAAATTCGAAAATAAGAGGACGAGTCCGACAAGATCACAAGTATTTTAGACCAAGAGAACGTATCCCATAAGGTACACACGACCAACAAGACTGAAGAACCCTGTTGATCCCAAAACACTATTGAATCTGTAACTTGTGAAGATTTTGGATCAAAATGGTAAAATATTGATGAAGATGATATGAACACTCAAGAACACCCAATAAACTCAGATTTGATCTTGTATTATTGCATAAAATGTTGTTTACATGGAAAGACCCCAATCAATGACTCATTCAAGCCCCCTAAAACCCTATTTGCACTTTACTATTTATAGTGAGTGCTTAACATGCTAATTACACTAATAGTCCCTACACTTAGACTAATTAGAAAATAACAAGTTAAAAGGCTAAAACATGTCTAAAGCTAGATTAAATATATTTTGTTGACACAAAATATATTTATTACATTAACGATCCTAGACATAAAACAACTTCAACGTCTTGACTCGGTTCTTCGTCTCTAACGCGCCATTTGACTTTTTACCTGGACTTTGACCGGACGTTGACTTTTGTTGACTTTAACTGTGTTGATAATATTAGACTACAATTCAGTTCCAACAATACTCCCCCATAGTCTATTATTATCAACGTCTTGCATCGTGTTCAACACCGATAAGTCAATACTGTTGGATCTTCAATTTGGTAAGCTTCAGTCTTAATTTTTGATCTAACAAAACTCCCCCAAGACTTATGCTTGCCAAATGATGTTGCTGAAGATCTTTATCTCACAATCTCCCCCATTTTGTATGCTCCCCCATTTTTTGTGCTTCCTTTCGTAAAATCTGGAACGGCTTTCCAACAATCTTTTCTTGAGTGCTTCAGAAGATGTAGGAGGAGGATTCCTAGCTCGGTATCTTCTGAAAAACTTTGAGGAACAGGTTCTCTAGTCAGGTGCTTTGCTCAACTGATGATCGGCCATCATTTGCAGCAAATATCTGTAACACAACAATCACAGACAAATCTCGAGATTTCTCATTAGATCATTTCATTAAACAAAATAAACCCGTGTTTATTTGTGTATGAAAACAAGCGAACCCGTGTTCGTTTGTGTGTGCAATTTCCTGTGAAATGCATGTGAAAATGATAACATTTTAATAGCATAATATGGAAGACTTGAAAATAATTTGAAATTAAAATCTTTTTGGAATTTTTTTTAATTAAAAATTAAAAATTCGGAAATGAAAGGACGAGTCTGACAAGATCACAAATATTTTTAACAAAGAGAACACATCCCATAAGGTACATACGACCAACAAGAGTCAAGAACCCAAACATAAAATAAGGATAATAAAAGAAATTTTCATGAAGGATATCAGATAATGCGTTTCGAGCGACCATCCGGAGAAACATAGACTTGGCGAGATTGTCAATATGTTTGTCCATTTAAACCCATGCCTTGTTCCTTTCAACAAACAATCCTGTGTCGATCTTATCATGTTTTGGTTCGATTTGAAGAAACTCGGGCGACTTGGTTTCCACAGACATTTAGCAAGGTAACTTGTCCTATCATCAGGGTTTATTGAGCAATATGATTGACTTTGCTTGAATTTCTTGGATCAAATCTTGAATATTGATCGATGCAATAGCTTCTTTTGACACTTGTGCAATTTTTTGCATCTTTTTGTGAGTGGAGCTTGTCAACAATGATTCTTTTGAACAAATTGCGAATTATTATTTGGGAAACTCAAATAGTTCAGAGCTCCAGGTCTATACCGACGTATAACAGAGGAGATAAACATTTGAGCATGCTCGTTGAATCTTCAGGTCAATACTTCCGTATAGCAGAGAAGATCCACCAACTCCAGGTCAATACTTCCGTATAGTAGAGGAGTTAAGCACTTTGACTCAATACATTCTGAGGAATTAACAAGTAACTCACTCAGAGGCTTTTCTGAAGAGCAACACTAGCAGCTTTTTATTTTGTTTTGCTAACTAGAAACTCAATTCAGGGCTAGGGTGTGGGTGATTTGGGATGTTTTGGGAAAATCAAAGCAAAGATTTGACACTCTCAACCCATTTCTGACAAAACTTATTACTTTGTGCAGGCCAAATATCTGTGAAAGTACTCCTCATCACCGGGCTCTTTTTTAATTTAGTTTGATCACAGAATTGTTGTCTAATTGTATTCGGGCTGAGCCTATTGACACATCGTTACACAAATCAATGTCCTCCTTTAGGTGCTTTCCACACATATCTGAAACCTGTAAACGAACACAAAATATTTACACAAAATATTTACACAGAACGAATTTTGGACAAAAGATATTCATTTTTGATATTACTCCCCCAAAATTTCTATTTTAGTGCAAAATTAAAATTTTTCAAAAGACCCAAGTGCGACCTCAAAGGGTTGTGAAAACTTGATCAAAAATACAAGTAAAAATGTTAGACTCCCCCCCCCCTTTTTTTTTAATTTTTTAACTTTCTCTTTTTTTTTTAATTATTTTTTTTTAACTATTTACAATAAAAAAAGAAATTACCAAAGACACGCCTTCCATATTACTCTATCAAAAGATTATAAATGAGTTATCAAGAAAAATTCAGTGGTTGTGAAAATCAAGGAAAGATCCAGAATGTGGATAAGATACCAGAACCATAACCTGTTTGTTCCACCTCAATTTTGAATAAGGAACATTCTTTGTCAGTAAACCGGATTACTAACAGTCCTCCTGAAATGTTCCTACACTCATTAACAGATTAGTTAGAAAGGGGAACCCAGGCCATCGTAGTCCTGGGCGTTCCATTTTCATCAGTGTAAGACACTTGTCTATGCACACAACCTATTCTCGTATCAATTATCTTTTCCTCTATCTTTTTAATTTACCAAATTTGTTTAGGTTCAAACATTTTCGATTTGAAAGAGTTAAATTTGGAAATCATTTTATGTTTAAGCCCCGAGGAAAAAGATTTTGGTTTTGATGATTTTGTCACATTCATCTTTGAATTATGTGAAACTGGCTTCACATGATTAGGTAGGGATGGAATATTCGTCATCCGACCATTCAAAGATGTATGATTATTAACTTGAAATTTAGAGAAACAAACCTGTTTACCTTTACCATGTGGAGGATTCTTTCTAGACTCTGATCCGGAGAAGCAATTTGTTTTGCCTTTACCGTCCGAAACATGTCCTTTTGGGCATTTCTTGAGCACGTGATCACCTTTTCCACACTTGAAACAAGCCTTGAATGGCTTTTGATGCTTGACTGGCTCGTATGGAGCAGCTGGGGGTGGGGCTTTCTTCGAGCATGATGCGACTTGTTGGAAGACTTGTGGCTTCTTATGTTGAGCAGTGAAAGGGGAACAAACTTGAGGCTTCTTTTGTTGAGTTGTGGTTTGTCGGATGGGAGATGAGATCTTCACTTGCTTGTTCTCAAGTCTTTTACAAACTTGAGATATGATGGATAGTGGTGTAGGCTTCTTCTTTTGAGCTTTTGATGGATGACTGACTTGTTTTCCAGCTGGGACTGAGATCCGGATTTGTCTTGATTCAGGTTTTGGAAGCATTTCAGATTTGACAGTTGTAGATGACATCTTGATCTTTGAATCTCCATGACTCTCCTTTGTCTTTGATTCTACATCAGAACTTGTCCAGTCTTCAATAAGTACCTCTGCTTCTAACGGATCTTGATTGACAGGAATTGAGTGTGTTGATGTGATCGGAGCTTGATGATTAGGTGATTCCTGAATTAACTCTACCTTCTCATTCCTGACAGGCTCAAACGTAGGAATTTCACCTGCTTTAAACTTATCAAAGAAATTAGAGGTAACAACCGTTACAGGATTAGAAACAACAGGAACTGAGCAATCATTAGCTTGACTGTCAGTACCCGTTTTACTATATCCCATGCCAGTCGAAGAATCATAATCATCTCGCACCTCTTTAAGATTCACATTCTCCAATCCTGCATACAAACTATCAGTATCTTTCTGAATTATTTCATGAATCAACTCATTGGTCGGGTGTGGAGTTGGTGTAGGAGAGTAATAGTAAGTGCTGGGAGGAGGATATACAAAAGCCTTATCCTCATGACCCAACCCAGTCTTAATTCTAGTCCCCCTTTGTTTCTTCCATAACTCCTCCCTTTTCATACTTCCAATTGTCCATTGTTCCATTTTGTTTTTGAGTTTTCTTGTTTCAAATTCAGCAAGAGTGACTTGTTGAGTCAAATAATTTATTTCACAGTTCTTTTCCAAAAGAGTTCTTTTTAGATGTTCATTTTCTTTCAAAGCTTCTCTTAATTTGACAAAATATTTTGATTCATTCACTTTAAGCTCTTTGTTAGTTCTCTTTAATTCGTTTTCATTTGACATTAACAATTTATTAGCTTTGTATATGCCAATTAAACAAATTTTACATGCAGATGAACACATATCTTGAATAACTTCATAAGGAACACCAATTACCAGTTTCTCAGCTGCAAGAGCACGGTCACACTGGCAATAAGGGGTGCTCCTTTTGAACTCATCCACAGCTTCAAGCTTGGCTCTTTCAATCACAGCTTCCATGTTAAGCTTTTGTTCTTCAGCATTCTTCTTCTCATGATCAACAGTAGCAAAGACTCTCATTTCTTTCTTGTCATCAGCTTCACAAACCAACCCAGACTGAATTATCTCTTCCTGACCCAGATGTCCTTGATCAATAACATCTGTTTGAACTTCAGTTTTAACACCAGCTTCACCATCAATACCATCTCGAACTTCTTCATCCCTTACCACTTTCAACTCATCAACAACCTCATCAGAATTTTCACCATCTTCACAATAGAATTCTTTGAAAGGATCGAAGCAATCAATATAGTTATCATCATGAGCAGACTCCTCAACAATTTCAGCAATTAAAGCACGATTGATTTCTTCATTTGCTTTCAGCATCTCTTCATCCTCTGCTTTCTTCTTTCCTTCATCATTTTTCTCATCTTTATCATCAAAAGATTTTAATATGTCCATCACCTCCACCAGTTTGTTATCAGTAAATCCTCTTTCTCTTCTAATTGATTTTCCATGTGAACTCCACTCTGGTGGGAGAGAATTAAGCAATCTCTGAACCTGTTCATGATTTCCGAGTCCTGGATCATGCTTCTTCAAGTTATTTGCCACCATCACAAATCGATCGAGAAACTCGGGCATCCTTTCTTTCTTTAAAACTGCAAAATTATCAAACCGGTTTTGTGCCATTGTGAGATCATCAGATTCGAAGGATTTGAAAAGTTCTGCATAAGCCATTTTTTTTAATCGATAACCCGTTTAAAAATTTGGCCTAAAAATAATTTTTTAGAAAGTCCCGGCCACTGACAAAACTTTTTCAACTTAAATGAAAAACATTTTGGCCCAAAGAATAACAACAAAAATACCCGGCCAAATAAAACGAACGGAATCCAACACGGCCCAAAATTTAAAACTCGAACTCCGGCCAATAGACGTTTTTTTTTAATTTGAAGTCAAGTCCAACGATTATGATCCAAATAATTTGCTTAAAATTTGACTTGCCCAAGTATAATATTAATTCACTGGCTCAATACATGATGATGGCCCATGTTTTTATTTTTTTAATTCGGAGCCCATTGGTTTCAGCCCATCCATTTTCTATCAAACCCTAAAAACAAATATATCAGCCGCCCAAAATTCAAACATCCAAGATTTCTCTATCTTATCTTCTCTCTCGGTCTCACTCCAAAATCAACAACTTTATCATCTCTCATCACTTCTTCTTGATACTTACAGACAACAACACACGCACACACTTATCTCCCCCTGCTTTAACAACACACACTCTCTTCTTCTACATTCAACAACAACATCACAACAACAACAATCACAGCAACACTGCTGCTCTCTCTCTCTCTCTCTCTCGATTTCTCTGGTTCCAAACAACAACAACAGCTTCAACAAGAGACTTCAAACAACATCACAAACTTACACACAAACAAAAAAAAAACTGCTGCTGCTCGTTTCTTCTTCTATGGCAGCTTCTTCTTCTTGTTTACTCTTCTGCTGTAGCTTCTACTTTCGTTTAAAACACGCACACAAACACATATCTGAGCTTTCTTCTTCAGTTTCTTCTTGTTCACATTCAAACATACACACACACAGCGTGAACACGCTGCTGCTGCTTCCTCTTTTTCTCAAGTTTGATTTAACAACAAACAACAACACATCAACAGTTTCAGCTGCTGCGTTTTTCTTGTTTACTCCATAACCAACATTTTCTGTTCTCTCTCGTCCACACTCTCAAGCACACACAAAACAAAGACCGATCTGCTGCTGCAACTTGTTCTTGTTTACTGTTCCAACAACACACACATGAACAATAATCAGTTGCGACTGTTTCTACTTTCGTTTTCAGTTGTTTGTGGTGACCAGAAACTCGAAGTACATCAATACACAGCACAAACACACGGATCTACTGCTTCTTCTTCATGTTCGATTTCAAGACACAAAGAAAATTTCAAACACACAACAACATCTTCTTCTTCTTCTTCTTCATGTGTCACGTCCAACACTAACAAAGAAACAACATCTTCTTCTACTATTTTCTGTTTGAGATGAATAGATGGAGATAGGTATGTTGCTGATGTGTTGATGGTGAGATGGGTATGATGAAATGGTGTATGGTGTTCGGTTGTTGTTTTTTTTTTGTTTTTTTTAGGTTTAAAGTTGAACAGATCTGATAATGATTTGGTTTGATTTGTTGTGTTTGGTTATGGTAATGGTTTCGAGTTTGGTATTTTGGTTTGAAATGATTTCGATGATGATATTGTTCCAAGATCTGTGAAGATCAGAGGGGAACATAAATCTGAGAGCACGGATCTGAAATTTTTGTAGATGGTTTTGGTTTTTGAAAGTAGATCTGGCAAATTGTTGTGGTTGTGTTTGGTTAATATGTGTTTGGTTAATATGGGTTTGGTTGTTGGAAATGGGTTTTGTTTTTGATAGGTAAGTGTCAAGAATTGGTAGGTTCGCCCAGATCTGGACGGTTTCGCAAGGTAGTGTTGCAAGAACTTATAGATTCGCTGGCTTTAAAGTGTCGGGCGAACTTATAGGTTCGCTAAGAACAACTGGCGAATCTATGCAAAATGCTTGGTATAGATTCGCTCAAAAATTTTGAACTTTCGTTCAGGTACTAACTAGATTCGCTGGTCTTGTAGATTTTAAGATTTGAAGAACACCAAGAACACACACACAACTGTGTGTGAGAGAAACACTTCAGATCTAAAGTTTTCTTATATTTTCTTGAAGATCTCAGCTTCTAGATCTGAAATTTGTTGTTGAAATCAACAGATCTGATAATTATTGTTGTAGATCTGATAGATTTTGAAATCAGATCTGATTTCTCTCACTAAAAACCCATCAAATCTACTTTCTCTCTCTATAATTTCTTGACAAATCTCTAATAATCAGCTTCAATCTTCAACAAAATGATTCAATTTGATCTCTATTAGGCTCTGATACCAATTGTTGATCCCAAAACACTATTGAATCTATAACTTGTGAAGATTATGGATCAAAATGGTAAAATATTGATGAAGATGATATGAACACTCAAGAACACCCAATAAACTCAGATTTGATCTTGTATGATTGCATAAAATGTTGTTTACATGGAAAGACCCCAATCAATGACTCATTCAAGCCCCCTAAAACCCTATTTGCACTTTACTATTTATAGTGAGTGCTTAACATGCTAATTACACTAATAGTCCCTACACTTAGACTAATTAGAAAATAACAAGTTAAAAGGCTAAAACATGTCTAAAGCTAGATTAAATATATTTTGTTGACACAAAATATATTTATTACATTAACGATCCTAGACATAAAACAACTTCAACGTCTTGACTCGGTTCTTCGTCTCTAACGCGCCATTTGACTTTTTACGTGGACTTTGACAGGACGTTGACTTTTGTTGACTTTGACTGTGTTGATAATATTAGACTACAATTCAGGTCCAACAAACCCAAACATAAAACAAGGATAATAAACGAAATTTTCATGACGGAAAACAGATAATGCGTTTCGAGCGACCATCCGGAAGAACATGTACTTGGCTAGATTGTCAATATGTTTGTCCATTTAAACCCATGCCTTGTTCCTTTCAACAGATAATCTGTGATAATCTTATCATGTTTTAGGTTCGATTTGAAGAAACTCAGGCGACTTGGTTTCCACAAAAATTCAGCAAAGTAACTTGTTTTGACATCATGGCTTATTGAGTTTAGATGATTCAGCGAGATTTTGTAATTTGGGTGGGCATAGACCAAGATTAGTTAATAATCAAGGTGAATGTATTTGGGGGTGAGGTGGAGTTGGGTTTTATGTATGAAGCGTCAAACATTGATCTTGATGTAGAAACATTGTGAGCTTAGCTTTACATGTGAGCATATTCTTATGTATGAAGCGTCAAACAACGATCTTGATGTACGAACATTGTGAGCTTAACTTTACATGTGGGTTGCAGATGATGAGCGCTCCAGGTCTATATTTACATATAACATAGTAGATGATCATCTGAGCGTGCTGATGAGAGCTAGGTCTATATTTACATATAACAGAGAAGATCATCACTCTAGGTCAATGCTTCCGCATAGCAGAGGAGATAAGCACGAAAATAAAATCTGAAGAGCTAACGAGAAGCGTCATTCAGGGATACGGTTAAGGGGTTTAAATTTGGGTAAAATCAAGCACGGATCAAATACTCTCAGCTCATTTTTTTCAAAACTTATTACTTTGTGCTGGCCAAATATCCGTGAAAGTAAACCTCATCACAAAGTTCTTATTGAATTTAGTTTGATCACAGAGTTGTTGTCTAATTGTATTCGAGCTGAGCCTATTGACATATCAGTATACAAATCTCCGCCCTCCTTCAAACGCTTTCAACCCATATCTGAACCCTGCAAGAAACAAACAGTATTTACATGAGATGGAGCACATTCATGAAAATTTGTAGTATTACTCCCCCAAAACTTTCAGCTTTCAACATTAACTGAAATTTTCAAAAAATTTAAGATTAAACTCAAAGGATGATTAACTTTATCATAGAATATAGGTAAGAAAAATTAGGATTTCACAACACATTTCCCCTTTCTTTTTTTCTTTTTTTTTTAATTAAAAGGAGAGTACCCCAAGCATATTGATCAGTTCATAAAAGCGCGGTTTGTCAAACGTTTTAGTGAAAGATCTGCTTTTTGATTCTTGGTATTAATTGAAATGATATTGATAAAAACCCTTTTCTTGAGCATCCCGAATGGCATGTATTCGGGTTTCAATATGTTTTGTGCGAGTGTGATGAACGGGATTCTTTGCAATTCCGATTGCAGCTTCGTTGTCGTAGAAAATTGGAGTATGGAGAAAATTGATGCCATAGTCGATCATCTGATGTTGAATCCACAAGACTTGACATCAACAACTGGAGGCAGCAATGTATTGAGCTTCTCCGGTAGATAAAGAAACAGTGGTTTGCTTCTTTCTTTGCCATGAAACTAAACACTCCCCCAGGTATCGACCCCCGCCGACAGATTTTCGATCAAGTTTGCAGCCACCATAATCGCTTTCAGAATAGGCATGAGGGTCAAAGCTTCCTCCTTTGGGATACCATAAGCCTAAACGATGAGTCCCTTTGAGATAACAGAAAATTCGCTTCACAACTTTTTCGTGAGACTCCTTTAGATTGGCTTGATATCGCGAGCAATAACCAACAGCAAATGCAATGTCAGGACGACATGCGGTGAGATACATTAAGGACCGGATCATAGGCCTATACCGATGAGCATCAACAGACTTGCCAGATTCATCAGGAGCGAGACAAGTAAATGGAGACAACTCAGAAGAACAGTCATTCATCTTGTATTTTTCCAAAATCTCATGAATATACTTCTCCTGATGAATAAGTATACCATCAGGTTTCTGTACCACTTATAATCCGAGAAAGAAACACATGATCAAATCCGGTATCGCACACATTTGATTCCTGCCTGTCGACATAGAAAGATTCTTGAAAAATTTTGGTTCGTCTGTTTTAAACCCAATAAGCTTTCTGAGATGAAGAATGTCCAACAAAGAAGCATTCATCAGAAACAACTCCGAATTTAGACGTTTGAGCTTGAGTGTTCAACAAGGTGCAAGAACAACCAAAAGGTCGAAAGAAGTCGATTAGTGGTTTTCTTTTATGGAATAGCTCATATGGTGTCTTCATCTTGTCCTTTACAACTAACACTCTATTAAGCACGTATGACGCACAGTTAACCGCTTCGGCCCAAAAGATCATTGGATGTTTTGATTTGATTAACATGGTCCTTGCCACTTCCACTAATGTTCAGTTCTTGCTTTCTGCTACGCCATTCTGTTGTGGAGTTCTAGTAGCACTGTACTGTCTCAATATTCCTCTTTCTTCGCAGAAAGAGTCAAAAATATGATTTCTGAACTCGGTTCCATTATCGCTCCGTATTTCCTTGACCTTCTTTCCACTAATTGTTTCAATCTTCAAAATAAAACTCTTGAAAGAACCTTCAGTCTCTCCTTTGTGAGTCAGAAAGCTTACCCACGGATATCTTGAAAAAATCATCTGTAACAACGAGACAATAAGATTTCTTAGCTATGCTTTTCACACTGATTGGTCCAAATAAATCTGCATGTAATAATTCAAGGGGACAAGAAATTGAATTTATCAATTTAAGCTTATGAGATTTTTTTGTGTTGTTTCCCCTTTGCACATGCCATACATTTCTCTACCACAGTGAAATCTTTTAGGAGCAAACCACAAACATGGTTATGTTTAACAAGTTTATTAATATTATCAAAATTAACATGACCAAGTTTTCCGGTGCCATAGAAAAGCTTCTGAAGAAGATGCTTTGGACAATAAACATGTGATGGTAGAAGTGGAATCCTTTGAGTTCATGTCAAGCAAATAGGTGTCATTCTTCCTTGGAGCACGCATCACAATTAAATCTTCGGGTACTAAAAAATCTGGTTTCAGAAACAGACACTCGTCCTATTTGAAGAGAACATGAATATTCTTATCACAGATTTGTGATACACTCAACAGATTGAAGTGCAGCTCTGGAACATAGTTAACCTTCTCCAAAGTCAATGATCTATTAGAAACTTCACCTTGACCGATCATTTTCCCTCCTTTCTTATCTCCAGCGAAAGCCACATACCCACCATTGATTATTCTGAAATTTGTAAGAAGATCCTTCAATTCTGTCATATGTCTTGAACATCCGATATCTACATGCCACAAACTATTTGGCTTCCTCGGACGTTCCTGACAAAACAAAAACAAAAAAAAATTAATTAGAAACGGGAACCCATGTCTTAGTAGACTTGGGTTTAAACAGAGAAAAGTTAACATGAAAATGATTATTTACAAACCTATTGAATCTGTTTGTTTAACTAGAATTATTTACACACTTTCGAACAAGTTCCGGACAGTTTTTAACAACATGAGTGTCCTTACCACAACGGAAACAATGTGACTTGAAACATTTCTTTTTAGAGTTCATTGCAGGAATGGGATCAATCACAATTTCTTCATCACATTCTGATATATTAGTATCAGAATCACTAAAAGAAACACACATTTCTTTTGTTTTACCTTTTGATGTACCAGCTTCATTAGCTGTATCCTGAACATGATTTATCTTTGAATAGTTTCTCTCAACAGGTTCTGTTATACGGATTGGGAAAAAAGTGGGAATGGGGGTCGAGACAAACTGTTCAAAACAATTCTTACGAGGCAACACATCATTAGATTCAACAGAAGAAACATGATCATCATGAACATCATTCAAAACACACACATCATAGTCACTGTTTAATACAAACGGATTAATGTTTAAACTACTTGAATTACTTAACAAATCATCTGAACTACTATTAATGTCTAAAGTAGACTTCTTTGAACTTAAACTAAAACTTGAAACAGAGCATCCTAGTCCGGTAGAAGCACCATATCCGTAATCCTCGCGCACCTCCTGATGATTAATTCCTTCTAAACCTGCAAACAAATTGTTAGTGTGTTCTGCAATTAAATCATTAGTAGGATCAGGCTAGGAGAGTAACAAAAGGTACTGGGTGGAGGGTAAACATGAGCCATCTCATCATAGCCAAGTCCAGATTTGATTCTAGCTCCTCTTTGTCTATTGTTTAATTCCTCTCTTTTCATTCTAGAAATAGTCCACCAATCTAATTTAGATTGAAGTTTACTACTTTCGAATTCAGCAAGTTTTACACGTTCCTCCATTATATTCACCTCAACATTCTTTTCGAGAAGTTTTCTATTTAAGTGATCTATTTCTTGTAAAGCTTCATTAAGTTTAACATAATAGTTCACATCATTCTTTTTAAGATCAGAGTTAATAGTGTTTAGCTCAGCCTGATTTGTTAATATTAATCGATTAGCTTTATATACACCGAAAAGACGAACCCGACACGCGGATGAACACATGTCATGTATTACCTCATATGGAAGACCCATGGTGATCTTCTCGGTTGCAAGATCCTTTTCATAGTTGCATGCAGGTGTGTTTCTCTTCCTTTCTTCCTGCTTCTCATCTACAGCTTCCTTACTCTCCCTTTTAATCTTCACATTCTCCTCAGTTTCCTGTATATTAGACACAATCTTCTCATCTTTCACAATCTTCTCATCTATTGATTTTAGCTCAGAGGTTTGTTCCTTAATGTCATTCTTAGATTCACTCCCATCATTCTTTATCATCTCAGCAACAAGCGCATGATTAAGTCCTTCTTGAACCTCGGCAATCTCAGCACTCCAATCAAAATTTGTCAACAAAGCAGTTTCTTTTGTGCTGCTATTTTCTCCTCTTTCCATTACAGCTGCACTTCTCGTATTTGGGGATGGTGGTTCGAACACATTTGGAGAAGGGCATTCTCTTTTGAAGTGCCCGAGCTATTTGCAATTGAAGCATCTGAGTTTTGACTTATCGAACCAAACCTTTGCATTTTGATTCCCGAAGCTTCTCTTTCCAGTTCTCTCCATAAATCTTCTTGCCCTCACAGTCAACATCTCCATTTGCCACTGAATATCCGCTTCCTCAAGATCATCTAGATCCACTTGTAGCATATCTTCCATAGTGATTCCCTTTCCTTTGATATCCCCAGCAACTAAAGCTTTATAACTATTCACAAACATACCAAACCATGCCATCATGTCGGATGGAACCTGTGACGTAGCCTGTCTTTAACAACATTCTTTCCTTCAGACGATGCATTTCAAGAGTATATGAAAAACCGGAATTGTTTGTTGATGCCATGGATGTTGATGAAAGCAATGTAGCATTCTGAGACTGAATTGGAGGATAAACAGCTTGGTTATATTCCCTTCTCTTAATGTCCAATTCAAATGACTTCAGTTTATTGATTACATCGATAAGCTTGTATTCCAAAACTTCCTTTCCTGTCTTAACATTCTCACTTGTAGACTCCACTCAGGTGGAAGTGAGTCCAGTAATTTTGTAACTTGTTCCATAGTGGTTAAGTCTTCATCCTACTTTTTGAGGTTGCTTGTAACTATCAGGAATCGATTTGTAAGATCCGAAATCTTCTCGTTTCTGAGTCCCATAAACGAATTAAACTCCTTTTGAGCTTGAACACCTTTATCCTTCTGCAGATCAGCATTCCCATCATAGAATTCATAAGGCTTCATACAAATCTTTGGCATTCTTATGTTCACCGAATCTGTTGTGAATTTCAGAACTCAAACACAAAATCAAGGCACCGAAAGCCTTATTATCTCTATCAATCAATTTTCTAACTCTCTCATTAAACGTATCAGGAACAGTGTTTCGGACAGTAGCTTCTCCAACTGTAGTTACGGGAATATGTGGTCCTTTTTCAATTGAGTCCCATTGTGTGTGGTCAGTATATAGGTAAAATGCTTTCATTCTCCGTTTCCAGTCCTCAAAATTTTTCAAATGACAGACATTTTTCAAATTTTTATCAGATTTTAGTATCGTAAACAGTAGCTAGTTTCGTAAGATAGTATCGCAAGGAGTTTCGTAAACACTATCGCAAGATGCTTAGCCAGATAGCTTCGCAAGAGCAATAGAACTTTCGTTCAGGGTAGAATCGCAAGTCACTATGGAGATGACAGGACAAATGGGCGGTACTGTCGCAAGCACTGTGCAACAATGAACTTCGTTCAACAGAATCACAAATCAGTATCGCAAACACACCAAACAACAAATGATCATTATAGTTTCGCAAGATGAAGAGATAGTCTCGCAAGATGAACACTAGTTTCGCAAAACGAATCAGAAAGCCCCTTTTTCACTAAAAACACACAAAAAATCCAACAACAGCTACAAAACCAATCCAATAGATGAACAGATAATTTCGATAGCTTCAAAAGTAGGAATGGAACAATCCTCAAGCAAAATTCAAGTGAAAAAACAACAATTCGGATCCAATTTTGATTGAAGAAGCTTTTTACCAAAACTTAAGATTAAACCCCAAAATCAATCCTAGATCTCTATGGTGATGATAGGTCTGAAGATTTTGATCGATTCCAATACCAAAAATACCAAGTTCTCAATCCAATTCCATACCAATTCTCAACAGATCAGATCCAAAATGATTGAAATGAAACTTTTATCAAAAACCTCCAAAACAAACCTCTAAATCAAGTGCAAATGGCTCTGATACCATATTGTTGGTCCTGATAATCGTTAATCCGTGCTATTATGATTTAGATCTGATCAAAATCCTTTGTTACCACTAGATGTAGCAACAAAATGGTTATGAATTTGATCAAATTGTGAATAACCCATTAAAAATCCTTTAATCAAAACAATGATATAATCAAAACAAATCCTTGCAAATTCAAATAACCATAATCGAACACAAGTGTTGGTCCCAATCAGCCTTTAAACAACAGATTTATGATGAACTTTGAATCAAAAGATGAAAAATGGATGAATATGAACAAATGAAGAACACAATGAAAAACCTTTGTTTGATCCAAAATTCAGATTGACAATGATAAAACAATGGAAACCCTCAATCAATGGCTCCTCCAAGCCTACAAAACCCTAATTGCATATTACTATTTATAGTAAGTGCTTAACATGCTAATTACACTAATAGTCCCTACACTTATACTAATTAGGAAATAACAAGTTAAAAGGCTAAAACATGTCTAAAACTAGATTAAATATATTTTGTTGACACAAAATATATTTATTACATTAACGATCCTAGACATAAAACAACTTCAACATCTTGACTCGGTTCTTCGTCTCTAACGTGCCGTTTGACTTTTTACATTGACTTTGACCGGACATTGACTTTTGTGACTTCGAAAGTGTTGATAATATTAGACTAAACTTCAGGTCCAACAACAAGATCAAAAGCACAAGATGTATTCAATAAATTTCAAAGTGTTGTGTACAAATGAGCACTAAACACCTATTTATACAAAACATAATTTCAGATCCAACAAAACTTCCCAAAGATTGATGCTTGCCAAATTATGTTGCTGAAGATCTTTATCTCACAAACTCCCCCATATTGTATGCTCCCCCATTTTCTGTGCATCCATTCGTAAGATCTGGAACAGCTTTCGAACTATCTTTTCTTGAGTGCTTCAGAAGATGTAGGAGGAGGATTCCTAGCTCGATGTCTTCTGCAAACTTTGAGGAACAGGTTTTCTAGTAAGGTGCTTTGCTCAGCTGATGATCGGCCATCACTTGCAGCAAGTATCTATAACACAATCACAAACAAAATCTCGAGATTTCTCATCAGATCATATCATTAATCAAAATAAACCCATGTTTATTTGTGTATGAAAACAAACGAACCCGTGTCGGTTGTTTGTGCAATTTCCCGTGAAATGCATGTGAAAATTATAACATTTTAATAGAATAATATGGAAGACATGAACATAATTTGAAATGAAAATCTTTTTGGAATTTTTTTTTGATTTTTTTTAATAAACTAATAAAATCTAACGAACACATTTTTTTGTTTTTTTTTGAAAAATTAAAAATTCGAAAATGAGAGGAAGAGTCCGGCAAGATCAAAAATATTTTAGACAAAGAGAACACATCCCATAAGGTACACCCGACCAACAAGACTCAAGAACCCAAACATAAAATAAGGATAATAAATGAAATTTTGATAGGATCAATTGGATCGATATTGCTCAATGATCAGAACGAAATAAGCACACAAACACAGTTCAATCAGCAACACAATTCATTACTTAATAATTCTCTTTGTATTGATGATCAAAGCAAAGTTGTAGTACAAAATGCAGGAGAATGTAATCACACACAGTTAACTCTCTCTCTAACGTGTAAATGTGATCTAGACCCCTCTCTCTAATATTCTCTTACTACATGCTTTATGCAACAATACATTTTAGGGAAAATACAAGATAAACCCTAAACTATACAAAATGTATAAACAAAGCACAAAGTAAATCTTTAACTAGAAACGAGCCCTAACAGTACTCCCCTAAGATTTATCTTTGGACTTCAAAAATATTCAGTTTTCAACACTTGCTCTTTCAGCATCAATCTCTCACCATTCTTCTGGTTCGTCTTTAACATCCAGCAATTGTTTTCCTTTATAATCTTCTTGTTCTTTTAAAGCCTCCTCAATGCACAACTTGAACTTTTCTGCAATCTTTGCTTGTCTTGGCTTTGATTCATTTGTGATGATGGCACAGGCATTCATGCGTTTCAGAGTATCAAGAGTTAGACCTGCAAAATCAATGTTAGCATAAAATTCATATGGCATTTCTTGCCCTTTTGCTTGCACTTCTAATGTACCCTTCGCAGTCACACGCATAAATTCGATCTTTGGAATATCAACCTTCACAAGGTTAGCATTGAGTAATGCCTTCCTTAGTCGGATTTTCTCAGAAGCAGCTGCAATCACTTCGATCATTACCACAAATAATTTCCGGTCAGCTTCAGCAATTGGATCTTTACACTTCTCCATCGTGTAATTTCGCAGATGATCGATGTAAGATGGATGTAGCAGCTTCAGCTCGAACGTGCTAAATAATGCGATCATGTCCTGATCCCAGTCATCCAAATTACGTACCAATTTCAGCTTATAAGTTTCCTGATTGTAGAAAAACTTCAGAATTGGTTTCGTTGCTTGTGTACCATCAATCACTTTCAAACCTGGATTTGTCACTTTATCAAAGTATTCATCCAAAAACTCTTCCAAATACATATCTCGCACTACCAACTTCTTTGGTTTCCTCGTTTTCTTCTGCTGAACATATGCACTGTCTTCTTGTTGTCCTCTAAATTCCAAAAACTTCGGCAAACGACTTATCCCAGCATCTAGTAACATCGCACATTTATCACCACGCTCAGCATGCGTGTGATTAATCAATCTCAGTTTGTGCAGTTACTTCAAATCTTACACTTCCAACTTGAATATACTTGAGTAATAATGGTAAACATCGCACAAACCATTTACTCTTTTTATCAAAAATGCATCAAACACTTCATCATATTTCCATGTTATGATTTTCACCTTCTTGGACTTTTCCGGCACGATCATAGAATCAAGCAGTTCAGCAACGGACTGACCCTTACTCAGTAGATATCTAACAACATCTCCTGCTGTGGCAGATTTATGCCATGATTCTCGTACATCCATAGGAATGTTATACGCTTTCATCTCACTTGGAAACATGTCTATCAGTTCTTTCCTCTTCTTGTGTGCATCTTCTGGTAAAGCCATCACAGTTATTTCCTTGGGTTCGAGCACTCTGTATCTCTTAGTCAGTTCATAATACTGTGGGTTGTTGTAATCCAAGAAAAACATCCGATTGTACATCTTCTCAGTCTTCATAAAGCTTGTCACAATCTTCTTCAGTGATTCCTGTTTAAGTCTTTTCAAGGTCTTGTATGGATAGTGCCTCGAACTAAGCCATTCACGCATATTTCTACTAGACATTTCTTCTGGATCTTGATGATACAGTTCTTCCGGAGGAAGATCATCAATATTCAGGCTTTCTTGCAAAGGCGTCCACTCACCCATTTCTACCACAAATTCTTTCTCATCTGCCGTTGCCATGTTTTGAGCATTCAGACACTTCTCATATTCTTCATTAATCTGACTAACTGTGAGTCCATTCAAGTAGACAGGATTATACTTCATCCTTTCTAGATAAGCAAAGCGTTCAGGAAGATCAACAGGTATCTCTTCTTCAGGATTAACCTTAGGTTCAGCCTCAGGTTCAGACTCAGTGAAATCTATATCATCCAAATCATCAAGTGCCTCAATCATCGGTGCAGTTTCAGTTTGAACCGGCTCAAACTGAATCGCTTCTTCAGTTACAGTTTCTGGCACATTCTGAACAACTTCAACCACTTCAGGCACTTCAGTTGCCACTACAGATTCAGATTGAATCGGCTCAATCTGAACTGCTTTATCAGTTTCAATTTCTTTCACAGTCTCATCAGCCTTGGCCACCTCAGATACTTCTGTTTCAGTTACAGATTCAGATTGAATCGGCTCAATCTGAACTGTTTCTTCTGTTCTAGCCTTCTTAGAAACTTCATCTTCTTTTACCAGTTCAGGCACATCATCCAGTTTACGTTTTCCCTCAGCTTTGTCAAGATTGACAGTATCAACAGCTTCATCGGGAATTGGAATTGAAATATCAATCCTTTCACCTACATTCTTTGTACCTCGAGCTCTGGTATAATAAACTTTGACATCTTTTGAAGGCTCAGTAACTTCAATCACATCATCTGAAAAGTCTTTATCCGATGTAGAACTAGATTTCTTTGGTTTGGCTTCTTCCAACCATTTTTCTAACATCTCCTTCTCAGCATTAAGAGTATTGCATTCCGCATATAACTCTTTATAGTCCTCTTTCAACTTTTCATGCTCAGCCTTCAACTTCACATAATCAGCATCTAATGCTTTGAATGTTTCCAGATTCTGATGATGAGTAGCCCAAAACTCTTCTAATCTCTTCTTCTTCCTTTCATTAGATGCTTTCAACTGTGCATTAGCATCCAAGAGTTTGGCTATCATCTCTTCTAACTCAACAATTTTCTCTTTATCTTCATTCACATTAACACTTGAACCAACTTTTGGTGAAGACTCCAAAGGTTGTTCAATGTTTTCAGCTGCTTTGGGGGATGTGGCAATATCAATAGAAACAGGAACACTCACACAAGCATCAGTATCATCGACTGTCTGTGCCACAATCTCTACTTCTGCTGCAACTTCTTGAGAAATCTGTACAATGTCCACTATCTCAGGCACATTTACATCTTCAATTACATTCGGTTCCTCCACTATAATAGGATCAATCACAGGTTTCGATCTTCGTGATCTAACATACTGCACTGTGATATCCTTAGGAACTTCAACAATCATTTCTTCTACAGCTTTAACCTCAACAGGTTCATCAATCACAGCTGGTTCTATAACATCAACATTTTCTGTTTCAATTTCCATTGGTTCATCAACCTCAACATTCTCTGCCTCCTCAGAACCTGATTCAGCACCATCATCACTATCATCACTATCATCATTTCCTTCATCCTCATCATTTTCAGACTCATTCTCATCTTCTGGATGACTAGCAAAGTACTCATCATCATCCAACAGATTATCAGGTACCTCATCAACTAAATCCGCTGGATTCACAATCTCTCCATTTGATATGTGATGATATACTACCTCAATATCTTCATCGTTGTTTGCTATATCCCTCATATAGTCAAACATTTCAACATTCACAACATTTCCTATACTCATCTTCCTGTATGATAGATCATTCATATCTTCAGTGTATAAAATCCCTCCAACAAAACCTTCTTCTCTGATGATAGGATAAGCCAAATTGATCATGAGTTGCAAGAATCTCGGATACATGAGAAA
Organism: Tagetes erecta; assembly: GCA_030867185.1. NCBI lineage: Eukaryota > Viridiplantae > Streptophyta > Magnoliopsida > Asterales > Asteraceae > Tagetes > Tagetes erecta. The sequence continues at coordinate 37,413,911 of CM061489.1, read as the reverse complement.
CTTGAACCTCTTCCCTTTCACAAGATTGAAAACAAACCCTTTCATAATCCACTTCGACATATTGAAAGGTTTGTTCTCAGCTATAGCAACAATCAGGGATGAGATGTCAGAAGGAAAGTTATCAAACCCAGCACTCCTTCTAGACATGCATTACTGTATCACATAACAAAGCAATTTCCACTTCTTCCCCATTCTAGCTCTGACAAACTGCTGCTTGGGAAATATGGGAGGATGACCCATATTGATAAAACAAGCTTGGCACTCAGCAGTTGTCAACTCATCATTGGCTCCAATCTCATCATCATCAATCCTCAATGCTGTTCTGATAGCTTCTTCAGATACAGTCAACTGTAAATCTCAAGTGATATTTCCTCTAACCACACTTACACCATCTTCATTTGTAATAACCTCAGCTGTTCTCCAAAAGCTCTTGATGAGTCTAGCATAGATCACCGGCTTTGCACACATAGCATACACATACTTGGTTCTTCTGATGAATCTGATCATATCTCTATACCCCTCTGTTTCTGGTATAGCTTCATCCAAACATGCTACCAAGTTGTGCTTAGGCTCAAACTTGAGATTCTCCATCTGTTTGACAAAAATAATACACATGAGTTAGAATTTTCACTTCAAACATAACAAATTTGCATAAGTATTTAAACAAAAGTTGTAATGTAAAACAATCACATAATCATTTTAACACCTAAGTTGATTTAACAGTCTGATTTTCATCATTTTGTTTAATAAAAACTTTGGAATTTAATGATCATACAACATTTCACAATTAAACAGTTTAACACTTAAGAACACAAATTTGAAATTTTCATAATGAAGTTAACTAACATGTTTTAGTTCAGTTTTAACACATATTTGTCACATAATAACACACATTTCATCAGTTTGATGTTAAAACTTAAGAACATTCAACATGTCATCAATGGCGGTTCGACAGTAATGAGAAAATTTGAGTTGATTCTGTTGATTTTAAGCAATTTGATGCAAATTAATGATTGATTGTTGATAATCGACAGTAAATACACCTATTAAAACATTCGATTTCAGTTTTAACACACAAAATCAAAATGTCAATTAATTGGTCTAAGTACTGTTCATCATCACTTTTCATTTTAACGATCAATTGGCAGGTTTATCAAGGTCGAATCATGTAAAATTTACCTTATTCAATCAATATAACTTGTTACAGAACAATCGATTGAATATGATAATCAACGGTTAAGGTACAGGGGATTTTGCTTGAAAGTGTGAGTGAAAAATGATAAGTGTTGTGAAAAAGCGGGTATTTATATGGTTGAAAAATTAGGTCAAACCAATTGGGACGGGTAAACAATTGGGACGGGTAAACAATTAAGCCCAATAAGCCTGGACGGGTCATGTACTGTTGAGTCGCGTCATGCACTGTTGGGACGGGTCAAGGTCTTGGGACAAGTCACAACATGGGACGGGTCAACATAAAAACATGTAAAACACTTGGACGGGTCAATCACTGTAGAGACGGGTAAAGCACTGTAGAGACGGGTAAGAGTTAGGAACAACTACACCTGTTTTGGTTTTACCCATCACCCGGCTGTATAGTGGTCTTCTAACATCACCCGGCTTGCACAATTACTTCTTGTTCATTACCCGGCAGCATAGTGATAATCTTCATCACCCGGCTTGTATAAAACAACATTTCTTCATTACCCGGCAACACAGTTGTACTTACTTACCCGGCTGCATAGTGTTATGCACTTACACGGCTACATAGAATCTTCATTCTATTACCCGGCTGTACAGTGTCAACACTTCATTACCCGGCTGTATAGTAACACAAACTTGTCACCCGGCTTCATTTCTTCTTTCACCCGGCTACCTTCTCACTTAATTACCCGGCTGACATCAAAACAACAACAACTTTACCCGGCTAAATAGTGACTTCATTACCCGGCTAAATAGTTGCTTCTGATATCTTTACCCGGCTTCAACACTTAAAGCGATTTTTCTCTTTTCTTCGTCTGTTGACTTTTTCAACTGCATTTATTGCACCTGCAAACATTCTCGACATATTAATTAGACAAGACATCCTTATTAGGGTTTGTCATATTAATTAATCAACAACATATTAGGGCAACAAAATTAATTCAATAAAAATTCCTTTTTAATTTTTCTCACAAAAAAAAATGTTTTTGCACAACCAATATTTCTATATCTCGAAGCAATTTTCTAAAAATAAATCACGAGACCTTAGGTTTGTTTTTAACACATTCAATACACCACTTGCTTTCATTAACCACATGATCCTTACTTCAACACACTTATTTCAAAATATTTTTGGCTTTTTGGAAATATTTTTCTTCTTCATTTATTCTCCCCCTAAACTTGAAATTTCTTGAAATTTTTAAGTTTAACAAGGATGTCGATGTGTCAATAAAGAATCCATATGCCTGCACACACAAAGCACACACATTAAAATAATAACATATGCAATGCAATGAATCAAAATATCGCAGTGAGATCATACCACACATTATCTGAACATGTTTTGCAAGTTTTGAATAGACTTTGACTTATGTTTGATTGAGTGATGATATGAAAACATACCAATTAGCTCGAATTGACACACTTACTTTTTCAGTATCATGATGAGATTAAGATTCGATTAGAATGACTTATGTGACCCTCATGAATACATATATCAACATATTTCCTCTTCAAACACTACTAAGATGCATATTGCACAACAACCTGGTCACTTACAGACATAAACAGTGTGGAATATGGGTTCTATTCGGATTTGGTCCACTTTGGGACTTCTTTTGAATTCTGTTGGTCCATAAGGATCGTGATTTCAGTGCTATTATGACTGTTTAACAACAAAACACTCTTGAATTGAACAATTAAGTCTATTAAAACCCAAATGAACAAAGACGAGATTAAACAACAAACCGGAGGTATATAAGCTACAAAGATAGATAACATATGCTCCTAGCACCTCCGGTAAACACACACAATTTGGGGGACTTTGGCTGAGATTTTGCCAAAAGTCACTTTGCCAAAGAGATAAGGTTACAATATATATCAGCTGTAGGTTCGCTGATAGATTCGCTAGAGCGAATCTATCAGCGAACCAGATAGCTTCGCTGGGCACAGTTAGGTTCGCCCGGCGACAAAAACTAATCTCTTTGACAACACTAATCTAGACACCCGGGCGAATCTATAGATTCGCCCGTAGGTTCGCTTGTGCAAAAACAACAAAATACATGTAAAATATATAACACCGACATGCCGGTGAGTCCAACCTACACATGATGACTATCAATACTCCCCCTAGGTTGGACCTCACCTGGGGAAGTCTTCTCTTTTAAGCTCCGACTTTAAGGCTTCAAAGATATTCGATATATGCTCCTGCCCTTCCTTTAATTCCGGCCAATGGATTTGTAACGTCTTCAGATCCGGCCTCTTTATCTTCACTAGACTCAGCATCGGCGACATCAGTATCAGGCATATCAATAACATTCGTTTCCTCCTGAATATTTTCTGTATGCTCCTCGCCTCCACATTCCATTCAATTTTGGCCCAAAAATAAAACTTATAAAGATCCGGCCCATTTTGTTAGGTTCGCCCAAATAGGTTCGCTCATATATTCGCTGGTCAGCTATAGGTTCGCCCGTAGTTCGCTAATAGGTTCGCTCAGCAGCAGCAACAGATTCGCTCGGCAGCAATAGATTCGCTTGCACAATGAGCCAATCAGTTGAACTTTCGTTCAAAATCTTTGTAGATTCGCTGACAGCCGTTTGAAATTTCCGAATCACAAATTTGAATTAGGTTCGCTGGATGATCAGACAGTTTCGCTGGTTGAACTGACAGATTCGCTGGTAGCTCAACCACCCTGCAACAGTACGGAAACAGCTCGAAAACCTTCAAAACTCAACCAAATTAAGATCCGTTTGTTTCAATAGCTTCCTATAACCAAAGACGACAAACCCCAAGCAAATTCCAGCTCAAAAACACAACAAAAAGCCCCGAAATCAACCAAGAGTGTTTTGACCCAAAAACCCCAAAATTTAACACAAAAAATCACTAGACTCAAACAATCAAGAGCACTAAGGCTCTGATACCATATTGTTGGTCCATAAGGATCGTGATTTCAGTGCTATTATGACTGTTTAACAACAAAACACTCTTGAATTGAACAATTAAGTCTATTAAAACCCAAATGAACAAAGACGAGATTAAACAACAAACCGGAGGTATATAAGCTACAAAGATAGATAACATATGCTCCTAGCACCTCCGGTAAACACACACAATTTGGGGGACTTTGGCTGAGATTTTGCCAAAAGTCACTTTGCCAAAGAGATAAGGTTACAATATATATCAGCTGTAGGTTCGCTGATAGATTCGCTAGAGCGAATCTATCAGCGAACCAGATAGCTTCGCTGGGCACAGTTAGGTTCGCCCGGCGACAAAAACTAATCTCTTTGACAACACTAATCTAGACACCCGGGCGAATCTATAGATTCGCCCGTAGGTTCGCTTGTGCAAAAACAACAAAATACATGTAAAATATATAACACCGACATGCCGGTGAGTCCAACCTACACATGATGACTATCAAATTCCTTTTTGGAATTTTTCATTTCCTATCGTTCGCCTTGGGAATCTTCTGAATTCCTTTTTGTAATTTTTGTTTGGTGATGGTCCACATTTGGGACTCTTTTTGTTCCAACTTTGGGAATCTTTTGCTGCACCTTGAAGCTCGAAAGAGACTTCATGTGAGACTTCAGGTCTGTGGATACCACAACAAAGAAGCTCACGATGCGGTTCATCACACTGAATAGACTGCATCGTTACCCGATTATGAACAACTATCATCACAAGCAATGTATCAAAAGATATATATCTAGACATGTATAACAAAGGAACTTAACACAAAGATCATTAAGTTTATGTTTGTCAACAATGAAACTTACTTTTTCAGTCTAATTGCCTGAGCTGTCTCGCACATCAATTAACATTCATCTGTCTTTATTTAAAAATGATGTAACAAATAATGTCTAGTGTAACTATTATTTCTCACGTTTTGCAATATAGATTCTTATGACATGATATTTTCTTTTCTTTTTGTTTTTTATATATTTTTTTTGTTTGCTTTTTCTTTTTCATGCACACACACAATGCAATGCAGTAAAATAAAAGACAAATGAATCAATACTTGACATCGACTTATTTTATTTTGACTTTTATATTTTCTGATTTTTGTTTGGTTTTCAAAAATTAGAATTAATCATGATTGATTAACCCTATGGATTGAATTAAAAATTCAAACCTTCCTGACAAAAAAGATTTTGTGAAAAGATCTGCCAGTTGTTTGTCGGTATGAACTTTAATCAAAATTATTAAACCTTTTTCAGAGTTGTCTCTGAGAAAGTGATATCGAATTTCGATATGTTTGGTTTTTGAGTGTTGAACAGGATTAGCAGTAATGAACATAGCAGCAGTATTGTCTATGTAAATAGGAGTTTTGAGAAAGTTAAACCCGTAGTCAAGCAATTGATTTTGTAGTCACAAAACTTGAGAACAGCCTGCAGATGCAGCGATATACTCTGCTTCAGCTGTGGATACAGAAACGTTGGTCTGCTTTTTGCATTGCCAAGAAACAAGTCTAGGACCCAAAAATTGACATCCACCCGTAGTCGATTTCCTGTCAAGAGCACACCCACCAAAGTCACTATCAGAATAACTATATAATTCAAAATTGCCTTCATAAGGATACCATAACCCGAGATTCGGTTTCCCTTTGAGGTATCTGAAAATACGTTTAACAGCAACCAGGTGCGATTCTTTCGGATCAGACTGATATCTTGCACACACACATACAGCATACATAATGTCTGGTCTTGATGCAGTAAGATACATCAGTGAACCAATCATTGATCTGTATAGTGTTTGATCAACGGATTTGCCTTTTGGATCCGGCTGTATCTTGCAATTCACATCAGATGGCGTTCGAATAGTCTGACAATCTTGCATCTTGAACTTTTTCAGCAACTTCTCAACAAACTTTGATTGGTTGATAAAAATTCCGTCTGCTGACTGTTTTACTTGCAATCCGAGAAAGAAATTAATCTCCCCCATCGAACTCATCTGAAATCTTGATTTCATGATTTCTTCAAACTCTTTGCACATGGACGGACTTGTTGATCCAAAGATGATATCATCCACATACACTTGAACACATAAAAGATCCTCATTTTCCCGCTTCATGAATAAAGTTGGATCAATCTGACCTCTTGTAAATCCATGTTCTAGCAAATGTTTAGATAACGTCTCGTACCAAATCCTTGGAGCTTGATGTAGACCATATAAAGCTTTGCTCAATTTGTATACACGATGTGGATACTCAGGATCTTCAAAACCCGGAGGTTGTCTGACGTATACATCATCGGTAATTGGTCCATACAGAAAAGCGCCTTTAACGTCCATTTGAAACACTTTAAACTTCATAAAAGAGGCATAAGCTAGAAAAACGCGAATAGCTTCAAGTCGAGCGACCGGAGCAAACACTTCTTCATAGTCAATACCTTCTTCTTGAGTGTAACCTTATGCAATAAGTCTGGCTTTATTTCTGACCACAATGCCACGTTCATCTGGCTTGTTCTTGTACAACCATCTTGTACCAATCGCATTTTCTCCTTCAGGTAAGTCCACTAAATTCCAAACCTCTTGTTTGCGAAATTGAAGTAATTCCTCTTGCATCGCCTCAATCCAACTGTTATCTTGTAACGCTTCTGAAATGTTCTTCGGAACCACTTCAGAAAGAAAACATGAATAAAGACAAACGTTTGCTTGTTCAGTCTGACTTCTCATAGTTCTCTGATTCAACGGCCCAATAATCTGAGATAAAGGATGATTCCTGTGAACTCGGTGAGTTGGGATTGAATCTCCTTGAACTTGCGTCTCCAGATTAGACTGATTCAGATTCGGTAGATCCTGTAGAATTGTAGACGTATGCGGAGTGAAATTAGGAACTTGTTCTGGTGAATTGATGAAGTAGTCGAATGCTTCTGGAACAACTTCAACATTCGGATCCGATGATGGTTGATTTTGAACAGATCCACCATCATTAGGAGAATTTTGCGGATTCACATCATCACCAAGATTGTTTGAATCTTGATCTTCTTGAGAACCAGAAGGACCCGGAGCTTGACTTGATACTCCATGATCAGGATTATGAAATGACATGAACGGATACTCAGAGTTGAGATTGCTATCATCGTCATTATCAGAATCATCACTAAAACATCCCAAGTCTCCTGATTCTTTTCTCGATGTTCCTGAAAAATCAAATAATTAGAATTGAAAGATTTTGATAACGAATCTAAATCAAACAACCATTCGGGACCATGAGCCACTGACGGAAACGAATTTTCTAAAAACTTTACGTTAATAGTTTCTATAACAATGTTTGTTTTGCTATTAAATACCCGATAAGCTTTAGAAACAGACGAATAACCAAGGAAAAATCCATCGTCAGATTTTGACTCAAATTTACCGAGATGATCACTTAAATTTAGAATCGATACAGGACAACCAAATGCTTTCAAGTATGAAATATTCGGTTTTCTTCCAAACAATAACTCATAAGATGTTTTATTTTTATCCTGGACCAATAATGTCCTGTTTTGCACAAAACACGCAGTAGAAATAGCTTCATCCCAGAATGTGATAGGGATTTTGGCATCTGCGAGCATGGATCTTGCTGCTTCAATCAGTGTTCGATTTTTCCGTTCCGCAACCCCGTTTTGTTGAGGCGTTCTTGGAGCACTAAATTGTCGCGCAATTCCTTTTTCTGCACAAAACAAATCAACATTAGAGTTTTTAAACTCGGTTCCATTATCACTTCTTAAGATTTTCACTTTACAATCCAACTGATTTTCAACTTTGATGATAAATTCTTTTAACAACTCCGCAGTTTCAGATTTAACATGCAAGAAATAAACCCAAGAAAATTTAGTAAAATCATCAATGATGACAAAACAATAAGACTTCTTTCCGATGCTTTGAACATTTGTTGGTCCGAAAAGATCCATATGTAGCATCTGCAAGGGTTTTGAAATGGAGTTTTCTGGCTTGGACTTAAAAGACATTCGGTGTTGTTTTCCTTTCAAACATGCTGGACAGAGATCAGTTGTAGAGAATTTCTTTGACGGTATTCCCACAGCATGATTTCCAGTCACTAAACGATTCATGTTTCTGAAGTTTGAATGGCCCAGCCGTCTATGCCAAAGCTGACTCTCATCATTTGACGCATGCGCAATGAGACAAGTAGTTTCGGTTTCAGCATCAATCTGCGACATATCAAGCTTGTATACATCACGATCTCTTGGAGCTTTAACCACCAGCCACTCATTGTCAATCTTGAAACCTGGTTTGAGTATATAACAGAAAGAATCATCAAATAATGTTGAATATGATTTGTCACAAATTTGAGATACACTTAGCAAATTAAAGTTCAACTGTGCACAGTAGTTGACTTTATCAAAGCTAATGACCCCATTTGACACAGTTCCTTCTCCGGTAATTTTACCACCAGCATCTCCTCCAAATGCAACATGTGTACCATTCTTTAGCTTAAAATCTTGAAGCAAGGCATGGTTGCATGTCATATACCGGCTACACCCACTATCAACGAACCATGAGTTGATAGGTCTTCTTGGGCGTACCTGCATTTCAACAATTACTTAGTTAGTTTGGTCAACCCAGGCCCACATGGTCTTGGGTTTTCCGAATCTATCTGTAACAGTAACTTGTTGCTAATGAAGATTTTGAAAATTTGTTTCATTCGAGAGATTTGGTTGAAAACTGTTTCGCCCAATGGCTTGATTCGATTGCTTTCTTATTAAAGCAGTAAACCTTTCTTCTAACTTAGGATCAAGGTTATTTTCAAATTTCGGATTTCTCACCATCAAAGCTCTCGGCTTAAAACTGTTAACCTGCACATTTCTTGATGAAAAGTCATTAAAACCAGAATTGTTTCGTTTGAAAGTTCTCAAATCAGGAGAATGACTTTGGTTAAATTTTTGAAAACCAAAAGATTGATTTCTTTGAAAATTTGGAAACGGAGTCATTTCTCGTGATGAGTTTTTCCGAAAGAAACAATCCTTTGTGTCATGATTTCTCCTTTCACAAATATCAGAAAATTTGTTATAAAAACATTCTTCTGAAGAATGATTTCTTTTGTCACAGTAACTGCAGTACCTGTTAAAGAAACATTCAGCAGTAGCATGATTATAACGATCACAAATCTCACAATGTTTCTTGCTAATCCTAAAGAGCCGATTGTTAACTTTTGATGTTGAACCCACTCGTGATTCATTATCAGTTTTGTTCGGTTTTAGATTAACTTGATTCTTTTGTGGAGATTTTGTTTGTGATTTTGATTGCTTGGGACTTTGATTCGATTTTAAACCATCTTGTTTGGTTACCTTCTTTGGTTCAATTCTTTTATCATTGACAGCGGAAGACTTAGGACCTGAACCTGTTTTCAGACCAGAGTTAGATTTGATTGAAGAATTGATTTGGTTACCATAAGATCCGTTCATATCGAAAGTTCCTGCAGATACAAACTTAATTGTTTTACCTTTTGACACTTTCTTCTTGACAGGTTTAATATTGTCAGTTTTAACAGTTTGAGCTTTGGTGTTGTCATTTGATTTTATGACACTTTTACCTTTTGACAGTTTAGTTTCAGATTGATTGTTTGTTACTTTCGATTTCTGCATCTTCGTAGTTGAAACTTCGGCCTTCTTCACTGCATTCTTCTTGATCAGTTGATCAGCAACTTTCGCTTTCTGTTCATTCTTCCACTTGATGTATTCAGGATCATTGTATCCTGAAAATTCACCTTCATCCTTCACCGATTCTTCTGGTTTGGGATTCAGTTCCGGATAGTCAACGAGTTGTATTAGAACAGGCTCTGATTTGTTGTCAGATTTGTTGCTTGCTTCATCATCAGCTTCAACTGTCACGTCATCTTCTTCTTTCAAACTTTCAATCAACACTTCAGATCCTTCGGATTCGGATTTACTTCTTTGAATTTCTTTGAATTTTCGTTCATTTTCAGGTGAATGATCAAATTCATTGAAGTTTTCAGGTAAAGTTTGTGTGATTGATTTAGGCATTGGTTCATGAGTGAAACCCAACCTTGTTTTGTTTTTGTTACCTCTTTCATTCACAAGTTGTTTTACCATTGTTTTACAACTTTTAACCTTTGTTAATTCAACTTGAGTGACTGCATGAGCAACCTTTTCTTGTTCGAAGTTGTTGGTCATTTCTTCAAGTTGTTTGGTTACAAGTTCCAGTTCCTTTAAGGTTTTGTTCCATGATTCTTTAAGTGACAAAATCTTCGCATTAGCAATTTTGTGATCAATTTTAAGTTGTTCATGATTTTTCTCATGTTTGCTTAATTTGTCACCAATTTTAAAAGAATGAGTTCGATAATGTTCCACTTGTTTTATGCATTGTTCAGAACATAACCTTTCTTTCACATCATCAGGCAAAGGAACATAGTTAGGGGGTAATTCGATACTAACCTTTGGTTGTTCAGTAGATGATGAAGACTCATTGGATGTAGCCATCAGCGCAACTTCAGGTTCAGATTCTTCAACAGGATCTGCCTTTGCACTCCAATCATATTCCTCTGAATCTTCACTCACAGTATCAATCACTTTACCATCTCCTTCTTCAGACCAATCTTCCTCAATTTCACAAACCAGTGCCAAACTTGATGTAAGATCAGATGTAAACTGTTCCGCATAAGCACTCCAGTCGTATCCGTCTTTTACACTAACCACCAGTGCTTTAGTCTGATCTTCTGGCTTCTTGCCTTCATCTTTTAATTCTGGCATGGGAAGACTCTGATATGGTTTCTGCATGAAACGTTGATTCCTGTTTTGATAGCTTGAAGACTGTTGTGAGTTTCTGACTTTGACCTTGATTTTGTCCACTTGAACTAGCTTGATCATTGTAGTTCTGATTCTTAGGAGCCTTGCATTCCCTAGAAAAATGACCATAGCAGTTACAGTTGAAACATTTGGCCTTCGATTTGTCAAAACCAACGGTCTTGTTCGCATGAGGCTTGTAGCTTCGGTTAACATAAGCATGTTTCTGCGTTCTATATGCAACCATCACCATTTGCCAATTCAAATCCATTTCCTCAACATCGTCAGGATCCATCTCAAATAGATCTTGAAGCACAACGTCCATTTGACTCAAGTGACTTCCTTGATACGCTTGAAAGCTTGCCATAAAAGCTGTAAATGCGCCTTTTGTCTCATCGTCTTGTAACAAGATGTTCATCACATCTTTTACATTGGCTTGCACAGTATTACACTGTTTTTCTGAGTGATTCTGACTTTGACTTTGAGCTCTTGGTGGAGATTGAGGTTGAGAATAAGTTGGTGAGTTTGGGATGTATGAAGAATCAGTATAGAAACTTGCGCCAACAAATAGATCACCCTCATCATCAATCTTTGCAGATTCTTGAGCCAGAAAGGCATTCTCCACAGTATTAGCAGGATTCACAATAAACTTGTATTGTGCATGTGAACCAGTTCTATCAGTATTTCTAGAACTTTCATCAATCTCTACTTCCTCTATCTTTGCAATGAGCATATCCAAATCCATCGGAAACTTTTCAGTATGTTTCAGTAGTGTCACAGTTTGTTTCCACGATGATGGAAGTGCACATAATAATCTGTCATTCAGGTCTTGGAGATCTGTCTTTGCACCCACATTGGTCATTTCAGTAGTCAGATGAACAAACCTATTCATCATCCGGTGCACGGACTCTCCAGCAATATGTTCAAATAACTCCAACTGTCTCTTCAGCTTTTGTTTCTTGAGACTTCTAAGTTGTTCACCTCCTTCACAGATGGACTTCAAAGCTTTGAACAGTGTATAACCCGTCTGATAAGTATCCAACCTTGACAGTACTTGTAGTGGCAATCCTTTACACATCAAAGAGTAGGCTTTACTATCATTCTTCACTTTTCTTAAGTCTTCTGCTGATAAATTATCCTCTGGATAAGGTTAAGTAGAGTCTTTGGTGTAGGTACTTGCACTATCTGGAGCTGTCTGTGTAGGTATGTGAGGACCCTTATCAATTGACTTCCAAAGATCATTGTCTATCGAGCAAAGATGATGCTTCAGTCTAATCGTCCAATTCTTGAAATCTGCACGATTGACAAGTCTAGGAACACGGTTGTCAGAGTCATCATTAGGTGCCATTTTAAAAGTTTTTAAAGAAAATATTTTTGTGTTTTTAATGATTTTTGAAAAGAAATTGTTAAAATACTAAAATAAAGACAAGCAAATAATGACAAGATAAGAAACAAGGTTTTGAAACAGTTAAAAAAGGATCACACGGCTAAACAGTGAAAATTTCTTCTTCACCCGGCTGAACAGTAGCTTTTGTTCTTCACCCGGCTGAGAAAAGTCTTCACCCATCTAAACAGTGACCCGGCTTAACAGTTGTAAGTAGACACTTGTAATCTTTACCCGGCAGAACAGTTACCCGGCTGAACAGTATAACTTCACACGGCAGACAATCTTGACCCGGCTTGGAATCTTTACACAGCAAAAAGGTTTACCCGGCTGAACAGTTGTTTACACGGCAGAAGAATTGTTTACCCGGCTAAACAGTTGTCAATCACCCGGCTGAATTTGCTAATCACCCGGCTGAACAGTTTATCACCCGGCACAATAATTCTTGATCCGGCTGAACAGTACAACCTTTTTCACGTAAAAACCTTTACCCGTCTAGCACAAAATCCTTTACACGGCTGTACAGGACCTAATTGTTCTCAAATCTAAGTCCAAAGGAAATTGTCTAAGTCAATTTTATCACCCGGCTAGTTAATCTTCAACCAGTTCATACTGTTCATCATCTTCGTCAAACGAAATTTTCTGGGTTTATCAAAAACTTGTCCAATTTCTTCAAAAATCACACACAATCAGTGAAATGGTCCGATAATCAATCCCTAATCTCAATCAATCCAAAACATGATCAAATTTTGATGAATTTGAGCAAAATTCGATCGAACAGTAACTTTTCCTATCTTCTTAATTCCTCAGATCTGATGATAATCTGATGGAATTTGCACAATTGTTGTGAATAAGAAGTGATTGCGATGATAAATCACAGCTAAAAACAGCAACAATTCATTCAGATCATGATTTTTGAGCAATTTTGATGTGTTTTGCTTGATGAATAGCGAAGAACACAATACCAACAGTTCTGATACCAATTGATAGGATCAATTGGATCGATATTGCTCAATGATCAGAACGAAATAAGCACACAAACACAGTTCAATCAGCAACACAATTCATTACTTAATAATTCTCTTTGTATTGATGATCAAAGCAAAGTTGTAGTACAAAATGCAGGAGAATGTAATCACACACAGTTAACTCTCTCTCTAACGTGTAAATGTGACCTAGACCCCTCTCTCTAACATTCTCTTACTACATGCTTTATGCAACAATACATTTTAGGGAAAATACAAGATAAACCCTAAACTATACAAAATGTATAAACAAAGTACAAAGTAAATCTTTAACTAGAAACGAGCCTGTGACGATCCAGAGAAACATAGACTTGGCGAGATTGTCATTATGTTTGTCCATTTAAACCCATGTATTTTTCCTTTCAACAAACAACCTGTGACGATCTTATCATGTTTTAAGTTCGATTTGAAGAAACTCAGACAACTTGGTTTCCACAGACATTCAGCAAAGTAACTTGTTTTGACATCATGGCTTATTAAGTTTAGATGATTCAGCAAGATTTTGTTATTGATGGACGTAGACCAAGATCAATTAATGATCAAGGTGAATGTATTTGGGAGTGAGCTGGAGATGGGTTTTGAGCATCACCAACGATCTTGATGTAGAAACATTGTGAGCATATTCTTATGTATGAAGCGTCAAACAACGATCTTGATGTAGAAACATTGTGACCTTAGCTTTACATGTGGGTTGCAGATGATGAGCGCTCCAGGTCTATATTTACATATAACAGAGGAGATGATCATCTGAGCGTGCTGATGAGAGCTTCATGTCTATATTTACATATAACAGAGGAGATGATCATCTGAGTGTGCTGATGAGAGCTTCAGGTCTATATTTACATATAACAGAAAATATCATCACTCCAGGTCAATGCTTCCGCATAGCAGAGGAGATAAGCACGAATATAAATTCTGAAGAGCTAACGAGAAGCGTCATTCAGGGCTACGGTTAAGGGGGTTTTGATTTGGGAAAAATCAAGTAACAATCAAATACTCTCAGCCCATTTTTGTCAAAACTTATTACTTTGTGCAGGCCAAATGTCTGTGAAAATGATCCTTATCACCGAGCTCTTTTGAATTTAGTTTGATCACAAAGTTGTTGTTTACTTGTATTCTAGCTGAGCCTATTGACATATCGTCACACAAATCAATATCCTCCTTCAGATGCTTTCCATACAAACCTAAAATCTTCAAAAGACACAAAATATTTACACAAAAACGAATTTTGGAGTAATGATATTCAGTACATTTTTGTTTGAGATATTACTCCCCCAAAATTTCTATTTCAGCATAAAATTGAAATTTTCAAAAGACACAAGAACGACTTCAAAGAGATGTGAAAACTTGATTAAAAATACAAGTAAAAATGTTAGGCTCCCTCACCTTTTTTTAAACTTTTTTTTTAATTTACTTTTTTTTTAATTTCTTTTTAAAATTTTTTTTTTTTACAATCTACTATATATAATACAGAAATTACCAAAGTAATGCCTTCCATATTACCCTATCAAAAGATTATAAATGAGTTATCAAGAAAAATGCAGTGGCTGTGAAAATCAAAGAAAGATCCAGAATGTGGATAAGATACCAAAATCATGACCTATTTGTTTCGCCTTAAAATTTGAATAAGGAACATTCTCTGTTTGTAAACCGGATTACTTAACAGACCTCCAAAATTGTTCCTGCACTCACTAACAAATTAATTAGAGAGGGGGACCCAGGCCATCGTAGTCCTGGGCGTTCCATTTTCATTGGTGTAAAACACTTGTTTAAGCCCATAATATGTTCTTGTATCTATTATCTTTTCCTCTTTCATTTTAATTTGCCAAATTTGTTTAGATTCAAACATTTTCGATTTGAAAGAATTAAATTTGAAAATCATTTTCTGTTTAAGTCCCGAGGAATATGAATTTGGTTTTGATGATGTTTTCATATTCATCTTTGAATCATGTGAAACCGGCTTCACATGAGAAGGTGGGGATGGAATGTTCGTCATCCGACCATTCAAATATGTATGATTATTAACTTGAAATTCAAATAAACAAACCTGATTACCTTTACCATGTGGAGGATTCTTTCTAGACTCTGATCCTGAGAAGCAATTTGTTTTGCCTTTACCGTCCGAAGCATGTCCTTTTGGGCAATTCTTGAGCACATGATCATCCTTTCCACACTTGAAGCAAGCCTTGAATGGCTTTTGTTGCTTGACTAGCTCGTGTGGAGCAGCTGGGGGTGGGGATTTCTTTAAGCTTGATGCAACTTGCTAAGAGACTTGTGGCTTCTTATGTTGAGCAGTGAAAGAAGAACATATTTGTGGCTTCTTTTGTTTAGTTGTGGGTTATTGGATGGGAGATGAGATCTTCACTTGTTTCTTCTCAAGTCTTTTACAAACTTGAGATATGATGGATATAGGTGAAGGCTTCTTCTTTTGAGCTCTGGATGGAAGATTGACTTGTCTTGCAGCTGGAAATGAGATCCTGATTTGACTTGATTCAGGTTTCGAAAGCATTTCAGATTTGACGGTTTCAGATGAAATCTTGATCTTTGAATCTCTGTAACTTTCCTTTGTGTTTGATTCGTCATTTGAACTTATCCAGTCTTCAATAAGTACCTCTGCTTCCAGCGGATCTTGATTGATGGGAATTGAGTGTGTTAGTGTTGTTGCAGCTTGATGATTAAGTGATTCCTGAATTATCTCTTCCTTCTCACTCCTGACAGGCTCAAACGTAGGAATTTCACCTGCTTTAAACTTATCAAAGAAGTTAGAAGTAACAACCGTTACAGTATTAGAAACAATAGGAACTGAGCAATCATTAGCTAGACAGTCAGTACCCGTTTTACCATATCCCATACCAGTCGAAGAATCATAATCATCTTGCACCTCCTTCAGATTAACTCCCTCTAAACCTGCATGCAAACTGTTAGATTCTTGTTCAAACAAATCATTTTTAGGATGAGGTTTAGGTGTTGGTGAATAACTCACAGTGAATGGAGGCGGAAAGACCGTCTGAACCTCTGTGTCATACCCAACCCCATCTTTTACCCTAGCCCCCCTTTGTTTTGAAGCAAGCTCATTCATTTTCATACTAGCAACAGTCCACTTATCAAGTTTTGTTTGAAGTTTTGTGGATTCGAACTGTGCTAATATGAGTCTTTCACTTAACAGATTTATTTCGACATTTCGTTCATAAAGATTTCTTTTCAAAATATCAATTTCAGCCAAGGTTTCATTGAGTTTAATCGAATAAGAAACTTCATATTTATTAAGTTCAGTATTTATGGTGGTTAATTCAGCTTGATTTGTTAACAAAAGTCTATTAGCTTTACACACACCAAAAAGACAAATTTTGCATGCAGAAGAGCACATATCTTGAACCGTCTCATAAGGAAGATCCATGACGATTCTTTCAGGTACCAAGGCTTTCTCGCAGTTGCAGACCCTTGTATTTCTTTTTCGTTCCTCTTCCTTTCCCTTCAGCATCTCTTCATCCTCAGCTTCCTTATTTCCTTCATCATTTTTCTCATCTTTTTCATCAATGATTGACACACAATCAAATTTTCTCTCACTATCAACTATTGAAGCAACACAATTTTCTATGACGTTCTCCCTTATCTCTGCAGTTGATTTTGAATCAGATTTCATTGACTTCAGTCTTTCAGTCAATTCAGTTTTGTAGTCAAGTATGCTTGTAACCGACAAAATAAGGTCAGTATTTATCATGTTAGTTTGAGGTTGAAGCACAGCTTGGTAAAACTCATTTCTTTTGATATCCAACTCAATAGATCTTAATTTGTCGATCACATCCAACAGCTTGTAATCTGAAAACCTTCTCTCTTTCTTAAGATTTTTAACCTGAAGACTCCATTCTGGTGAAAGAGATTCAAGAAGCCTTTGAATTTGTTCAGGATTTGTGAGTTCAGGATCATGCTTCTTTAGGTTACTTGCAACAGATATAAATCTATCAATGAGATCCGGCAACTTTTCTTTCTTTAAGGCAGCAAATGAGTCAAACATACACTGTGCAGACTTGAATTCTTCAGACACTGAAATCTTGACCCTTGATCTTCAAAAATACAAAATTATTTTTCTCAAAAATTGTTGAATAGTTCTCCCCCTGGAAAAATACTTTTTCGTCGCAACGCACTTCTCCAAACTCGGCCCAAAGAAAGAAGAATATGAAAATACCTGGCCAATGACAGAAATATTTTCAACTCAACTAAACAAAAATTTGGCCCAAAGAATAACAACAAAAAAATACCCGGCCAAAAATAATACGAACCGACTCCAACAAGAAATAACCTAATATTTAAAACGCTAACTCCCGGCCAAATAAAAGGAACTGAATTCAACACGGCCCAAAATTTAAACACTAACTCCCGGTCAACATTTAAAACGTTAACTCTCAAAATTTAAAAACGTTTTGTCTAAACACACGGCCCTTAACCAATATGACGGTCCAATTTTACACCACAAACCCGAGCCCACTCCGCAGCCCAAACCAATATCCTCAACCCAACTTACCGACCCACTCAAACCCTAGCCGTACCTTCCTTTTTTTATTTTATTTTAAAAATCAGCCGCCAGCTCGTTTTCATAATTATTATAATAACATTTCAACACACAGCATCAACACATACAATTATCTCTCACGTTTTCTTTTACTCTTCAAACTCTCTCTCTCTCTTCAAATCCTTTCTCTCTCTATTCTATCCAAACGCACATACACACACAAAAACACTCTCTTCTTTCATACACTTCAAACACACACAACCTCAACAACAACCCAACATCATGACAATCATGCTGCTTCTTCTTCGGTGATTTTTAACACGCTCACAAACACACAAGATCTTCTAGTGCTTCTTGTTTTCAAAACACAACCACTTCAAAGATCTCTGTTTCTCCACTTCCAACTCAAACCAACTACTTTGTTGGAACCACCGGAATAAGAAACACAACCAACACGACACAACTCTTGCTTGTGCTTATGCGCTTCTACTTCAGCGTAACTACATTATTACTGTTCTTGGTTGGAAACGAACACAGGTACAAAGGTCTCGACTTTAAACACAACAACCATTCTTTCTCTCTCTACAAATCTAACTCTAAATCAAATTTTCGTTTTTTTTATAATTTAATTCGCAGATCTTTTAATGAATTGTTTGTTTTAATGTGTTTGGTTGTAGTGAAAATGATATGGAGGTGGCGGACGAGATTATGGTTGAAGTGGGGGAGTTTAGAACTGATGGTTATGGATATTGGTCTTGTTGATGAACATGTTATGAGATTGATTGTTAAGAAATTAAGGTAGGCTAGGGTTTGATTTATTTTAAAGCATATCTGTTGTTGATGTTGTTACTTTTGGGTTTGGTTGTTGGTTTAGATACACAGATCTGAAGTCAAGATGATTGAGTTTAGTTTTGATTTGTTTTGGTGCAGCAAATGACGAGAAATTTAAGAAACTTGACAGATCTAATGTGTTGTTGGTGATAGCAGTAGGTTTTGGTTGAGGTGATGATATGGTTATATGTTGATACGGAATGGTTTGATATGGTTTTGATCGTTGGTGCAGGAAAAGCGTCAAGAAATGGTAGTTTCGCAAACATCCGGGTAGTGTCGCAAGGTAGTGTCGCAAAGATTTGAGATCTGGTTTTGTATTATTTCCGAAACAGTACTTTCGCAAGTAATTTTTTTGAACTTTCGTTCAGGTAATTTCGCAAGAAGCAAGTTTGAAGCCCTGAAGAACATTAAGAACACACACACAACTATGTGAGAGAGAAAAGTTCAGATCTGAAGATTTCTTCTTCTATTCTTGTATAGATCTGATTGGAGATGATGAATATGATGAAAATCTAAACAGATCTGATATTTGAATGAAGATCTGAGCAAATTTTAAACTCAGATCTACTTTCTCTCTCTAAAACCCAACTTTCTCTCCCTAAAATTTTGATGAACAGCCTCCTGATCTTCAACAAATTTGATGTTTTTGATTGAAAAATGGATCCCCCTTAGGCTCTAATACCATTTGTTGGTCCCAATCAGCCTTTAAACAACAATTTATGATGAACTTTGAATCAAAAGATGAAAAATGGATGAATATATGATGAACAAATGAAGAATACAATGAAAAACCTTTGTTTGATCCAAAATTCAGATTGACAATGATAAACAGGGGAAACCCTCAATCAATGGCTCCTCCAAGCCTATAAAACCCTAATTGCACTTTACTATTTATAGTAAGTGCTTAACATGCTAATTACACTAATAGTCCCTACACTTATACTAATTAGGAAATAACAAGTTAAAAGGTTAAAACATGTCTAAAACTAGATTAAATATATTTTGTTGACACAAAATATGTTTATTACATTAATGATCCTAGACATAAAACAACTTCAACATCTTGACTCGGTTATTCATCTCTAACGCGCCGTTTGACTTTTTACGTTGACATTCACCGGACGTTGACTTTTGTTGACTTCGACAGTGTTTATAATATTAGACTAAACTTCAGGTCCAACAACAATATCAAAAGCACAAGATGTATTCAATAAATTTCCAAGTGTTGTGTACAAATGAGCCCTAAACACCTATTTATACAAAACTTAGTATCGCAAGTAGTTTCACAATTGCGAAACTACTTGTCGCTAGACAGGACAAAGCTGCAGCAGTATCACATGCAGTGTCGCAAGATTGCAAACCACAAAGACTAAACTAGACATCATAAACTAACTATTACAACTAAATCAAAGTACGACTACACTATTACACGGAAGCAAATACAATAACAATAAAGATAACGACACGGTGAAGTACCACCCTACATGTGGTCATCAAGACCTTGTTAAAAAAGTAAACGAAAAATTAAAAAAAAAATAAAAAGTTACCGTTTTTTCATTGTGTATTTTTCTAAATAAAAATAAAAAAACAATAAAAATTGTATTTTTAAAAAAAATTCATTTATTTTTTAAAGAAGACGACGTGGAGAACAAGGTCTCAGAAACTTTTCTGGTTAATAACATTTTGTTTCTAGGTTTACATCAACCGGTCACGTGTATTAAGCTCATTCTTGCCATAACCTTTAACTTCTGTGATATTTTTTATCACTTAATGTTTACACGTAGTTAGGAAATAATGCTTCCAGAAGACGATTTTTTATGGGAGCTACTATTCATACCCTCATTTTTTTGTTTTTACTTGTTGTACACCCCCTTTAACTTTTAAAAAAATACAACTTTAACCTTATATTTTCTCTTTTGTGTTTTTTTTGTTGTTTACTATGATAAAAATAACAAACTTGGTTCTTAATAGTATTTACGTTTCTGTCCGTTAAAAATTTTCAAAATTAATTAGATAAGTGTATATTGAATCAAGCATGAAGAATCATATCTACATCATCATCGTAACTATCATATCTACATTATCATCGTAACTATCATTATTATCCTTTTGTTAAATTTTGTAATTTAATAAAATAATCATTTATTTATATTATTAAACTATCACATTTGAATTATAAAACAACAATGACATTCATAACTCAATTCATCTCTATATAATATTAGGTTATTAAATACATAAGAAATTGCATTACCATACTCAGGAATAAAAAATGTTACCGTCTCTTCATAAACTAATAGCTCGAAAGATGTCTGCATTTTCTACAGATCAGGTATATTTTTACTTATAGTTTGAAGTTAAGATAATAAGTTTTGGTAGATTATAATAAACATAAACTTGAATTATAAAAGTTGAATCAATTGTGAGTATCTGCCACGTGACCAAATATTTGCATATGAATAAATCGTTATGTCTAGTACATGAATCAACTTGTGTTCTAATATATGCTTTGTCATGTTTTTTTTTCTAAATCGATATACATAGGTGTTTAAATCTCGTGAGGATATGATGGAATGGGTTCGAAACATTGCACGTAGTCTTGGTTACGTTGTAATCATCAAAAGATCAAAAACAAGATCAAGCGGTTACGTGTCTAAAGTCGCACTTATGTGTGATCGTGGTGGTGTATATAAATCTCCTATATATCCAAGTAGAGCCACTGGTACCAAAAAAATTAAATGTCCATTTGAATTGGTAGGAAAATATGCAAAAGAGCATGATTCTTGGAGTTTACGTGTGATACAAGATAAACATAATCATCCACCCACTCAACACATGGAGGGGTATTCATTCGCAAAACGATTAACAAGTAATGAAACCCAATTGGTGGCGGATTTGACAAGGAAGCATGTAGCACCACGAGATATTCTAGGAGTTATAAAGGACCGGAATAAAAATAATGTCTCTACGCTTAAAACCATTTACAATGCACACGATAAAATTCGAACGACGGGTTATGAAGGGAAAAGTCCTATGCAATTTATTATATCTCATTTACATGACAATGGTTACAAGTTTACTGAGCGTCAAAATGTTTTATCAAAAGAGTTAGAAGGCTTATTTTTCATTCATCGAACATCATTTGAGTTATTGCGTGCATTTCCACATGTGTTACTAATGGATGTCACATATAAGACAAACCAATATAATATGCCTTTTATGGAAATTGTTGGCGTAACATCTACCAAAAAGACATTTTGCATAGCTTTTGCATTTATGCCTAACGAAACCAAGGAGAGTTACATTTGGGTATTGAGATGTCTAGATTCGGCACTAGATGAGTACATGAAACTACGAGTTATAGTTACGGATAGAGAGTTGGCATTGATGAATGCATGCAAAAAAGTTTTCCAAAATGCTACACGTTTACTTTGTAGATGGCACATCTCTCAAAGTATATTCAAGAAATGCAGACGATCTATCAACTGGCTACATGAGTGGAAGGTATTTATGTCAAAGTGGGATATATTAGTTCAATCCCAAACGAGGACATCCTTCATGAAAAACTGCGCACAACTAAAACTTATGCTCACCAAATATGAAGATATGTTGTTGATGTTATTATTATTATTAACAACATTATCATTATTATTTTTGTTTCAGGTGTCCTTAAATACTTGAAAGAATTCTGGTTAAATAAATATAAAGAAATGTTTGTCTTTTTGGACTGATCAATGCTTACATTTTGGAAATCAGACGACCAACAGAGTTGAAAGCCAGCATGCCAAGCTAAAAAAATACTTGAGTTCATCAAATTCTACCTTAGATAGATTTATTGGTTTTATTGATGAAATTGTGAAATCACAATATCTATCGATCAAGAAGAGTTTTGAAAGAAGTAAAATTATTATCAAGCATAAGCATAAGTTACCAGTTCTAAAACTATTATAGGGATGTGTTTCTCATGAAGCGCTAGATATAATAAAAGGAGACATTAAATCAAGCCCTTCAGATTGTGGTTGCCAAGTTTGTAAGTCTTATGGTCTACCATGTGCTTGCGAATCTTCGATACTTTTGAATGCAGGTCAGTGGATTTAACTAGCTATATCCGATTAATTTATTTACTCTATCCACATCTATTATAATAAAAATTTAAACTGATTTATATTTTGATGTAGGCCAGTGTATCCCTCTGGATTCGAACGATATATTTTGAAGGAAACTTGACACGTCAACATTAACACGTGAGGAAAATGATGATGACTTGTGACGTCGAATTGAAATTTTTTAGAAAAGCGTTTGACAACCAGTCCAAGTCCGGAAAGAAAATGTATCTACAAAAGCTAAAAGAAATATACGATCCAAGCATACCTGATGTCAAAGAACCCGTTGTTAAGAAAAATACCCGTGGACGACCAAGCTTGAAGAAACAACAACAAAAACGACAAGCTGATGTTGTTAACCAATTCATAGTAAGCGTAGTTGTTCAACTACCTCAAATGTCATTGAATTTAATTTTGTGGGGTTGGAGCCATCACCAACAAGACATAGTTCTCTCACGAACTTAGAGCAATCACCACCAAGACATGGCTCTCACACGAGCATGGAGCAATCTCCACAAATATATAGTTCTCACACAAGTTTGGAGCAATCACCATCAAGACATGGTTTTTACGCGAACTTGGAGCCATCGCCGCCAAAACATGGTTCTTTCATGAACTTGGAGCCATCATCTCCAAGACATACATTTAGTATTTTATATTATTAAGTAACATGTTTTATTGTTTTTATCATACTTTAAAAAAAATTCATGATAAACTTTAATATAATATTGAATCTCATCAAATATAGTTGTTAGAATAACTCTTAACTAAGTACAAACTAATTCAAATTCATTAGTTCAAACCTATAAAAAAATAGTTTTTATGGGGGAAAATATGAAAATTTTTAGTAATTTATTTTAAGGGAGTGTATGACAAGTAGAAAGGGGGGGTATATATAGACTAACCCTTTT
Source organism: Tagetes erecta (assembly GCA_030867185.1). NCBI lineage: Eukaryota > Viridiplantae > Streptophyta > Magnoliopsida > Asterales > Asteraceae > Tagetes > Tagetes erecta. The sequence goes on along the minus strand of CM061489.1, from coordinate 37,390,204 downwards.
TTATCCCTCGAAACATTCAACAATTACGTTCCAGAAATTTGTTTACGTATGTTTGGTACTAATGCTACGTATATATATGAAAGAAAAATTAACTACAGAACGTGTGCAACAGTGTATTCAAAAAAAATTTCACAGGGGTCAAAAATTTGGTATGAATCGTTTGAGTATCGATATATAATATTTTTTTCATATACAATTCGACTCGGTTTGAGTCGAACCGGGACGAGTCAAATTAAAAAATAATAAAAAAAACTAAATTCTATATATAAAATCACCAAAATACGTCAAATTAATATCATTACACTTTACATAATGTAACGTCCTATATTTTCATTTCAAATGTAGTTGTACTCTTTATTTATTATTTGTAATGTCAAAACTTAATTACTCTTTTTATATCATTTTGTATTGATTATATACTTGTACAACGCTTAGACAATTGCGAATACACATTTTAACGCACAAGCGAGCAACTTATCAAGACTTATATTTTTCGGAAAATAATTTTATAAATGTTTTATGGTTCATATGTTAAGATACCCAAAACCATGTTTAAACATGAGTTTATAATGCAAAACAATCAATATAATAAGTTTGAAAAATCAAAATTAAAATTTTTCCCTCCACTTATATTTAAAATTGAAAATTTTCAGTTTCCATTCACTTTAGTAACTTCTTTAATGTCGAACCTTATTATTTTTTATCTTTAAATATTAATTAAAATCTCTCTAATCACTTTCCTCATTATAAACTTTTTCGCAAACTCTTCAATTTATCTAAGAACTCCATATTATTTAAACAAAATTTATCGCAAGTTTTTTTTATTCATTCTTACATTTTGTTTTTCATTTTTCATTTTTCATTTTTCATTCATTTTTTTGACATTATTTTTCTTCCTAAATACTTGAAACATCTTTTACTAATTTATCGTATATTACCAAAGTAAATAATGTTTGGTTTATAAAATGAATCTTTTATTGTATTTCTTAAACATCATATGTCTTCAAATAAGAAGTGAATGAAACCAAACCATATTCCAAACAAGACTATGTTAGAATACTTATGTTATGGTATAAAAATGGTGATGTTTAAAACATTAGTTCTACAACTAAACTTTTCATCATCTTCTCACTTAATTACTTAGCAAAAGTTGTTAGTTTATTTATATATTTCCTGTTAAACAAACATTCAGCTATGTCCACGTATTACTCATCTATTATAGAAGTATTTTTATGTTTTCTTTTAGTTATTTATCTTGAGCTGCAAATAGTAGAATGAGTTTTTAAGTTTGCTAGGATGTGGCAGATTTATTTCCTACTTTAGAGGGCAACATGAGAACGTTGAGTAGTGGTCATATGAGTTTTAATAAGTTGCTTTGTATTGTTTTCAATTAACCAGAAATATTAAAGCACAAAAGAAGTTGCCAGAATTGTGAGAGGAGTTAGTATTCAGCATATTTTTAAGGTGTGTTTGTTTTCTTTGATTCACTCTATTCAACAAGTGGTATCAAAGCGTGGTGAAGCAGTGAAGCTCATCCGAAGATCAAGGTTGAAGACCCGAACAAACCCGTGAGTTAGGTTCCAGATTGTGTGGTCGATCAGTGAGACAAGCCGAAGATCCAAGATTGTGAAACGAGTAAAACTTCAATGATGATAGATCTTCTAGACGTTGGTGTAGGTCCATATCAAACTTGAATCAAAAGATTTGTGAAGATTTGGATAAAAATGGATCAAAATAACATAGAACATGATAAACAAGGAAGAACAATGAAGAACATAATGAAAGAACAAATAAGAAATTACTCAAATCTTCATATGCTTCCATAGAATTGCTTTGATTTTGTTTACATGTGTAACCTCCCAATTCTAGGCTATGTTTCAAGCACCTAAACCCAAATTAAACTAATCTATATATAGTGAATGTTCAATCCACTTAATTACATATTAACCCCCTAGACTTAGTTTAATTAGGAAAAATACAAATAAACCTAAAATGTGACTACAACTTGATTAAATATATTTTGTTGACACAAAATATATTCTTTACAATAATGCTCCTAGTCACGATCTATCTTTAACATCTTCTTCGTCTTGAACTTTTCATTTGACTTTAATCATGACATTGACTTTGGTGACTTTGACTACATTGATAATATAGACTATCATTTTCAGACCCAACAATACTCCCCCTTAGTCTATCATTATCAACATCCTCAATTGAGTTCAGCTCCGGTCAAAGTCAACAAATGAGTGATCTTCTATATCTCCCCCTTTATTGAAGCTTTTCGACAGTGTAGGCAAAGATTGATCCATTAACTCCCCCTACTTGTATGCTTCATCTTTTAATTTTGGCCCAAAGATAAAACATTTAAAGATCCTGCCAATCCCGAACTCAACTCCACACAACTTGAGGCCCAAAGGTATATAAATAGATCCGACCTAAATCACACTTGTCTCGGCCCATAAGAAAAACAATTAGCCCCGGCCAATTTGAACACATTTTTTTTTTAATGATCTTGGCCCAACTGATTACACGTTAGCTTCCGGCCACTAGTGTAGATCTTTTAACCCATATGTGCAGCCCAATTTCGCAGCCAACTTGACACAACCCACAACCTTAACACAAACCCAAATATCTTGGCCCAAATGTAAACAAGCCCTAACCCTAATTTTTTTTTTCTTTTTTTTTAGTGTCAGCCGTCAAACATCAACAACACACTTCATCTCCCATACCTCTCTCTCTCTGCTCGATTATTTGCACCAACAACTCAACATCTATCTCTTTCTTCCTATTTCAATCACTCAAAACAACTAGATATGCCATGCTTCTTCACTTTCAAAATCAAAAACACAGACACATAACTCTCTTCTCCTTCTACGCTTCACACACACAAACAACACAATAACATGCTACTGCTTCTCGCTCTTCTTCTTGTTTACTTGACAGACGAAAAACAACAACAATCATCACAACAAGATCGATCTGCTATGGTTTTATCTTGTTCAAAACAAACACAAGCACAACCGCAACATCAACGGCTGCAAGAACAACATCGCAGCACGACATCAACAACAGCTTCTTTGTTTCTTTTTCTTCTTTATTCTGGTTCGAAACAACAACAGCAACACACACGACAACAACTCTCTCTCTCTCTTCGGTTCCAAACTCCCACACAAGGCCGATCTGCTGCTGTCAACCGAAAACATACAAGATCTGCTGCTGTTGCTTATCGTTCATTCTTTCTTGATATTTTTTTTTATTGTTTGGTTTTGGTTGGTGATTATGTGGTTTGGGTTGGGTTAAGTGTTGGTTTTGTGTTTTGGTGGATGAAGTTGTGATATAGATGTTGGGATGGGTAGTTGATGTGGTTTGATGAGGTGGGGATAGATTTATGATGAAATGGGTATGGTTGGTAAAAAATGGAGGTTTGGTTATGGTTTAGAGTAGTAGATCTGTGATTAACAGGTATGTGTTTTGGTTTGGTTGAGGTATGGATTTGGTAGTGGGTAGGGTTAAATGGTTTATGGTTTAATTGGTTTGTTTTGGTTGTAGATCTGGTTTTGGTATGAATTTGAGATGAACTAAATGAGTAGATGATCAGATCTGGTTTGGGTATATGTTGGAATCGAGTTTAAAAAACCCAGATCTGAGTTGTAGAGACAATAGATGATGCAGATCTCTGATGAAATTTGTTGCTTGTGATGATGATAATGATGAATCTTCAACAAATCTGATGAAATTTGATTCAAAATGGATCCTTCTTAGGCTCTGATACCATTTTGTAGGTCCATATCAAACTTGAATCAAAAGATTTGTGAAGATTTGGATAAAAATGGATCAAAATAACATAGAACATGATAAACAAGGAAGAACAATGAAGAACATAATGAAAGAACAAATAAGAAATTACTCAAATCTTCATATGCTTCCATAGAATTGCTTTGATTTTGTTTACATGTGTAACCTCCCAATTCTAGGCTATGTTTCAAGCACCTAAACCCAAATTAAACTAATCTATATATAGTGAATGTTCAATCCACTTAATTACATATTAACCCCCTAGACTTAGTTTAATTAGGAAAAATACAAATAAACCTAAAATGTGACTACAACTTGATTAAATATATTTTGTTGACACAAAATATATTCTTTACAATAATGCTCCTAGTCACGATCTATCTTTAACATCTTCTTCGTCTTGAACTTTTCATTTGACTTTAATCATGACATTGACTTTGGTGACTTTGACTACATTGATAATATAGACTATCATTTTCAGACCCAACAGTTGGTGTGGTGAAGAAACTCAACAACCAAAACTACAACGTTTGGTCCACATGCATTAATTCATATTTGTAAGGCCTAGATCTATGGGAAGTTGTTAATGGCATTGAGGCGGTATCACTGTCGCGAGGAGATGAGACCGGAGTTCTACGGAAGTGGAAGGACAAAGCAAACAAAGCCATGTCCATATTGAAGGCAACTATGGAAGAGGAGGTGCTAAAGCTGGTTCAAGATGCTGAGATGCCCAAGCATATGTGGTATATTCTAGCAAAAGTGTATAGAATGACTCTCGAAGCCTAATCCGAATCCATGATAAACCAAGACAACTTGTAGGAAACAAGAAAGTCTAGGCAATGAACGAAGAAGACGGAGGCACTGACGAGAAACGCAAATTGAAGAGTAAAAGGTCACTCTACAAATGTTACAAGCCTGAACAGATGGGTTATACATATGGCTAGTAATTTTATACCGAAGTCACCTAAAGAAGGAGCACGGGATACATAAGCGTGTGTCGCTCAATTTTTCCAAAATGAAAAGGCTTGGAATGAAGAGACGTGTGTCCCCCGAGAAGTTGATGCCATTACATTTACGGTTTTCCTTGAAATTGATGTTGATACAGAAGAAGATACGTTAGTTACCAACAATCGTACGATAGCCGCGGTTGGAACAGACGGTAACGGAGGTCCGGCAACAGACACCGGTAGTGCGGAGTTAGCTACCGGTGATATGAAGACTGACAACAATATTACGATGATTAAAAGTGATTTTTCGGTCATAAACGGTGACCGATGATGAATACAAGTGGCGTAAAAATCGCTACAATTGATGCAGTGATTGGTACTAATGTTAATAGTGCGAAAAATGATGCATCAAACATTAATGCTGGTCTCATGGTGGACTTTGAATTAAGGTGGTTCGATTGTGTATAATCATCGTATGGTGAATGAAGATGATGACCCAACTTTGGAAGGTCAAACTACAAATCCGATTACTAGGGATAGTAGTATATTGGATGATAAGTCACCACAATTGAAATTTCATATACCCACTGTCCATTTATACACAAATTCAAAGGGAGATGAGCTTGAGTTTTGGTCAAGTGCTACTACCATTTTTGGGTCAACTTCATGCACAAAGTTCGGTAGCCATATTGAGTTCGAATGGACGAAGTAACGTGGAAACCATGACATTTGGTCTTGAAGTCAACAGAGAGATGCGGATAGAAGAGCACATATCGTGAAATGAGAAACGTGCAGTTTTGATGATTGAAGCTACTCCAAGAATTATGATTAAAGAACTACGAGTTCTTTTGGGGAACAAAGACCTCAATGGAACGAGTAAACATTGAGAGGGAGTGTATGAGAAGTTGCTGTTGACTAAAGTTGAAAATGAGAGGGAGTGTTAGAGTATCACCAATAGAAGGGTTTAAAAACATGTCCTAGGGAGTGTTATATTTGGAAAGAGCGTAATGCAAGACTATTCAGTAATGACTTGAGGACTCCAAGACAACTCTCAGAGGTGATCAAACATACTGTTCGATTAAGACTAATGACAATTAAATTCAAGAATCGAACTAGTATATGTGAAATTTTGAGCAAATGGAAGCTAGAAATGTCAATGATGAATATTCAGACTCACTAAGGAGCATGGCATGTTTTGTTTGATTGAGGGAACTGGTTGAGGCTAGATTGCTTTGTTATTTATCAAGTTTATGGTATGCCATGTTCTTGGTTAGTGTTTTTGTTTTGTTTGTCTCGTTACATATATGGGGCATGTCTCATATATGAACTAGTGTGGAACATGTCCATACTACTTGTTTTTGTTGATGTGTTAATATACAAATGAATCACCGGGGTAACCCTTTACCCAAAAAAAAACATGTCCTAGGTGGCATTGTCCCACTTATTCTCTCTCATACCCACTCACAACTCTTTAAAATGGACCCACCATGTTTTTATCTCTCTCCCTTTCTCTCTCCTACTCCCACTCACAAGATGAAAAACCTCCGTTTTTAGGGAAGAACCACTCTCCAACTTCTCTCATCCACATCATCATCTCTTTCCTCCACATCATACCTTCTCTCCTCAAAAAACATCCAAGAACACCCTATTGAAGATGCTCTTAAAGAAAAATTTCCAGCTCATGTCCATGTAATCACGTATTACTCATTTATTGTAGAAGTATTTTTTTTTCTTTTAGTTATTTATCTTGAGCTGTAGGTAGGCGGGGTGTAAACGAGCCGAGCCGAGCCCTAGCTTGTCAAGGCTCGAGCTCGTCTCGTTTAAGATTAACCAGGCTCGAGCTCGGCTCGTTTCAAGATTTAGTTTCAAAGCTCGTGCTCGAGCTCGTCATAAACTTCTCAAGCTAGAGCTCGGCTCGGGCTCGGCTCGTTTGATGTTTTATTATTTTATTTTTAATTATTTATATTTAATTTTTTATATATTTTTAATTATTCATATTTATATCGAAACACTTTGACACCACTGCAAAAAATTTCTGGATTTGTTACTAGCACCAAATATTAAAAAAAATCTTTATATAAGTTAATACGTTAATGTTGGGGCCCTTTTTTTTTACTCGCACAGGGTACCAAAATTCATAGGACCGGCCCTGGTGGGCAACATGAGAACATTGAGTAGTGGTCATATAGGTATTAATATGTTGCGTTGTATTGTTTTCGTTTAACCAGAAATATTAAAACACAAAAGCAGTTGTCACAATTGTGAGAGTTAGTTAGTATTCGTCATACTGTAAAGGTGTGTTTATTTGCTTTGATTCACTCTAATTCAATATTTTCTTTCTTTTACTCATGATCATCCAAATCATAAACTATATTGATGGTTTTGTACAATGGTGTAACATTTGAGGTTATAATACCTCAATGCTTGACTATACATGAGAATATAAATAAATATATATTACTATTTTATAACAATAATTTAACCCAGTTCGTTCATGGTTAAATATTTATGCCTCCTATGGGCTATGGAATGGACATCAAACTAAATTTTCAAGACTGGACGGGAGATCGAGAGTTAATATTACGGGGATTGATCGAGAATTAAAAATATAAAAACTAAAAAAATGTTGCAACCCGCACCCTTAAAGGGTAGGGACACCCTTGAACGTGTGTATACATGTAGACACAATAGTATTATTTAAAACGAATGTAAAAAAATTTGTATCCATGTATAAAGAACATAATGGTCCAATATTACTAAAATAAAAAATATGTATATAAATATATTTATACAGGATGTTCCTCGTTAGTCGTTACGACCAACAAATAGTTGTTCATTCTAATTAATACATTTACATTGGTATCTATGTATATCTAAAAGCAATGGGCCGGCCATATATAGATGTTGTGTGCATCACTTGTTTTTTTAATCAATTTATAACCCCTTATAAATTGTGATGTGAAGTTAATAATTAATTCACCATCAACCCATAATGAAGTGGTTGATCTTTGCCCAAATAGCAACCCAAAATTTACTCGGTTCAAAACGATGTCTTCTTGGTCATGGCAGTTTTGGTCAACGATTTTTTAATCATGCATCTCCTGCTTCAAACCCAATTGGTTGGTTAGACCCTAATCAATTGCGGTATTCATCCTTATATCATGGTCACTACTATAGCACTTTGAAATACCGAAAGGCTACCGAATCGCCATACGATGTTAAGAAGGTAGATCTTGAAATAATTTCAAGGGAAACTATCAAACCGTCGGCTCCCACTCCCCATCATCTAAGAAACTTCAACTTGTCTATTATAGACCAATTTATGTATGATGTCTACGTCCCTTTGATTGTATTTTTTCCTAATACGAACCAGGCTAGTAATGTTACGAATGTTGTAACAAAAAGATCAAAACACCTGAAAGAGTCTTTATCTAAGATTCTTACACGATTCTACCCTTTTGCTGGAAAATTTAAGAGCAATATGCAAATTGAGTGTAATGATGAAGGAGTTTATTATTCTGAGGCTCGAGTTAACCAAACACTTGAAGATTTTCTAGATCTTCCGGATGATGAAAGATTGAGAGAGTTGATGCCTGAAAAACCATACACTAAAGAAACTTCAATAGGAAATTATGTTATAGGTGTTCAGGTAAGTATTAATCGTATCATCACATGTTATATACATACTTGATTAAGATTTAAGTATTAAATTATAAAAAATTATGTTGAAGTTGAGATTTTTGTGTTAGGTGAACATTTTTAAATGTGGTGGGATTGGGCTTTCCACTAGTGTGTCACACAAGATCGTTGACGGACAAACATTTTATATATTTATGAATGCGTGGGCCACAACTGCTAGAGGCTCACTAGAAACTATTTCACCAAGTTTTGTTGCTTCAGAGATATTTCCTAATAATCCTTGTTTACAATACTCGGTGCCTTCCAAGTTATTGGCCACCAAAATGCTTAGTACAAAAAGATTTGTGTTCGATTCTAGAGCTTTGACTTTGCTCAAGGCACAACATGTTGCTAGCGTTGGTTCAGTACATCCACCAACTCGTATGGAAGCAACAATTGGTGTAATTTGGAAGGCTGCAGCCCAAGCGGCATCAAAAGTAAGACCGTTTGGTCCATACTCACCACATGCTTTATTGTCAGCAGTGAATTTCCGGAGAAGGATGTCACCTCCTATGCCACAAGAGTCTATTGGAAATCTTGTTGATGTAGCCGCCGCAATCTGCTTCCCGTGTGGCGACATGAATTTGCCAACCCTAATTGGCGAAGTTAGAAAATCGATAGCAAATATAAACTCGAATCACATCGAGTCTATGAAAGGGGAGAAGGGGCATGAGAGATTCAATGAGATATTGAGGAGCGTAACCCAACTCACAAATGTGACGGTCGAAGGAGACTGTGTGTGTGCTACTAGCTTATTGAACAGTCAATTGTATGAGTTGGATTTCGGATGGGGAAAGCCAATATGGTTTTATGTTATGAACGCTGGATTCGCTAGGTTAGTGACTTTGAATGAGACGCTAAAGGGTGGTGGTGTCGAAGCCATCGTCACATTGAGTCCAGATGAAATGGAGATATTCGAGCATGATTTAGAGCTTATGTCCTATGTTTCTATCAACCCTTCTCCTCTTCGATTTCTTAATTGAATTGCATGGATTTCATCTTGTTAAACAAATTCATAAGTGAATCGGAATATCAAACCACTAAATAAAGTAATATTCAAAAGACAAACCTCAACTCTTTTTATTATTAAACACGACTAACGATTACACAAGGAAAACTAGTTTGACTTTAATACACTATGAGAGACTCTTCGACTATATATGGCGAACAAATCCACTCTAAAAAAATAAGAGAATCATTGAAGACCATGTGCAAAATTCGGCTTCTAACAGTACTAAGAGAAGACTGAGTGCCCCTGATATCTTCACTTTTCTTGTTGTTTTAGATTGCTTATATAATGTGGATAAGTGATCGCTTAGAACACACGTAACACGTTCATACACTTCATTGTAACACCAAATAAAGGCAACATGACATTTAGTCACACGTCCCGAAGTTTTAAAACTGAGATCTCTAGGATCAAAGGCTTTCCTTGTAACACCAGTGTCATTTTCTTGCTTACATTTACAAATTTGTTTCACGAATCATTCAAGCACTCTCCCTTAAATACAATTTTGATCACTAAGTTATCATTGTTAGTTTTTTGTCAAAACAATAACCATGCTGACATAAGTGCATGAGCAAGGAAAACATATTCTATTCCATTCCGTTTGGCTAACACAAATGTCAAGATCTTTTTGGGCATTTATCAAATGGTTAGCTAAACCCTCAAAACTGATCATAGAACTAGTGTAACTCCATACATTGCTTGAAAGACTTTCATAATCGGGCCCATACTTTAATTTCATTAGGTTTCACTGTAATTTCAATGTTATTTAACATTACACTTCATCTACATATTATTGTTTTCATTCAATCATGATATCATGCCTTTCATGCGGTAACTGTAACATATTCTGAAACTATTTTGAAAGGAATTATAAAATAATTTCTAGGAAAAAGCCAATGTTGCTTAACAAAAGCAATTTATACTAAGTCAAAATTTGGCGAACCTTACAATCCGTAACCTTACAATCCGTATGCGGGTGAAGATTTCATGTGTAGATGAAGATATCATGTTTTGATGAAGCTTCATATAAGATTAATAATTCATGATCGGTTGTATAATCTCATGTTTAGGTGCAGGTTCATGTACGCACAAGAATTACAGTTTGGGTGAACAATCTCATGTTTGGGTGAAGGCTCCGTTGGATCCTATTAAACAAGTTCTATAAATCACAATACTAACAAGTGTGAAATACATGTAGTTTTTTAAGATCAAACACAATGATACTTTGAAAGATTCAATAAAACAATGATAACATAAAATATAACTTTAAAAAGTAACTTCACTTATGTTGCAATAGCACAAGTTACAAGATAAATGGTTTTCCACAAAACTATATAAAAGTTTGGTTTATATACTATTCTAGAACAGATTCCTATCCTTCTATTCTTGACAGATCAATGGCAAACTATACTCATTAATCTTTCCATAACATGACATATCATGAATATGAAATCCTCTTAGATAGTAAAAGATAAAGGAAAACATTCTGCAGATCTTTAGCATGTACTAATCTTGTTGAGTCTTCACTTAATTTCACCATTAACATTGTTGTCTCTCCTGAAGATCTCCAGCTGGTGGAATTGCCTATTGAAAACTGTATTTAAGTAGCTATAGTGATTCATTACATGGAATAAGATTACATAGAATGTGTTGGTCCAGTAGATCGTTAGTCCATGCTATATATGATATAGATCAGATCACAATCAATTGATACCACTAGATCTAGCAACAATTGATTGTGATTAATGACCAAAACTCAAACAAACCATTATAACCCAATAACAAATGATAGATTAAGACGGTAATTAGATGAAGCAGAATGAATTAGATGCAACAATGATATAACAGAGACAATTTCTTGCAAATAATAACCAGATTCGAACTCTAATTCAAAGGTGTAATTGTATTCAATAATTTCCAAAGAGTTGTGTACAAAATAGCCCTAAACAACTATTTATACAGTAGCTAGTGTCGCAAGCAGTGTTGCAGTCGCGACACTGCCTGCTCGCTAGACCAAGACAAGTTGCATGCGACACTATAGAGTCGCATGCAGTGTCGCATAAGCAAGCACAAAACATAACAAAATAGTAAACTAACCTAACTATTACAACGAAACACAAATACGACTAATCTATTACAAGTAAACATAATACAAATAACGACATGGTGATGTACCACCCTACATGTGGTTATCAATACTCCCCCTAGGGAGGTACTTCACATGTTGGTTCTTCTGGTTCAGCTCCAGCCTTTGCTCCTTCTAACAGATCCGTCAGCTCACGAACATCTTCTCTTAGATCCACCTGTTTCTATACACTCTCAGCAAGCTGCTTTACTTCCGATCTGATTCCTCGAGCCCTGTTAGCTACCCTTTCAAATAGGGCAGCTTCTATCTTTGTTTCCTCTACGGCTCCAGCTCTGATGGGGTTTTCGCATAAAATCTTCAAATTATCATTAGAGAAACCGAAAACCTCCATCGGATCAAATAACCTCCATTCAGTTCCATCCTTAACACGCACGACCGCCTCCCCCGTCTGGTTATCATAGAACCATTTCTCAAACTCCTGTAATCTTGACGGGCTAGGGTCCGGAACTCTCAATCTCAATACGGTCTTGATCGGATTCAGCTTCAAAACAATCTTACCCTTTCCAGTCACCCAATCCAAGTCTTTCTTCGACCGTTTACGCTCCAATTTATTGTAACCAAAACTCACGAAATTATCCTTTAAGCCCGCCTGTATCTCCTCCTCTAGCAATTTCGCACGATCTCTCTGATCTGCATTAATCAGTGGTAGTACCGCCAAACGCCTCAAGTCCCATTTAGGGAATGTCTTGAAGTGTTTGCGGTTGTTAACATAGCTAATGTCGCCCCCTCTCCTCTTTATCATGAATTTCTTCATTTCCAAATTGAATTTCCAGCTAAAAATCTTGTTATCTGTATCTTTAGAGGTCGGGGCATCCATGTTCTGGAACAGAGACCTGACGGTTTCTGGTTCCTCTTCCTTCCTGAACCAGTCAGATTTATCTAGCTCGAATACGTCACCCTCGGTTCCACTACTCCGGGCCACATACACCATCTCTTTATCATCTGTTTCGTAAAACTCCGGCTCAGAGTCATAGTCAACCAACTGTTCTTCCTCCACTTCTTCGACCACCAACTTCATTTCAGCCCTCTTCTCTTTATCAGCAACGACCTCTTCTCCTCCCAAATCAGTTTCAATATCGAGACAGAAGTCATCAGCAACTCCTGTCTCTTTTTCAGCAGTTCCGCTCCCACAAGTAGCACTGAAACCATCGAAATCTCCTCGGCTGGTTCCAGTTTGTACCATTTTCTTCAATCTCGGATACTTTCCTATGTTTACCATCTCATTAATCTCCTATTCGGTCTCCGTATTCCTGACCTTCACCTCCTTCTTAACTTCATTCAGTTCAAGCAGCAACTTCCAGATTAGGCACTGTTGATCCAACACAATCTTTCTCAGATCCTCCGTTTCTGATTTCTCTCTCTCTTCCACATTCATCAACTTAGTTTTAACCATACTCAATTCATTCGTGAGCGACGTATTCAACCCTCGAATCACGTCCTCATCAAGCCCAACAACACCTTTCTTCTCAGTTTTCTTTCTAAATGTTCCAGGCACCGTTTCAGAAGCTGCTGGCTGCTTTCCTTTAGCCTTCTTTCACCTAACATCAGTATTAGACTCAGTTCGAGATGGTGATCGATCTACGGCCTTCCTCTTCTTCTTGACATTATTTTAAAATATTTGTAATTTACTTAGATTTGACTTTTATTATTTTAAAAAAAATAAAATTATTAATTAAAGTTTTTGCGACACTATAGTGTCGGGTCTGCGACACTATGGTGGATGTATGTTAATCTGATGTGGGTCGTTTGGGTCATATTCTTCATCCTTTCAAAATCATTCAAACACCCGACATTAAACCGTAAACACTCACTTAACCTTAATCCACGCATTTAAAGTGTTTTCAAGTGATTCCAATCGGTATGTTTTGTTTATAAACATGTTTCGAACCTTCTTCTGTATTGTATTTGAATTTGGTGTTGATCTGATATGGTTTTAATTATGTTGACTGTTGGTTTTTCACGTTTTTTGCGACACTACATGTTCGACCTGCGATACTGAACGAAAGTTCAAACTCTGTTTGCGACACTACCAATGTTATGCTGCCAATGCATTGTGTTACATGGAATAAGATTACATAGAATGCAAGAGTTTAAACATGATTCTAAATATCATATAACTATTTTAGGTAATCTCTCCTTTACATCCCTACAAATTTCTCCTAGGGTGATACTACTAAAACTCTCTGGCCATGCTTCCTCATTCTTAGATTACAAATAGTCTTGATCATTTGGGCAATGATCTGAGCATTCTGATCTGCAGAAGAATTTATTAAAGGAATATTTGCAAGGTCTTGGAGGTTGTGTGGTAACGAGCCAACAGTCAGGCTTCAATCATCTTAATATAACCAACACTTACAAAGGAGAGCACAAACCTCTTCATTTCGGCATCATACCTCAAGAACAAGATTGGATCATGAACATTCAATGGTTTAATATGCAAGATTTCTTCACTTTGAACCTTCTTCTCATTTTCCAGCTTATCTTTGGAAAATATCAAAACAATTTTGTAGCAATGGATAAGTACCTAGGATCTTTCCTATGATCCATTAATTTGTGAATTCTCTTAAAATCAGATTTATCAAGATTGAGAATCTCCATTTATGAGGTGAATCTTTCTTTGGCACTAACTTTATTTGATCAAGATAGTTATGGTCTTTGCTTCATATTTCCAATCTATGATCTTACTTTTCTTTGCTGCTCAGATTAAGACTATGGAGATGAGGTGGGTGAGGAATTACTTGATGATTCATTTGTGATTTGAACACACTTGAACTATGGACTGTTAGACTCAACGTATGACTTTTCTTTACCTGCTAAATCAATTTGTACAGTAGGAGATGATGGATTGGTAGAATTAAAGATGGTTATTGAGGAGAAGGTTTAAGTTGTTCAGGAGATCAAGACTCAAGAAACTCTCGAGTTTCTTCTCTTCTTCCTTTTCAGTTCAACAGCCTTGAAGATTTGATCAAGTGTTCTTTGTAGATTCCTACTAATACCTTCCTAAACTCATTTGCTTCAGAGTCATTTGTAGGGTTGATCATTCTTATTCTTGTGAGATCGGCAATCTCAAATCTATTGAAACATAAGCTTATGTTTATACCAAGCATAATGAAATCTGCATGTTGTTGATCTTGTGATGTGGTAGCCTTTATTCATAGGCTTAGAGTTCCTAACTCTACTAGGAGACTAATACAATAGATGAGGGAATGTTTGTCTCTTTAGAGCTATGTGGTTCATAGGTTGGGTATTTAAATATCCTAAGATTAGTATCTCTCAAGCCTGACTTCCAAGCACTGCTTCTGTAGTCAACAAAGAAGTAGAATTGTATTCAAATCTGTTAAAAAGGATCATAAGAAGACAAAGGTGAATCACGCATGTGTGGATCAAATATAAACTTGAGTTTCAGCAGCAACATATATGTCTCCTCTACGTTTGTTCCAAACTTGGTCAACAGCTCCACAATATGCTGAATGATGGCACCATTTGCCCTTTTGATTATTAACTTCTTAATCTGTGGTCCAAACATACAATCAACAACTTTAGTACCCTTCATCAAGGTTAAACAATTCAGGATCCACATTTTTAACCTTCTTTTTCCAATCTTCTTTGCTTGAGTCACTTTTATTTTGATCATATGTGATAGTGTTTTTTCATTATCTGAATCATCATGAGTAAAGATGAATCTAATTTAGGAGGAAGCATGTGCTTTTAGGAAGCTTTTGATGGTTTCTTTCTCCTCTTTTGCTTTTCAAGTTACAAAGCTTCCCGCTTGCCCGTGTAACATTAGGATGTGGCTTCTTCCCCTTTTAGATGTCCTTAATGTACAACCCCATTTTTGACAAGGATATTCTTGCTAACCTTTTCATAGAAAAATGATACCACTTAATTAAGAAAAGAGGACATTCTTTCTCTGTCAACATATTCTTTAACAATCTAATTATATCTCCTCCTAGAAGCGTATTCCTCATCTCTTCTTCCAAATAAATCCGGTGTTTAATCAGACCATTAAACACTTTGAGATTTACTTACACTTTATACCTGACATGGTTCTTTGTCAGACTTTCATGTTCGATATGTACTTATTGGCCTTAAGAATGCATATATTTTTACCAAAGGGTTGCCAGCTATTCGTTTTGACGCTATGCGGTCCAAGCTTCATGTGTTATCCTCGGTTTTGTTTGAGAGGTCATATTAGTGCATGTGTATATGTTGTACATATGTAGTGACAAATAGATTGTTACATAGATTTAGTTTATACATTTCAAGACGGTTCGATATCCTCTCCTATAGATAGATGTAACATTTGTCTCGATCAATACCCGACCCAAATTTTAAACCCGAACCCTTTCAAATATCGATATAATCAATTAGATTAAATTATGAAATAATATAATTTACTCAGCAACTATGATTTATTTAAATCGTTTTACTTCAATTTTATATATATATAAGATTAAGTTCATTTGAGAAGACACATTATATTGCAAGAAGAAAAAGAAAAAACCTAAATCACTAAAAAAACTTATCAATGTTTAACTTTTTAAATAAATTCTTTTCCTACATACAAATGTGTAATGTATAAACTAAAAAAATCATTAAAATAATTTTTACATATGTATTTTTAGCGTTTTAAATTTACCTACACATGTGTAGGTTATGTGTAAGTAACATAACTTACACATGAATTCTACATGTGTATGTTTAACAAATAAACGAAATTTATTCAATTTTATTTTTTGAATGTCAAAGTTAATGAATAAATATTGCATTTCTATCATTTTTTTGTATGTTAAAAAATGTTTTTGGTTGAAAAAATGAAGAATTTAGTAATTTCTTTCACTTCTCGCAATATTTGATCTTCTCAAATGAACCCTGCTATATATATATATATATATATATATATATATATATATATATATATATATATATATATATATATATATATATATATATATATATATATATATATATAAAAACCAATTTTATAAAGTTTATGGAAGTTATAAAGTAGTTAAGTTAGTAGAATGAGTTCAACTAGAAAGTTTAAATTTTATAGAAAATAAAATAAGGCTGATGGATCGTTAGATCTAACATTAAATGAAGATCAAAGACTTAAAAACACAACGTGGCATACTAGTAAATAGTTAGAACTTTAAATGGTATGCCAAAGGTATATTAGTCTTACATCATTTTCAAATCTCACACTCGTTTTTAAATGTCCATAAGTTTTACATACAACATTATTTTTTAATAAAAATTACACAAAAACGAGCGTTTTTTATCTTCAAAACGCATATAATATTGATGAACAAAAAAATGAATTTTTGTTTCACATTTCAACTCATTGTGTTATTTCGTCAGGTCATTGTGTTATTTAGTCAGTTCATTGTATTATATTATAACTTGTTTTTTGAAAGCAAATAAAATATACATACTAACACAATATGTCAAATCTTATAATTTATTTTCATTGTTGACATAAAAAAATGTCATAACATAAAATCTCAAATACATTACTTGTTTTATTTGGGTAACATTTCAAACAAGGCCAGCTCAATTATTTTGGAGGGGTAAGGAGAAATATTAAGATTGTGGCCCTTTTCCAGAGAAAAAATTTTACTTTGCTTTTGATTCTTAACTATAGTCAAGAATTATAAAACTATAATAATAAAGCGATGAGAAAACACAATGTAGGAATGGATGAAAACTTGATAAAAATTAAGAAAAACAATAACACTTACATTAAAAGCCTAAAACTAGAAAAACAAAGCAAAACCAAGTTTCTTTTAGATTGATAACTTCATATTAAAGGTGCTTTACCCGCTACAAGTTGAAATTGATACACTAAAACCTAAAATAAGATGACTAAATTACAATAATCAATCAGGAAATAACATAAAACATGAATGTGATATGTAGTGAAGAAGGCTAAAATAACAATCGATGGGGTGATCCGATAACAGAAACACATAAGTTCCAATTTACAATCAAATATAATAAGGTAAAGTTACAATTATAGTGAACAATAGAGATTGAATACCTAACATATATCAAATTCAAAGTTAGATAGTGAAACCTTCAAACCCTAAGACCAAGGGGTCTATCGTTGGAAGTAAAGACAACAAGGGTTTCCAACACTCAACACTGTAAGCCGATTCCAATTAGTGATTACAAGTTCTTCATATTCGGATGTTTCATATCTAATGCTCATATGTAGTCGATTCAGTTCTCTGGTTGCATAGCATCGCATAGTTTTTTCAGAGTTAGAGCTTTTTTTTATTTAAGTATGAACCCGGTATAATACATTGGGCCTATGAAATTTAGGGCCTTTGAAAGGTTGTAGTCTATTTTCCTCCTATATTGGGCTGCCCCTGATTTCAAATATATCATAACTTGTTTTACATATTTGAGCTCATTGTGTTATTCGCCAGGTCATTGTGTTATTTCAAATCATTGTTTTATTTCATCAGGTCGTTGGGTTATATTATAATTTGTTTTCGAATTCAAACTAAAACATACATATAGCAGAATATGTCCAATCTTATAACTTGTTTTCATTATCTACATAACCATATGCCATGTGACATCTGCCCCAAACCCAAGGCCGAATGCCCGACTCGAACCCGGATCCGTTTGTGTTTCATTTATTCGTTTTTTAATTCATCAAATTGTAACGTTTCGTTTGTTAATATAAATGAATATTTCGGATTTCCATGTTTTTCTCGTCATCAATAAAACAATCGAATTTATTACGAGTTAATATCTAAACTTTACTTATGTAACTAATATTTATAATGATTCATTCCGAAAATATATGAATTGTAATTTTTAAAAATAGACTTTATAAAAATTATCAAATTACTACTATTAAGTCTAAAGACAATCATCCATCGTAAAAAATGAAGTAAATAAATAAAAACGTCAATTTTATAAACCTTAAAAATTAGCGTGGTTAAGGGGCTGTTTGAAAAGTGCTGAATGATTAAGTGCTGAATGGTTAAGCGGTATGAATGGTTAAGTGCTGAATGATTAAGAGGAGCTATTTGGTAGGACATCTAAATGAGATTTTATTTTTGTTTCACTTTGTCCCACATTGGAGTGGAGACAAAACCATAGTTGCCTTTACATATGCAAGCCATCATAACATGTTAAGTTCTTATATTACATTTTACTCTAGCACCTACCCGCGCGCAGGGGGGATTGCAAATTTAATTCTAATTCCTTGCCTCAATGCAACATGTGGACACGAATGCAAGTCCGAAAACCCGGGTCCGTGCGAGGGTAGTTTTTGAGTCACAAGTCTTTTTTTTTTGCGGAGTCGCATAAGTTTTTGGTCGCATCACCGGCTTCGTCTTTCGTCTCCCCCAACCTCTGAATGGTTCAGAGGGAACCTCTGACCGATTTAGAGGTGATCTCGTTCAGAGCTGAAACAAAACACTGCGAAGCCTCTAACAGATTAAGAGGTGAATCCGTTCAAAGCCCATTAAGAGGCTACCAAACAGCCCCTAAGTTAGTTAGTTAATATAAGGATTTAATGAACTTTGGGTGAAAAATATCAAATTTTAAAACTTATATTAAAGTTTCTAGCTTAAAATTATGAAAACTATCAAACTTCAAGGGCCAAAACTGTAACTATCCAAACCAACCCACAATATACGCGCTTTACCCGTTTTTCCAACCATCCTATCTCCAGCCACTTAGCCGGTCTGCGGCAAGGTTCAAAAACCATCTTTTATTTTCAACCCAATTATTTTATGGTAAAATCAAACCTGTTTCAACTAATTTCCTACATCCATTCCATATCTTGAGACAATAACTCGAATTAAGAAAATTAGCAGCAAATAACTCAATTCAGTTACGCCAAAATGCTTCTTTAAAAGTAATTGACGAATGAAGTTCATTCATTAGATCTGTGTGAAGATATCTAGAAGTTTAATTGCATTTTATCATCCATAATCGATCAATTTCATTTTCAAAAAGCCATTCTTGTTCTTCATTCTCTTTGATTCAATTCGTCATCGATCAAGTAAGTTATTTACGATAAAATGCTATTTATCATTTAAGGATCAAAAGCCCTCTATCAATTTTGCATTATCTTGAATCATTTGGATGTAATTTAGGAATTAGGGTTAAGGTTCTTATTAAATTTGGGGGTAATTGTCCGACATATGATAAAATCAAATTATTTCTATTTCTAACCAAATGATATGCTAGCGCGTCTGGTTTGTGCTGCTCCATCTTGGCCAAGTGACCACGGTCCGAACTTGGTCACTGCCTTTTTTATATATTTTTTTGCCTATTTCCACTAATTACAAAACAATCTAATACTTATAAGATATATATTGTAATATTTCAAAAAACTCTTACCAAGTATATATAAAACTTATGATTTTGAATAACAAAAATTTTTAAATTTAAATCTTTACAAGTACTTTAAAAATACTATAAAATGTATTTTATTTTTGACAGTCGACAGTTTTCGGTTAACGCCGTTAAACAAACATTACCAATTTACGTTAGTATTAATTAAGAGAAACACTAACTAAATATTTATTACAAAAAATAATAATTCGAGCAATTACTGGATCACAACGAGTGACATTAAACGTTAGTAATTCGGGAATGACTATCTCACATAACTCAAAAGTGTTGTGTATATTGACGGAATGATTTCCTAAAAATTTATACGTCGTACAAAGTGCGGGGTCCAACTTAAAACCAAGTAAAAGATAAGTTAATTAACTTTGAGTCCTCTTGAAGGTAATGCATACCAAAACGTTAGGTTGCTCTCAATGCTTGTCACATGAAGATTTAAGCTGATATATCGAACTTGTAAAATATCATCTTAGGGGGAGTATTGTTGGAACAAATTGAAGATGTCACTTTACAAATATAAGCGAGTGAAGATATCGAGAATCGACACGAGCAAGCACAAGTGAAGACGTTGGTTAATTATATTTGATGTTTGAATATTTGTGTAATTGTTTGTGCTTAGTTGCACACGTTTAGGCTTTTTGTAATATGAATAATATGGACTATAAATACCATCACCTAGGTCATTAAGAATAAGAGTTTCCTATCCCTTGTATTCCATATTCTCCTTGTAACCTTCTCTAGATCTAATACATTACCTAACAATATTTATGAACTTGCATTGATCTTCATGAGCATTCAAACATCAATACATGATCAGTGAGATTCCGCATCACTAATCATAAACAACATCCGTAACAATCTCAGATCTAGATCTAAGCTCATGTTCATTTTTGTTCTATCAAAAAAGTTATAAGTTTTAAATTAACTAATGATGAATGTGCAAACAAACATAACTAAGCTGGCTTGTCGGCTCGCGCATTGCACGAGCTTTGTTTACTGCTGTTTGTTATGAAATCCTATGTTATTTGGTCTTGCATTAGTCAACTACAAACGGTTTTTAGCTATTTGTTTTTTTATCACATTCTTTATATGAGGATACCTTTACATAACACTTACAAACGTTTCCTGGAGTAGCTTAGGATTAAATTTTTTTAATACCAATTATTTGAGTGTGTTGCAAAAGATTTGGAGCACTTTAGAGAAATTTTAGATGTATATCTATATGTGTGCGCTCACATGTACAAAAGGTTAGTTCATAGGGTTTCCAGGTGCGTTATGCTAGCTAGTTTACGCCTTCAGGGAGCTTTGGCTTCTTTCATTTGGCGTCTCCGACATTTGTGAATAGTTAGCGCTTTGCTGATCATTGTCCTCAGTATTTGGCTGATGTTGTTTCCTTGTTTTTTGTTGTGGGGTGATTGGAGAGGTGGTCATCAAGATAGCCGGTTGTGCGTTTCATGGAGTTTCAATGAAGGTGATATTGTCAACCGTGCAATTTTTAGTTGTTGTGTGGTTTATTTACATTTTGGTTTTTGTATATATAGTCAATGCTGATATAAATTAATGGGGTGGATTTTTTTACAAACCTTTATTTTCCCATTTTTTTTGCTTATCATATTATCATCTAAATTTTATATAGACTTCCATTTGTATTCTAAGTAGAAGTCAAGTCATTCGTCTGGTTTATTTTCTTTGGGTTTCGATAGCAGTTACTCATTAATAGGGCATCTGGTGAGCTTATCATGACACAATAGTCTCAATCTAGATGCAATAAAATGACATCAGGTACCTAGAAATGGAGTAGGATGAGAAGGTTTTTTTATAACTTTTCGAAAACAAAAGTTAAGTTTTACAAGTATATGTAAATATGGGTGCCTAATGGTAATTTATGACTAAATATTAAAGGAGAAGTTAGTATTCTACTAGTTGTAACGAACTTATAGTGTGAAATATGTGAAAGTATCCAGTGATATCTATCCATCTACTAGAGTGTACCATTTTTCATTACTCCTAATAAAGGTTGGCTTTCCTTTTTGAATCATCATGACGTTGATTAGTATAGCCGCAACTTTTAGACCGAAGAGATGCAAGCTGATTGTGTTTCATTATCAATTACGTGTTTCAATCAAAGTTAGTAACATAATATAGATGTTTAGAAAACTACGTTTTCTTGATCTCTAAGTAAGACTGATATAGTATTAGTGTGACATATTGCTTTGGTATAGGTGTGGTATTTAAGAGGGTTGAAACCTCAGTATGGTGTAAGTTGTGAAGAAGGTCTGAATACATAAACACAATGTTTACTATTGTTTTTGCTGTGCGAATCTCATTTGGTCTAATGGGTATCTTAAAGAGACTTTAGGTTATCAACAAGAACAACACAACCATTTAATTCCCATGCCAACTAAAATAATTTAAGATCACATTAACATGAGTATATAAAAAAAGGTTAATAAAGCAATCAACCACATCTCCTTCCTTGCCCATAGGTAATTTTATTGCCAAACATGCTATATAAGCAGCAAATTAACAAACACATGTTGGTGGGTTTCAATTTTGGAATACTAGTAACCTTCTAAGGTCTTTCTCAACAAAACAATTAAACCATCGGGTACGCTCGCACCCATACTCGCTTCTAAAGTCTCATGGCCCCTTTGTTTGAACCCTAGCATAGTCTGCCAGTCTCCATCATCTACCACCACATCATATGCAAATCTTAGCAGAAGAAGCTCGTCGGGCAACAGGTAACATCTTAGATGAGAGAGAAAGAGAGAGGAAGCCTTCAAGTAGATCGGTAAAATCCTGGATATGCCCTGATCACTGTTTTTTGTTCAAAATTGTTTGTCCTTCAATAAAAGGAAGAAAAATTCAAGCTCATTAAAACCCAACATGTTTCCATGACCCCCCTTTCTTCTTCAAATTATTACACAAACCCTATCGCACTCTCTCTACTGTTGCTGAAAACCACCACCACCATCTACGTCATCGTGAGCCACCAGTGTTGCAATCACCGGACGAGCATCATCTATATGCTATTCTGTCAAAACTTGCAACTATCCCAGCCACCGCCATGTTCTCCATCATCTATAGCAATTCAGCGACACCGTCATTGCCGACATGTATGAGCGTCATAACCATATTCGGAACACATGCGGATCTACGAAGAGTGCCCTGCCAAACACATTAAGAAGTTGTCCTCTCTATCTCATCGATTCTGGTATGTTGATATATTCGGATAACTTACATATTCGGTTACAGTTTCAGTTTTGGTTTCGTTATAGGTTACAGTTTGGGTACGAATTGATTGTGTTAGGGTGTGTCTATACACCCCCCTTTCTTACTTGTTACACCCCCCCTTAAAAAAGACTTTTGAAACTTGTCAAAATATACCTCGAAACTTTTATTGTCCTTAATTTTAAAAAATTATGTTCGTAAATGAAATTAATAATATGCGTTTATAAAAAAATGTTTTATGTCGGTATTTAAAGGTGCGGTTAACTTTTCGTCCAGTACGATTCATTTGATTGTAAAATCTTTTTATTCGATCGTGAAATCATTTTTTTGGCCTAACCTAACCGAATTAAACCGCTTTAGTATGTTTATTTGGTTATGGAGTTTTTTTTTGCTTGATCAAACCGTATTCATCCACTTTACCATGATTATTTAATCCGGTTATACGATGAAACCAATTATTATACGGTTTATTCAGATAACCGAACTGAATAAATCATGTTTTTGTTACCGAAAACCAAATTCACAATTTGGATACTTTTAGTAACCGAACCAAAAACCAGATTTGCAATTCGGTTGATTTTTTCGGTTGCAGATACGATTTATTCCGACTCTTTTTTGTTACGGTTAGTTTTTACGCCCATAGTCGATACTCATCAACTAAATGCAATAACTTAATCCAAAATTATAAGAAATGGAATCTTAATTTAAGAAAAAAATATAATTTTGAAAAAAAATGTTAAAATTGTAATTTTTTAAAACCTTATGGGAGGGAGTGTAACAACTAAAAAAACTTGAAAAGGGGGGTGTATATAGCATCACCCTAGTGTTACACATTATGTGTGTGTACATATGATCGTGGAGGTGTATATATGGTTGTCGTGTACGTGAATATATTTGTGAAACCATAGTGTACGTA
This sequence comes from Tagetes erecta, assembly GCA_030867185.1. NCBI lineage: Eukaryota > Viridiplantae > Streptophyta > Magnoliopsida > Asterales > Asteraceae > Tagetes > Tagetes erecta. Next base: position 37,366,103 of record CM061489.1, on the reverse strand, counting down.
TTCATTTTTTATCGTCGAGTCCCGGTCCAACCACATGCATTTTTGTCCAGTTTTCTTTTTGTTTTGTCATATATTTTATTTCCTTTAACTACAAGTATTATATATTATTGTAAAAATGGTCTTCATTCTTCATTATTAAATAAGAATTCATAAAAGTTATTTTTAAAACAATATAAATTATTTTGTTATCTTTAAAAACAAAAAAAATATTAAATCGGTTAATTATTACACAATTATTTCATTTATTAGTTACTAAATTTATTACCTTAACTAGTCAGTTTTGTTGGTCCCAATCAGATTTGAATCAGTGTTTTTGGTGAAGAATTGGATCAAAATGATAAAATATAAAGAACAAGATGTGAAACATGAAGAACACAAACAAAAACTCAGATTTGGTCCATAAGGAATTGCATAAAATATTGTTTACATAGAAACCCCAATTCACTAGATCATTCAAGCCCCCTAACCCTAATTGCCATTTACTATTTATAGCCTAATGACACTTTGGACTAATGACAATTAGGACCCTAAACTAAGACTAAAACATGACAAATAAGAAATAATACAAATATAACCCTAATGCTTAGTCTAACATATATTTTGTCATTAAGACAAAATATATATATTACATAAAATACTAAAAAGACGAAAATGATTAAATATATTTTGTTGACACAAATTGACACAAAATATATTTATTAATAATTAAGCTCCGTCTCCTTCAACGTCTTGTCTCTAATCTTTGACCCGAACGCGTCGTCTTGACTTTTGCGTTGACTTTGACCGTTGACGTTAACTTTTGTTGACTTTGACTGTGTTGATAATACTAGACTAAACTTCAGGTCCAACAATACTCCCCCATAGTCTATTATTATCAACGTCTTGCATCGTGTTCAGCACCGATAAGTCAATACTGTTGGATCTTCAATTTGGTAAGCATCAGTCTTAATTTCAGATCCAACAAAACATCCCCAAGACTGATGCTTGCCAAATTATGTTGCTGAAGATCCTTTATCTCACAAGCTCCCCCACATTGTATGCTCCCCCATTTAATATGCATCATTTCGTATAATCTGGAACTCCTTTCCAACAATCTTTTCTTGAGTGCTATAGAAGATGTAGGAGGAGGATTCCTAGCTCGGTAGCTTCTGAAAAACTTTGAGGAACAGGTTCTCTGGTCAGGTGCTTTGCTCAACTGATGATCGCCCATCATTTACAACAAATATCTGTAACACAATCACAAACAAAATCTCGATATTCTCATTAGATTATTTCATTTAACATAAATAAACCCATGTTTATCTGTGTATGAAAAACAAGCGAACCCGTGTCCGTTTGTGTGTGCAATTTCCCATGAAATGCAAGTGAAAATGATAACATTTTAATAGCATAATATGGAAGACTTGAAAATAATTTGAAATTAAAATCTTTTTGGATTTTTTATAAACTAATAAAATCTAACGAACACATTTTTTTTGTTTGTTTGTTTTTTTTTTTTGAAAAATTAAAAATACGAAAATGAGAGGACGAGACCGACCAGATCACAAATATTTTAGACAAAGAGAACACATCATAGAGACACACAAGACCAATACGACTTAAGAACCCAAACATAAAATAAGGATAATAAATGAAATTTTCATGAAGGATATCAGATAATGCGTTTCGAGCGACCATCCGGAGAAACAAAGACTTAGCTAGACTGTCAATATGTTTTTGTCCTTTTAAACCCATGCCTTTTTCCTTTCAATAAACAACCTATGACGATCTTATCATGTTTCTGGTTCGATTTGAAGAAACTTAGGCAACTTGGTTTCCACAGACTTTCAGCAAAGTAACTTCTTTTGACATCATGGTTTATTGAGTTTAGATGATTCAGTAAGATTTTATTATTTGATGGACATAGACCAAGATCAATTAATGATCAAGGTTAATGTATTTGGGAGTGAAGTGGAGTTGGGTTTGAGCATCAACAACGATCTTGATGTAGAAACATTGTGAGCATATTCTTATGTATGAAGCGTCAAACAACGATCTTGATGTAGAAACATTATGAGCTTAGCTTTACATGTGGGTTGCAGATGATGAGCGCTCCAGGTCTATATTTAAATATAACAAAGGAGATGATCATCTGAGCGTGCTGATGAGATCTTCAGGTCTATATTTACATATAACAGAGAAGATCATCACTCCAGGTCAATGCTTCCGCATAGCAGAGGAGATAAGCACGAAAATAAATTCTGAAGAGCTAACGAGAAGCATCATTCAGGGCTACGGCTAAGGGTTTGGATTTGGGAAAAAATCAAGCAACAATCAAATACTCTCAGCCCGTTTTTGTCAAAACTTATTAGTTTGTGCAGGCCAAATGTCTGTGAAAATGATCCTTATCACCGAGCTCTTTTGAATTTAGCTTGATCACAGATTTGCTGTTTACTTGTATTCCAACTGAGCCTATTGACATATCGTCACACAAATCAATATCCTCCTTCAAATGCTTTTCATACAAACCTGAAACCTTCAAAAGACACAAAATATTTACACAAAAAGAATTTTGGACTAATGATATTCCATACATTTTCATTTGAGATATTATTCCCCCAAAATTTTTATTTTAGCGCAAAATTGAAAGTTTCAAAAGACGCAAGAGCGACCTCAAAGGAAAATGAAAACTTGATCAAATATACAAGTAAAAAGGTTGGACTCCCCTACCTTTTTGTTTTGTTTTGTTTTTGTTTTTTTTAATTAATTTTTTTTACTATCTACTATATATAAAATAGAAATTACCAAAGAAACGCCTTCCATATTATCCTATCAAAAGATTATAAATGAGTTATCAAGAAAAATGCAGTGGTTGTGAAAATCAAAGAAAGATCCAGAATGTGGATAAGATACCAGAACCATAACCTGTTTGTTCCGCCTCAAATTTGAATAAGGAACATTTTCTTTCAGTAAACCGGATTACTAACATTCCTCCTGAAATGTTCCTGAACTCATCAACAAATTAGTTAGAAAGGGGAACTCAGGCCATCGTAGTCCTGGGCGTTCCATTTTCACCATTGTAAGACACATGTCTATGCACACAACATGTTCGTGTATCAATTATCTTTTCCTATCTCTTTTTAATTTGCCAAATTTGTTTTGATTCAAACATTTTCGATTTGATAGAACTAAATTTGGAAATTATTTTCAGTTTAAGTCCCGAGGAAAAAGATATTAGTTTTGGTGATGTTGTCACATTAATATTTGAATCATGTGAAATTGGCTTCACATGAGAAGGTTTGGAAATTTTGTTCGTCTTCCAACCACTCAAAGATGTGTGCTTTTTACCTCCTATCCCAGGAAAGCAACCCGTGTTGCCTTTACCATCTGGAACGTTCTTTGTAGACTGACATCCGGAGAAGCATTTTGTTTTGCCTTTACCATTCGAATTCTGTCTTTGAACTTGAGGACATCGCTGTAGCACATGACCTCCTTTTCCACACTTGAAGCAAGCCTTGAATGACTTTTGATGCTTGACTGGCCTGTGTGGAGCAGCTAGGGGTGGAGCTTTCTTTGAGCTTGATGCAACTTGTTGAGAGATTTATGGCTTCTTATGTTGAGAAGTGAACGATGAACAAATTTGTGACTTCTTTCTTTGAGTTTTGGGTGGTTGCCTGATTTTTGTTTTGCTTTGTTGGATGGGAGATGAGATATTCACTTGCTTGTTCTCAAGTCTTTTACAAACTTGAGATATGATGGATAGAGGTTAAGACTTCTTCTTTTGAGGATGACTGGCTTGTCTTGCAGCTGGAAATGAGATCCTGATTTGACTTGATTAAGGTTTTGGAAGCTTTTCAGATTTGACAGTTTCTGGTGACATCTTGATCTTTGAATCTCCGAGACTCTCCTTTGTCTTTGATTCAACATCTGAACTTATCCAGTCTTCAATAAGTACCTTTCCTTCCAACGTATCTTGATTGATGGGAATTGAGTGTGTTGATGTAGTTGTAGCTTGAAGATTAAGTGATTCCTGAATTAACTCTTCCTTCTCAGTCCTGATAGGCTCAAACGTAGGAATTTCACCAGCTTTAAACTTATCAAAGAAATTAGAAATAACAACCGTTACAGGATTGGAAACAACAAGAACCGAGCAATCATTAGCTTGACTGTCAGTATCCATATTACCATATCCCATACCAGTCGAAGAATCATAATCATCTCGCACCTCCTTCAGATTAACTCCCTCTAAACCTGCATGCAAATTGTTAGGTTCTTGTTTAAACAAATCATTTTTAGGATGATGTTTAGGTGTTGGTGAATAACAAACAGTGAATGGAGGCGGAAAAACCGTCTGAACCTCTGTGTCATACCCAACCCCATCTTTTACCCTAGCCCCCCTTTGTTTTAAAGCAAGCTCATTCATTTTCATACTAGCAACAGTCCACTTATCAAGTTTTGTGGATTCGTACTGTGCTAATATGAGTCTTTCGCTTAAAAGATTTATTTCGACATTTCATTCATAAAGATTTCTTTTCAAAATATCAATTTCAGCTAAGGCTTCATTGAGTTTAATCGAATAAGAAACTTCATTTTTCTTAAGTTCAGTATTTATGGTGGTTAATTCTGTCACACCCTCAATTTTCCACAAACGGGGTATCCGTTAGGCGTGTGACATACCAGGATCTCAAGCCATTAGTTACAGTAACACTGACTCATTAAATTTTAACAAAAGTTTAACTTAGTCATTAACCCAAAACTTAGGGTATAAAATGTAAGTTTTCAAAGTTTAGCGGAAGCTTTCAAACAAACTCATTATTTAAATAAACTTGTGATTAAAAGTTTAGCACAAAACCCATAAACGTGTGCTCAGTAGTCAAGCACAAAACCATCATTTATTTTCATTAAAACCAACAATGTAAATGACTGTTCAAATAAAATAAAACAACTCATGCATGATATGTCCTACGTGCACAACTCCTAGCCACCTGAGAAAACATACTAAAACGAGTCAACAAATAATGTTGGTGAGTTCAATGAGTTTAAGTAACAAGAGTATATAAAAATACTGAAACCGTTTAACCGATAAACATCATTACTATTGCTGGTTAGCTAGACCACCTCGTTTACTACATGAGCACGTCGAGATTAAACTGAACGATACGATAAGGTTGCCTTGTTACCACCACGACGGGTGACCAAAAGTTAAAGGACAATTTGCACCACCTGGAAACCAATCCAGCATGATGGGGTCTGCCGAACCCGTAGTACTACTCAAATTTCCCCGTTATACCCACTGTATATTAATAATCTCGACAAAAAGGAAAGCACTTTCGAGTTGGGTGGAATCATGCTCAGTAAAATAAACAGTTAGACAATAGAACTTTGTTTTATCAAAACCGTTGCCCGAAGGCGTAAACCTCAGCCCAAGGCTGTTTAAAATCCTGCCCGAAGGCCCTACCCGAAGGTATAAAACTCAGCCCAAGGCTGTTTAAAATCTTGCCCGAAGGCTTTTATACTCTTACCGAAACCTGTCCGTAAGCATACCCGAAGGTATAAAAAGTAGCCTTAGTTGGCCCCGCCCGAAGGCATAAAGTTTTGCCCGAAGGCTCTGTAAAATCATTTGTATGTTTTCTCCCCGAAAAATGTTTAAAAGCGGGCAAAGAACTCACCTTTGAAGCGCACAGCAAACAAACAGCACAACTACTACAAGATGACCTAGACCGTCTTATGACCTGTTTAGTAGTTAACTGTTAATTATTTATATTTACTCGAATACAAATATACTTCTATACACATACCCATGTAGCACCTTTCATGCATCCTACCACTAGTTTGACCCGACTCACATTATCGTCGCATAATTCATATACATTTCATACTTTGCATTTCATGTCATGTACTTACACCCAAACAACACTACTTATAAACTACGGTTGCGGTCATACAAACCGATACACCACAAGTACACACACATATCTACTATTCTCATGCAATAACTTACACATATCCCGCACATGCATGTTGTTTTACTCATACACATATAAATCCATATCCTAACAATTCATACATACTCATCTTGCATACGATCGCATACATATACACGTATACATACCCGCATTCTAGATTCATGTATATCACCGGTTTGTTTCCCTATTGTTCTAAACATGCTGCGGTGTGAACGTAATATATATGCACCTAGAAGATACATACTTACAATCTCTATATATATTAAAACATGCTGCTGTATGATCATATTGTTTTGCATTCACACACATGCACATGCTTATATATTCAGCCCACATATATAATATGCGCCTCCACCTAATCGCACACATACATACATACAACATTACACACATACATCCATCTACATCCATACATTCTGCAACTTAATTTTAACATACATACATACATACAATCTTATTATGCAGCTTTTATATATGTATATATACTTACAACTTACGGTACCCACATCCAGCCGAATACACATATACATTAACAAACAAGTTATCGCATACACACCACACGTATACGCAATACATACACGTAACTGGATAGAACCAAAACAGAATCAGACTCGTATCGATAAATATGAACACCGAAAACTCAGCGAAACACCGCGAAAGAGATGATCGGAGACGAAAAGGAGAGGGTAGTCGGAACACGGTTTGTGGTTGCTGCTCCGGAACTTCTTATGGCTGCTGGTCGGAGAAGAGACGAAGGGGGGGGGGGTCTGATGTCCGACTGCTGCAGCGGGAGGGTGCGATGAGAGAAGGAATTGATAGCGGGTGTTGGTGGCTGTGGAGGCTGTGAAGGAGGCGGAGATGACGAGAGGGAGAGATGTGTTTTGTCGAGGTTGTGTTGTGCCGATAAATAGGAAAACAGAAGAAAACGATTACGGTGGAGGTGGGCTTAGGTTTGGCAATTTGTTTTAAACTTACACTTAAGCCCTCTAAATATGATAGATTATTTAATCTAAGCTTTGAAGTTAACACCTAGATTAGTTAATAACAAAATGAACCTTATATATTAAATGAAACCTAACTGTATCAGTAAAAGATGGTTAACGGTGTTAACCTGAAATTGCAGGGTGTCACAAATTCAGCTTGATTTGTTAACAAAAGTCTATTAGCTTTATACACACCAAAAAGACGAACTCTGCATGCAGATGAACGCATGTCTTGAACTGTCTCATAAGGAAGTCCCATAATGACTTTTTCAACAGCAAGAGCTTTATCGCAGCTGCATACCCTTGTGTTTCTTTTGCGTTCCCCTTCCTTTGCATTCAGCATCTCTTCATCCTCAGCTTCCATCTTTCCTTCATCATTTTTCTTATCTTTATCATCAACGATTGACTCATAATCAGATTTACTCTCACTATCAGCTATCGAAGCAACACAACTTTCTATGACGTTCTCCCTTATCTCTGCAGTCGATTTCAAATCAGATCTCATTGACTTCAATCTTTCAGTCAATTCAGTTTTGTAATCAAGTATGCTTGTAACCGATGAGATGAGGTCAATATTTATCGTGTTGGTTTGTGGTTGAGTCACTGCTTGATAAAACTCCTCTCTTTTGACATCCAACTCAAAAGATTTTAATTTGTCGATCACATCCAACAGCTTGTAATCTGAAAACTTTCTCTCTTTCTTAAGCGTTTTAACCTGAAGACTCCATTCTGGTGGAAGAGAGTCAAGAAGCCTTTGAATTTGTTCAGGATTTGTGAGTTCAGGATCATGCTTCTTTAGATTACTTGCAACAGATATAAATCTATCATTGAGATCCGAAAACTTTTCTTTCTTCTAAGCAGCAAATGAGTCAAGCGTACGTTGTGCAGACTTTAATTCTTCAGTCATTGACATTTTGATTTAAAAACCTTGATCTTCAAAAATACAAAAATTATTATTCCAAAAAATTGTTGAATTATTACCCCCCTGGAAAAATACTTTTTCGTCTCAACTCAAACTCCAATACCCATAACCTTCAAATCCTCTCGTTCAAACAACTCGGCCCAAAGAAAAATTTGAAATTACCCGGCCAGCAAACAAAAATATTTCCACTCACTTAATCAAATTTAGACCTAATGATAACAATAATAACAACCGGCCAATGACACAAATAGTTTCAACTCAATCAATAAAATTTTGGCACAAAGAATAACAACAAAAATACCCGGCCAAAGACGAAACGAACCGACTCCCACAAATATGACCAAATATTTAAAATGCTAATTCCCGGTCAAACAAACAAAAAAATGTTGCAGCCCAATTGTGTAGTCAAATTTTGCATCCCAAAACCCGCAGTTCGTTTTCATAGCCCAAATGACAAAAGCCCACTAACTAAACTGTGAGTTCATGATCATGCTTTTTTGGATTACTTGCAACAGATATAAATCTATCAATGAGATCCGACAACTTTTTTTCTTCAAAGCAGCAAATGAGTCAAGCATACGTTGTGCAGACTTTAATTCTTCAGTCATTGACATTTTGATTTAAAAACCTTGATCTTCAAAAATACAAAATTATTTTTCCAAACAATTGTTGAATTATTATCCCCCTGGAAAAATACTTTTTCATCTCAACTCAAACTCCAATACCCATAACCTTCAAATCCTCCGGTTCAAACAACTCGGCCCAAAGAAAAATTTGAAATTACCCGGCCAGCAAACAAAAATATTTTCCACTCACTTAATCAAATTTAGACCAAATGATAACAATAATAACAACCGGCCAATGACAAAAATAGTTTCAACTCAATCAATAAAATTTTGGCCCAAAGAATAACAACAAAAATACCCGGCCAAAGACGAAACGAACCGACTCCCACAAATATGGCCAAATATTTAAAATGCTAATTTCCGGCCAAACAAACAAGAAAATGTTGCAGCCCAATTGTGTAGTCAAATTTTACATGCCAAAATCCGCAGTCCATTTTCGTCGCCCAAATCTGAGCCCAATTGACAAAAGCCCACTAACTAAACAACTTAACCCTAGCCCTAATGCAACTTTAAAAAAAATAAGTCTACCGTTAACATCAACACCACATAACATCAACACAACAGAATCTTAAACTCATTCTCTCTCTTTCTCTCGAGATCTGCTATAAGCATATAACAAGACCACAACGCCAACAAAACTAAGATCTGCTATATAAGCATACAACATTGTTTCTTCTTTTCTTCCACCAAAGACAACATCTATCTCTCTCTCCCTGGTTCTCTCACTCCCTGCTTCTCTCTCTAAACATACATACACATAAATGTGCAGCTTAACAGCATCAACACACACATAAACACAAGAACTCGACCTCTCTCTATCTCTTGTACACATACACGAACACAGCAACTGCAACTTTTCTCTCTTGTTCGATTCTTGGTAGCTTCTTCTTCTTCAATGACACAAACAACATAGCAGCACAACATCAACAAGAGACTTACATACACACGCACAAATCTCTCGATCTGCTACTTCTTGTACCGAGTAAACAAACACAAACACAATCTGCTGCTGCTCTTTCTTGTTCGGTATCAAGAACACAGTGACAACAATATAACAACACATACAACCTGCTTCTCTCTCTCGAAATCAAACACACGCACACTAACACATCATCGAACTAGTGCTGGTTTTTTTACTGAAACAGTTACAAGAATCAAAAAGTAGATCTGCTGCTTCTTCTTGTTGTTTGAACTCCCGCAGACAACAACAACATCGAAACACAACACAACAACTTCTTTTTCTTCACCTCCCTTTTTTTTGGTTTCGGGTCAAGAAAACAATTATGATTGTATTTTGGTTATGGTAGGGATCCATGTATGTTTTTGTCTTTGATTTGGTTTGAAATGGTGGGTGTGTTGGATTTGACCGATAATAGGGGTGGTTGAAATGGTTATTTGGTAATGGTTAGTGATTAAGTGTAGGGTTTGGGTTAAATGAGTGAAGTTTTTGTTTTGGTTTTGGTATGGTTTGGTGAAGACGGATATGGTGATATATATTGTTTACATGGAAACCCCAATTCACTAGCTCATTAAAACCCCCTAACCCTAATTGTCATTTACTATTTATAGTCTAATGACACTTTGGATTAATGACAATTAGGACCCTAAACTTAGACTAGAACATGACAAATAAGTAATAATACAAATATAACCCTAATGTTTAGTCTAATATATATATTACATAAAATACTAAAAAGACGAAAACGATTAAATATATTTTGTTGACACAAAATATATTTATTAGCAATTAAACTCCGTCGCCTGCAACGTCTTGTCTCTAATCTTTGACCTGAACGCGTCGTCTTGACTTTTGCGTTGACTATGACCATTGACATTGACTTTTGTTGACTTTGACTGTGCTGATAATATTAACTAAACTTCAGGTCCAACAATACTCCCCCATAGTCTATTATTATCAACGTCTTGCATCGTGTTCAGCACTGATAAGTCAATACAAATTAAGACTGATGCTTACCAAATTGAAAATCTAACAAGTTTTTTCACTAGTTATTAGTTGTTTTGTCTCTTTTATTTAACTATCTTTATCTAATTAAATTTATTTACCCATTATATTAGTTTTATTAACTATTCACTCACTCACTCACTCATTTATTTAATTATTTATTTTAAAGAAATAGTCATTCAGTTGCACTTGATTCGTTACTACTTATCAAATATTATCATTAATCAAAGTTATACATTTAAGTATGATCTCTTTTAATATTATATTTAATCATTTATTATTTTATCTAAAAACTCTCAAGTTCATATTAGAAACCCTTGTTCCCAAATCATCCTTAGAACGCTTAGTACAATATTCTAATTTATGACAATGTTTCTATGGTTATCTTTTAAGAAGATCCCATCGGGGCCTTAATTCAAGTTACTAATTTATTTCATCATCGCCAATTTATCAAAGGAGTATTCATAGCCTATTTTTTACTTTTAGGTTTTAGGGGAAACCATGTGAACCTATTCAATCAAAGTTGATCATTTTATATATTTTTATTTGGTTTTCAATCTTTATTCAATTCAATTCATGTTTATGTGATTACTTGCATTTATGTGTTTATTACATGTTAAACAAAAAGTTACCGAAACATGATCATTAATTTATTCAAACCACGATTATTCAATGATAGATCCCAATATTTTATCCGAGAGTTATAGCAACTGCTTATTTATTCATTTTCGTTTAATCATCTTATACTTTAATCGAGGATGATTGTATGACAACCCCAAGAATTATAGTTTTAAACTTTATATTTTATTAATATTTATTTAAAGTATTACTTGGCTTTATTATTACGTGATATGCACTTGTTAATTATTTTTTTTTCCCATTTAACAAGAAATCAATACAACTACACCCGCTAGTACGACTTATACATTCAACGTAAGGTTGAGACCAATAACTTTTATAAAACACTAACAATCGGCAACCTTGATTTGTAATCCATAACTTTTATAAAGCTAAATCCTATGAATATCCAATAACTTTTATGATTGACTAACCTAAAAATCATTTATAATATCATATGAGTATCCAAACATAAAGTCATTAAATACCTACCCAGTTAGGTTCACATGTGAAACAAGTCACTTAGACACTTAAGATTTAGGTTCACATGTAAAACAAGTCACTTAGACACTTAAGATTTGTTTAAACATTTGTTATACTATTTTATAGTTCAAAGTTTAGCACTATAGAGTTGTTTGTGAAGTCACTCACTTTACCCACTTAACATTAATATGTACCTATAAATTCATAAAGTCTCTGCATGTCTATCCTTGTAAACCATATGTTTATCCTTAACAAACCATACCATTATTACCTTATCCTCTAAAAAATGTTATAGATCTAAAAAGACGATGCACTTGGATCTAGATCTGAGATTGTTAAGAACGTTGTTTAAGATCAGTGATGCAGAATCTCTCTAAAATGTACTGATGCATGAATGTTAATGAAGATCAATGCAAAGTATGATGAAGATGATGATAAAACTGAATAGGAAATTGTATTAGATCAAAGTAATACTACAAAGGATATGAAATAGAAATGTAGGCAACTCCTCTAATAAGCCTATACCATGTGCACCTTACAATAAGCCTAAACACATGCAATTAAGCATAAAATGATTACATAAACATTCTAAGACAAATACAATTAAACTACGTCTTCAATCGTGCTTGCTCGTGACATTGCTCGATAACTTCACTCGTCTCGGACCTTGAATAAAGTTTGCTCATTTTGTAAAGTGATATCTTCAATTGAACCTAACAAAGCTCCCCCTAAGTTGATACTTTACAAATCCGACTGATAAGTTTAAGTCTTCATATGACGAGCATAGAGAGCATCTATAGAGCATCTATCCGTCAATAAGCAATCTGCATTTGTCTTTCCCTTTTATGTAACATCAAAGACTATAGAAAGAGAAAAGCGGAGAATGTAGATTCCGATGAATCTATAACAGCAACGGGATCTTCTTCATCGTTTGAAGTAAAATGTGAAGACTACTTTGACATAAAATACTTCCCCTCAACTTTTGCTTTAGAGGTTAATGTGATCTGTGTATGAGATACTAAGATGAGGATTCTTAATACTCAACAATCTAACTTGAAGATCTTTGACCTGGAAACATGGTTGATCAGGAACATCTTCAAGTCGTGTGGAAGCTTGTTCTGCAATGAAAACTGTTCTTGCAACTTAAAGAAAATAATTAAACTCAGGCAATAATATGCATTGATCATCAATTTAAAGATTGAGTTCTCAATCGGATTAGATAATGATTGAGGAACAACTCTTATATCAATAACACATGTTAAACTGGCAAAACAAAAAGAAAATTGATAAATATTTGACAAACTTTTTGAATTTTTTATTTTTCAATGTTTTGATATTTTTGGAATTTTCTCTTTACATTACTAAATCTTTTACCTGCAATACGATCATACCAGTCAAATGTCTTCAAACAAACAATTTTGAATAGACATAGACAATATTTCAATGTGGCTGATGGGCATTTAACTTCAAATACTCTTGGTGATTTTATCATGTTGTTGTTCGATAATGTATGACAAGAATGTGACCCACACTCAGAATCACTGTAAGCTCTACCCTCATCAAAACATACAAGTAAGCACTTAAACATCTTTAATACGTAACCATTTAAAATATAATCAGTGAAGCTTGGGTTTTGAAGAAATCCATAAATGAAAGTATTAGGTAATGTTCCCTTAGGGAATCTTCTTTTTATTCCTTTTTGGTATTTTTTATTGGTTTGGATCCACATTGGGAATCTTTTGTGTTCCACATTAGGAATCGTTTGTGCATCTTGAAGTGTTCCAGGTCTGTAGCTCACTACAACAAAGGAGAGTTCGTGTGAACTTTAGGTCTGTGGTCACCACAACAAAGAAGTTGTTAAATGCTTTGCTTAACACTGATTTTATTGCATCATTACCTAGTGTATGTAACTGACATTACAAGCAGTCTATCAGAAAAGAGAATACTTAACAAATGTCCTAAGATAGATCTTAACACAACTTGCATAAAAGTATTTACTTTATCACCGGAAAGTCTACTTTTCAAATTCACTATTTTTCAGTTTACCCACACAACACAGAATGATCAGTCCTGGTTTTTGAAGTTATATGTAAAAGACATTGACTAAGTGTACTATCATTTCTCATGTACGTGCAAGTAGATTCAAAGTATTTTTGGATTTTTCTAAATTTATCATGTTTTATTTATTATTACTCCCCCTAAATTTTTAAATTTCTTTGAAATTTGAAAGTTTAATGAAAAGAAAATGGCAGTTGTGTTATCAACGTATGCAGTATACTCAATCTTAACAGACGAAATGAAACATTGGTTGTTTCTTACATTGCCATCATTGTTTGGTCTTTTAAAATATTTTTAAAAAATTCCTACAAGGATTACCTATTGTTCCCAACTCCATTTGGCGTCAGATGCATCGAAGACATCATGAACAAGATTTGGTATCTCGTCATGATAAGGGATCAGACAGTCTTCTTTTATATAATCAATCGATCTCCACAACTGTCCCTAACACACTAACGGATTAGTTAGAGAGTGAAATCCAAGCCATTATATTCTTGGATTGTCCAAATTCATCAATATAAGTAATTTGCTGATAAATTGCAGATTATGGTGGACAATCGATTGATGTATCATTATGATCATCTTTATCCTTAACATGTGTTTTTCTCCACAACTATTTAATGTGAAACCAAAGGGTTGCTTAGGTTTCTTCATATGTTTAGGAGAATTCATGTACAATCTGTCATAGTCATTTTTCTAAACTTATTTTTAAAAAAATTGGCTTTGTTGACTATTTTGCTTATGCAAAAATGGATTTGTTTGATTTTGATTTCTACATGTCTTGGTTTTCATGAATAAATTGAATTATCACTGTTGTAAGCTCTACCCTCATAAAAAACATAACTGGCAGAATTTGTAGATTATGATTATCTTTAGACATACCTTCTCTACTTCATCCTTGAGCTTTGTTGTAGAAGCAATCTGGAGTGTTGTGATTGACCATGTCACAAGTAGAGCAATACTTGTTGTAGTAACATTCCTTTATGTCATGGTTGTACATCTAACAATTGGTGCAATACTTGTTGTAGCAGCACTCTGATGTCATGCGATTGCACATCTCACATATCTCGCATTACTTTGATTATCCTTGAAGGGAGACTTCTTTCTTTTCTTTTTAGAAGCCTTTGTAGTTGAAGCATGTTGTTTCTGAAGAGCTTTGACCTTTGAAGAAGCTGGAGTCTTGAACTTGTTTCCTTTTGAACCGTAAGGAAAAACACCTTGATTATAGATATAATCTGAAATATGATGAGTTTTATAGTCACAGATTAAATAGTAAATGTCACTATTTGAATTACTCAAGGACTCTTTATCTTGAGACTTTTGTGTAGAAGGAGTCTGAGGTGTAGAATCAGATGAATCAGCCTTTGTCTTTTTCTTCTTGGCTTTGCTCTTCTATCTTCTAGCCTTTTTGTTATTTTTTGTCTGAATATCTTGTGTCTTTTCTTCTTGAGAAGATTGTGATCCAACAATTCTGGTTTATTCAACTTCTTCTTTGATGATAACAAGATCAGATTGTGATTTGTTAAGTTTTTCAGTAATCTCCATAAGTTGTACATTCAGGTTATGTTTTTTGCTAAGCATTAAATCAACATTTTGTGTAAGAAATTTGAATTTGTCTTCACAAAATTTGTGGTCTTCTTGTAGACTTGTGAATTTCTCTTATTCTTCTTGAAGCTGGATTTTCAAACGGTTGTTCTTTGAATTAACCATTTCTGAAAATTTCTTCTACTTTGTAATTTCTTCTTGCAAATCTTTGATCACACTAGATGAATGTTCATTTGATTTTCCAGCTTCATTCTTGACGCTTGTTACTTTTTTTTCAGTTTTCTAGTGTGAATCCTGAAGAGATGTGATTCTTAGCTCATATAACTTATGTTTTTCTTTCAGATTCTTGTGCATGTTTTTTTCACCTTTGAGTTTATCACAAATCTTTAAAGAATATATTCTGTAATGTTCAACAAGTTGAAGACATTCTTTTGTGCACATCATTTCTCTTACATCAATTGGCATTTCAACATAAGAACTCTTCACATCTTTCTCGGTTTCTTTTTTGGAATTTAATTGCTCCAATTCTAATATCAATTGAGCAATTGTTTCATCTTGCTTTGCAACAGTTTCTGACAAATTGCCAATTTCTTTGTCTTTCTTTTCAATCTCTTTTGCTGAAACAGAATCATTATTTTCGCTCCAATCATATTCATCATCTTCTTGATTGTCATGAGTATTTGTTTGAGTTACGAGAGCATGTTCATGAATGTCTCTTCTATTTTGATCATAGGTTTTTATAGTTAGAATAAACTTTGTTTGAAACATATGATCAAACTCTGTGATAAAATCATTGATATTTGCTATTTGATTGTCTTCACTCATCAAGGTTATCATTTTGATTCGGGTGAGTTGGATTTTATGAAGATGATTTTGGTTATGAGAGCTGAAATGCTACTAAAAGTGGTCGGTTTGGACAAAAATTTCAGCAAACAGTGATTTAGGGACGAATTATCAGCACTTAGAACACTTAGGAATGGTATTTGGTTGATTTGGCATAATTTTAGATTTCGCCCCCATGTGGCCGTTTTTTTCAGATATGCCTAAACAGTTGTAAACGACTGCACAGTTGTCAAATGTCCAGGTACTTCGAATATTGTTATCAAAACGGCTGAACAGTACTCATGCGTCTGAACAGTGACAAAATGGCTAATATGGCTAATATTTAGAAAATTTTGCAAATTTGTTTGAATGGCTGAACAATGCGGAAACGGCTAAAGAATTAGAATAATTTTGAAAAACTTGTGAAACGGCTGAACAGTAGCAATACGACTGAATAGTTGTAAAACAGATGATGTCTTAGAAAAGTTCTTCAAAAATTCTCCAAAATGCCTAAACAGTATCAAAACAGTTGCTTAAGTTCCCTAAAATTCACTTAGTCTAGATGCAAAACGTCTCAACAGTTCCAATACGGCTAAGTCCAAAATGCTTGAATAGTAGCAAACGTCTCAACAGTGCAGAAATGGCTAACACCTAGACAACTTTCTTCTTTTCTCAGATCCAAAACAGCATATTCATAGACACTAATTTTCCAGACTTCATAAGTTGATGTTGAATTTGTCTAAAAACTTCATAATTGTTGTATATCAATGCGATTATCGATCCTTCAAAGTTTTACTAATCTAAACATGCTAAAACACACTCAAATCTGGATTTTTGTGATGAAAACCCACTTATGGGTTTTGAGAAGATTGATAAATATTGAATTGAAATCAACAAATCTGGAAGGAATGATGATGAATGAGTATTAGGATTGTTATTTCTAACATATCTCAATCATCAATTTCACAAAATCATCAAGTTTTAGATTTCAATTTTTGAAGATGAAGAACAATTTGTTTTTTTTAAGCACAAAAATGAAAAAAATTGATGAAAACTAACTCAAATCTCTTCACCAATTAATCTGAAACTTTGCAAATCTTAACACAAGCATGAATCAAAGCTGTTAAGCACTATAATTCCATAAATAACAACAACAATCAGAGATTATCAACAGCTCTCATACCACTTGATAGAACAAAAAAGACGATGAGCTTGGATCTAGATATGAGATTGTTATGGATGTTGATTATGATGAGTGATGCAGAATCTCACTAATTATGCATAGATGCATGAATGTTCATGAAGATCAATGCAAAGTATGATGAAGATTATGAATAATATGAATAGAAAATTGTATTAGATCTAAGGAAGGTTACAAACTACTATGGAATAGAAATGTAGACAACTCTTCTACCAAGTTCACCTTACAATAAGCCTAAACACATGCAATTAAGAATACAACTATTACACAAATATTCTAAGACATACTATTAAAATACATCTTCACCCGTGCTTGCTCGTGACATTGCTCAATATCTTCACTCGTCTCAGACCTTGAACAAGGTTTTCTCAATTTGTAAAGTGATTTCTTCAATTGGACCATAGAAAATGTGACAACACAAAACTCATGCCATCCAGTGTTCCTAAATACTGCCACCAATCCAAAGTATAATATTAACTTAACTAACCTTATTAACCATAACCCAACCATACCCCTTTCAACCGTATAATAAAACCCCACACTACCTTTGTTTTCCTTAAACTCCAATTCACTAAATCATTAGTACGTATACACTTGTAGCTTGTAGAGAGTAAAGGTTTAAGGTTCTTGAGCTAAACCTTTGTAAGTTTATATAAACATTAAATTATGTAGTATCATAAAGAATTTAACATAATCTTACTTTGGAACTTTATATTTCTTTTTAATACTTTGTTAAGAATTTATGATACAAATCATTTTGGAACCTACCATATACCAAATTCCAAAAAATATTATGATCTGCTAATTACTTTTGATTAACAAACAAGTTAATGAAACTTAAAACTAATCAAAATATATACACAAGCAAATAACTTGGTTTGTTGATCAGTAATTATTGTATATTTAGTAAATAGTATATTTGAGCAGAGAAGATGAAACATGAGTAATACTATATCTAAATTGTTTTATAGGTTCATAGTCTAAAAATCAAACTTTATTGAGCTGCTTATAATCACCAAAAGTAATATCATTAAATAAATTAAGATATTAAGATATTTATTTGTAAAGTTGAATAACAAGATTTTTTTCGATTAGACAACTTCAAAATAATTCACACTAATTAATATGAAATTAAAATACTATCTAAAATATACTATTATACTAATAGTGTAAGGATAACCATTATTTAAAGTAGTATGTTGGATTTTAAGTTACATATCAAAACATTTGTTTACATATAAAACTAAACCAGTAGAACTGTATTGTGAAGATTTTTGTATTGATAAGTTTATCAAACTCAAACATAAGTATAATTAATGGTTATATGGTCAAGACTTTGTTGAAAGTTGTTGTATTTCAGGTGAGTTTCGTAGCCCACTTTCTTGAATATTTTGGGTGAAAAGTATACTCATTTTATTAAACTCTATGATGCTTTGTTATATAAGACATTTTTTTGGCCAACTATCTGACTTACACAACCATTACGTCTGGATGAACCGACGGATCATATGAGTAGTACTACGTGGGTAATCCCCCACGCACAATGCCCTTTGTAAAGGAAATCAACTCTGAAACTAGTGAGGTTTTAAGACCTGCGTGGTCGCTGCATAAATATTATTGCGCATGTGGTTAATATTGAGACAATTATTGGGTATTAATATTCGGGAACTCAATTCTCATTAGATAGTGATTGGGTGACCGGGTACATGTTTGGTTGTTGAATTATTTAATTTGCATCATAGTTATTAAATTCGTATTTAATTAAACACACATTTACTTACACATACCATCTCACCAACTTTATAGTTGACCATTTTAGTATGTTTTTCAGGTACTTAATCATGACTCTATTATGGGAAGATGCTTTTGCAATATATGAAGTTTGGATGACCTTATATCTTGGACAAGGAAATATAGAGACCTCTATAGCTACTTATGTATTAGAATGTAGCTTGACTGATCCTGTTGTAAATAACTACATATATATTTGTAATATACATAATATATAGTCAATATATATATACATATATATATATATATATATACTTTTCTAATGAGGAGGAAGTTCATTTGAGAAGACTCATATATTGCGAGAAGAAAAAGAAGAAACCTAAATCACTGAAAAAACTTATTAATGATTTAGTTTTTTTAAAATAAAATCACTTCCTATATATAAATGTGTAGGTATAAACTAAAAAAATCATTAAAATATTTTTTAAGTATGTATTTTTAGCGTTTTAAATTTACCTACACATGTGTAGGTTATGTGTAAGTAGCATAACCTACACATGACTTCCACATGCGTAGGTTTAACAAATAAACGAAATTTATTCAATTTTATTTTTTGAATATCAAAGTTAATAAATAAATATTGCATTTCTATCATTTTTTTGTATGCTAAAAATGTTTTTGGTTGAAAAAATGATGAATTTAGTTATTTCTTTTTCTTCTCGCAATATTTGTTCTTCTCAAATGAACCTTCCCCTTTCTAATGAAGCATAAATATATGAGATAAAAAGGATAAACCCCATTGTGGGTAATTTTGGCTAATAGTTGCGTAGTCATTTATTTCATTTTATCCTGCCAATAGCTTTGGAATCAATAGTTGAAAATAATCTAGAAAGGTTAGTCTGTGACAAGTTAGTATTAGAGCCATTAATTATAGAGAATTATGTATTTAATTAATAGACACCTAGACTGTAATCACAAGGTAACATGACAGTATTATAATATTTTAAAATTACATACATGCTCCGTGATTCATTCGGTATACGTGCTACAAGATTTATATAATAGTATGTGTTAAAAACTTATTTGCTCACAGTAATGACCGCCGAGAGTACTAGTAACTCAAAGGACAAAAAGTCAGCTCAAGTGGAACATAGCCAATTGAATATTCAGGATCATCATCAGCTAGCAAAACACAAAGTTTAAAAAATTCGAAATTAACTCAAAGAAAAAGTCCTGGTCGTTCTACATCACTAGTTATGATAAAAACTAATAAAAGAATCACTGCAAGAAAGAAATTAAAACCTTGTATTGGTTTTATTGTTAGAAAACCAGATGACCCTCAGCTATAACAAGTAACTAAATCCCTCACTCACAAGAGCAAGTAAGATAGATGACAAAAATGAATGCCAAATATCAGATATTTATGAAACAACAAACTTAGATTACAGAATTCATACTTCAACAAATTAATGATAAGCGGAAAGATATTCAAACTACTCAAGCAGAAATAAAGCCTCTGAAAGGAAATAAGAAAGGTGTTTTCACTAGGATCTAGCAGTGGATCTGGGGCGAATAAATTAGGAATATGGTCTAACCTTTGTACTAATATGTTTCCATCATCTATTAACGTATAATAAAAGTATTATTAAGTTTATTTGATATGTGCACACGTGGTCTATAAATATTATGTTATTATTATATACTAGTTTTATACAATGGTCTCGCGCGTTGCGCGAGACTATTTGTCATGTTTCCTTCATGATCATTGTATCTCATGTTTGGTGATGAATACATACAAAAATGTTCTACGTTTGTGTTTTAGGCTCAAATAAAATAACCATGTCAATTCGAGTGTTTTTATCTTTAAAATAAACGCAAGCCGTAAATATTACCGTCTTACAACCCAAGTATACTTCACATTATTATCCATCTGGTTTCATTCCTTCGCGTTGTTGCCACTCTGAGTTTTTTCTGCTCTGCCATGCGAAAATCATAAGGAATACAAAATAAAAAAACGTCCACGGGTATTCTTCACACTTGTTTGGCACAAATGACAGGAAACAAATGTTTTTCCACAACACTAATAACATATCCATCCTGACTTTGCTTATGTTAATTTTCTAATGGTGATCAAACAGCATCTTCAATTTTCTGATCAATAGCAACAACAAAACATAGTAACATTAGCATTCAATAAGCAACTGTTGACATGCTTTAGTAGCAATTTCTACATGACTTTAACAAAAAACAATGTACCATATATTAAAGATAGCAAATAAATCTTTGCATCATTAATTATAAGGATGAGAAAACTTCGGAGTGAAGACAACTAACTACACATAAAGCATGTACAAATAAACCATTCCAAGAAGGAAAAGAACAACATGAGCATTTTGATGAGGCTTAAATGAAAAGATAGATTAAGCATAAATTCACTTTATATGGCTTCAGTGGGATCAATTTGAAGTATATATTAAATCTGTAATCATTTAACACAATGATAATTTATAGAAATGTAGAACTTTTCAGGCTAAGATAAACCAACACGTTTGTGCACACACAAATGGCTTGTTTGACCCGTTACCCAACCTGTCATTTTATTTCCTCTATTTTGACTTACAATACATTAACAACATTAGATACCTTTTTCAGTCAAGTAAAATGTTTAGAATTATTTAGGCGCCCCATGCTTTTTCTCCATAGCAGAACCTAAGCACAAAAAGCTTTAAACTTAAGCACATTTAAAATACAAAAAGGTTACATAAAGCCTAATTTAAAGTAATAAACAATTTGTGTCAAATATTTAAAGCTTACAAAATAAAAGATTTGTTGCGCAAAAAGAACTTAAGCACGCTACTGAAAGCGAGTTTTCAGCGATATTATTAAAGCTTTTTAAATTCTTCAACCACGTACCACTATTTCATTTGGCCAAAAAGCATAAACAATCTTACATTTACCACAAAACAATATGTATTAGAAAGGAAATGAGAACCTTGGTTTGAAGTAACTTGGTATATTGAACAATATACGTACCAGAAGAAAGAAAAGAATTTAAGACAACTTCTACTTTAGCTTAATTTCTCATCTTAACTTCTAATTTGGTGAGCTGTCACAAAATTACAAAAGCTAAAACAACACAACCTACAAAGTGCAAACTGTTGGATTCACAAAACCATATCAGTGTAATCCATTATCCACCCGCAACAAACCCCCAAAATTAATATTGAATGAATCAAATATATATAATCTTGTTTAAATCATTCGTTCAATCCCAATACCAATTTCCCAATCAATCAAGATTTCCAAGATCTGATCAATTCACACCAAACCCACTTCAATTCTTGTCTCGATTTCACCAAAATAGGAATCATTATTTAACAGATATAAATAGGAATAGGAATTAAGAAAGTTTTACCTGATCGATGAAAGATTTTCTCTGGGTAAGAGATGAAAGACTGAAAGAGGGAAACATTAACCACCAAATCTTTAACACCACAATGAACCAAAAAAGTTGAGGTAACATACCAATCCATAGAGAGAGTCAACAACATCATAAATACAAAGAACTTATTAGTTGTAACAATAACTTTGATCATGAACAATACGAAAATATGAAACAATACACTAAATCAGAGATAAAATCAAACCTGTAAAAGCTTCAAATGAACTATAGCACCGTGAATCTCAGGAACTCTTGACGGCCATATTTAGACGAAACCCTAAATCAAAATTGCATAAAGAGGAAGAAACACCAAATTAACATCCAAATAAAAAGAATACCCATATCAGTGAAGTTTTAGCAAAGAAGAAAGTTGAAGAGAAGAACCGATCGTGAATCCATGCAACAAAGATGATGAACTATAGCACTGGTCGAAATGGGGACGCGATGGCGAGTAAGAGGTAGCAAGCTTGCCTAAACACACTAATGTCCGCCTATCGCTCATACTTTCTCTCTTGTCTCTGGTAGGATTTCTCTCTCTTTCTATGCAAACCAAAACATGATTCATGGTACATGAGCATCAAGTAAGGGACAAGTGTAAGTGTGTAAAGGACAGGTGTAAGAGTAAAATTACTAAACAGCCCTAAAATACTGTTCATGCAGTTTCCTTATTATAAATGTATAATATATATTTTATTGCAAGTTAAAGCATTGTTTGTTACTATTTTTTAGAAAAATGGCACCAAAATGAAGATCTCGTCTGTGTGGAATTGGAACCACTAGAAGAGCTAAAACTGCTCCAGTAGAAAGACAAGTAACCACCACTTGGCACACAGTAGTCAATTAGGAAACTTACATCGTGTAAATGATTGCACAACAACTTGCAGCCGCTACACCCACTATAGTGGCACAATAACCCGCATGTTAATATTGGTAATCTAAGCCATACAAACCCAAGTAATATAAATCTGAATGATGCACATTCAGAAAATGTCATTTCAAGAAATGTAGAACTACCTAGATTAGTCAAATCGTCCACTCTAGAATCGATTTAATGAATTGAGTGTCTCATCAAGACTACAAAGATCGATTTAATGAGTTATCTCGTTTGGTACCTCATCTGATCACTCCAGAATCTAAACAAATTGGCCGATTGATATGGGGCTTAGCTCCATAAATTCTTGGCTTGGTGAAATCATCCATGCCATCTTCTTTCCAAAACACGGTAGTTCTCGTAGGAAGTTTAACATATAAAATGATCAGAAATGGATCATTTAGGGTAGTGAAAATAAGTGATAAACGAAAATGGGATGAAAACTCGTGAAATGAGCCTAATAAAAGATTTAATCAAGAAATGATTAAAAACCGAGGTGGAATTGTAAGGGAATCATATATAGGGACCCAACCATATTGCAAAAGGTGCAGTTTTCATCACCAATGAGCATGCATAACTCTAAAGCATTTCAAATGCAAGAAAACTAGACACTTTCCCAGATATTGTAAGGAACCCAACACACCAAAACGAGATTGTTATGAATGCTGAAGTGAAAACCGTATGAGAAATGTTTGCCCCAAGTTAAAAACAAATCCTGCTACAAAACTAGCCTATGGAAGAGCACTCATGATAAGGGCAGAAGAAGCTCGTGATGAGCCAGACGTTGTACTGGGTATGTTTCTTGTCAATAAGCAATATCAACCTTATTATTTGATATAGGCGCTAGTAAAACTCTTGTCTCTATTGCTTCTAAACCGTTAAGTGAAGTAAAACCTAGTAAATTAAGTAGCGCCTATACTGTCGGATTAGCTAATGGCAAGTTAATAAAAGCTAATGAAATAATTCATGATTGTACTTTAAATCTAATGATCATTTCTTTAGTATAGACTTGATGCCTGTAGACTAGGGAGATTTGATGTGTCTGTCAGGATGGATCGGTTAGAAAAAAACCAAGCCAAAATTATTTATTTGTGGAAAGAAAATGGTTAGAGTTCCCCTAACCAACAGAGAAAAGCTTACCATTTATGGAGAAAAACCACATAAAGCTGTGAAATTTATATCCTATATGAAAGCATAAAAGTGTTTAAGAAAGGGACATTGTGCATATTTGGCACAAACGAGTAACACGATACAAGGGGAAAAGAAACTAGAAAGTATTCCGGTTGTAAGAAACTACAGACGCTTCATTGAACTTTTTTCAAGTATCGCTAGGCCCTTAAAAATGTTAACTCAGAAAGATAAAAGTTTGTTTCGGGAGAAAAACAGAAGGATGCACTTGAATTATTAAAGCATAAGTTATGTATAGCACGAATCTTCTCATTACTCGATGACACGCATCAAGGACTAGGATTCGTATATAGCACCAATTATTAAAGGATTTTGTCGTATATAGTGATGCTTCGCATCAAGGATTGGGATGCGTATTAATGCAACGAGAGAATGTAATAGCATTCGCATCATGCCAACTGAAAGTGCATGAGAAAAACTACACAACCCATGATTTGGAATTAGGAGCAGTAGTATTCACACTTAAAATCTGGAGGCATTATCTTTATGCTACAAAATGCATTGTTTATATTGATCACAAGAGCTTACAACATATATTAGATCAGAAATATGCGTCAAAGGAGATGGGTAGAACTATTAAGTGATTATGATTGTGAAATTCACTACCACCCTAGCAAGGCAAATGTAGTTGCAGATGCCTTAAGTTGCAAGGAAAGAATTAAACCAATGA
Source organism: Tagetes erecta (assembly GCA_030867185.1). Lineage (NCBI taxonomy): Eukaryota > Viridiplantae > Streptophyta > Magnoliopsida > Asterales > Asteraceae > Tagetes > Tagetes erecta. The sequence continues at coordinate 37,341,035 of CM061489.1, read as the reverse complement.
GGTTTCGTGCTTTTGGAATACATGTTAAATCTAATATCTATGCATAAATTAAGGAAGCACAAAGAAAGGCTCTTAAAAAAGAAAATCTAAAAAAAGTCCTTACATGGATTAGAAAAAGAATTGGTAACCACGAATGATGAACTTCTAAGATTTAAACAAAGAATATGGATTCCAAATTTTATCAGAATTATTTTTGATGAAGCTCATAAGTCTGGATATTCAATACACCCAATTAACGACAAAATGTATAAGGATATGTTTAACATGTTCAAAAGTTAAAAGAAGAATATCAAAAACCATCCGGGTACCTACAACAACTTGAAATTCCTAAATGGAAATTGGATCAGATTACTATGGATTTCATGATTAAGTTACCTAGGACCTGGCATGATACTATGTTTATAGACCAACTAAAGGAAATTGTTAGCAGGCATGGAGTGTCAATTTTATACCCATTTGTGAGGACTTCAAAATGGATAAATTGGCATGAATTTACTTAAAGGAAATTGTTAGCAGGCATGGAGTGTTAATTTCTAGTACATCCGATAGAGATAGTCGATTTACATCACAATTTTGGCAGTCATTACAAGAAGTCTTTGGAACAAGAATAAATCCGAGTACAACTTATCATGCACAAACAAATGGTCAGGGTGAAAGAACCATTCAGACACTAGTAGTTATGGTTCGAGCATGTGATCAACTTTGGCGGAAGTTGGGATACTCATTTACCCTTAATTGAGTTTTCCTATAACAATAATTATCACACCATTATTTAAGCTGCACCTTTTGAAGCGCTCTATGGGTGAAAATACAAATCACCGTTATGTTGAGCAGAAATTGGATACATGCAGTTAATGGTCCTAAAATTATTCAAGAAAGAACTGATTAAGGTATTCCAAATTAATGACAGATTGAAAAACTTCCAGAAGTCTATAGAAAAGCTATGTAGAAAAAAGACGAAAGCCTTTGGAATTTCAAGTTAGAGATAAAGTATTACTCAAAGTAGCACCATGGAAGGGTGTTATTAGATTCGGAAAAGAAGTAAGTTGAACCCTCGATACATCGGTCCATTTGAGATGTGGATAGAATTGGTCTAGTATCTTATAAACTTAAATTCCCACTAAAATTCAGTAGTATACATGATGTATTTCATATATCAAATCTCAAGAAATGTTTGGCAGACCATAATATTATCATACCCTTAGAAGAAATAAAGCTAGATGATAAATTACATTTTATCAAGAAACCAATTAAGATTATAGACAAAGAAGTAAAAAGATTTAAGAGAAGCCATGTACCAATTGTAAGAGTCAGATGAAACTCTAAACGCGCACCTGATTTCACATGGGAATGTGAAGAACAAATGAAGCTCAAGTATCCTTAAATGTTCGAGAAAGGTCTACGCAATAATACCACAAGTTAAATTTCAAGGACGAAATTCCTTAACATGAGGAAACTATGACAACCCTAAAAATTCATGTTTTAAACTATATGTTATTACTATTTATTTAAAGTATTACTTTGCTTTATTATTATGTGATATGTACTTCTTAATTAATTTTGTTTCCAATTAACAAGAGATTAAAACAATTTTACCCACTGATACAACTTATACATTCAACTTAAGGTTAAGACCAATAACTTTTATAAAACACTAACAATCGGCCATCTAAATTTCTAATCCATAACTTTTATAAAGCCAATTCTTAAATACTTGATTGACTAACCAAAAAATCAATAACAGTATCATATAAACACCCCAACATAAAGTCATAGAATACCTACTCAGTTAGGTTCACATGTGAAACAAGTCACTTACACTTAAGATTTGTTTAAACATTTGTTATACTATTTTGTAGTTCAAAGTTTAGCACTATAGATTTTTTTGGCTTAAACCATTTGCACATATTACACTCCGTACATAGTTATGTCACCCAATTTACCCACTTAACACTAAAATGTACCAATAAATTGATAAACTCTCTTCATGTCTAGCCTTGTAAACCATATGTTTATCCTCAATAAACCTGTTTTGGTCAAAAAAAGATATAACCAAATTAGTTAAAGTGAGGTTGTGCGTTTTAATGATAATGATGAATAATGCTTAAAAATAGTGAAAAGAAAACAAGGATTTATACGAGGAAAAACCCTTGATCAAGATAAGATCGCCTGCATAAACACCATGGGTTACGACAATCGTCTATCACCACTATATTAATGACGAAACAAGTTACAACTCGAGAACTATGACCGCTAGTACAAAGTAGTGTGTGAGATAGCTAAAGTATTCAGCCAAGAGAGATACAAGAGAATGTGAAAATCAAGTGTCTTGTGAGCTTAGCCATTGCCTCGTTATATATAGTTTAAACTAATCGAATTAAACTCCTAAAAATATGCTAGAACCGTTGAGGGTTATTGACCACGATCTCAGCTCATTCCACAACTCCTTTGACCGAGATTAACGGTGGACTAGAATATGAGCCCCAACAATTGCCCCCACTATGACGGTTTTGGGTGAGAAACAAGTGTCATATTGCACATGTGCTTTAATCTTGCCGCAACTCTCGTACGAGGTTGATGTGACTGATTTGCAACTGCTCGTTATCCTCTGCTATGCTCTCATTATTTGTTTTTAAAGGATTAATCATCCTTCATAACTCATTATCGGCAGACTTATCATGTATCGTTTCTTCTTCCTCAATCATTTTCTTTGATTTTTTCTCTAATTCATCACTAGAAGCATGACCAATAAACATGTTCCAGCTTCATGTAGCTCTAATCCGATTGATATCGATGAGCTTTTACAATCGCAATACCTTTTAAAAGATCGTTTGAAAGAACTCTGCAAGTTCACAAATCCAGAAATCCAAAATCTCACTTCTCGATTTCCACCAAACAAAGTCTTTCGCCCTTACGATCCATTTGCTCAAAGAAATGCGATTTTAAGAAAATGTTTATGCTTTCCGGCATTGCCTTTTCAAAAAGGTTTTTCATACCCATTCCCTGAATTGACCCAAGATTTCTTTGCTTTGATTGGCTTGAGTTACATTCAAGAGATGCTCATGATATGGAGATAACTGTTCACTATCGAAGAAATCATCCTGAAAGAGAATCTGGTTTTTCAGCGTCGTGGAACTGTCATACCTTTATTCCTTTGTCACGCATGGCTATAGTCACTTTGTTCTCACATCAAAACCCCATCAGTCCGTTCCTATTTTAAAAACAACCTAGAATGATTTCATTTGTAAGAATCAATTCTTTTTTATGAAAAGGAGTTCGATCCCTGATGGAGAAACTCTGCCTATTAGATGGGTTCTGCATGGTTGGCTAAAGGATCCTTGAGTTGCTTGAACTTTGTTATGAGGATCTTATAAATATGATTTTTTTTGTTTTGCAGTGAATAATTTTCTCGACTTGCTGATCTACCGAACACAGAAACAAGAGCTGAGACTTTCCTGGACCTAGATCCAAGTGTTTGCACCTTCAAGACCAGAATACAGAATCCTGCTGTGGAAGCTTTTCTTTCTTCATCTTTAACAATGTCAAGTAAGTGCTTAGTAGATAAGAAAAATAAGTTGGTTAAACTAATGCTTATCTGTTTGATTGTTGGTTAGGCACTCCCAATTCTTTCTTCAAGTCTGCCTGGTTCGTCCTGGATGATGTCGAGAATCTGCTCACTTCTCAAACTATATATATAGATATATATATATATATATATATATATATATATATATATATATATATATATATATATATATAGTTTGAGGATCGTTGATCCTGATTGTTGTACCCTTATTTTTGTGCAAAGCTTGGCTTATTTGAGAATTCTCATGAGAAGGAGGTAAATGATCTTTTTGCTGGCCTGATTGATCTGAGGTCCACTCTTGCTATTAAGGAGAAGGCTCTTACTATGTCCATCAAGGGAGAAGGCTACATGAAGAGATTTAGGATGCTACTCACCAAACTAAGATTTGGGCTGCAAAGTTAGTTCTTCCGGCTAGGATCAAGATGGCTAAGGAAGTTGATGATCCTGGATTTGACAAATCTGCTGGAATGTGGCCAAATGGGAGCAGACTTTGATGGACCTGGGTGAGGATGAGAATGTTGAAGAGCTGGTGGCTGAGAAGGTGAACATGGCAGAGACGAGCAAGGGCAAGGAGCTAGAGATTGAAGCAGGTGGTGAAGCAGCAGTGGGCGATGAAGACACGATGAAAGTTTGGGCCCACTTTTTATGTGAAACTTTTTTAGAATTCCGATATGGTAGTAATATATGAACAATAGATTTTAGGATTAAGGATCCATGATCCTTTAGACAATATGGAGGATAACAAAGGTGGATGGATCCTCAGTCTATAAGGATGAAGCCTTCGGTATTCTCCTCTTTATTTTCCTGCATGTTGTAACTAACAAACATATAACTTAACCGGGTGGATGGTCCACTGTTTTATTGGTGAAACCCGAGTTACCTTTTGGTGGTATTAGTATATGAACTTAATATTTTGACTATATGTTGCATAAATTTATGTTTGTCATGCTATTTATAGGAAATATTGTTTATGTAATAAATCAGGTTTATATAATAATTCAAATTAAGTAAATAATTATAAATCATACTAGAGAATCTATTTAGGATTAGTTCGCTTAAACCGTCTGTAGATAACTCAAATATGATGCTCTGAATTTAAGGATCCTAGATCCCCGAATCCACGAGTATAACTTGGGACTTAGCCAAATAATGTAGGGACATGCCCAAACTTTTCGTGAGATAAAATTGTCAAAAGCTTTAGTTAGAACTTAATCTCCTTTCTTGCATAGAACCGAAAAAGATAAAGCAGTAAATCGGCAAGTTTTAGGATCTTGAATCCTTATGAACAATTGATCATAAACCTACAGCAAATATAACTCAAGATTTAGATAAGTACACTGGCGACAAGGCCCTTTATTTAACTGGAGACAAGGCCCAATAAATAACTGGAGACTAGGCCAATTGGATAAACTGACGACTAGGCCCATTGGATAAACTGACGACTAGGCCCATTGGACACTGGCAACTAGGCCTGTTTGATAAACTAGGGATTAATGCCCTACCCGAGTGTACCCAAATATAAGTGACATTTTAAAATTTCAAAACCTTAGCTAACATGAAAACGTTAGAAACCTTAGGATAAAGGAGGTATGGTACGTCTACCATACACTTTAGGATCCAATATATGACCAACAACAATGAAATTGTCAGGCACATATAGTGTACTTGTCCCATTGCCTTGAATACCTTTTAAACATCTAAAGGTATTGGATAACGTGTGCTACTAACGATTTTAGAAAAAGTGAAAACCTTTTTAAAAATCTAAAGGTATTGGATACGTTAAACTTAGGAGAGAGATGGCAAATTTCTATGATTTCCACAAAAGCAATTTAGCTATCTGCAAAACTTAATGAAATATGATGTTTACTGTATTAACATCCTTGTTTATGAAAGAAGGTTTAATAAGATAAAAATAATTGATAGGATAGAATGATATCGAGTTTAGGATCCTTAATCCATAGAGGATCCTGAATCCTTATTACATGAAGTACTTTTTTTAAGATTTATTGCATTCCAAGTTCTTGGCAGTGAAACTCCTTCCATTGTAAGCAATCAATACGCCCCTTTCCAGCTTCGGCTTCAATTAGGTATGGTCCTTCCCATTTTGGTGCCAATTTACCATCTGCTGGGTTAGTTGTATTCTGAAAAGCTTTCCTTAGTACCATATCACCCTCATGGAATCTTCTTATTCTTATTTTTTTTATTATATGCTCCTGCTACCCTTTGTTGATAAGCAACCATTCTGATTTTTGCCAAGTCTCTAAGCACATCAACAGTTTCCAGATCCTGGAAAAGGGATTCTTCATTTGGTTGAGGATCAAGGATGCTCGTTCTGGCTGTAGGAACCACCATTTTTGTAGGAATTACTGCGTCTGCTCTAAATACCAATGAAAATGGTGTTTGACCCATAACATTCTTTGGAGTTGTCATGTTAGGCCATAAGACATAAGGCAATTCTTTAGCCTACTTCCCTTTCTTGGATCCTAACTTTTTCTTTAGGTTGTTGATGTTAATTTTGTTGCTGGGCTCCACTTGACCATTGGCTTGAGGGTGAACCGGAGTGGATGTGATCATCTTTATGCCCTAGCTGTCATAAAAGTTTGTGGTTTTTTCCCGATAAGCTGGGAACCAATGTCACATACAATTTTTGAAGGAATACAAAATTTAGTAATAATATTTCTTTTAATGATGGATATTACCTCACTTTCCTAGACTTGAGCAAATGATTTGGCTTCTATCTATCTAGAAAAGTAATTCGTCATTGCAAGAATGAATACTTTTCCTCCTGGTGTTTTTGACAATTTGCCTACCATGTCCATGCCCCATTTCATGAATGGCCATAAAGATATAATAAGATATAAAGGTTTTGCAAGTTGATGAAGGATGCTACTACCCCCTTTGAGAAGCATCACATTTCTTTGAGTAGTTCATAGCATCCTTATTCATCGAGGGCTAGAAGTATCCTGTTCTAAGGATCCTTGAAAATAGTGATCTGCCACTTATGTGGTTCCCACAGTCTCCTTTATGGAAATCCTTTAGAAATTCTTTGACATCAGGTTCCTCGAAGCATCTTAGATATAGAACTGAAAGAGACTTAGTATATAATATGTTTTTTATGGTAAATGGAGATATCATGAGTTTTAACTAAATCTCTTCATGTAGCCTACTCCCTTGATATGGACCTCGATGCATCTTAGATATGGACCTCGATGCATCTGCCACTTTATGGAAATCCTTTAGAAATTCTTTGACATCAGGCATCTGCCCCTGCATTTTCATCTCTTGGTACTTGTACTATACTAAAAGAATCGAAATATTCTACAAGAGTTTTAACTATCTCATGATATTTAATTAAGTTTTCACCCTTGACTAGGTACAAACCATTAAATGATTAGTTAATAATAAAGAAAAAGCATATACTTGAAGATACCATATTCTCATTTGTTTGGCTAGTTGCAATCCTTCTGTCAAGGCTTCATATTTGCTTCATTATTGGTAGCTTGGAATTCACAACCTATAGATTGAGGTATAATGACCCCCTGTGGTGATTTTAGTAGTATGCCAAGACCTGTTCCTCTAATATTTGATTCTCCATCAGTGAAGAGTATCCATGGATCATTGGTTTCTTCTAATTGTTGAACTTCTAAGTCTGCATGCTCTTGCAAGTCAGTAGTAAAATTTGCCACAAAGTCTGCTAGTGCTTATGATTTTATGACATTCCTTGGCTCATACCTTATATAAAATGTACTGAGCTTCATGGCCCATTTAGCCATCATACCTGACATCTCTGGTTTTTTTAAGAACATTCTTAGTAGGATATTTAGTTTTAACAATAATAGGATGAATTTAAAAATAATGCTTTAATTTAGTAAAAGCCATAATTAAATCAAAAATTAATTTTTCGAGATGAGAGTACCGGGCTTCAACATCAAGAGGGCTTTTACCTATATAATAAACCGGATGTTGTTGACCTTCATGATCTTTAACCAATACTGCACTGACTGCATTAACTGAAACGGCTAAGTATAGGGTCAAGGATTCTCCCTTAAGTGGTTTCATTAAAGTTACCGCTGAGGATATGTAATCCTTAAGAACTTTGAGTGCGGCTTCATGCTTCTCTATCCACTCGAATTTCTTGTTCTTTCTAAGGATGCAATATAATTCTTTCTATTTTTTGAGGATCTTGATATAAACCTATTTAAGGCTGCAACCATTCCAGTTAGCCTTTGAACATCTTGTTCTTTCTGAGGATGTTATAGAATTCTTTGTCACCACATATCCCAGAACCTTTCAGCTTTCACACCGAAGTTGCACTTTGAAGGATTAAGCTTCATGTTGTATTTATCAAGGATATTGAAAGCTACTTCGAGTTCCTTGAGATGGTCTTCACTTTTTACTGATTTGACCACCATGTCATCTATATACTTCCATAGTATCACCAAACTGTTCTTTAAATATCATGTTAAACCAACCTTTGATAGGTAGCACCTGCATTTCTTAGTCCAAAAGGCATAGCAATATAACAATATATGCCGGTAGGAGTCATGAATCTTGTATCCTCTTGATAAGATTTTTCCATTTGAATTTGTTGAAATCTAGACGAGGCATCCATAAAAGTTGTTACCAGCTCATGTCCTGCCGTAGCATCCACCATGGAGTCAACGTGTGGTAAAGGGAAAGGATCCTTAGGACATGCCTTATTTAAATCATTAAAATCGACAGATATCCTCCACTTTCCATTTTCCTTTTGAACAACCACACATTAGCTAACCATTTTGGGTACTTTACCTCTCTAATAATAAATGCTGACGACGTGTAGGGTGGTATTCACCTTGCTGTTATTGTTATTGTATTTGTTTTGCTTGTAATAGACTAGATCGCATTTTGTTTATCATTGTAATAGATTAGTTTTAGTTTAATCTTTTGGTTTATTGTATGATGAGTTTTGCGAAACCGCATGCGACACTTTAGTGTCACATGCATCTTGGTTTGACTCAGCGATCAGTCAGTTTCGCAAGTATGAGAAACTACTTGTGAAACTTCTGTCTATATATATATAGTTGTTTTGGTTTCATTTTGAGCATTATATCATTCTATGTTCATCTTCCTCTAATTCTATATCAAACTTAATGGGTTTTATGGGTTTATTTACTTTTTGTTCAATCTTCATAAACTTTTGTTTCTAGATATAATGGTAACAAGGTTTTCTTATCAGATCTATATGATTATAGCACGAATTATCGATCTGTTGGACCAACAATAACTGCCCTTAAGAGTCTGTCCACTTCTTCTTGGATGATTATGTTTCTTTTTGGTGCAAATTTGCTTCTCTTTTGATGTATAGGCCTTAAAGAAGGATCAATACCCAATTTATGAGCAATAATGTCTTTTGATATACATGTCATATATTCATGTTTCCAAAAAAATGTGGATCTTCTCTGTTTGAGGAAGGATATTAGTTTCTGCTCAATATCCGCCTGGATCCCAGATCCAATAAATATTTTAGATTCAGGATCCTCAAGGTTAAGCAATACTTCTTTCACATCCTGCTCTTTTGATCTTTCAATCTCTTTAGGAAGTTTCTGTAATTGCTATAATGTTGTCGGCTTGGAGGCCGGTTTCATGGAAGACATATAAAATTTTTTTGCCTCTTGTTGATGGCTGTTGATTTTTACCACACCCCAAGGAGATGACAATTTTACACATTGATAGTACGATGAGGGGACTGCTTTCATTTCATGTATCCATGGCCTTTCAAGAATAATATTGCAACATGATAAACAACCAATAATACAAATTTTTTGCATCGTATTTACTCAAACGATATATATTGGTAGCTTGATGTCCTAAACACCACATCGCACATTTCTAGTATACCATTATACCAATTCACCCTCCATTTTCATAGTAAATGTTCTATAAGTCCAGATCCATTTTCTATCAACTACTCTTTGACTTAACCCACCTTTTTCTAAAATTCATATCCCACATACTTATAGTCACACACTGATGTTTTGGGTTCGTATGGATCACAATCTAAGGTTGTTTATGGATTGTTGTTATGATTTGTGATGTGAAAACTCACTAATCATCAATTGATATAAAAGATTTCATGAAGAACTATGATGTATGAAGAAGGAGTCAATCATAAGTTTTTTAGGTTTGTATTGCTACTTAAGAAAGATTTATAGAATATGAAAGTAAAAGCATGAAGAACTCCTTCAACAATAGCCATGTTCCATAATCTTTTTATTTGTATGGAGAATAAGACAGGATCCACACACATAACATATGTTTTGGTCGAAAATCGATAAAACCAAATTAGTAAAGTGAGATAGGATGTTTTAATGTAAATGATGTATAATAAGCAGAAATGTAAGGATGAACACAACGATTTATACGAGGAAAATCCCTTGATCAAGATATGATCGCTGACATAAAAACCACGGGTGATGAATGTTTTGGTCGAAAATTGATAAACCAAATTAGTAAAGTGAGTTAGTGTGTTTTAATGAATAATATGCAGAAATATAAGGTCAACACAAGAAGTTATACGAGGAAAAGCCCTTGATTGTTTAAAAATCATCGACATGCAAAACCTCGGGTGATGACAAATGTCTATCACCACTATATTATGAATAATAACAAGTACAACTCGAGAACTATGGCGGCTTGGTACAAAAACGTGTGTGTGAGCAGAAAATTAGTCAAGATGTAGAAGAGAAGTGTAAAAATCACGTGTGTTAAGCTTAGCCATAGTGTCATTATATAGTTTAGAATAATCGAAATATATTCCTAAAAACTAGCTTGAAGCCGTTGAGGGGCTTGACCACGTTCCCAACTTGCTCCACAATCATCTTGAAAAATATTTGAAGTGGATTGAGTCTTAAGAACATTACCTGCATTTGAAACATATAAAACACGTACAAGACAGTAGTTAGTTTTTCCACAATTATAAGCATTAAGGATCCTCAATCGTTCACACGCCAAGGATACTAGATTCAGTGTAATAAGGATATTACATCCTTTCCCCCAATATGACGGTTATGAATCTTGAACAACTGTCATATTACACATTAAATTCAAACTAGTCGTTATTTGGAGAGAACGACTTTGCTGGATTTGCTGAGGTTCTGAATACGAAGAAGTTTGCTGATGCTTTCTTGGCTTTAGACCAAAGTGCTCGATCCTTCAACTCTAAGATCCTTTATTCAGAAGAAATTGAATGTTCTAATACCTTCACAATGTCAAGTAAGTAGTTAAGAGGTAAGTACGATATATTTGTAATATAAATGCTTATCTGTTTGTTCGTGTGATAGGTGCTCATAAATCTTTTGTGAAGTCTGCAGGTTTGTTCTTGATGATGTCGATAGTCTCCTTATTTCCAAAGCCATCAAGAAAGAAACTCTAGATAGTCTCGTGATTCCCTAGCTTGTCACGACTTATTTTAAGTCTGTTGCCTATAAAAGAAAGAAATCTTCCAAGCTTGAAGACGATTTTGATAGCAAAGAAAAGACATCCCCAAAGGACCATTGTTGAGATAAGAATCCGTGATCCTGCATACGAGTTATAAATAATATAGATTTTTAAAGATTAAGGATCTATGATCCTTCAGACAATATGAAGGGTATCGAAGGTGGATAGATCCTCTGTTTTGGGGATGAAGCCTTTGGTATCTTCATTTTTATTTTCCTGCATGTTAGTATTAACTTTGATAAACATTTATAGTCCGAGTGGATCTTTTGGTGATATGTTGCAAAAAATCATATTTGTCACATTATTTATAGTAAATGTTTATTTATAGAACAAATCAAGTTCATACAATGTTTCAAAAATCTTTTGAAAATAAGATTTAGATGAATTAAATAAACAAGTAGAAATCATACCAGAGAATCCTAGTTAGGATTAGGTTGCTCAAACCGTCTGTAGAGAAATCAAATATGATATTCTGAATTCAAGGATTCTGAATCCTTAAACGTCCGTATAAATTTGTGAATATATCTTGGGATTAAACCAAATATACAGGGGATAACCCCAAAGATCACTGGGGACAAGCCCAAATAACACTGGGGACAAGCCCATAGAACACTGGGACAAACCCAAACTTTTATTGACATGGAAATGTCAAAACCTTCATTTAGAACTTAATCTCCTTGCTTTCATAGAACTGAGAAGAAAAAACAATAAATCAGCAAATATTAGGATCCTGGATCCTTATAAATAGCTTGTCGTAAACTTGCAAACATAACTTTTAAATAAATAGACTGGTGACAAGGCCCAATAGATAACTCGTGACAAGGCCTAATAATTAATTGGCAACAATAGATAACTGGTGACAAGGCCCTTTATTTAACTGGCGACAAAACCCAATAGATAACTGGCGACAAGGCCCATAATTTAACTGGTGAAAAGGCCTAAACAGGGATTTATGCCCGTCCCGGGTCTACACAATCTTAAGTGACATTGAAAATGCCAAAACCTTAACTAACATGAAAACGTTAGAAACCTTAGGATAACGGAGGTATGATACGCCTACCATAAACTTTAGGATCCAACATATGACCAACAACAATGAAAATGTCAGCCACTTATAGTGCACTGGGCCCATTGGCTTGAATCATACGCTGATAACGGGCGCTACTGACGATCTTAGAAAAGGTGAAAACATTTTAAACCTGAGAAGGTATTGGACACCTTAAACTTAGGAGAGAGGCGGCCAACCTCTATAATTTCCACATAAGCAACTTGGCTTTCTATAAAACTTTGAAATTTAATGAAACTGAATGTTAAATGCATTAACATCCTTGCTTATGACAAAGACTTAATAAGGTAAAAATGATTGAAAGGATAAAATGATACCGAACTTAGGATCTTTAATCTATGGAGGATCCTGGATCCAGATTATATGAAGTACTTTTTCAAATGTATTGCATTCTAGGCTCTTGGTAGTGGAACTCCTTCCATCGTTAGCAATCTATATGCCCCATTTCCAGCTTCAGCTTCAATAAGATATGGACCTTCCCATTTCGGTGCTAATTTTCCATCTGCTGGATTGGTTGTATTCTAAAAAGCTTTCCTTAGTACCATATCACCTCCTTGGAATCTTCTTATTCTTAAATTTTTATTATATGCTCCGGCTACCCTTTGTTGATAAGCAGTCATTCTGATTTTTATGAAATCTTTAAGTTCATCAACAGTTTCTAGATCCTGGATAAAGGATTCTTCATTTTCACGGATGCTTGTTCTAGCTGTAGGAACCACCATTTCTGTTCGGATAACAACTTCTGCTCCGAAAACCAATGAAAATGGTGTTTGGCATCTGGAATTCTTTGGAGACGTCCTACCAGCCAATAAGACAAAAGGAAATTCTTCAGCCCATTTCCCTTTTTTGGATACTAACTTCTTTTTTAGGTTGTTGATGATAATATTGTTGCTGGACTCTGCTTGACCATTGGCTTGAGGGTGAACCGGAGTATATGTGATCATTTTAATGGCCCAGCTGTCACAAAAGTTAGTGATTCTTTTCCCGATAATCTGTGAACCATTGTCACTTACAATCTCCGAAGGAATACAAAATCTAGTAATAATATTTCTTTTAATGAAAGATCTAACCTCCGTTTCCTTGACTTGAGCAAATGATTCTGCTTCTATCCGTTTATAAAAGTAATATGTCATTGAAAGCATGAATATTGTTCGTCTTGGTGCTTTTGGTAGCTTGCCTACTATGTCCATGCCCCATTTCATGAATGGCCATGAAGATATAATAGGATATAAAGGTTATGAAGGCTGATGAAGGATGTTGCTATGCCTTTGACATGCATCACATTTCCTTGAGTAGTTCATAGCATCTTTTTTCATCGCGGGCCAGAAATATCATTTTCTAAGGATCCTTGAGAATAGTGATCTGCCACCAGTGTGGTTCCCATAATCTCCTTCATGGAAATCTTTTAGAACTTCTTGGACTTCAGGTTCTTTTATGCATCTTAGATATGGAAATCTTGAGAATAGTATTTTCTCCCATTGGAATTTCTCCAAATTTAATAAACGGAGATATCTTGATTCTAAAGGCTTTAGTATTTTCTCCCATTGGGATTTCTCCAAATTCAATATATTACCTGATCGGTTGGATCCAGGATCCTTGAGGTGCTTGAGAGGATAAAGGATCCATGAGCTGGTTCTTGGAGTCTATCTCCATTATCCTTTCTTCGTCAATAGCTGGATGAAGCATATGAATGATAGGACTTTTCAGATCTTCTGGAATCTTGAATGATGATGCTAAATTTGCTAGAGTATATGTCCCTGCATTTTCCTCTCTTAGTACCTATACTATACTAAAAGAATCGAAATATTATGCAAGAGGTTTAACTATTTCAAGATATTTAATTAATTTGTCACCCTTAACTAGGTAAGAGCCATTGAAATGATTAATTATTAATAAAGAGACAGCGTATACTTGAATATACCGGATCCTCATTTGTTTGGCTAGTTGCAATCCTGCTATTAAGGCTTCGTATTCTGCTTCATTATTGGTAGCTTGGAATTCACAAGCTATAGATTGTGGTATAATGTCCCCCTGTGGCGATTTTAGAAGTATGCCAAGACCTGTTCCTCTAAGATTTGATGCTCCATCAGTGAAGAGTATCCAAGGATCCTTGGTCTCTTCTAATTGTTGAACTTCCAATTCTGCTTGTTCTTGCAAGTCATTAGTAAAATCTGCCATAAAGTCTGCTAGAGCTTGCGACTTAATTGCATTTCTTGGCTCATACTTTATGTCGTATGTACTTAGCTTTACTGCCCTTTTTTCCATCCCACCTGATGACTCTGGCTTTCTTCATCATCAAGAAGGCTTTTACCTACATAATAGACCAGATGTTGCTGACCTTCATGATCATTAACCGGGACTACACTTACTGCATTACCTGAATCGACTAGATAAAGGATCAAGGATTATCCCTTGATTTTCATTAGTGCTGGAGCTGAGAATATATAATCCTTAAGAGCTTTAAGCGCAGCTTCTTGTTTTTCTGTTCACTCGAACTTCTTGTTGTTTCTGAGGATGTCATAGAAATCTTTGCACTTTTCTGAGGATCTGAATATAAATATGTTCAAAGCTACAACTCTTCTAGTTAGCCTTTGGACATCTTTTACATTTCTTGGTGACGTTAGATTGATAATGGCCTTGATCTGCTCAGGGCTTACTTCTATTCCTCTCTTTGTCACCATATATCCCGAAAATTTTCCAGCTTTTACACCGAAGTGACATTTCGAAGGACTTAGCTTCATGTTGTATTTGTCCAGGATATTGAGAGCTATTTCAAGATCCTTGAGATGGTCTTCTTTTCTTTTTGTTTTGACCACCATGTCGTCTATATATATACTTCCATTGTATCACCAAGCTGGTCTATGAACACCATATTAACCAGCCTTTGATTGGTTGCACCAACATTTCTTAGTCCAAAAGGCATAGCAATATAGCAATATATTCCGTTAGGAGTCATGAATGTTGTATCCTCTTGATCAGATGGTTCCATTCGAATTTGTTGAAATCCAGACGAGGCATCCATAAAAGTTAACAGCTCATGTCCAACCGCATCATCCACCATGGAGTCAATGTGTGGAAATGGAAAAGGATCATTGGGAGATGCCTTGTGTAAATTAGTAAAATCGACACATACCCTCCACTTTCCATTTTTTTAACAACCATATTGGTTAACCATTTTAGATACTTTAGCTCTCTAATCATACCTTCCCATAAGAGTCTGTCCACTTCTTCCTGGATGATTATATTTCTTTCAGGTGCAAATTCCCTTCTCTTTTGATGTACAGGCCTGAAAGATGGATCAACACCCAATTTATGAGTAATAATATATTTAGATATACCTGTCATGTCCTCATGCTTCCAGGCAAATGTGGATTTTCTTTGCTCAAGGAAGTATAAGAGATCCTGTTCGATATTTGTTTGGATCCTAGATCCTATGAATATTTTGGATTCTGGATCGTCAGGTTCAAGCAATACTTCTTTTACATCTTGCTCTTCGGATCTTTCAACTTCCTTAGGCAATTTCTGTAATTGCTGTAATGCAGCTGGCTTGGATGCTGGTTTCATGGAAGACGTGTAGCAATCTTTTGCCTCTTTTTGATCGTTGTTCATGCAGTTGATTTTTACTACTCCCCAAGGAGATGGCAATTTCACGCATTGGTGATATGTTGAGGAGACTGTCTTCATTTCGTGTATCCATGGCCTGCCAAGAATAATATTGCAACAAGATAGACATTCAATAACACAAAAATTTTGCATACTATTTAGTCCCCTAATATATATTGGTAGCTTGATGTCCCCCTGATTATTGTTGGTTTGACAACTGAATCCAACTAGAACTGGGTATCTTGGCACTATTTCCACTCCGGAATGTTCATCTTTAAGAGGACATCGTATTGTATAATGTTTACATAGCTCCCTCTATCTATAAGGGTCATGCGAACATAATGGTTAGCAATAAACAATGTAATAACTAAGCTGTCATGATGAGGATCCTGGATGTGAACTCGATCTTCCTCATCAAATGATATGAATTTTTGATTAGTTGTGGTGGACGTCTCGATGGGTCTTTCACCATTTTCTAATTTACATTCTTTCACATTTCTTTTTGCAGCTGAATATGATGTGCCATAAATGTCGGATCCTCCGGAGATGAAGTTGATCGCTCTAGCATCAGGAGGTGGCTGAGCAGCTTTTCAGGCAGTTTTTCAGGATCCTAGATCCTATGCTTTTTCCTGCCAAATAGTTCTTTGAAGTGGTCTTTGCAAAGAAGATAGCCTATTTCTCTTCTCAAAGCTATGCATTCATTAGTGATATGACTAAAATCTTCATGGTAAGAACACCACCTGGATTTGTCTTTGTAACCAACTACTTAATTATTCTTTCGTGGCCATCTTTATTTCTCACCTAAATCCTGTATGGCAAGCAATACATCACCAGCATAAGTAGAAAATCAATATTCAGAAATTTTAGAATATTCTTCTTTATCCTCGTCATAGTCTACTGCATGAACATTTTGGTTATCATGCTTAGAATATGGCTTGGTCCAGTTGTTCTTGAATAAGGATCCTTGTCTCTTGTCCTGATGTTCCTGTTTTATTGTTGAGCCGGCCCTGTCCTGGATCTTTTTGTCATCCTCCAACCTTATGAATCTTAAGGCTCTGGTTCTTACTTCATCAAGATTCCTGCATGGAGTCTTCACATGATCATCATAGAAATGGGGAGTCTTTTTTCAATTCCATTTTAGATGCTTGAACAACCGTAGCCATATCAAGGTAAGGGATTTCTAAGACTTCCATGCCAAATTTAGTCACATAATCTCTAAGTGACTCAGTATTAGATTGAGTAACTCTATATAAATCACTGGTTAGTCTTTCAAAAGTTCGACTACAAGAAAATTGACAATTAAAAAGATTAACCAAAATGAAGTAATAGAATAAGGAGGAAGACTTAGAAGCCATTTTAGAGCTGAGCCTGTGAGCGTGGATCCAAAACCCTTGCACAAACAAGCTTCCTTTAACTTTTCTGGAATGTGATTGATCTCCATTCTTTCCATGTATTGAGCCACATGCTCTTTGGGATCAGAAGACCCATCATAAAGTTTCATATTTGGAGTCTAGAAACGTTTTGGAATTGCAGCATCACAGATTGGTGAAGCAAATCTAGAAATTCTATGGCTTCTCACAAGAGTTTCAAGGATCGGTCTAACTACTACTGGGACGTTGGATATCATATCCTTAAGTTTTTGTAATTCTTTGGCCATTGCTGCATTGATACATGTATCCTATATTGAGCCAAAGTTAGTGTTTAAAGATTGATTATTGAAATGATTACCTCCCCGTTGAGAATATCCTATTCAACTATAATATTCTGAACGAGGCATCTCAGTTGAGAAAGATTGTGTAGTAGTAGAGTTGGTCTGCATGGGAATAATATCGCCATCATGAACTTTAGTAACTCTTGGCACTGCATACTTAAGGATCCTTGATTCTGGTTGGCAGAAGGACCCAAAGGATATTGCATTGAGGATCTTGCTTGATGGAAGGATCCTTGAGGCATATAGTATCTAGGCTGACTGAAGGATCCTGGAAAATATAAGCTTCCTAGCTGGCTGAAGGATCCTTGGTGATTTTGTATTAAGGATCCTTGCTGAAATGTTGTAGACGATGGTTGAACCATAGTGTTAGATATAATAGATTAGCATTTAGATTAAACTTTGTAATTTGTCTTTTGTAACAGTCTAGGGACTTATTTTGTAAATAGTTTCTAGATAGTTTGTGTTGATCTATAAATAGCACATTGTATCTCATTACGAGGGAGCTTTTCCATTTTGTTCATTGTAAAAGTGCTTTTGATCAATACAACCGAAGTTTATGAGTATTCATCTTTGTTGTTGATTGATTGCATATTGTGTGAAATTTTCTCGTGTGATTGTGTTCAATTGTTGCAGATTTGTAGATCTAAATCCTGCTTTATAAATTGGTATCAGAGCTGTTGGCTCAGATCTGGATCGTGTTCATCGTCAACGAACATTGTTCCATTGATAATCTACATCAAATTGAAGATTTCTATCAGATCCATTGAATCGAAGCTATGTTATATCAATCTAAACACAGATCAAGGTTCAATTGTGAAGAAATACAATGAAAGGGAAGAAAAATAATCAGATCTATATGTTTTTGTGTTCATAAGGTTATCGGACAAAAATTGTCAGATCTACTTCAAGTATGATGAGAATTGGTGATAATCATGATTAAGAATCATTGATCTAATCATTGTTCAGCTATTCAGAAGAAAATTCATCAAAAACAACGTCAAAATCATGAAATCAGAAATTGGAATGTCTATCAAGTTTCCAACTTGGATCTGAATGTTTTGGAAAATTTCAGAAAATTTGTCTAAGTGTTCATCCATTTGAAAACTGTTCATCCGTCTGAGTACTGTGCATCCATCTGAGTACTGTGTAAGCGTATCGTTCAGGACTTAGTCAAAAATAGTGATCATAACTGTACTGTTCGTCCGTTTTAGCACTATTTCATCCGTCTCAAGTTCAAAATTATTCTAAGTCTTTTCGTCCGTCTCATAGAATATTCTGTCCGTCTCACTCTGTTCTAAAACTCAAAAATATTCTAAGTCTTTTCATCCGTCTCTTGTCTTATCTGTTTCTTGTTGAAATTATTCTAAATATTCAAAGTCTTTTTCATCCGTCTCAATTTCATTCGTTTTGCAAATTATTCTAAGCTTATGTCCATTTCATATCTTTTATCAGTTTCACATTACTTACCTTTCAAAAATAAAAAAAGCACCCAAAATATTTGTTTCAATCATCTATCATGGCACTTGATGATTCTGAGAAAAGTGTTCCAAAGTTGAAAAATCGATCAGATTTCAAGAATTGGACAATTCGACTAAAGCTTCACTTGAATTCAATAGATTTCGATCTATGGAAATCTATAGAAAAAGGTCCATTCATTCCTACTCAATTCATTGGTCCAGATACAAATGGTGTTGCTTATACAAAAGACACAACGACACCATATCTGGAAGATGATCTAGAAGGAGAAGATTTGAAGAAAGTCAAGAATGACATCAAAGCATACTCACTCATGTGCAAAGGCTTACCACTTTAAGTTCTTACTCTTCTTGAAAATTACCAAACTGGATACACATTTTATAAGGCACTTAAAGTTATCTGTAATGGAGGAGAAGAGTTGCAATCACTGAAGAGGCAAAAGTTGAAGAGACAACTTGAATTGTTTGAACATATATTTGGAGAATCAGTGCATCAAATGATGAATAGATTTATTCAATAAACTCAAGAAATGTTTCAACTGCTGGAATCAAGAATGATCCGAAAGATTTGAATGATCGACTGTTGAATGCATTACCATCAAGCTGGAAGCAGACTGTTACATTGTTAAAACGCACTAAGAAATTTCCTATGAACATGGACATGTTAATTACCAAAATTAAATCTGTGGAAATCAATGAAAGTTTAAGAAATAACGGTCATGTCTTATCATCATCTCAGTACAAGTTTGTGACTTCTCCAGCAAACACAAGTGATAATGCATTTGTGGTTCAAAAAGAAGAACTAATTGAAGGAGATTTATTTGTAGGAGCTGGTTTCTTTGCAGAGTCACTATATTCAAATGTTCAATCTACTCATACTGCAACCAAATCACAACTTGCTCAATCACAACCATCTCAATATGTGAATCAAAATCAGTCTGAAACTTTTTTTCAAAACTCTGTTAAATCTTGCAAAACTAATGATGTTATTAATATTTAATTGCAGGATGATAAAACAAAGAATGCTTTTACAGCTTTCATGGCAAGTTTTCAAGCATTTCAGGGAAGTCATCTAACTAATTTGGAATATATTTTGCAGGACTTATTTGAAATTGATCCAACCGATGTTGAAGAGATGGATTTAAATTGGCAAATGGTAATGATTGCATATCGTACCCAGAAACATACATATGTGAATCACAGCTTCAAACCAAGCGCAAACAAGACTCTCGGATTTGACAAATCAAAGGAATGAAAAGCACCACAGAACTATAACAATCAACCAAGCTCGAACAGTCCACATCAAGGTCAAAGCTCAGTCAGAAGCCACAGCGAAGTCAAAGCTATCAGAATTGGAATCAACGTCCTAATCAAATAACTTTTCAACATTCTCTTTCAAAATCCAAAATCAAAATATGAAGGAAAAAGAATCGAAGATCATAACAAAGCGTTAGTCGTAAGCGTTAAAGATGGTTATGACTGGAGTGCTTATGTAGAACAGTTCACATATGATCTTATGACAAATCTTGCACTTGTGGCTGAAGTTGTTATTGAAGATTGGTCTGAAGGAAATGATCCCAAGTCTACTGATAATGAAGAAGAAGATGATGAATATGATTGGAGTGACAAATCTAACCCAATCTCTGAAATTGAAGCTGAAGAAATGAATCAGGGTCATGATACTAATGTGTCAGAAAAAGGGAACAAAGATGAAGAAGTTGGTCTCATGGCTCAATGAGAACTGATAAAGGTAGATTCTTCATCATCTGAGTCAGAAAAACCATCAAATTATGTTCCATTACCTGAACCCGTGAAAGAAAAATTATTTTCCACTGAGTGTGCTGAGCAAATTGAACACTATAGATCATACTCATTCGGAATCTGTGAAAAATTGTCAAAAGAAGAAAAGTGACATAACAAACTTAAAGAATATCATAAAATTTCAACTGAAAAGATCTTGTCTATACAAGAGTCTTGGAAGAAATCACCAGAAGAAATTGAATCAATAAAACATCAACTTTCTGAACTCTCAAAGAACTTCGAAAATGAGAAAATCGCTCATGCTTTAACTCAAGCTGAATTGTCAAAGGTTAAAAGTTGTAAAACAATGGTTCAACAATTGATGAGTGAGAGTGGAAACAAAAACAAAACTGGACTTGGATTTACACATGAACTCATGCCAAAATCAATCACTAACACTCTACCAGAAAACTTTAACACCAATGATCATTCACCTGAAAATGAGGTTAGATTGAAGGAATTCTCAAAATGAAATTTAATGATGAGCATCAAGAAGAATAGAGTTAAGTTGAAGTGTTTATTGAAATGGATCAATTGAAAATTCAAAATGGTCATCCGGTGAAGATAAAGTCATATCATCCCAGGAATCGAATGAAGCAAGTTTACATTGCAAAAGGCTGTCCTGAAATTTCTAAAGAATTTTCAAATCAAGAAGATCAACCAAGGTATGACAAGTCATCAAATGATCACTCTTCATCAGAGTATGGATTCAAAAATCCAGAGTTTGTCAAATGGCAAAGTGAAGAGAGGAAGAATCAAATTGTTGGTGATCGTCGACAACAAACCAGCTCTTCAAAGAAACCTTCAAGAAGTTTCAAATCACAATCGAAATTAAAATTGAACAATCAAGAAAAAAAGTTTTTAAACATGTTAACTTTGTTTCAGCTTGAAAATTTGATTTAAACAAATTTGAAATTAACAAATATAACTCAAAGATCAAACCCGTTTCTGATCCGAAAGCAAGTTCGGGATCAAAGTCTTCCGCTGTACACAAAAAGTTTGAATCAATGAAGGTTAATTCAAATCTGTCAAAACCAAAAACCAACAGTAAACATAATTCACCAAAACAACATGTTAACCAAAAGGTCTCTCACCATGAATCAAATGTTAAAGCAAAAGTTAATCGTGAATTGTTCAAAGAACATCAAAAATATTGCGATATTTGTGATATGTACAATCACAGTACGAATGAATGTTTTTTTAACAAATACTGTCACCTCTGTGATATGAGAAATCATTCTACTGAAAATTGTTACTTCAACAAATATTGTGCTATTTGTGATGAAAAGAATCACAATACATCAGACTGTTATTTCCTATAAAATTCTCCTTAATATGGTAAATTTCAAAGAACTCAACAGATAGGTTTTCACAACTCACAAAAATTACCGTCTGTAGGATTGGAAAGTATCAGAAACAGCAAGTCTATTGCTGAAAATGCATGTGATGTTTCAAAGAAGGAATATCACAAGAATCCTCTTGTACCAAGGTCTATTAAACTGAATAAATCTGAGAAAAAGGTAACAAAAACCAAATTGTTTTCTGAATTGGAAAAACAATATCTGTCTCTGAAAAACAATCAGTGTGATTTAAGTAATATGCATTACAAACAAATCACTGTCATTGGTAAGAATGGCAAGCCCAAGCCGATTTCGGCTTGGGTTGATCTTTCTAACTAATGTGTTTTTTAATGCAGGTACGCCCAAGAAGACCTATTAACACATGGTATGTTGATAGTGGGTGTAGCCGGCATATGACATGCAATCTTGCCTTACTGAAAGACTTTAAAGAAAAAGATGGAACACATGTAGCGTTTGGAGGAGATGCAAGTGGAAAAATCACAGGCGAAGGAACTGTTTCTAATGGAATTTCTAGCTTTGACAAATTCAAATATTGTGCCCAGTTGAACTTTAATCTACTAAGCGTTTCGTAAATCTGTGATAAATCATTTCTCACATTGTTTGATGATTCTCACTGCTATATTTTAACACCTGGTTTCAAATTCTATGAAGACTAGGTTGTTGTCAAAGCAAACAGAGATCGTGACGTCTACAAACTTGACATGTCATAAATTGATCAAAGTACATAATCAACATGTTTGATAGCTAAAGCAACAAATGATGAAATCCAACTTTGGCATAGACGTCTCGGAAATACAAATTTCAATAACATGAACAAATTTGCAGCAGGAAATCATGTGATCGGGATTCCAAACAAGAAATTTGCTACAACCGATTATTGCCCTGCAAGCTTGAAAGGGAAACAACATCGAGCGTCTTATAAGTCCAAACTTATAAACCCAAATTTCAAATCTTTAAAAATGTTGCATATGGATTTGTTTGGTCCAACAAATGTGCAAAGTATTGGGAAGAAATCATATTGCTTGGTCATTATTGATGATTATACGAGATTCACTTGGGTTTTCTTTCTATACACTAAATCTGAAACTAGTGAAATCTTAAAAGAGTTTATCATCAAAATCAAAAATTTGTTGAATTGTAAAGTAAAAATTATCCGAAGTGATAACGGAACTAAGTTTAAAAGGGCTAATGTTAATTCGTTTTATGCAGACAAAGGCATTTCGAGGCAGTACTGTGCGCCAAGAACTCCAGAACAAAACGGAGTGGCTGAAAGGAAAAATCGCACTTTAATAGAAGCTGCTAGATCAATGCGCCAAGAACTTCCAATTACTTTTTGGGATGAAGCTGTTTCAACGGCGTGTTTTGTACAAAATAGAACCTTGCTTGTATCTGACAAAAATAAAACTCCTTATGAGTTAATTTTTGGGCGAAAACCACAAGTTGAATTCTTAAAATCATTTGGGTGTCCAGTATCAATCTTCAATCAAAGTGATTATTTATGAAAGTTTGATGCTAAAGTAGATGAAGGATTTTTCCTTGGTTATTCATCACTTTCAAAAGCTTTTCGTGTTTATAATTCAAAAACTAATACTGTGATTGAAACGACCAATGTTAAATTTCTTGAACACTCTTTCCCATCTATTGCACAAGGTCTTGAATGGTTATTTGATATTGTTTCACTATCTGATTCACTAAATGATAGATTGTTCTCTCATGCAGGTACAAAGTCAAAGCAAGTAGGTGATCTTGGATCATTCAGTGACAATTCAGATGATGACTCGGATGATTCTAATCAATTTTATCCTTTTCTATCATTTGAAGATGTTCATGAAGATCTTGATCAAAATAAAACTCAATCTGAGATTCCAGAAAGTGTTAATCAAAATCATGTTCCTGAAGCACCAAATCATTCTCCTAATGATGGATCAGAAGTTGTTTAATCATACGTTATGTCAGATTCTGACTGTGAAAGGATTAATGATAGTCTGGACTATTTCATCAACTCACCTTCTCAAGTTTCAAACTTTCAACCGCACATGTCTTCATTGTTAGATGATCAACTGAATATGAATCATTCAAATCTGGATGTCAATATTCAGGGAGATGAAGTTCCTACTCATCGCATTCATAGGAATCATCCCATTTCTCAAATTAAACGCATGACTCGAAGCAAATCTCAAGCCAATGTCTGCTTATATTCATGTTTCTTATCTGAAGTTGTTCCAAAGAATGTAATGGAAGCACTCAAAGATAACAGCTGGATCAAAGCAATGCAAGAAGAACTGTTGCAATTTTGTAAACAGGAAGTATGGAAGTTGGTGGCATTACCTGAAGGAGAATCTGCAATAGGAACAAAATGTCTTTTCAAAAATAAATCAGATGAACGAGGAATTGTTATCAGAAACAAAGCTCATCTTGTTGCACAAGGATACATACAAGAGGAAGGCATTGACTATGAAGAAGTGTTCGCTCCGACCGCTCGATTATAAGCATTTCTTAGCCTATGCTTCATTCATGAAATTTAAGGTGTATCAAATGGATGTAAAAGGAGCATTTCTATATGGAGCTATTACTAATGATGTTTATGTTAAACAACCTCCGGGTTTCGAAGATCAAAGTTTCCACATCATGTGTATAAGCTTAACAAAGCTCTTTATGGGTTACACCAAACTCCAAGGATTTGGTACAAGACATTTTCTAAACATCTCACTGATCATGGTTACACTAGAGGTCATATTGATCCCACATTGTTTATCAAAAGAGAGAAAAATGATCTATTATGTGTACAAGTGTATGTTGATGACATTATCTTCAGTTCCACAAGCCCTACCATGTGCAAAGATTTTGAGGAAATCATGAAGGCAAGATTTCAGATGAGTTCAATGGGTGAAATAAATTTCTTTCTTGGTCTTCAAGTCAAACAATTTGATGATTGTATCTTCATCAACCAAGAAATTTTTTTTGACAAATTACTCAATAAGTTCAAAATCCAAGATTGTCAAACCGTTCGAACTCCATCTGATGCAAACTCAAAGATAGAGCCATATCCAAAAGGAAAATCTATGGATCAAACTCTATACCGTTCAATGATTGGTTCATTGATGTACCTCACTTTTTTGGTCAAAAATCGACAAACCAAATTAGTAAAGTGAGGTTGTGCGTTTTAATGAATAATAAGCAGAAATGTAAGATCAAAACAATGATTTATACGAGGAAAATCCCTTGATCTTTAAGGATCGCCGGCATAAAAACAATGGGTTATGATAATTGTCTATCACTGATTATATTAAGGATAAAAAGATGATTAAAACTCGAGAACTATGGCTGTGATTACAAAAGTATGTGTAGAGTGTAGAATGTAGATGATTGACTAGAGAAATAGAAGATAAATCGGTGTGTGTATCATCAGCCATTGCCTCTTTATCTATACATCAAAGAACTCGAATTAAGCTCCTAA
Organism: Tagetes erecta; assembly: GCA_030867185.1. NCBI lineage: Eukaryota > Viridiplantae > Streptophyta > Magnoliopsida > Asterales > Asteraceae > Tagetes > Tagetes erecta. The sequence goes on along the minus strand of CM061489.1, from coordinate 37,315,500 downwards.
AAACTAGCTAAAGATAACGTTGAAGAGCTTGACCACGTCCCCAACTATCTAGAGCGAATTCAACGGTGGACTGGGTCTTAGTGACGTTACCTGCATATTGAAAATATATAAAATACGCATAAGACAGTGGCTAGTTATTCGACAATTATAAACGTCAAGGATCCTCAATCCTTCAAACACTAAGGATACCGGATCCAGCGTAACGAGGATACTACATCCTTGCTATTAAGAAATCGAGCCCTAACAATTGCCCCCAATATGACGCTTGCGAGTGAGAAACAGCCGTCATATTGCTCACGCGTTTTGCCATTATAACCAGACGAGATTGATTTGACCGGTTTACAACTGCTCGTTATCCCAAGATTTTCTGATTATTTGTTTTAAAAGGATTGGATTTTCTTCATAACCTTTCACTGGCGAAACAATCAGGTATCATTTCTTTCTTTTCTCCGATTCGTTTTTCTTTCTCTTTTCTCTGTTTGTGTTTTGCGATCATGGATAGACTTATTCCAGCATCACGAAGTTCTCTTCCTATAGACATAGACACACCCCTACAACCTCAAGACCTCTTGAAGGATCCGTCGAAGGAACTTTGTAAATTTACGGATTCAGAAATCAAAAAACTTGCTCCTAGTTTTCCCCTTGAAACAGTATTGCGTCCCTATGATCTGTTCGATCAAAGTGATGCGATCTCAATCAAATGGGTTTGTTTCCCGGCATTACCTTTCCAAATAGGTTTTCATACCCGTTCCCCGAATTGACTCAGGAGTTTTTCACTTTGACTGGTTTAAGCTATATCCAAGCGATGCCAATGATCTGGAGAACATTGTTCACAATCGAAGAAATTATCTTGAAGGAGAAACTGGTCTGCGGCGTTGCTGAGTTATCTTACCTCTATACGATGGTCACACATGGTTCTAGCCGCTTTGCTCTGAAATCGAAACCTCATCAACCCAATCCTATTCTATAAACAACCCAAAATGATTCTAGTTGGAAGAATCAATTCTTTTTTGTGAAAAGTAGTTCGATCCCTGATGGAGATACTTTGCCTGTTAAATGTGTTCTGAAGGGTAGGATAGAGGATTCTTGAATTTTTGTAAATCTTTCTTGTATGAATCTGTATGAATATGAATGATGACGACATGTAGGGTGTTACTTCACCTTGTCGTTATTGTACTTGTTTTATTGTAAAAGATTAGTCGTATTTTGGTTTCATTGTAATAGTTAGTTAGTTTATTGTTAGTTTTATTGTGCTTGCTTATGCGACACTACATGCGACACTATAGCGACACTATAGTGTCGCATGCAGCTTGTCTTAGTCTAGCGAGCAGGCAGTTTCGCAATTGCGAAACTGCTTGCGACACTAGCATCTGTATAAATAGATGTTTAGGGCTATTTTGTACACAACTCTTGGAACTTTTATTAAATACAATTGCACTCTGATCTTGAGTTCGATTCTGACTAATATTGCAAGGAATTGTGTTGATTATATCTTTGTGGCATCAAATCTAATCTATTTCATCTAATCTTCATCTTCTTAATCTTATTCTTAATGGGTTTTATGGGTTGTTTACTTATTTGATCCAATTCTTAATCATTTTGTTAGTAGATCTAGTGGTAACAAAGGGTTTTGATCAGATCTAAATCATAATAGCACGAATTTGCGATTATCTGGACCAACAATGATATTCTTTTTTTGCAGTAAACAATTTTGCTCGTCTTGCTGATCCTCCCAATACGGAAACAAGAGCTGATTTTGGGGTATTTTTCATAAGTTTTGGACAAAAAGTCTTTTCAATCAAATTGGATCTTAATTGTTGTTGTTATGAATTGAATTTGGCTTGGGATTGACCTATTTTGCATTGTAATTGAATCTGAATCATCGGATCATCAATTGGATCTGATTTGTGTTTTCTGTTGGAATTTTTGTGTATTTTTCGTGAAAAAGGGGTTTACAGATTCATCTTGCGAAACTAGTGTTCATCTTGCAACACTAGGGTTTTGCGACACTACTTGTGAACTGTTGTTGATCAAAAGTTTGTGCGACTGATCTTGCGAAAGTAAGCGCTTGATTGTGTTTGTGACTCGAACCCGACACTGTACTCGACACTACTTGTGTGCTTGTTACCCCGACACTACACCTGACACTACCCTGAACGAAAGTTCAAATTGCTTTTGCGATAGTGTTTGCATAACTACTTGCGATACTATTATGCGACACTAGCAAGTTTGCGACACTAGTATTTCTGCGACATTAGCATTTTTGCTAAACTATATCCAGAACAAGATGTCTATGTATTTTACCCTTGCTGACATGAAGAGTGGATCACCGAACAGACCACCGAAATTGATCAATGAGGATAACTTTGAGTACTGGAAAAGAAGGTTAAAAGTGTTTTATCTGTACACCGATCACACTCAATGGGAGTCAATTGAAAAAGGTCCACATCTTCCTGTCACAACTGTTGGTGATACAACTGTTAGAAACACAAACCCCGAAACTTACAATGAAAGAGATAAGAAACTGATAGACCATGATAACAAAGCTTTTGGTGCTTTAATTCTATGTCAGAGTTCCGAGATTCACAATCGTTTTGGAGAACAGAAAAATACCAAGGATTTGTATGATGCTTTTATGTGAGTTTTATGATGGAAACGCTGATCTTCAGAAAGATAAAGGGGTTCAAGCTCAAAAGGAGTTCAACTCATTTATGGGTCTTAGAAATGAGAAAATTTCAGATCTCACAAACCGTTTCCTGACTGTGACTGGCAACTTAAAGAAGTATGATGATGAGTTGACTACCGTTGAACAAGTGACAAAATTACTGAACTCACTCCCTCCTGAGTGGAGTTTGCAGGTCAGAATGCTAAGACAGGAAAGGAGGTTTACCGAATATAAGCTCATGGATGTGATCAACAAACTGAAATCGTTTGAGCTTGACATTAAAAGGAGAGAGTACAATCAGGCTGTGTATCCTCCAATGCAAACCCAGAATGCTGCACTGCTCTCGTCCGCATCTGAAACACCAATGAACAACTCTGGTTTTTCATATACTTCAGGAAACATTTCATCTGAACAGAAGAATGTTGGAAAGGATCAAGTTGCACCTCAAGTTCGGAATGATATGATGGCTTTGTTTGGAATGTTCGTAAACATGTATGAAGCTTTGATTGCTGGAGATATCAAGGGAAAAGGAATCATAATGGCGGATATGTTGCAAGTTGACCCAGATGACCTTGTGGAAGCAGATATTCAGTGGTAAATGGCAATGTTGACCGTTAGGGCCAGACGTTTTATGGAAAGAACTGGAAAGAGAAGCTTCAGGAATCAGAATGCAAAGGTTGGTTTCGACAAATCTAAACTTAGATGCTTCAATTGCAAACAACTCAGACACTTCAAGAGAGATTATACATCCCTAACTGTGTTTGAACCACCGTCCCCCAACACAAGAAATGATGTTGTTATTGAAAGAGAGAACAACAGTAACACAAGAGAGACTACTTTGTTGACAAATTTCGACTGGAGTGATGAGACTGCAGAAGTTCAAGAAGAAATTAATCATGCTCTTGTGGCTAAGACCATACAGAATGTTGGGAGTGAATCTGAGAAAGCTATCGATAAGGCAACTAAAGAGATCAAAAGGGAAGAATCTGTGAAGGTTGAGAAAGAAAGCAAGGAGGTTGAAGATGAAAAGAAGGAAGAAAGGAAGAGAAATACACCAGCATGTAACTGTGAAAAGGCTCTTGCAACCGAGAAGATCATCATGGGTCTTCCATATGAGGTAATACAGGACATGTGCTCATCAGCTTGTCGGGTTCGTCTCTTTGGTGTATATAAAGCTAATCGATTGTTATTAACAAATCAGGCTGAACTAAATACTATTAACTCGGATCTTAAAAAGAATTAAGTGAACTATTATGTGAAACTTAATGAAGCTTTACAAGAAAAAGATCACTTAAATAGAAAACTTCTTGAAAAGAATATTGAGGTTAACTTGCTTGATGAACGTGTTAAAATTGCTGAATTTGAAAGCAGTAAACTTCAAACTAAACTTGATAGATGGACCATCGCTGGAATGAAAAGGGAAGAATTAAATTGTAGGCAAAGAGGAGCTCAAATCAAATCTGGTTTAGTATATGATGAGATTCGTCATGTTTATCCTCCACCCAGCACCTTTTGTTATTCTCCCACACCCAAAACTCATCCCACTAATGATTTAATTGCAGAACACACTAACAATTTGTTTGCAGGTTTAGAAGGAGTTAATCGTCAGGAGGTACGGGAGGATTACGGATATGGTGCTTCGACTAGACTAGGATACTCTGTTTCAAGTTTTAGTTTAAATTCAAAGAAGTCTACTTTACACAATAGTAGTAGTTCAGATGTTTTGTTAAATGATTCGAGTAGTTTAAACACTAAACCGTCTGTATTAAACAGTGACTATGACGTGTGTGTTTTGAATGATGTTCATGATGATCATGCTTCTTTTGTTGAATCTAATGATGTGTTGCCACATGAGAACTGTTTTGAGAAGTTTGTCTCAACACCAATACCGTCCTTTGTTCCAATTCGCATAACCAAACCTGTTGAGACAAACAACTCAAATATAAATCACATTAAAGACACATGTAATGAAGCTAGCACATGAAAAGGTAAAACAAAAGAAATGTATGTTTCTTTTAGTGATTCAGACACAAACATGTCTGAATGTGACGAAGAAATTGTGATTGATCCCATTTCTACTGTTAATTCCGGAAAGAAATGTTTCAAGTCACATTGTTTCCGCTGCGGTAAGGATACTCATATTGTTAAAAATTGTCCGGAACTTGTTCGAAAGGGTGTAAATAATTCTAGTTTAACAAATAGATTCAATAGGTTTGTGAATAATAATTTTTATGTTAACGTTTCATTGTTTAAACCCAAGTCTTCTAAGGCATGGGTTCCTGTTTCTAATTAATTTTCTTTTGTTGTCTTGTCAGGAACGTCCGAAGAAGCCAAATAGTCTGTGGCATGTAGATAGTGGATGTTCACGACATATGAGCGGGTTGAAAGATCTTCTCACAAATTTCCAAATAATAAATGGTGGGTATGTGGCTTTCGCTGGAGATAAGAAATGATGGAAAATGATTGGTCAATGTGTGGTATCTATTGGATCATTGATGTTGGAGAAGGTTAACTATGTCCTAGAGCTGCATTTCAATCTGCTGAGCGTATCTCAAATCTGTGATAAGAATATCCTGGTTGTCACACCCCCAAATTCCACTAACGGAGTTTTACTGTTAGGAGTGTGACACACCAGGATCTCAGTAATTAGTTACACCAAACGACGTATATGATTTTGAAAAGTAACGTATTGTACTAACTAATAAAAATTAAAATAAAAGTTTTACATTAAATGCGGAAGCGTAAATAGTAAATGAGAATCTTTTAGGTAAAAGTGATTTATAATATTTGAATTTACAAATGCAAATATAATAAATAAAGTTGATTTATCAAATCAATGCGACCAATGAATGAATGTCCTATCCGTGAGTGTGATCTTGATAACCTGAGATAAACATGCTAAAATGTGTCAACATAAAGTTGGTGAGTTCACAGGTTTATAAAACTTGAAAGTAAGTTCCAAAAGCAAATCCAGTAATTCCCTTAGTATATCAAGTAGTTAGCTAGACTACTATGCATGCTACACTAGTGAACGAAAGTGTTTACGACCGAAGCTGACAGCAATGTAAAGAAATGAACGCCTCAAGCCAATGTATCCCAGACACGGTAAATGATAGGACAATTAAACACCCGTTCGACCTCCAGTCGTGCTGGCGCGACCAGCCCGGATGGGGTTTGTCAAACCCAGTAGTACTACTCAAAATTTCCTCGCTTTGCAATATAATTAACGGTCCAAACGTAAGGCAAAAGTACTGACACTAGGTACGCATGTGATCATACTAAGAAGCAAGATTGCAAAAGAAGTAATTGACAGCATGTTATCTCCCCCAAAAAGAGTAAGTAAAGTAAAAGTAAAAGGGGCCGTGAAACTCACCTTAGCTTCGCGCAGCTACAATTACTCAACCAAGTAATAAGCCTAGGTAGTCTCACTACCTAACCAAGATCACTAGTTAGCTACTAGTGATTTAAAAAGAACACTTAGACGGTTTTCTCGTCCCCGGTTCGGTTTCGTACCCAAAACCCAATTATAAAATGTCATGCTATAAAATTGATACTAACACGTGACTCTAACTAAAATGTTTAGATTATTGTTATAATAATCCATTTAAATTAAGCACCACTTATATACCCTTCACCCGCAAACATTCACCCGCAAACACCACATAATAAATATACAATCATCTACTTTTTATGTTTCTATATAATTATAAATGACCACCATATTATCATTATACCATCACTTCATCATTAGCATATTTTTTATCACATCATGATGCTATTAAAATCATCATCCTTACATTTAATATATATTATAATAATCTCATATGTACTTATATATTATCATCTTTGTAAGCTTGCGACTCCAAACAAATATAATACTTCGTGCATCTATTGTTAAATTTACACATATAAACATTGCATACACATGCGCTTATGCATATTTATAGATATGTCTTTCAAACAACATTCAATACAACCATCTCTTCACTTTTAATTGTGCCACACATATTATATAAAAATATATATATACACCAGTACATATACACACGTAACAAATATAAACACACACATTCCACTTTGAAACTCATCCACATACCTTATTACTCACACACACAATTTCAAGTATATATATACGCATGCACATATTTGAATCATCGCAAACACACATCAAGCAATACACTAAATGTTTGCAATCTGCCTTATACCATCACAATTTCACGTATACATTCACACCTCTTAATAATCAAACCCATGCGCACACATAAATACAAACTCACTGTCTCTAAATGCATAGTACATAACAACATCCGCCGGGAATTAAAACCAACCCATCACTCCATAGATATATATATATGTATTTATAAACCCAGATTAATAACCAAACCGTACCCACAACGAAACCGAAACCCGAAACCAAAACGGACGAAGCGATCACAGGAAACAAGCAAGGAATTGGAATGTACCAGAGGTTGCGGTGGCTGTCAGCGAAGAAACGCTGAAGAGTGACGATGACGTCGATGGTTGTCGGAGTTGTGGTGGTGGCTACAGTCATGTGAAAATCACAGTCGTTCGTCAAAGAAGATGACATATGCGAGTGGTGGTGGTGTTCAGCGGTGCAACATTTACAAAACAAACCCTAAACTTTTATAAAAACTTAACGGGATAGTTAGAGAATAGTTAACAGTGTTAACATGAATTTGCGGGTTGTCACACTGGTTCTCTTCAAATCTGATGAATGCTTGTTTCTGAAACCGGATTTTTCTGTACCTGAAGACTTGATTGTAATGCGCCCACCAAGGAAGAATGACACCTATCTGCTTGACATGAACTCAAAGGAGTGAACTTCTACCGTCACATGTTTATTGTCAAAACCATCCTCTTCAGAAGCTTTTTTATGGCACAGGAAACTTGGTCATGTTAATTTTGATAATATTAATAAACTAGTTAAACATAACCTAGTTTGTGGCTTGCCCATAAAAGATTTTTCTATGGTGGAGAAATGTATGGCGTGTGCTAAGGGGAAACAACACAAAAAGTCTCATAAATCTAAATCGATAAACTCAATTTCTTGCCCCTTAAACTATTACATGCAGATTTGTTTGGACCGATCATTGTCAAAAGCATAGCTAAGAAATCTTATTGTTTTGTTGTTACAGATGATTTTTCAAGATATTCATGGGTAAGTTTTCTGGCTAACAAAGGGGAGACTGCAGGCACTTTCAAGAGTCTTATATTGAAGATTGAAACCATTAGCGGTAAGAAGGTGAAATTAATTCGGAGCGATAACGGGACTGAGTTCAAAAACCATATTTTTGACTCATTTTGTGAAGAAAGGGGAATATTGAGACAGTATAGTGCAGCAAGGACACCTCAGCAGAATGGAGTGGCGGAACATAAAAACCGAACTTTAGTGGAAGCTGCATGGACTATGTTAATTGAATCAAAAGTTCCAATCATCTTCTGGGCCGAAGCTGTTAATTGTGCATCATATGTGCTTAATAGGGTGGTGCTGATTTTGAAGGACAAAATGAAGATATCTTATGAACTATTCCACAAAAGGAAACCATTGATTGACTTCTTTCGACCTTTTGGTTGTTCCTGTACCCTGTTGAACACTCTAGCTCAAACATCAAAATTTGGAGCTGTTTCTGATGAATGTTTCTTTGTTGGTTATTCCTCCTCTCAGAAAGCTTATCGGGTATACAATAGACGTACCAATATTGTTCAAGAATCTTTCTATGTCGATTGGTAGGAATCTAATGTGTGCGATACCGGATCTAAACCTTCTTGGTTCTATGATGCCACGACCGTGTTCAATTTTTTTTTAATCTACCTCTATTTCAGGAAGACAATGAAGTCATTCCTGTGTACTCAGAAACTTTACCTGATCGTGTCATTTTCTCACCTGCCCCGGAAGTTCATCTTCCACAACCAATGCCATCCACACCTGATATTGGTATTACAGCTGATCCTCCATCATCACCATCCTATCCTGCATCACCTGTTATTTCTCTTCACGATTCTTCAGTCGCAGACATTCCTCTCAATTCATCTACAATACCATCTTCGGATATCTCTACATCAAATTCTCTTTACAAGGAACTGAAAGATCATCCTCATGACTTGGTCATAGGATCCATTTCTGACGGTGTACGTACACGTCATCAATCTGGTCTCATCAACGTTTGTTTATTCTCTTGTTTCCTGTCACAAACCGTCCCAAAGAACATTAACATGGCATTGGAAGATCCGAGCCGGGTGGAATCAATGCAATTAAAACTTCAACAGTTCAGAAAGCTCAAGGTTTGGAAATTGGTCGATCTTCCACCAAACAAGTACTCAATTGGCACAAAGTGGGTCTACAAAATAAACCAGATGATAGAGGAGTCGTTTTTCGTAACAAAGCCCGTTTGGTCGTTCAAGGGTTCGCACAAGTTGAAGGAATTGATTACACTGATGTTTTTGCTCATGTTGCTAGAATTGAAGCAATCCGAATCTTTCTTGCCCATGCAGCACACAAGAACTTTAAAGTTTATCAAATGGGTGTGAAGTGTGCATTTCTATATGGGGATATCGATGGGATATATGTTTGTCAACCACCAGGTTTCGAGGACCTGGATTTCCCAGATAAACTCTATAAATTGGACAAGTCACTCTACGGACTACATCTAGCTCCTCGAATTTGGTACGAAACGTTGACGCAATATCTGTTGAGCAAGGGTTTTACTAGAGGAACCATCGACATGACTCTCTTTGAGAAAGTAATTGGTGACGACGTCCTATTGGTTCAAGTGTATGTAGATGACATCATTTTTGGTTCGTCAAAGGAACGTTTGTGCAGAGAATTTGAGGAGGTGATGAAGGAGAGGTTCGATATGAGTATGATGGCTGAGATGTGTTTCTTTCTCGATTTGCAGGTGGTACAAAAACCCGATGGTATACTCATTCATCAGGAGAAGTATATTCAGGATATTTTGGTAAAATACAAGATGGACGATTGTTCTTCAGAGTTGTCTCCATTCACAGCACAGACATGTCTCACTCCTGATGAATCCGGAAAGTCTGTTGATGCTCATCGTTATAGGTCGATGATTGGATCGTTAATGTACTTGACTGCTAGTCGTCCAAACATTGCTTTTGCTGTTGGTTATTGTTCCAGGTACCAAGAAAATCCTAAGGAGTCACATGAAAAGGCCGTGAAGCGCATTTTTCGAACCTAAAGGGAACTCCGCTCTGCGTCTAGGCTTGCGGTATCCAAAAGGGGGGAGCTTAGATCTTCATGCTTATTCTGACAGTGACTATGGCGGTTGCAAACTTGATCGGAAATCTGTTTCTGGTGGGTGTCAGTACCTGGGGGAGTGTTTAGTTTTGTGGCAGAGCAAGAAACAGACCACCGTCTCTTTATCTACTGGTGAAGCTGAATACACTGCTGTTGTCAAGTACTATGGATTCAACATCAGATGATCGATTACGGAATCAATTTTCTTCACACTTTGATCTTCTGTGATAATGAGGTTGCCATTGGAATTATCAAGAATCATGCTCACCACACTCGAGCAAAGCACATTGAAACTCGAATTCATGCCATTCGGGATGCACAGGAGAAGGGTTTTATCAATGTCATTTCGATTGACACCAAAAATAAAAAGCAGATCTGTTCACTAAAACGTTTGATAAACCGCGTTTTATGAATTAATCAATATGCTTGGTTTGATTTCTTTTTGACTTATCTTTAAACGTTTGTACTTCTATTTTAAAAAAAAGGGGGGGGGGGAATGAGAAGAAAAAAATCAAAATTCTCTTATTTTTATTTTATGATAAAATTCACCAACCTTTGAGAATGTTCTTAAAATTGAAAATTTCAGTTTATTCTGCAAATTGAATATTTTGGGGGAGTAATATCACAATGTTTGGACTTCATCGTATGTAAATATTGTTTGTTTCTTGCAAGGTTCAGATACGTGTGAAAGTCATTTAAAGGAGGACATTGGTCTGTATACTGATGTGTCAATAGGCTCAGTTGGAATACAAGTAAACGGCAATTCTGTGATCAAACTAATGTTAAAAAAGAGCTCGGTTATAAGGATCATTTTCACAGACACTTGGCCTGCACAAAGTGATAGGTTTTGACAAAAAGGGGCTGAGAGTATTTGATTTGAGCCTGATTTTTATCCCAAATCCAAACCCAAACCCCTTAGCCGTAGCTCTGAATGACGCTTCTCGTTAGCTCTTCAGAATTTTATTTTCGTGCTTATCTCCTCTGCTATGCGGAAGCATTGACCTGGAGTGATGATCTTCTCTGTTATATGTAAATATAGACCTGAAGCTCTCATCGGCACGCTTAGATGATCATCTCCTCTGTTATACGTCGGTATAGACCTGGAACGCTCATCATCAGCATCCCTCATGTAAATCTAAGCTCACAATGTTTCTACATCAAGTTCATTGTTTGACGCTTCATACATACGAATATGCTCACATGTAAAGTTAGGCTGACAATTTTTCAACATCAAGATCATTGTTTGACGCTTCATACATTAAACCCAACTCCAATTCACCCACAAATACATTCACCTTGATCATTATTTGATCTTGGTCTATGCCCACCCAAATTACAAAATCTCGCTGAATCATCTATACTCAATAAGCCATGATGTCAAAACAAGTCACTTTGATGAATGTCTAAGGAAACCAAGTCATCTGAGTTTCTTCAAATCGAATCAAAACATGATAAAGCTGTCATAGGATTGTTCGTTGAACGGAACATGGCATGGGTTTAAATGGTCAATAATATTGACAATCTTTTCAAATCTATGTCTCTCCGGATGGATGCTCAAAACACGTTACCCGAATCCCTTGAGATTCGTTATATTTACTATCTTAATTTTTCTCAAAATCTGCACTACAAACGGGTCTTGGTATTGAAAATATCTCTAATGGATGGGTGTGATTTTATATTAAAATATTAGTAATAATTATGTGATTTGACTTCAAACTCTTTAAAATATTTTTTCATTTTATGGTTTTTACGACACTATAGTTTCGGGTTTACGAAACTATGGTGTCCTTATGACATCTCATCTGGGTCGTTTTGGGTCACAATTCAATTTCATTTTCAAAGTCTTTCAAAACCAGACATTAAACCCTAGTTTCTCAAAACCTTAATCCGCAATTTTAAAGTGTTTTCAAGTGATCCTAATCGGTAAGTTTTGTGTTTTGTTGTGTTTCGAACCTTCATCTTTAATCTATTTGGTTATGATGTTGATCTGATATGCTTTTGATTCTAATGACTGTGTTCTTCGTTTTGCGACACTATCTTTTCCTTTTACGAAACTGAACGAAAATTCAAACTATGCTTGCGACACACTACCTAGTTATGCTGCCCACGCACTATTGGTAGTGTCGGAAACATTGTTGTTGTGAAACAATAGTGTCGTCGGCTTGCAACATTGTTGTGTCGCATTACTGCGATACAATAGTTTCGTCTGGCCTGCGAAACTGTTGTGTCGCATACTTGCGACACTATGAAATTTTATTTTATTCGTTTACTTACTTTTTACTTTATTTCTTTTTCTTTATATTTATTTTCTTTATAAGTTCTTTAAATCTAATCAACTTCCATTTTTGCTTCAGGTTTATATATGGAACGAAAACCTCCTCCGCCGATGAAGTTTGATCGACGATCAAACGTGGTCGCTTATCTCAATGATAAGGACCCCAAGTCAGTCGGTTATAGAGATGCGATTTCGTGGCTGAAGAGCTCGCCAATCTTTTATGTCGTTACACATGATCCGGTGATGGATCAACAGCATATTCGGGACTTTTGGAACACAACCACATACAACCTGAACGCATAACCCGGAGAGATTAGTGCTGTGGTTATGGGGGAGCGTATCGTTATCACTGCTGATACGATTGCGGAGATTTTAAAGATGGAACGTGACGTTAGGTCACCTGTATTGCGGAGTTTCACCCACGTGCACAATGGATTTTTAGAGATGGGATATGAAGGAACGGATTTCTTGGATAGACGGGAGATCAAGAAATCGTTCATGACAAAAGAGTGGAGGTTTATTGCTCACATGATCATTGTATGTTTGGATCACCGAAAAGGAGGGACTGATGGGCTAAACTTTGAGTGGGCCAAAGCAATGTTGAATCTATGCCGAGGCGACAAAGCGAATATACTGATAGGTTCAATTGGATCGTTAATATCGCTCAATGATCAGAATAACATGTACACAAACACAGTTCAATCACAAACACAATCCATACTAATAATTCTTTTTGTATATTGATGATCAAAGCAGATTTGTAATACAAGTGCAGGAGAAAATAAATCACACACACTAAGTTCTCTCTCTTACGTGAATTCGTGATCTAGCCTCTCTCCTCACACTCTCTCACTACATGCTTTAAAGCAACAATTACAAGTTTAAGGAATATAACAAAATAGACCCTAAACTATACACAAACATATAAACAAATACAAAGTAAATCTTAACTAGGAAATAGCCCTAACAGTACTCCCCCTAAGATTTATCTTTGAATCTTCAGCAAAATCTTCAAATCTTTTTCATTTTGTTCAGCATCAATCTCTTTCACCAATCTTCTGGTTCTTCTTTGATATCCAGCAGTTCTCTTCCTTTAAATTCTTCTTGTTCCTTCAGTGCTTCTTCTATGCAAGACTTGAACTTCTCTGCTATCTTTGCTTGTCTCGGCTTTGACTCGTTGGTAAGAATTGGGCAGGCATTCATGCGTCTCAGAGAATCAAGATTTAAACCTGCAAAGTCAATGTTAGCATAAAATTCAAAAGGCAGTTCCTTCCCTTTGACTTGCACCTCCAAAGTACCCTTCGCAGTAATTCTCATAAATTCTATCTCTGGAATATCAACCCTCACGAGATTAGAATTGAGCAATGCCTTCCGTACTCGAATCTTTTCAGATGCAGCAGCTATCACCTCTATCATCACCACAAACAATTTTCTATCAGCTTCAGCCAGTTTATCTTTGCATTTCTCCATTCTGCAACTTCTCAGAAAATCGATATATGATGGATGCAGCAGTTTCAGCTCAAAGGTACTAAATAAAGTAATCATATCTTTATCCCAATCGTCCAAATTTCGAACAAGCTTCAACTCAAAAGTTTCTTGATTGTAAAACACTCTAAGTATTGACTTTGTCATTTGAGATCCATCTATCACTTTCAATCCTGGATTGGTCACCTTATCAAAATACTCATCTGAAAATTCCTCCAAGTACATGTCCTCACTAACAACCAATTTCTTTTTCTTTCTCTGTTTCTTTGCCTGCACATAAGCACTGTCTTCTTGTTGACCTCTGAAATCCAAATATTTTTGTGTTCGGCTGAATCCGGCATCAAGCAGTATTGCACATTTATCACCACGCTCAGCATGCGTGTGATTTATCAGTCTAAGTTTGTGCAATTCTTTCAGATCTTGAACTTCCAACTTGAAAATGCTAGAGTAGTAGTGATATACGTCACATAAACCATTAACTCTCTTTATCATGAACGCATCAAACACCTCATCGTATTTCCATGCAATAATCTTTACCTTCTTGGATTTTTCCGGTACGATCATTGAATCAAGCAGTTCAGCAATTGACTGACCCTTGCTCAGCAGTGACCTCACAACGTCACCTGCTGTGGCTGATTTGTGCCATGATTCACGTACATCCATAGGTATGTTATATGACTTAGCTTCACTCGGGAACATATCCATCAACTCATGCCTTTTCTTGTGTGCATTCTCAGGCAACGCCATCACCGGTATCTCCTTCGGTCCAAGAATTTTGTATTTCTTTGTCAGCTCATAGTATTGAGGGTTGTTGTAGTCCAAATAAAACATACGATTGTACATTTTTTTCGGTCTTCATGAAACTAACAACAATTTTCCTCAACGACTCAGATTTCAATCTCTTCAGAGTCTTGTACGGATAATTCCTTGAGCTCAACCAATCTCGCATATTTGTGCTAGACATCTCTTTCGGATTTTGATGATACAATTCAGTTGGAGGCAAATCTTCTATGTTCAAACTTTCTTGCAATGGAGTCCACTCACCCATCTCAATGATAAATTCCTTTTCATCAGCAGCAGCTTTGTCTTGTGCAATCATACACTTTTCATACTCTTCATTTATTTGACTCACAGTCAACCCATTCAGAAAAACTGCATTGTACTTCATCTTTTCAAGATATGCAAATCTTTGATCTAAGTCATCTGGAATCTCTTGATCAACATTAGTTTCTGGTTCAGCTTCTGGTTCAGACTCAGTAAAATCAATATCGTCCAAATCATCTAGTGCCTCAATCATAGGTGCATTGTCAGTTTGAACCGGCTCAAACTGACTTGCTTCTACTGTGACAGTTTCAGGCACCTTTTCAACATCAACAGTTTCAGGTACTTCTTCAACAACAACAGCTTTAGATTGAATTGGCTCAATCTGAACTGGTTTAGCAATTTCAACTTCAGTCACAGTCTCATCAACTATCTTAGTTTCAACTACAGCTACAGATTGAATCGGCTCAATCTGCACTGTCTCATCCAGTTTTGCCTTTTTACTGCAACTTTCATCACCCATGATTTCTGGAACAGCATCTAACTTCCATTTTCCCTCAGCCTTGTCAGTATTGACAGTTTCAGCAACAACTTCATCGGGAATGATGATTGGAGATTCCACCCTTATACCAACATTTGTTGTGCCTCGTGCTCTAGTAAGATAAACTTTTGGTACTTGAGTTGCTTCAGTCATTTCAACCACTTCATCTGAAAAATCTTTATCAGATGTTGAACCAGATTTCTTCGGTTTGGTTTCTTCCAGCCATTTCTCCAACATCTCTTTTTCATCCTCCAATGTATTACATTCAGCCTTCAACTCCTTGTAATCATACTTCAGATTCTCATGTTCCTCCTTCAAACTTTCATAATCAACCTTCAATTTTGCATGCTCAGCAGCCAGCTTAACATGATCAGCATCCAATTCTTTGAAAGTTTTCAGGTTCTGATTGTGAATGGTCCAAAATTCTTCAAACCTTTTCTTCTTTCTTTCATTCGAAGACTTCAACTGTTCATTTGCCTCTAACAGCTTTTCCACCATCTCTTCTAGTTCGACAATCCTTTTCTTATCTTCACTTTCATCAACAATTGATACAACTTTTGGCGAAGACTCCAAAACTTGTTCAATGTTTTCTACAACAGGCGATGATGTGGTGGGAATATCAACAGGAATAGGATCAGTAATGCCAGCATCAGCTTCTTCAACTATCTGTGCAATAGTTTCAGCTTCGGCCATTACTTCCTGAGCAATCTGAACTACATCTATCTGTTCAGGCTCACTTAACACTTTCTCCACAACAGATTTAGATCTTCGAGATCTAACATACTGTTTTGTGATTGGCTTTGCAACTTCAACAACCACTTCGTTTTCAACAGAAGCAACCTCAGCAGGTTCTTCGATCACAACTTGTTCAATGACTTCAACATTTTCAGTCTCCAATTCCATTGGTTCAGCTGTTTCAATAATTTCTGCCTCCTCTGAATCAGATTCAGCATTATCACCAACATCATCATTACCATCTTCACTATCACTATCTTCCTCATCTCCAACATCATCATTATTATCATCATCTTGACCATCATTACCATCACCATCAATCTCTTCATCTTCTGCATGACGAGCATTATACTCATCATCATCTAAAAGATTATCAGGCACCTCATCCACCAGGTCCTGAGGATTCACTATCTCCCCGTGTGATATGTGATGGTAAACAATCTCAACATCCTCTTCATTATTTACTATATCTCTCATATAGTCAAATAAATCCATACTAGGCACATCCCTGATACTCATCTTTCTGTAAGACAGATCATTTATGTCCTCGGTATAAAGTATCCCACCAACCACTCCTTCTTCTCTAATCATGGGATAGACAACATTGATCATTAGTTGTAAGAATCTCGGGTACATGAGAAACTTAAACCTTTTGCCCTTTACCAAATTAAATACAAACCCATTCATGATCCACCTTGACATATTGAATGGTTTGTTTTCAGCTATAGCAACAATTGGAGATGCTATATCTGATGGAAAGTTGTCAAAACCTGCACTCCTCCTCGACATGCATTGTTGGACAACATAACACAACAACTTCCATTTCTTTCCCAGCTTTGCTCTATAGAATTGTGACTTTGGAAATGCAGGAGGATGTCCCATATTCACAAAGCACGATTGACACTCAGCCATAGTCAATTCATCATTGGCTCCAACTTCATCATCATCTATTCTCAAGGCAGTTCTGATTGCTTCTTCAGAAACTGTCAACACCATATCTCTAGTAATATTTCCTCTAACTACAGCAACACCATTATCATCTCTAATAACCTTTGCTGTCCTCCAAAAACTCTTTATCAACCTTGCATATATGACCGGTTTGGCACACATAGCATACACATACTTGGTCCTCTTTATGAATCTAATCATATCTCTGTAACCTTCAGTTTCAGGGATTGACTCATCTAGACATGCCACCAGATTGTGCTTAGGCTCAAACTTTAGATTCTCCATCTGTTAAAACAAAACAAACACAAACAAGACAAATGTGTTAGATTCTTCATTAATACATATCAAATTTTTGATAAGTATTTGAACAAAAGTTAAAAAGAAAAACAATTACATAATCATTTTAACCCTAAATTGATCTAACAAACTGATTTTCATCATTTTGATCAAAACAACTTTGAATTTTAAAGATTATACAACATTTTTCAATTTTAACAGTTTAATACTTAAGAAAAATTTTGACATTTGTATGATGAAGTTGTTTATCATGTTTTAGTTCCGTTTTAACAAGGATTTGTCACTTTTAACACACATTTCATCATTTTGAAGTTTAGCATTTAAGAGCTTAAAACAGATCATCAATGGCGGTTAACAGTTATGAACAATTTTGATTGATTCAGTTGGTTTTAAGGTATTTTAGTGCAAATGAGTGATTGATTGTTAATGATCGACAGGTTTACTCTTAAAACAACATTCGATTTTGGTTTTAACACACACAATCAAAGTGTCGATTCAATGATCAAAAACACTGTTCATCATCGTTTTTCATTTTATCGGTCGATTTGCAGGTTTATCAAGATCAAAACACATAATCAATACCTTATTCAATCGATCAGACTTGTTATAGAACAAACGATTGAATATGATAATCAAAGGATTTAAGTGCAGAGTGTTTGCTTGAATGAGTGAATGAAAAATGACAAGTGTTTGTGAAGAGGCGGGTTTTTATATCGTTAAAAATTTAGGTCAAACTTTGAGGTGCCGGGTCAACAAAAGGGACGGGTAAACATAACAAGCCCAATAAGCCTTGACGGGTCAAGCACTGTTGATCCGTGTCATGCACTGTTGTGACGGGTCAAGTACATGAGGCAAGTCACAAACATGTGAAAAACACTTGACGGGTCAAACACTATAGTGACGGGTAAGTCACTGTAGTGACGGGTAAAGGTTAGGAACAACTACACCTGATGGGTTTTAATCATCACCCGGCAGTATAGTAATCTTCACAACATCACCCGGCATCATTTCTTCATCACCCGGCAACATAGTGATTTTACTTCATCACCCGGCATGCTATTTCTTCTTTACACGGCAACATAGTTGTCTTTATCTTTCACCCGGCATGCTTTCTTCTTCACACGGCATGCTTTCTTCATTACCCGGCTACACAGTTGCTTTCACTATTACCCGGCAACACAGTGTTATACATTTACACGGCAAGATAAGATTTCTTTTACCCGGCTGTATAATGACAACATATCTTCACCCGGCTGTATAGTAACACAACTTGTCACCCGGTTGATATCTATGACCTTCACCCGGCTGTATTTGACATGTTCATTGCCCGGCTGTACAGTAGTCATAATATCTTCACCTTTTTCTCAATCACCCGGCTTGTATCAAACTCACAACTTTACCCGGCTGAACAGTGTGTTCATTACCCGGCAAAATAGTGTTATGATATTCTTTGCCCGGCTACAACACTTTGAGCAATTTTCTTCACTTTTCCTCGTCTGTTGACTTTTTCAACTGTATTTATTGCACCTGCAAACATTCTCGACACATTAATTAGACAAGATATCCTTAAAAAGAATTTGTCATATTAATTATCAACAACATTTAAACAAGTCAATAATCATTAATTCCAATTAAAATCATTTTTCTTTTTCTTTGATTTTCAAAAACAAATGTTTTTGCACAACCAATTTTTCTATATCCCGAAGCAATTTCTGAAAAACACATTACAAGACCTTGGGTTTGTTTTTAACACATCCAATACCTTTGCTTTTCATACCACATAATCTTGTTCATTCAAAACACACTTATTCAAAAATATTTTTGGATTTTTGTAGATAATTTTCTTCGATTTTATTCTCCCCATAAACTTGAAATTTCTTGAAATTTTTAAGTTTAACAAGGAAGTCGATGTGTCAATAAAGATTCCATATGACTGCACACACAAAGCACACACATTAAAATAAAGACATATGCAATGCAATGAATCAAAATATCGCAGTGAGATCATACCACACATTATCTGAACATGTTTTGGAAGTTTTGAATAGACATTTGACTTATGTTTGATTGAGTGATGATATGAAAACATACCAATTAGCTCGAGTTGACACACTTACTTTTTCAGTATCATGATGAGATTAAGGTTCGATTAAAATGACTTATGTGACCCACATGAATACATATGTCAACATATTTCCTTATCAACCACTACCTGAATGCTTATTGCACAAAATCTGGTCACTTACAGTCATACGCAGTGTGGAATTTGGGTTATATTCGGATTTGGTCCACTTTGGGACTTCTTTTTAATTCCATTTTGGAATTTTTCATTTCCTATCGTTCCCCTTGGGAATCTTCTAAATTCCTTTTTGGAATTTTGTTTGGTGATGGTCCACATTTGGGACTCTTTTTGTTCCATTTTGGAATCTTTTGCTGCATCTTGAAGCTCAAAAGAAACTTCGTGTGAGACTTCAGGTCTGTGGGTACCACAACAAAGAAGCTCACGATGCGGTTCATCACACTGAATACACTGTATCGTTACCCAATCATGCACAACTATCATCACAAGCAAGGCATCAAAAGACATATATCTAGACATGTATAACAATGGAACTTAACACAAAGATCATTAAGTTTATGTTTGTCAACAATGAAACTTACTTTTTCAGTCTAATTGCCTGAGCCGTCTCGCACATCAATTAACATTTATCAGTCTTTATTTAAAAATGATGTAACAAATAATGTCTAGTGTAACTATCATTTCTCACTTTTTGCAATATAGATTCTTATGACATGATATTTTCTTTTCTTTTTGCTTTTATATTTTGTTTTGTTTTTTCTTTTTCTTTTTCATGCAAGCACACAATGCAAAACATAAATTAAAAGACAAAGGAATCAATACTTGACATCAACTTATTATATTTTTGGCTTTTATATTTTTCTGATTTTTGTTTTGTTTTCGAAAAATAGAATCAATCATGATTGATTAATCCTATGGATTGAATTAAGAATTCAAACCGTCCCGACAAAAAGGATTTTGTGAAAAGATCTGCCAGTTGTTTGTCGGTATGAACTTTAATCAAAATTATTAAACCTTTTTCAGAGTTGTCTCTTAAAAAGTGATATCGAATTTCGATATGTTTGGTTTTTGAGTGTTGAACAGGATTAGCAGTAATGAACATAGCAGCAGTATTATCTATGTATATAGGAGTTTTGAGAAAGTTAAACCCGTAGTCAAGCAATTGGTTTTGTAACCACAAAACTTGAGAACATCCTGCAGATGCAGCGATATACTCTGCTTCAGCTGTGGATACAGAAACGTTGGTCTGCTTCTTGCATTGCCAAGAGACAAGTCTAGGACCCAGAAATTGACATCCACCAGTAGTCGATTTCCTGTCAAGAGCACACCCACCAAAATCACTGTCAGAATAACTATATAACTCAAAATTGCCTTCAAAAGGATACCATAATCCAAGATTCGGTTTTCCCTTAAGGTATCTGAAAATACGTTTAACAGCAATCAGGTGCGACTCTTTTGGATCAGACTGATATCTTGCGCACACACATACAACATACATGATGTCTGGCCTTGATGCAGTAAGCTACATCAGTGAACCGATCATTGATCTGTATAGTGTTTGATCCACGGATTTGCCTTTCGGATCCGGCTGCATCTTGCAGTTCACATCAGATGGAGTTCGAATAGTCTGACAATCTTGCATCTTGAACTTCTTCAACAACTTCTCAACAAATTTTGATTGATTGATGAAAATTCCGTCAGCTGATTGTTTCACTTGTAATCCAAGAAAGAAGTTAATCTCCCCCATAGAACTCATCTGGAATCTGCACTTCATGATTTCCTCAAATTCTTTGCACATTGACGCACTGGTTGATCCGAAGATAATATCGTCCACATAAACTTGAACACATAAGAGTTCTTCATTCTCCCTCTTCATAAACAAAGTTGGATCAATCTGTCCTCTTGTGAATCCATGTTCTAGTAAATGCTTAGATAATGTCTCATACCAGATTCTCGGAGCTTGATGTAGACCGTATAGTGCTTTACTCAACTTGTATACACGATGAGGATAGTCAGGATCTTCAAAACCCGGAGGTTGTCTGACATATACATCATCTGTAATCGGTCCATACAGAAAAGCACCTTTAACGTCCATTTGGAATACTTTAAATTTCATGAAGGAAGCATATGCAAGAAAGACGCGTATGGCTTCAAGTCTTGCGACCGGAGCGAACACCTCTTCATAATCAATGCCTTCTTCCTGAGTATATCCCTGTGCAATGAGTCTTGCTTTGTTTCTCACAACAATGCCACGTTCGTCTGGCTTGTTCTTGTACAACCATCTTGTACCAATCGCATTTTCTCCTTCAGGTAAGTCCACTAATTTCCAAACCTCTTGTTTGCGAAATTGAAGTAACTCCTCTTGCATGGCTTCAATCCAACTATTATCTTGTAACGCTTCTGAAATGTTCTTCGGCACCACTTGAGAAAGAAAACATGAATAAAGACAAACGTTTGCTTGCTCAGTTTGACTTCTTGTAGTTCTCTGATTCAACGGCCCAATAATCTGAGAGACATGATGTTTCTTGTGAATTCGATGAGTAGGAATATCATCTCCTTGCACTTGAGTCTCCAGATTAGACTGATTCAGATTCGGTAGATCTTGTAAAATGGAAGAAGTATGCGGAGTGAAATTCGGGACTTGATCCGGTGAATTGATGAAGTAATCAAACGATTCTGGAACAACTTCAACATTCGGATCTGATGATGGTTGATTTTGAACGGATCCACCATCATTAGGAGAACTTTGCGGATTCACATCCTCTTCAAGATTGTTTGATTCTTGATCGTCTTGAGAACCAGAAGGACCCGGATCTTGACTGGATTTGACATGATCAGGATTATGAAATGACATGAACGGATACTCAGAATTGAGATTGCCATCTTCGTCATTATCAGAATCGTCACTAAAGCATCCCAAGTCGCCTGATTCTTTCCTTGCTTTTTCTGAAAAATCAAACAAGTTAGAATTGAAAGATTTTGATAACGAATCTAAATCAAATAACCATTCGGGACCATGCGCCACTGACGGAAACGAATTTTCTAAAAACTTTACGTTAATAGTTTCAATAACAGTATTTGTTTTGCTATTAAAAACCCGATAAGCTTTAGAAACAGTCGAATAACCAAGGAAAAATCCATCGTCAGATTTTGACTCAAATTTCTCGAGATGATCATTTAAATTTAGAATCGTTACAGGACAACCAAATGCTTTCAAGTAAGAAATATTCGGCTTTCTTCCAAATAACAACTCATAAGATGTTTTCTGTTTATCCTGTACTAATAATGTTCTGTTTTGTACAAAACACGCAGTAGCAATAGCTTCATCCCAGAAAGTGATAGGGATTTTGGCATCTGCGAGCATGGATCTTGCTGCTTCAATTAGTGTCCGATTTTTCCGTTCCGCAACCCCATTCTGTTGAGGCGTTCTTGGAGCACTAAATTGTCTAGCAATTCCTTTTTCTGCACAAAACAAATCAACATTAGCGTTTTTAAATTCTGTACCATTATCACTTCGTAAAATTTTCACTTTACAATCCAACTGATTTTCAACTTTGATGATAAATTCTTTTAATAACTCCGCAGTTTCAGATTTAACATGCAAGAAATAAACCCAAGAAAATCTAGTGAAATCGTCAATAATGACAAAACAATAAGACTTCTTTCCGATGCTTTGCACATTCGTTGGTCCGAAAAGATCCATATGTAGCATCTGCAAGGGTTTTGAAATGGAGTTTTCTGGCTTGGACTTAAAAGACATTCGGTGCTGTTTTCCTTTCAAACATGCTGGACAGAGATCAGTTGTAGAGAACTTCTTCGATGGTATTCCTACAGCGTGATTTCCAGTAACCAGACGGTTCATGTTTCTGAAGTTTGAATGGCCCAACCGTCTATGCCAAAGCTGACTCTCATCATTCGAAGCATGTGCAATGAGACAAGTAGTTTCGGTTTCAGCGTCAATCTGCGACATATCCAGCTTGTATACATCACGATCTCTTGGAGCTTTAACCACCACCCACTCATTGTCAATCTTGAAACCTGGTTTGAGTATATAACAGAAAGAATCATCAAATAAAGTTGAATAAGATTTATCACAAATTTGAGATACACTTAGTAAGTTAAAGTTCAACTGTGCACAGTAGTTGACTTTATCAAAACTAATGACCCCATTGGATACGGTTCCTTCTCCTGTTATTTTACCACCCGCATCACCTCCAAATGCAACGTGTGTACCATTTTTCAGCTTGAAATCCTGAAGCAGGGCATGGTTGCCTGTCATGTGCCGGCTACACCCACTATCAACGAACCATGAGTTGATAGGTCTTCTTGGGCGTACCTGCATTTCAACAATCACTTAGTTAGTTTGGTCAACCCAGGCCCACACGGTCTTGGGTTTTCCGAATCTATCTGCAATAGTAACTTGTTGATATTGAACATTTTGAAAATTTGTTTCATTTAAGAGATTTTGATGCTGAAAAATGTTGTTTCGCCCATTGGCGTGCATTGATTGCTTTCTTCTCAAAGCACTAAACCTTTCCTCTAACTTTGGATCAAGGTTATTTTCAAACTTTTGATTTCTCACCATCAAGGCTCTTGGTTTAAAACTGTTAACCTGCACATTTCTTGATGAAAAGTTAGAAACAGAATTGTTTCGATTGAAATTTCTCAAAACCGGAGAATGACTTTGATCGAAAGAAACCAAATGATTGATTTCTTTGAAAGTTTGAAAACGGAGTCATTTCTCTTGTTGAGTTTGATCGAAAGAAACAATCTTTTGTGTCATGATTTCTTCTTTCACAAATTTCACAAAATTTGTTATAAAAACATTCTTCTGAAGAATGGTTTCTTTTATCACAAAAACTGCAATACCTGTTAAAGAAACATTCAGCAGTTGCATGATTATATCTATCACAAATTTCACAATGTTTCTTGCTAATCCTAAAGAGCCAATTGTTAACTTTTGATGTTGAACTCATTCGAGATTCATTATCAGTTTTGTTCGGTTTTAGATTAACTTGAATCTTTTGTGGAAACTTTGTTTGTGATTTTGATTGCATGGGACTTTGGTTCGATTTTAAACTGTTCTGTTTGGTTACCTTTTTGGATTCAATTCTCTTATCATTGACAGCGGAAGACTTAGGACCTGAACCTGTTTTCAGACCAGAGTTAGATTTGATTGGAGAATTGATTGGTTTACCATAAGATTCGTTCAAATCAAACGTTCCTGCAGACACAAACTTAATTGTTTTTCCTTTTGACATTTTCTTGACAGGTTTAACTTTGTCAGTTTTAACACTTTGAGCTTTGGTGTTGTCATTTGATTTTAAGACACTTTTGCCTTTTGATTCTTTCGTTTCAGATTGATTGTTTTTCGATTTTAATTTCTGCACTTTTGCATTCGAAACTTCAGTCTTTTTCACTTCTTGCTTCTTGATCAACTGATCAGCAACTTGTGCCTTTTGTTCTTTCTTCCACCTGATGTATTCAGGATCATTGTATCCTGAAAATTCACCTTCTTCCTTCACCGTTTCTGGTTCGGAATTAAGCTTTGGATATTCAACCAATTGAATTAGAACATGCTCCAATTTGTTATCAGATTTGTTGCTTGCTTCATCATCAGCTTCAGTTGTCATACCATCTTCTTCTTTCAAACTTTCCATCAGAACTTCAGATCCTTCAGACTCGGATTTACTTCTTTGAATTTCTTTAAATTTTCTTTCATTTTCAGGTGAATGATCAAATTCATTAAAGTTTTCCGGTAAGGTTTGTGTGATAGAATTTGGCATTGGTTCATGAGTAAAACCCAACCCGGTTTTGGTTTTGTTACCTCTTTCACTTACGAGTTGTTTCACCATGGTTTTACAACTTTTCACTTTTGTCAATTCAACCTGCGTGACAGCATGAGCAACTTTTTCTTGTTCAAAGTTCTTTGTCATTTCTTCAAGTTGTTTTGTTACCAGTTCCAGTTCCTTTAAGGTTTTGTTCCATGATTCTTTAAGTGACAAAATCTTCTCATCAGCAATTTTGTGATCAGTTTTAAGTTGTTCATGAATTTTCTCATGTTTGCTTAATTTATCACCAATTTTAAATGAATGAGTTCGATAATGTTCTACTTGTTGAATGCATTGTTCAGAACACAACCTTTCTTTCACATCAGCAGGTAATGGAACATAGTTAGGGGGTAAGTCATTACTAACCTTTGGTTGTTCGGTAGATGATGAAGACTCACTGGATGTAGCCATTAGCGCAATCTCAGAATCAGATTCTTCAACAGGATCAGACTTTGCACTCCAGTCATAATCTTCAGAATCTTCACTCACATCCTCAATTACTTTACCATTCCCTTCTTCTGACCAGTCTTCTTCGATTTCACATACCAGTGCCAGATTTGATGTAAGATCAGATGTGAATTGTTCTGCATACGCACTCCAATCATATCCGTCTTTTACACTAACTACCAGTGCCTTTGTTTGGTCTTCTGGTTTCTTTCCTTCATCCTTCAATTCCGGCATAGGAAGACTTTGGTATGGTTTCTGAAAGTAACGTTGATTTCTTTGTTGATAACTTGAAGACTATTGCGAGCTTTGACCTTGACCTTGATTACTTGAACTAGCATGATCATTGAAATTCTGATTCTTGGGAGCTTTGCATTCTCTTGAAAAATGACCATACTGGTTACAATTGAAACATCTGGCCTTTTATTTGTCAAAACCAACAGTTTTGTTTGCATGAGGCTTGTAGCTTCGGTTAACATATGCATGCTTCTGAGTTCTATATGCAACCATCACCATTTGCCAGTTTAAGTCCATTTCCTCAACGTCATCAGGATCCATCTCGAATAAATCTTGAAGGACAACGTCCATTTGACTCAAATGACTTCCTTGGTATGCTTGAAAACTTGCCATAAAAGCAGTAAAGGCAGTTTTGGTTTCATCATCTTGCAACAGAATGTTCATAACATCTTTCACCTTGGCTTGAACAATCGAACTTTGATTTTCTACTTGATTCTTCAGATTCTGACTTTGAACTTGAGCTCTTGGTGGAGATTGAGGTTGAATATAAGTTGGTGAGTTTGGGATGTATGCAGAGTCAGTATAAAAACTTGTGCCAACAAATAAGTCGCCCTCTTCTTCAAACTTAGTTGCATCTTGTGCAAGAAAGGCATTTTCCACCGTGTTAGCAGGATTCACAACATATTTGTATTGTGTATGTGAACCAGTTCTATCAGTGTTTCTAGAACTTTCATCAATCTCTACCTCTTCAATCTTTGCAATAAGCAAATCCAGATCCATCGGAAACTTTTCAGTGTGTTTCAGTAGAGTAACAGTCTGTTTCCACGATGATGGAAGTGCACATAACAATCTGTCGTTCAAGTCTTGGAGATCTGTTTTTGCACCCACATTGGACATTTCAGTGGTCAAATGAACAAACCTGTTCATCATCTGGTGCACGGATTCTCCAGAAATGTGTTCGAATAACTCCAACTGTCTTTTCAATTTTTGTTTCTTCAGACTCCTGAGTTGTTCACCACCTTCACATATGGACTTTAAAGCTTTGAACAATGTGTAACCTGTTTGATAGGTGTCCAACCTCGACAGAACTTGCAGTGGCAATCCCTTACACATCAGAGAATATGCTTTGCTATCATTCTTCACTTTCTTCAAATCTTCTGCTGACAGATTATCCTCTGGATAAGGTTCAGTAGAGTCTTTAGTGTAGGTACTTGCACTGTCTGGAGCTGTTTGTGTAGGTATGTGAGGACCCTTGTCAATTGATTTCCATAAGTCATTGTCTATTGAGCAGAGATGATGCTTCAGTCTAATAGTCCAGTTCTTGAAATCTGCACGATTAACAAGTCTAGGAACACGGTTATCAGAATCATCATTAGGTGCCATTTTAACAATTTTTAAAGAAAATATTTTTGGTTTTTGTTAATTTTGAAAAGAAATGATTAAAAGACTAAAATAAAGACAAGTAATTAAAGACAAGATAAGAAACAAGGATAAAAACAACTAAAGTTGAGTCACACGTCAAAACAGTGAAAATCCTTCTTCACCCGGCTAAACAGTAGCTTTGTTCTTCACCCGGCAGAGAAAAAGTCTTTACACGGCTAAACAGTCACACGGCTCAACAGTTGTAAATCTTGGCTTCTTTACCCGGCAGAACAGTTACCCGGCAGAATAGTTTAACCTTGACACGGCAATAACCTTTGACCCGGCTTGAATCTTGACACGGCAGAAATGGCTTTACCCGGCTGCACAGTTCTCGATCACACGGCAGAGTTGTTTACCCGGCAACACAGTTGATGATTACCCGGCTGAAATTGTTAATCACCCGGCGTAACAGTGTATCACCCGGCACAACAGTGTTTGATCCGGCTGAACAGTAACACCTTTTTCTTTGTCAAATTCTTTACCCGACAAGCACAAATTCCCTTACACGGCTGCACATGACCTAATTGTTCTTCAATCTAAGTCCAAAGGAAATTGTCTAAGTCAAATTTGTTACCCGGCAAGTTAATCTTCAACCAAGTTCTTACTGTTCATCATCTTCTTCATGAGAATTTTCTGGGTTTTGTCAACAACTTGTCCAATTCGTTCAAAATTCACACACAAGCAGTGAAATAGTCCGAATAACAATCCCTTATATCAATCAATCCATAACTTGATCAAATTTCGATAAACTTGAGCAAAATTTGATCGAACAGTAATTTTTTTTAATCTTCTTAATTCCTCAGATCTGATGATAATCTGATGGAATTTGCGCAATCGTTGTGAATTAGGAGTGATTACGATGACAAATCACAACTAAAAACACGAACAATTCATTCAGATCATGATATTTGAGCAATATTGATGTGTTTTGCTTGATGAATAGCGAAGAACACAGTACCAACAGCTCTGATACCAATTGATAGGTTCAATTGGATCGTTAATATCGCTCAATGATCAGAATAACATGTACACAAACACAGTTCAATCACAAACACAATCCATACTAATAATTCTCTTTGTATATTGATGATCAAAGCAGATTTGTAATACAAGTGCAGGAGAAAATAAATCACACACACTAAGTTCTCTCTCTTACGTGAATTCGTGATCTAGCCTCTCTCCTCACACTCTCTCACTACATGCTTTAAAGCAACAATTACAAGTTTAAGGAATATAACAAAATAGACCCTAAACTATACATAAACATATAAACAAATACAAAGTAAATCTTCACTAGGAAATAGCCCTAACATATACCACCAATGATCTTCGGATACATGATCGAGAATATTTCATCTTCAAGGAAGGACAAGTGGCTGTTATATCCAAGGTTCGTACAGACATGTATTGACCATCTGAAGCCGAACCTTGAAAAACTTGGGGACGCATTGGTACTGACACCAATGAACTTCAGGATATTTGCTGACTGCGCAACACCACGACATGATATTTCTAGAAAAATCACATATCTTTTCATAAACCTGTGCAATGATGATAGATGGTCATATATTGAGAAACTGAAGGCCGTGGAAGATCAGAGATTTGAGGAGTTGCGGGAAACGATAAAAGAAGATATCAGAAAGAGGAAGAAATATGTTGGTAAGAAGCCGGTGCCATTCGGAGAACAGATCGATGAGATTGAAGCAGAAATATTCAAGTCAAAAGGGAAGAAAAAGAGGAAGGTTGTCGATCGCTCACCATCAAAATTGATACCGATACTGATGTCAGAATAAAAAATGCAAAAGGAAAACAGCTGGAGGTTTCAAATGGTGCGACTTAAACATCTAAAAGGAAACAGGAGAAGAAGGGGTTCGCATGGCTTGATGAGGACATAATTCGAAGACTGAATACGTCGCTTGCAAATGAGCTAAGCTTGGTAAAGACTAAACAGATGAATCTCGAGGAGAGAGAAAGTCACAGAGAAACGGAGATGGGTGACTTACGGAAAATCATGCTAGATCAGCAGTGCTTGATAAAGAAGCTTCTGACAGAGCTAAATGAGGTGAAGAAAGAGGTTAAGGTTTGGCGTACTGAGACGATTCTGAAATTCATGAATTGGTGAAAATATCAAAATACCCAACGCTGAAAGAGATGGTGCAGACTGGGACTAGCCGGAAAGATTTCGGTGGTTTCAATGCTGCTGGAGGGAGCGGAACGTGCAAAGAAGCAGAAGTTACGGATGACTTCTGCTTAGATATTGATGCCATTTTGAAAGGAGAAGAAGTAGTTGTTGAAAAAGGAAAAACTGATGATCTGAAACTGGTATATAAAGAAGAGGAAGAGCAGCTTGTGGATTATGACTCCGAGCCGGATTTCTACGAAGTAGATGAGAAGGAGATAGTCTATGTAGCACAAAGGAGTGGATTAGAGGGTGATATCGTTGAGCTTGACAAATCTGACTGGTTCAAGAAGGTTGAAGAACCAGAATCCGTTAACCCTTTATTCCAAAACATTGAAGCCCCGACCTCAAAGGATACTGATAATAAAATTTTCAGTTGGAAGTTCAGTTTGGAGTTAAAGAAGTTTTTTATCAAGAGGAGAGGGGGCATGATTAGTTACGTCAAAAACCCAAGCACTTCTAGACATTCCCGAAATGGGACTTGAGGCGGTTGGCTGTACCACCTTTAATTAACGCAGATCTAAGTGATCTTGCGAAACTACTTGAAGAGGAGATCCAGGCAGGTCTGAAAGATAAATTCAAGGAGTTTGGTTATAACAAGCTGGAAAAAAAGAGGTCGAAGAAGGATCTGGATTGGGTCACCGGAAAAAGGGAAGATTGTTCTGAAGCTGAAGCCGATCAAGACTGTTCAAAGACTGAAGGTACCGGATCCAAGTCCCTCAAGACTACATGAGTTCGAAAAGTGGTTTTACGACAATCAGACGGGTGAGGCAGTTATGCGTACTAAGGATGGATCAGAACGAAGATTATTTGATCCGATGGAAGTGTTTGGTTTCTCGGATGATGATTTAAAAATACTATGCGAGAATACAATCAAATCAGGAGTCGGAGCTGAGACGAAGAAGGAAACTGCCCTATTTGAAAGGGTAGCTAATAGGGCTCGAGGAATTAGGTTGGAGGTTAAGCAACTCGCTGAGAGTGTGCAAAAGCAGGAGGACTTGAATGAAGATGTACGTGAATTGACAGATTTATTGGAGGCTATAAAGTCTGGAGCTGAACCAGAAGATCCGACAGGTGAAGTACCTCCCTAGGGGGAGTATTGATGACCACATGTAGGGTGGTACTTCACCTTGTCGTTATTGTACTTGTTTTATTGTAATAGATTAGTCGTATTTTTGTTTCATTGTAATAGTTAGTTAGTTTATTGTTAGTTTTATTGTGCTTGCTTATGCGACACTGTATGCGACACTATAGTGTCGCATGCAGCTTGTCTTAGTCTAGCGAGCAGGCAGTTTCGCAATTGCGAAACTGCTTGCGACACTAGCATCTGTATAAATAGTTGTTTAGGGCTATTTTGTACACAACTCTTGGAAATTTTATTGAATACAATTGCACTTTGATCTTGAGTTTGATTCTGACTAATATTGCAAGGAATTGTGTTGATTATATCTTTGTTGCATCAAATCTAATCTACTTCATCTAATCTTCATCTTCTTAATCTTATTCTTAATGGGTTTTATGGGTTATTTACTTATTTGATCCAATTCTTAATCATTTTGTTACTAGATCTAGTGGTAACAAAGGGTTTTGATTAGATCTAAATCATAATAGCACGGATTGCGATTATCTGGACCAACAATGATTTTCTTTTTTTGCAGTAAACAATTTTGCTCGTCTTGCTGATCTTCCCAATACGGAAACAAGAGCTGAGGCTTTTTTAAAGCTAGGTCCGAGCATTCGAACCTTCATAGCTAAAATCCAGAATACTGCTGCAGATCCTTCTCTTTCATCATCTTGTGCAATGTCAAGTAAGTAATTTATGAGACAAGGAATATATATAAGTTATATAGATGCTTATCTCTTTGATTGTTGGTTAGGTGCTCCCAAATCTTCTGTCAAATCCGCCTGATTTGTCCTCGATGATGTTGATAGCCTGATTTGTCCTCGATGATTTGTCCTCGTTCCTAGAGTGTGGGTAACAAAAGAAAGAAGCCTTTTGCGCCTGAGGATAAATATACTAACACAGAAAGATATCTCCAAGAGATCATTGCCAAGGTAAGGAATCATGATCCTGCATATGAGTTTAAAAAACATGCATGTATGTATATGTATAGCTTTAGGATCCTCAATCCTGAATTTTTTATGCTCAAGCTTGTGTAGAACCTGACTTCTTTGAAGGAGTCCCATGAGAAGGAGGTTAAGGATCTTTTTGCTGTCTTGATTGATTTGAGGTCCAATTTGGCTGGTAAGGAAACCATGGTCATCAAAGATAAGAGGAGTCTTGAAAAGGAGCATGAGGCTGTTGAAAATCGGCTGAAGAAAGAGGCTAATGATGTTGAGAACCGGCTTCTGGAAGAGGTCCAAGCTGCTACTCACCAGGCTAAGCTTTGGGCTGCAAAGTCAGTTCTTTAGGCTAGGATCAACATGGCTAAGGAAGCTGGTGATCTTGAGTTTGACAAATCTGCCTAGAATGTGGCCAAATGGGAATAGATTCTGATGGACTTTGGTGAGGAACTGTACTGTAGCAAGACTTTCAAAATCTCACACCAACGTTCGATTCTCACTCCAACCGGTCTTTTTCACACATTAAACATCATTTAAGTGTCCGGCACAATGTCGACTTTATTCTTTGAGAAAAAGCACAACATGTGTGCTTTGCTCGACGAAAACTTTGAAAAGGCCAGCAGCTATAGAGATGCTATCAAATGGCTGAAATCGTCTCATATATATTATGCTATTTCTCACTCTCCTACCATATATGAGACGCATGTTCGGGATTTCTGGCGAACCGCAGTCATGAATGTGTCGGTACAGCCGTCACGTATCTGTGCAAATGTCTGTGGCCACGACTTGGCGTTTACTGAAGCCGATCTGGCTAGGATTTTGAGGCTAGAGGATGATGTGGGTGAGGAGGTCCATATGACGGCTGAAGAAGTTTATGGGGCATTCCGGACAGCGGGGTATGAGGGTCCGATGCCCGGAGAGAAGAAAATGGAGTTTGTGAAGTCGTACTTGATCCAGGAGTGGAGGTACATAGCACATGTGTTCATTATGTGCCTGGATCACCGGAAAGGGGGTACGGACGGGCTAAACTTGGACTGGGCTCGAGCTATGATGCTGTTTTGCCGAGGGCAAAAAGCAAATCTTGCGAAGCTAATTTTCAACTACATGCTCGAGAACATCCATGCCAGCAAAGGGGCCAAATGGTTAATGTATCCCAGATTCATTCAGATGATTCTGAATGATAAACTACCAAATCTGCCGGTGGAGGGTGCAGAATTGAAAATCTGGGATATGCATTCAAGGATCTTCAAAGATTGTAAATCGGTGAGGCCGGATTGTGTGGGAAGGACTACGTATTTGTGGGAGAACATGTATACGGCTGAGAGATGGGTATATATTCAGAGGTTGATTGAGTCGGAGAGGAAACGGGGCGGAGAAAATATAGAGGTGGTTGAGAAGAAAATCAGAAAAAGGAAAGCATATGCCAAAGACAAAGATTATTCGTTTGACCGAGAGGTGGATGAGATCCAAGCCGAGATTAATGCTGGAAGGGAACTGAGGACGAAAAGAAAGGCTGATACACACGCTGAAGCATCAAAGAAGGCGAAGCACGATATAGGGGGTACATCTGCTGGGTCTGAAAATGAGTTGAAGGATGAGGTTGAGAAATTGAAGGCTGATCTGTTTGAGTTGAAAGTGAAGCACGAAGAATTGGAAAGGCAAGATGCTGAAAAATCGACTGTGATATACGAGATGGGTCGGATGATGAAGGATCAGCAATGTTTAATTGTAAGGATCTTCAAAGAACTAAACAGTCTGAAGGAGAATGTTGGAACTGAACCGGCTATGACAGAGGCGGAACTGAACTCCTTAACGGATATTGCAAAGTATCCGTTAATGGATATTGATTTTGATGATAAGGGAAAGGGAAAGGCCGTTGAGGAAGAGTTCGATGAAGAGATGGGGATTGATATGGACACATTTGAAGGAGAAGAGGTGGTCGGAGGATCGAGTAAGGATTATACTTTGGTAGATGAACCTGAGACTGATGTCGATGCAGAAAGTGAGGAAGATATTGAGGATGAGCCGGAAATATACAAAGTGGAAGAAAAGGGAATGAGTTACCAGTTCGAACATGCTGAGCTAGACAAATCTGAATGGTTCAGAAAAGAAGAAGAAGCTGTACCTGAAGTACCAATATTCCAACACCTGGATGAACCCAACACCAAACAGCAAGATAGGCAGATCATTGCATGGAAGTACAATTGTTTGGTGGATGCGTACATGATCAAAAGGAGGGGTGGTGACATTACGTATGTCAAGAACCGAAAGCACTTCGCCACCTTTCCTAGATGGGATTTGCGTAGACTGGCAGAGCTGCCATTACTGGGAAAGGAAGATAGTGGCAGGGCTTGCGCGTTCGAAGCTGCTATTCAGGAGGCGGCCAAGACTGATTTTGTTCAATTCGGGTACCAAAAGCCGAAGAGGATGAGGCAGAAGGAGGATAAACATTGGGTGTCGTGGAAGGGCAAAATTGTGCTGAAGATAGCTGCACCAAAGGTGATGACAAG
The DNA here is from genome assembly GCA_030867185.1 of Tagetes erecta. Classification (NCBI taxonomy): domain Eukaryota; kingdom Viridiplantae; phylum Streptophyta; class Magnoliopsida; order Asterales; family Asteraceae; genus Tagetes; species Tagetes erecta. The sequence continues at coordinate 37,281,467 of CM061489.1, read as the reverse complement.
GGTCAGGGTCCCAGACACACAGCCACCCCGACTGCAGGAGTTTCTTAAATGGTTTTATGATAACAGTACGGGTGAAGCTGTTATCCGACTACAAGGAAAAGATCGTCCTGAAATCAGACTATTTGACCCAATGGAGATCTTTTCCTTCTGTGATGAGGATCTGAAGGTGCTGAGCGAGAATAGAATAAAGCACGGGGCTGGAGATGACACTGCTGTTGAAGCGAACCTGTTCGTGAAGGTCGCAAATAAAGCCCGGGGGATTCGTGCTGAGCTAAAAGCTGTAAATGAGAGGTTGAGGAGGACGGATGATCAAAAAATGGAAATGGATGATCTGACAAGACAGCTTGATCGATCAATAGAGCAAAGGTTTGAAAAACCAGTAGAGGTGATTGACTTGGAGGTGATAAGCGAGGAGCCAACTGCAGAAAAACAGGCGGAAATGACAGTTCAACTTGAGCCTGAAGCTGAGGTCGCAGATACAGAGTTCGTGGACTCAATGCTAAATTTGAGTGAAGATGAGGCCGGAACTGAAGACTTTACAAACCCAATGGCCGGGATCAAAGAAAGGGCAGGAGCGTTTATTGAACATCTTTGAAGCCATAAAGACGGAGCTAATCAGAAGACTTCCCCAGGTGAGGTCCAACCTAGGGGGAGTATTGATAGTCACTATGTATAGGTTGGACTCACCGGCTTGTCGGTGTTACTTTTGTTTGTAATTGTTTAACTTGTAATCGTATTTGTTCTAGCGAACCTACGGGCGAATCTATAGATTCGCCCGCAGGTCAAGTAGTCTTTTGTATCTAGGTGTCGACTGGGCGAACCTATGTGCCCAGCGAACCTGTGTTGGTTCGCTGGATAGATTCGCTAGAGCGAATCTATCAGCGAACCTAACACTACTATATATTGTAACCTTATCTTCATTTTATACAACTTTTGCACATCTTTTACCAGAGCTATTCTTCACTGATTTGTGTTGTGTAATCGTTCTATTGAGGTGCTAGGAGCATATTCTACTTATCATTGTAGCTTATATACCTCGATTGTGTGTTAGATCTTGTTATTGGGTTGTTTGGACATTTTACACTTTGTTCTTCAAGTCTTGGACAATATTTGTGTTAAACAAGTCAACAAAGCACTGAAATCACGATCTTTATGGACCAACAATGAAGATGTTGAAGAGCTGGTGGTGGAGAATGAAGATGAGGCTGGAACAAACAAGGGAAAGGACGCGGAGGCGAAGACAGGGATGTGGTTGTAGTAGGCGATGATGGCGTGACGCAAGCCTGAGCCCACTTTTTTATTTGTGAAGCTTTAAAAATTTGATTCGATATGGTTGTAACTTCTGAATAATAGGTATTAGGATTAAGGATCCATGATCTTGAAGACAATATGGAGGGTATCAAAGGTGGATGGATCCTCAATTTTAAGGGATAAAGCCTTTAGTACTCTTCTCTTTATTTTCCTGCATGCTAGAACTTTAACAAACATATGTAATTTTTTTGTTTGTCATGTTGTAGTTTCTAAAAAATGTTTTATAACATAAACTAGATTTATGATTTGTTCAAAATCCTTCTAAAAATGAGAGTTTGAAAAGATAAAATAGAACAGAAATCATACAAGAGGATCGTCGTTAAGATTACATTATTTATGTTACCTGCATGAAGTATATTATTCCTAAGTTTATGATCTAGGATCCTGATGAATGCTTGTATTTTTAGGCATTGATTTAATTCAGCGAATATATCCTGCAACTTATATAGATAAACTGGCGACAAGGCCCAATATATAACTGGCGACAAGGCCCAATAGATAACTGGCGACGAGGTCCAAACTGGGAATTATGCCCGTCCTGGGTCTTGCCCAAACGTAAGTGACATTGAAAAATGCCAAAACCTTAGCTAACTTGAAAACATTAGAAACTTAGGATAACGGAGGTATGGTACGTCTACCATAAACTTGAGGATCTAACATAAGACCAACCACAATGAAATTGTCAGCCACATATAGTGCACTGGTCCCATTGCCATGAATCAAATGTGGATAACGAGCGCTACTGGCGATTCTTAGAAAATGTGAAAACCTTTTAAACCTTAGAAGGTATTAGATACCTTAAACTTAAGAGAGAGGTGGCCAACCCCTATAAGTGCCACATAAGCTTTTTGCAAAACTTTGAAATCTAATGAAATTGGATGTTAAAACATATTAACATCCTTGTTTATGTAAAAGGTTCAATAAGGTAAAAATATGATTTGAAAGGGTAAGACGATACCGAACTTATGATCCTTAATCCATGGAGGATCATATATGTTGATATTTTTTATCATCACACTTGAAGATTTTAGAAAAAGAAAAGATGTGCGGACAACACTTGGAGAGATGTGCGGACAAAATGTTACTTAGAAATGTGCGGAAAGACTTTTATCTGCACATCAACTTAAGTTTTGGTTCTTTTTGATTGTAAACACGTGTATTGTCTTGAGTAGTATAAATAGGTATTCTTATGTATGTTTTAGAGACTTTTGAACGACTTCTACATTTTTACACCTTTTGTACACACACATTCTCTCGATCAATATAACTTGCATTTATCAGTAATTTCTCTATGTTGAATTGTTTGTTTCGTGGATTATACCTGTGATTGTAATCATGATTGTTGAATAGATTAACAGATTAACAAACTCTAGACCTGATCCACAATTGGTATCAGAGTTGTTGGTTGAGTAGTGTTCGAACTTCGTTTGAATCTGTTAATTCAACAACATTTTGGATCTTTTAACCGATTCAATCTGTTCTAATTTTTTTATTGCTAAATCCTTTCGACTTTTGGATCGAATTCAACGTGAAAAATTACTCAAATTATGGATTTGAAGGCTCGAGGAGTGTGTTGGTGATTACAAACTGTTCATCGTATATTCAACAAAATTCTGTGATTACATTCTGTTATTGATAAAATTGAGATTCAATGAACATTCCAAATGAATTCATACATCTGCTACGATTGATTTCAATCAAATTCAAAATCAAATAATTGAAATTATCATTTCACTGTTTTTCGTACATCTTTGAAACTTGAGAAAATGATGATGTTCACTAAAGTTGATTCAATTGCTACTCAATTTCCAATCGTCTTCTTCTTAATCATTAGCATTCTAGCTTAATTTGATTTGTTGGATTAAGTGTTCTTCAAAACAGAACAGAACTGTTGTCCGTAAATCATTTTGAAGATTAGTATTTTTTGCAGATCTCATTAATCAATCAATTAAGTGGAAGAAAGCTGAAATAAATATTGAAGAAATTGCTTTAAACTTCATTTCTGTGGAAAACTTTGATTTTCAAACTGTTTGCAGATCAGTACTGGAGCATGATCGTCAATTTCTCTTGAAAACGCATCTTTTGTCCGTACTTTTCTTCGGTGGTTTGTCTTGGCTGTAAAATCACAAAAACCACAATTTAGTACTTAAACTAATGAAATTACAACCAATTAATAACCAAATTCGGGTTAAATGTGAAGAATAAATATGTATATTTCTATACATATCAAACATCCCCACACTTGAACTTTGTTTGTCCTCAAGCAAACTCAAATGAACAAGATCCCCAATGGCAACAATAACAAATTAACAATAAGCAAAATAGCTTCAAAAGGGGTGAAAACAAATAGTTGGCATCAAAGAAGCAAATGATCAAAAATGTAATAGTAACTATTAAGACATGTTTCACCTCTTGAATCCCTAACAAAACAAGCATAACCCTACCCTCTCACAATGTTCACACACACTCGGTTGATTTATGGCCATACATGTAAAGAGTATGTTTAGAACACTCAATGCCAAGTCAATGAATCATACATTATCATAAGCTTGTGCAAAAATCTAATCTCCATCAACTAATATAAAACAATAGCATAAATCAAGAGGACTTGGTTTGGGTTTTGGTTCGGTGGTGGTAGAGGTGTGGAATTAGGAATGAGAAAGTGGGTAAAAGACGTTAAAAACTCGGCGGATAAGTGACTAAAAAATTTCTACACAACTAATAATAAAACCATTGTGGTTTTTCCGAATGGAGAAGGGATTTCATCATAAAGCACACACAACTTCCTCTTCTTTTGCACATTTTCACCTTAAATGTGGTGAAAGCTTTTTATTATTATTATTATTATTATTTTTATTTTTTCATTGACATCAACTAAGCATATGATCATGTTTTAACAAAATATGATATAATATAAGAACCGACCGAGTTTTAACAAAAAGAATTGGTGAAATATAAAAGGTTTAGGTGTGGTGACGTGGTTGTTTAAACACAAGAAGGGGTAAAAGCATGAAAGCGCAATTCGGGGTTATCTAATGGCTAGGTTCGGATGGGTATATACATGAAAATGGTGGTGAAGATGGGTATCCTAATGCCTCAATCATTTTTATACAATGTCTTAATTTTTGATCTTGAAATGTATATATAACACAAGTTCTAAAATGTATAAGACATCCGACACACTCAATTCCAACAAAAACAAGAGAAACAATGTGATACAAAGCTAGAAAGGCTAAAAAATTCACTCTCACAGATGGAAGGGGAGGGGTGTGTAAGACATGACATGTAGTTCATCGTTTAGCTCACACGTTAAATAGTTGACACAAAAAATTAACTCATTTACTTCCGATATCAATTGCTTCTTTTGCAAAAACACCCTTTTTTGATTATCTTGCTTAATTAGTTGATTTGTCAAAAATGATTTTTCAACTGCCACAAAAAATAATGCGGAGATTTTGAAAAAATAAATAAGCTAAGGATAATGAAAGTTCACAATCACTCATATCCCTCCCCACACCTGAATTGCACATTGTCCCCAATGTGCAACAAAAAATGCAAAGCAAAATGATATCAATAAGAATGCATGGAGGTGAGAAAGAATAATGCTCCCCTGTCAAAATTGGTATGCGCGTGTGCTTCGAAATCCATGAGCGCCATGTCCATCCACCTGCACATAATATAAAAACTACACCAACATTTAAACTACCAAATCATCGAATCATAACCAATCATCCAACCAACTAAAATTAAAATAAAATCCAGGATACATAAAGCCAAATATTAAAATTCAAGAGTTTGTACGGATGAATCAAAATGGAACAACTCAGTCACGACCTAATCAAACAAAATACCAACAACCACAACGGAATAACTAAAATCATGGTGGAAAAGTGCATCAGATTGCTGAACTAGGATATCAACTAATCGTCCCTGTTAGCCCCTAAACCACTGATTCCGTCTGTGCGCGACCGCTTCTACCTAGCATCTACCCCGAACTGTGCATATGTAAATGGAGGGGCATGCAAATCGTATTGATGATAAGCAGCAGTAACTTGCTGGGATGAGAACAGCCAGTCAAACCCTCTACGTGTCTCATCCTGAATAGATGCGAGCATGGTGCACTGTCGCTCTTGCTCAATGCTAAATGCATCTATTCGTTGCTGCTGCAACTCAATATCATTCCACACTGCGATTTGGGCGGTCTCAAATCCCACGAAACGATCCCACATCTGTGGAACCGTAGGGATCGCGGTAGCATCAGCAGCATCAAGATCGCGGCAGAAAAAGCGGTGGCTCCAACATCGGGCTCCCTATGGTCAGCAACATCATCCTCTTCATCTTTAGGCTCCTCCTCGGCTGGGATAGGATCCCATATCCGTCCCTTCTTGTCTTTCAAACGCCAGCCTGCCGTTTGAACAACAAGGGTCATGTAGCGAAGAGTCCTCAGGTCGAGGGCCGGTGTATCATAAAACTATGTCAGGTTAGTGATGTGGCTAAAACGACCTATGAAAATAAACTAAATTAAACTAACCTAGACTCGACCTAGACACTCGAGTTAAAATTCTGAACAACCTAAACTTAAACCACACAACAGGCAAGTGTACCTGTCAATGCAGTATAGCTCTAAGAAGTCCGGATATCGAACCCAAAGGACACTATTAATAACAAAGACTAGACTTAAACTAGGATTAACAATAATTTTATAAAATGGGGGGGTTAATTAAAAAGAAGAAACTGAAATAAATAATTAAAAGTAATTAAACTAAGAGCTGCAGAAATGAACGAAAAGTGACTGACTTAAGATTACTGAATAATTGGAGAGACACTATCTAGATTGAATCCTAGTTGAGATAAATGAATGTAAAGAATGATTCAAAATTGAAGATGGATCGGTTTTCTAAAGATACAAACCCTAAGGAAGACTTAGTGGATCCCAGACCATTCACCGGGTGTGACCAAAATGACTCCTAAGGTATGTGTTATGTCTACCGATGGCTAAGTTTTCTTTCCAGTCAACCTAGCAATATTAAAGTACCCGAGAGGTGTTGGACAACCTAGTCTAACATACCACAAACATTACAAATGCAAGAGGTGACACATTTATGGTTCAATTAAACATGATTAACAAAGATATTAAAATACCAGATTTTAACCGTTTGTCAGTTATTTATCAACCTAGTATCTAATAACTAAGACTAATCAATTAACCTTTATCTTCCAATCTCCGGTTAAGATACACGTTAGTTTCTTATTCATTAAACATGTAATCCTTAGATTTTACTACGTCTAGTAAGATCCCTAGTAACCACAAACCTAAAGGTACGTGTTAGATATGACAACCACGTTTGAAAGACATTCATAGGCAATCATAAAGGAATAACATGCATTCATAAACATAAACTAACACATATATTCATCCAATTCAACCAAAAATGTGTCCTTTACAATAATACTAAACCATCCAATCAATTCGAATCATTCAAGCATCCAAGATCAACAACTATTCATCATCTAGATATTGACTATGATTTAGTTACTCATAACTAATTCAAAACAGGAAATAAACTCAAAATTCATCATCCAAGACATCATGTTCAAATCAACAAACAATAAAGAAAGTTAATAAAACCCGAAATCAAGTATATGAGTGATCCAAGCTTCACTCCTATGCTTCAATTGCTCTAGAATGCTCCAAATCGTCTCTCCAGTTCGTCTTCAACCGCTCTCTCTTCTTAAAAACCGTAAATTAGGTTCAACAGCGACTTAAACATGCTTAAAACAAGTTTTGCACGTCTGAGGGTCCGTCGCGCTGCGCCTAGAATTGCCTAAATATCCTCGCGCAGCGCGAAAAGGGTTAAAATCTGATTTCTGACGCGGTGGCATTTTTGTAAATAAACTGAACTCTGAAACCTCTCGCGCTGCGCCTAGAAATACCCATATTCCCTCGCGCGACGCGACAGGGTAATTTTTCCAGAAAGTTTTCTTCTTTTTGTTGACTCGTTTGTCACCCGCAACGCATCCGAAATCATAGTATTCTTCAATTTAGCACATTTTTACCTCCTTTTACTCCAAAACCTATAAAAACACAAAACATTAAGTAATAAACTAAAACGATACGAAATCTAAACTAAACGACTCGAAAAACATATAAAACGTGCACCGAAAATCGATGTATTTTGCAATACATCAAATATCCCCACACTTGACTCTTTTTCGTCCCTGAAAAAGTATTTCACCATAGATTCAAAATAAGGGACTTGAAACCAAAAAGAACAAATTAAATTAAAGAATGAATCTTGGTTATTGTTATGCAAAACATTCTAGCACTAGCAAATCGGGTCCCTTTATCATGTCAGCTATTACGTTCAAGTGAGCAAACTGGGTATGTCTAAAGGATCTCACACCTAGGAAACCACAAGTTACAAGTATATAAAAGGAATAAGTCAAACCATTCCAGTTATTGTAACCGCTATAACCTGAAAAACTAACATATCTAATAGAAGCTCATATTCACATGTGGATCATAATGGAACGAAGTTTTGAACATTTCGTAAATCTTTTGTTCACCTAGTGACTCTAGACCCACATATTCCACAACAACTCACAATTTGTCACTCCACTCGGCTATTTTTCTAGGAACTAGTAAAAAGTGTACTAGTATTTTTCTGTAACGCTCAAATACCTAACCATGACACGACATTATCATAAGCTTGTAAAGGAATCCAGTCTCCACCAAATGACACATGAACAATGCACAAATCAAGTAGGTCTTTACCAGGGTTGTAATGTGGCTAGGGTTAAGGGTATGAATAACAAAAGGAAAACAAACGAAGGTGATTAGATGAACACGGTTTTACTAGGCCAACATGATAAACAAATGCTAAATATAACAACACCGGATCATACTATGGATCCATACTCTCTATAAACTACCAGCTAGAATCGCTTTGTATCTTTTTCTTTTTTTTCCTTTTTTTTCACATTTTATCATCATTCAATCATTCATTCATTTTTTTTTTTCACTTTTTTTTTTCTTTTTACATCATATTTCAAATGAACTAACAACTTCACAGATACTTAGACACTAGCTTAACCGGTTCATCTAAACACACAGGCCAAAACAGATAGGTTAAACAAACGAAAGGCTAAGGCTTACGGGTAATAAACAAAGAAAAATGAATACAAAGAAGGCTCAGACGGGCTAACTAGTGGATAACATTAAGGGTAAGGAAAAGACAGGCTTCAAACAAGGCTCAAATCCTAAGTGCCTCTATCACTTTTGTGCAAGTTCATTAGTCCATGGTCTCAACTAGTATATCCTAGACAAGTTCTAAAATGTGCATGCCATGTGGTAATCACTCAACCAAGCAGATGCATATAAAATGCATATAACTAACTATGAACCAAAAGGCTTACCTCACAAATTGAAACTGAAGGAAAAAGGGTATAAGTTGTGGAATATCTGTAAGTCCATTATCCCTAGGTTACACCTTCAATTTACATGTTCATTTTATGGAATTTTATGGAGCGCCACTAACTTTTTAATTTATTTGCATAAAACAAAAGTAGTGTGCTACGTTTGTGAGTAATAAGCTTCTATTCTATAGTTAGTTTAACAACCTATAGGGGTGTTTACACTTGGCTTCTCGTTTCTCCTAGGATGAACACCCACAAGACCTCCCAGTTTTTAATTAAGTAGATTAGGGACACTTGGGAGACCTTTCAACGCTAGTTGGATTAACCAAAAACTCATTCAATCAACCTATTATTTACAGACTCGAACGACACTTACCCATCCCCACACTTAAACTCTACATTGCCCTCAATGTAGAAATGGACAAACACTCAACTAGGATATACTAGTTGAGACCATGGACTAATGAACTTGCACAAAAGTGATAGAGGCACTTAGGATTTGAGCCTTGTTTGAAGCCTGTCTTTTCCTTACCCTTAATGTTATCCACTAGTTAGCCCGTCTGAGCCTTCTTTGTATTCATTTTTCTTTGTTTATTACCCGTAAGCCTTAGCCTTTCGTTTGTTTAACCTATCTGTTTTGGCCTGTGTGTTTAGATGAACCGGTTAAGCTAGTGTCTAAGTATCTGTGAAGTTGTTAGTTCATTTGAAATATGATGTAAAAAGAAAAAAAAAAGTGAAAAAAAAAAATGAATGAATGATTGAATGATGATAAAATGTGAAAAAAAGGAAAAAAAAGAAAAAGATACAAAGCGATTCTAGCTGGTAGTTTATAGAGAGTATGGATCCATAGTATGATCCGGTGTTGTTATATTTAGCATTTGTTTATCATGTTGGCCTAGTAAAACCGTGTTCATCTAATCACCTTCGTTTGTTTTCCTTTTGTTATTCATACCCTTAACCCTAGCCACATTACAACCCTGGTAAAGACCTACTTGATTTGTGCATTGTTCATGTGTCATTTGGTGGAGACTGGATTCCTTTACAAGCTTATGATAATGTCGTGTCATGGTTAGGTATTTGAGCGTTACAGAAAAATACTAGTACACTTTTTACTAGTTCCTAGAAAAATAGCCGAGTGGAGTGACAAATTGTGAGTTGTTGTGGAATATGTGGGTCTAGAGTCACTAGGTGAACAAAAGATTTACGAAATGTTCAAAACTTCGTTCCATTATGATCCACATGTGAATATGAGCTTCTATTAGATATGTTAGTTTTTCAGGTTATAGCGGTTACAATAACTGGAATGGTTTGACTTATTCCTTTTATATACTTGTAACTTGTGGTTTCCTAGGTGTGAGATCCTTTAGACATACCCAGTTTGCTCACTTGAACGTAATAGCTGACATGATAAAGGGACCCGATTTGCTAGTGCTAGAATGTTTTGCATAACAATAACCAAGATTCATTCTTTAATTTAATTTGTTCTTTTTGGTTTCAAGTCCCTTATTTTGAATCTATGGTGAAATACTTTTTCAGGGACGAAAAAGAGTCAAGTGTGGGGATATTTGATGTATTGCAAAATACATCGATTTTCGGTGCACGTTTTATATGTTTTTCGAGTCGTTTAGTTTAGATTTCGTATCGTTTTAGTTTATTACTTAATGTTTTGTGTTTTTATAGGTTTTGGAGTAAAAGGAGGTAAAAATGTGCTAAATTGAAGAATACTATGATTTCGGATGCGTTGCGGGTGACAAACGAGTCAACAAAAAGAAGAAAACTTTCTGGAAAAATTACCCTGTCGCGTCGCGCGAGGGAATATGGGTATTTCTAGGCGCAGCGCGAGAGGTTTCAGAGTTCAGTTTATTTACAAAAATGCCACCGCGTCAGAAATCAGATTTTAACCCTTTTCGCGCTGCGCGAGGATATTTAGGCAATTCTAGGCGCAGCGCGACGGACCCTCAGACGTGCAAAACTTGTTTTAAGCATGTTTAAGTCGCTGTTGAACCTAATTTACGGTTTTTAAGAAGAGAGAGCGGTTGAAGACGAACTGGAGAGACGATTTGGAGCATTCTAGAGCAATTGAAGCATAGGAGTGAAGCTTGGATCACTCATATACTTGATTTCGGGTTTTATTAACTTTCTTTATTGTTTGTTGATTTGAACATGATGTCTTGGATGATGAATTTTGAGTTTATTTCCTGTTTTGAATTAGTTATGAGTAACTAAATCATAGTCAATATCTAGATGATGAATAGTTGTTGATCTTGGATGCTTGAATGATTCGAATTGATTGGATGGTTTAGTATTATTGTAAAGGACACATTTTTGGTTGAATTGGATGAATATATGTGTTAGTTTATGTTTATGAATGCATGTTATTCCTTTATGATTGCCTATGAATGTCTTTCAAACGTGGTTGTCATATCTAACACGTACCTTTAGGTTTGTGGTTACTAGGGATCTTACTACGCAGTGTATTGAATCGCTCCCACGCCATGTAGTATGTTTCATCAGGATCCATCTTGAAAGAGTGAATTTGTTCTCTAAGACGAGCTGCTTTGGATGGAGGATAGTACTTCTTGAGGAATTTACCTTTAAGGTCCTCCCAAGTAGTGATGGAATCCTGGGGTTGAGTCTCAAGCCAAATGGTAGCTCGAGCCTGCAGAGTAAATGGGAAGAGACGAAGGTAGATAGCCTCCTTCGATGCACCAGTAATGTTAAACGTATCGCAGATACGAATAAAGCGGGACACGTGTCCCGGTGCATCCTCATCAGCCAGTCCGTGGAACTGGGTGGCGTTTGTGATGGTGGACATCACATAAGATGGTATTTGCCAGTTGTTATTATTTGTGACATCAGGACAAGTGATAGGTGACCTACCACCAGTGATGCCAACACTAGCTCGCTCATGAACAGTGCGCCTTGCATTATCACCCATTTTAGTTAAATCAGGAAAGGAAATCGGACGTACCTTACTAGCTAGGATGGCTGCTAAACGCTCACGAAGTGCAGTATACCTCTCGTGATACTCCCTCTCAGGTTCAGAAAATCCAGAAAACTCAGGGAAACCTTGTGACCTAGTGTGTGGCATGCACTGAAAAAGAAAGGATGCAAAATTTAGAAAAATGAAAATGAAACGAAATAAAGACTCTCAAGACACTAAGAAAGAAACTAAAATTAATGTTTATCCTAATAAAAGAAAAGAAAACTAGACTTGCTATTGCCAAGTGTTCCCCGGCAACGGCGCCAAAAACTTGATGTGGCTAAAACGACCTATGAAAATAAACTAAATTAAACTAACCTAGACTCGACCTAGACACTCGAGTTAAAATTCTGAACAACCTAAACTTAAACCACACAACAGGCAAGTGTACCTGTCAATGCAGTATAGCTCTAAGAAGTCCGGATATCGAACCCAAAGGACACTATTAATAACAAAGACTAGACTTAAACTAGGATTAACAATAATTTTATAAAATGGGGGGGTTAATTAAAAAGAAGAAACTGAAATAAATAATTAAAAGTAATTAAACTAAGAGCTGCAGAAATGAACGAAAAGTGACTGACTTAAGATTACTGAATAATTGGAGAGACACTATCTAGATTGAATCCTAGTTGAGATAAATGAATGTAAAGAATGATTCAAAATTGAAGATGGATCGGTTTTCTAAAGATACAAACCCTAAGGAAGACTTAGTGGATCCCAGACCATTCACCGGGTGTGACCAAAATGACTCCTAAGGTATGTGTTATGTCTACCGATGGCTAAGTTTTCTTTCCAGTCAACCTAGCAATATTAAAGTACCCGAGAGGTGTTGGACAACCTAGTCTAACATACCACAAACATTACAAATGCAAGAGGTGACACATTTATGGTTCAATTAAACATGATTAACAAAGATATTAAAATACCAGATTTTAACCGTTTGTCAGTTATTTATCAACCTAGTATCTAATAACTAAGACTAATCAATTAACCTTTATCTTCCAATCTCCGGTTAAGATACACGTTAGTTTCTTATTCATTAAACATGTAATCCTTAGATTTTACTACGTCTAGTAAGATCCCTAGTAACCACAAACCTAAAGGTACGTGTTAGATATGACAACCACGTTTGAAAGACATTCATAGGCAATCATAAAGGAATAACATGCATTCATAAACATAAACTAACACATATATTCATCCAATTCAACCAAAAATGTGTCCTTTACAATAATACTAAACCATCCAATCAATTCGAATCATTCAAGCATCCAAGATCAACAACTATTCATCATCTAGATATTGACTATGATTTAGTTACTCATAACTAATTCAAAACAGGAAATAAACTCAAAATTCATCATCCAAGACATCATGTTCAAATCAACAAACAATAAAGAAAGTTAATAAAACCCGAAATCAAGTATATGAGTGATCCAAGCTTCACTCCTATGCTTCAATTGCTCTAGAATGCTCCAAATCGTCTCTCCAGTTCGTCTTCAACCGCTCTCTCTTCTTAAAAACCGTAAATTAGGTTCAACAGCGACTTAAACATGCTTAAAACAAGTTTTGCACGTCTGAGGGTCCGTCGCGCTGCGCCTAGAATTGCCTAAATATCCTCGCGCAGCGCGAAAAGGGTTAAAATCTGATTTCTGACGCGGTGGCATTTTTGTAAATAAACTGAACTCTGAAACCTCTCGCGCTGCGCCTAGAAATACCCATATTCCCTCGCGCGACGCGACAGGGTAATTTTTCCAGAAAGTTTTCTTCTTTTTGTTGACTCGTTTGTCACCCGCAACGCATCCGAAATCATAGTATTCTTCAATTTAGCACATTTTTACCTCCTTTTACTCCAAAACCTATAAAAACACAAAACATTAAGTAATAAACTAAAACGATACGAAATCTAAACTAAACGACTCGAAAAACATATAAAACGTGCACCGAAAATCGATGTATTTTGCAATACATCAGTTAGCAACATTCTCTGGGGTTAACAACCCCAAAGACTATGCCATCTGAGTAATGTATATCCCACCGCAAATATGGCTATTCTGCTGCTTGCCAGAACTCGTGACCAAGTAATTCGCCAGACGATGACCGAGATTGATATTCTCCCTGCGAATAAAGTAGAACAGGAAGACTAAATCTCGGGTGGAGGCATTCCCTACGCTATCGCCGCGCAAGCAGATGGTTCCGACAAGGATTCGATGAATGAACCGATGCAGCGGATCTTTCAACTTCGTTGCCTTAGCGGTTCTCGCCGCATAAGGACCCAAAGCAACCTCCTCCCAAAACCCAGCCTTTTAGATATCATTCCAGAAATCGTGCAGCCCATCAAATACTTAAGTCTGTAGCTCTGACTCAGTGTATAATTCCACCCTCTGTGAAAATTCAACTACAGACATCTTTCTCCATGTTCCCCCAAACGAAAACGCACCCCGTGACGTTTCCTGTATATGTCACGTGATGGATAACTGAATTGGAATGTCGCGAAGAACTCGATGATCAATTCAGTATATTGTGGATGCTGAATTAAAAAGAGTCTTGTCCAGGGGGTCATCATGGGCTGCATTCGGCTGTCTTGGTTCAAGCTCTGGACCAATTCCCAGTCCAAGTGACGAACACACTCGATCTGATTTCAGCGCTCCCACAATGAATTAAGAGATGCCATGCATTGTCAGTCATATTTGTTGCCAGAATCAAACTGTAGCCATTCGTGATCTGTACAAACATTACTAAACAGTCAGAAAAAATGAAGGAAAAATGGAAAAGAATTACACGAAAAATGGGCAAACAGAGGTGATGCAAGACCGTGCTTGGACCAGGCACGGTCGTGCTTAGGTGAAAGTTCTCGGTAACACAGGCTGTGCGCTAAGAACACGACCTGTGCGTTTAGACAGGAGCACGGGCTTGCGCATGTCAAGCATGGTCGTGCTCTTTACGTGCTACAGTAATGACGAAGAAAAATCCCGAAAAACTCAGAAAAATAACCACTATTTGCCACAAAATTAAAATCTAACAAAGGGGAAAGGATCTAGAAGACAATAACAAGATACACAACCCAAAAAACTAAGATTTCAAGCAACAATCGGATGAAAATGGTGTCCATCTCCATTCAAGCCCTAGAAACCAAAAAACTATGAATTAAAACACAAAAAGAGTTGATGGATCGAAGTTACATACCGAGATTTAGAAGGAATTTGGAAGAACCGAGTGGAATGGAGTGAAATCGCGGGTTGGTACTGTAGATCGAGTGTGTGGCTGGAGTGGAGGTCAGGGTTTTTGTGAAAATGATATGTGGAGAAGAAGAGAAGACTAAAAACTGAATTCCCGTTAAAACTCACGTTCATGCCCTCTGACGCACGGTCGTGCTCCATGAGCCGCAACAGTCGTGCTTACTGAAGAACGGTCGTGCACCTCGTCAAGTTTTACATTGTTTGACATTTTTACTCATTTGGGCACCAAAAACGTCAATTCCCTTCGATTATACGCTCGCAAAAAAATTAAAACAAACCAATGAATGTTTCGGATCTTCACATATCAACCTCTCTCCCTTGAGATGCAAACAAAGATTTTAAAACTCAGAAACAAAAACATGAAAGCTACGAATAAAGAGGATAAATAAACTAACATCCGGGCTCCCTCCCGCCAGTGCTTAGTTTATGGACTCCTTGGCTAGACTCGTGATCCCCGAATTCATTTGTCCTTGGGGTGGAGTGCAAAAACCTCCAATGCTTTGTTAACCGGTCCCTCAACATAAACCTTTAATCTATGACCGTTGACTTTAAAAACTCCTCCATTGTCATGTGAAATCTCAACGGTACCATATGGAAACAACTTCTTCACTGTGTATGGATCGGACCATCGAGATATCAACTTACATGGAAACAAACGCAACCTTGAATTGTATAACAACACACGATACCCCATTTGGAATTGTTTGTGGTCCTTCAAGTGGCAATCGTGTAAATTCTTGGTCCGTTCCTTGTAGATGGTGGAATTGGCATAGGCTTTATTTCTTAATTCCTCCAGCTCGTGAATCTGGAGAATTCGAGTGTCACTTGAGTTTGTCAGGACCATATTGACGGCTTTTAATGCCCAATAAGCCTTATGTTCCAATTCCATAGGAAGATGACACACCTTTCCATAGATCAACCTAAAGGGAGTGGTTCCTATAGGTGTCTTGTATGCATTTCGAAAGGTCCAAAGCGCATCATCTAAATTCTCTGACAAATCCTTACAGTTTTGACCAACCGTTTTCTCAAGAATTCGTTTGATGCCCCGATTAGTGACCTCAACCTGTCCTCTGGTTTTTGGATGATATGGCGTTGAAAATCTATGGTTCACTCCATAGCGTGACAACGCCCTTTCCAATTGGGAATTGCAGAAATGCGTCCCACAGTCACTAATGAGTGCTTTGGGGGCACCAAAGCGAGAAAACAACATCTTCAGAAATTTGACAACTACTCTGGCATCATTAGTGGGCAGGGGTTGAGCCCCCACCCACTCTGGCATCAACTGCCACCAGGATATATTTATTGCCATAAGAAGTTGGGAAAGGCCCCATGATGTCAATTCCCAGACATCAAAAATTTCACAATCCTGGATACCATTCTGGGGCATTTCATTTCGAGAAGAGATGTTGCTTGCCCTTTGGCAAGCATCGCAAGCACGGATCAAAACATGAGCATCACGGAAGATGGTGGGCTAGAAGAAACCAGCATCAAAAACCTTCTTCGCAGTGAGAGTCGCTCCATGATGACCTCCTATGGGTCCTTCTTGGAAGTGGTGTAGGATTTTAGAAGCCTCCTCTCCATACACACATCTACGTACAATCTGATCTGCTTCGTCTCTGAACAGATAAGGATCCTCCCACTGGTAATGCTTCACGTCAGCAAAGAATTTCCTCTTTTGCTGGTGAGTCAACCCTTTCAACACAATGCCACTTGCTAACTAATTGACAAAGTTGGCAAACCAAGGATGCTCATCCTCCTGCGTGTGTATGTGCATGAGGGACTCGTGGGGAAAACTGTCATTTATGTGTAACCCCACGTGTTCCTCTGAAGCTGGGCATTCAAGACGTGAAAGATGATATGCTGCAAAATTTTCAGCACCCTTTTTGTGACGGATCTCAATATCGAATTCTTGCAACATTAAAATCCAGCGTATCAATCGCGGTTTAGCATCTTGTTTGCTGAAAAGATAATGAAGGGCAGCATGATCAGTGAACACAATGGTTTTGGAAAGCACAAGATAAGATCGGAATTTATCGAATGCAAAGACCACAGCCAGGAGCTCTTTCTCAGTGGTGGTGTAATGCTCTTGTGCATCATTCAGGGTCTTGCTCGCATAATAAATCGGATGAAAATGCTTATATTTCCTTTGCCCCAAGATTGCCCCAACTGCAAAATCACTCGCATCACACATCAACTCGAATGGTAGAGACCAATTTGGAGCTACCATGATAGGAGCATTGACGAGTTTTTCTTTCAGGAACTGAAACGCTTTTAATCATTCATTGGAGAAGACAAAAGGGGCGTCTTTCTCAAGGATCTGTGTCATAGGCCTGGCGATTTTAGAAAAATCCTTGATGAATCGCCTGTAGACACCAGCATGGCCTAAAAATCTCCTGTTGGACCTGAATTGTAGTCTAATATTATCAACACAGTCAAAGTCAACAAAAGTCAACGTCCGGTCAAAGTCCAAGTTAAAAGTCAAATGGCGCGTTAGAGACGAAGAACCGAGTCAAGACGTTGAAGTTGTTTTATGTCTAGGATCGTTAATGTAATAAATATATTTTGTGTCAACAAAATATATTTAATCTAGCTTTAGACATGTTTTAGCCTTTTAACTTGTTATTTTCTAATTAAACTAAGTCTAGGGGGTTAATATGTAATTAAGTGGATTGAACATTCACTATATATAGATTAGTTTGATTAGGGTTTTGGGGGGCTTGAATGAGCATTTGATTGGGGTCTTTCATGTAACAACATTTTATGCAATCATACAAGATTAAATTGATGGTTTTCATTGTGTTCATCATGTTCTTCATCTAGTTCATCAATATTTTATCACTTTGATCCAAAATCTTCACAAATTACTGATTCATTACTGTTATTGGGACCAACAATTGGTATCAGAGCCTAACTAAGATCCATTTTTGAATCATTTGTTGAAGATAGTGGCTGATTCTAGAGGTAGAAGAAAGTTTTAGAGTGAGAAAGTAGATCTGATGGGTTTTTAGAGAGAGAAACCAGATCTGAGTTCAAAATCATCAAATCTACATCTACAATCATCAGATCTGTTGATTTCAACAACATATTTGTGATCTACAAGCTGAGATCTACAAGAAAACAAGAAGAAATCTTCAGATCTGGAAGTTTCTCTCACACACAGTGTGTGTGTGTTCTTGGTGTTCTTCAAATCTGCAAGACCAGCGAATCTGTTAATATCTGAACGAAAGTTCAAAATTCTGAGCGAATCTATACCGAGCATTTGCATAGATTCGCCCGTTGTTCTTAGCGAACCTATAGGTTCGCCCGACACTTTGTAAGCCAGCGAACCTATACGTTCTTACAACACTACCTTGCTAAACTTTCCTGATCTGGGCGAATCTACCTTCTGTTGACTTATTTCTTGCACCAACATTCAAAATCTACAAACACTACACAAGATCTACAACCAAAAACAAACTCATTAAACCATAAACCATTTATCCTTACCCACATCACCATAACCCAAACCAGATCCATACACCAAAACCCAAACCAGATCCATACACCAAAACCCAAACCAAAAATTAAAACCATTTTTTTTTGCCATTTTAAAATCTTTAACCTAAACCATCCTAACCATAACCATACAACAGATTTTTTTTTAATCAACCCATACCCCTTTTAACCATATCCATAACCAAATCCATAACCATTTCATTTCTCTTTACCCACTACCAAACCCGTATCACATAATCACCACCCTAAACCAAACCAAAACACAAAAACACCATAGATCTAGCATCTAACCACGGATCCACCACCCCAAACCATTCACCATAACCAAACACATCCACACTAGTTCCATCTCGTGCATATCTTCTGTCACACACATCAGATCTGAACACAAAACTATAATCATCACCATCTACTCCTTTGAATCGAACCAGAAAAGAAGAAAAAGAAGCAGCTGGTCGGGTTTATCTTTACCCAAGAAGAAGGGAATCAGCTGCAGATCGTGTGTGTTTGTATGTATGTTGAACGTGGAGTAGAAAGAACGTAGCAGCAGGTGTTAAACGAGTGACGAGAGAGAGATAAAGCTGTAATTTTGTTCTTGTGTTATTGAAGAAGAAAGAACAAGAGAGAGCAGCAGCAGCAAATTTCGTGTGAAGTTTTTGATGTTTGTGTTTGTGTTCTTGACACTCGTACAAGAAGAAGAGCAGCAGCAGCAGCAGCAGATTAAGTTTTAAAAAAAAAAGTTTGGGTGATCTTGGTTGTGTGTGTGTGTTGTGGTAGAGTTTGTGTGTTTGTGTGTTTGTTTGTTGTTACGCAGAGAAAGAGACAAAGAGCTGCAGCAAATCGTGTGTGTATGTGTTCATTTGACAGTAGCAGATCGAGTTTAAGAGAGAACGAGATATGTTGTGTTGTTGATGGTGTGATGCCGTGTTGATTGTTTGTGTGTGTGTTTGAACAAAGAAGAAGAAGATTGAAGACCTTGTGTGTGTTTGAGTGAAATAAGAGTGAAAGATATATGGCTGCTGGTTGGTGAAACAAAAATAGGGTTTGTAGTTGTTTAAACAAGAAAGTGAATTCACAAAAGTGGGCCGGGCCGTCAACTTCAATCCAAAAAAAAAAAATTAAAAAAAAAAAATTTGTATGAACTGCTAATTGGTCCACCATGTGTTCATGTGTTAGTGTTGTTTTGGGTCTTTAAAACAAAAGACTTCAAATGCTTTAATGGGTCGGGTCTTAATATTGTTATTTGTTGGGTCAAAATTTGGTTAAGTTGAGTTGAAAAATATTTGTGTTTTTTCGCCGGGTATTAAAGTTTAAAAGTTTTATGGGCGTTTTCAATCAAGTCGTCATTAAATTTTAAAAGGTGACGTCTTTTGGCCGGGAGTTAGCGTTCTAAATTTGGGCCATTTTTGTTGGAGACGGTTGATATTATTTTTGGTCGGGAGTTAACACTTTAAATTTTTTGAACCATATATGTTCGTGTGTTCGTCAAATTTTAAAAGAAACGTATTTCGGCCGGGTCTTTCTAAAATTTATTTTTAGGCCAAATTTTAAACGGGTTTTCGATTAAAAAAATGGCTTATGCAGAACTTTTTCAATCCTTCGAATCTGATGATCTCACAATGGCACAAAGCCGGTTTGATAATTTTGCAGTTTTAAAGAATGAAAGGATGCCTGAATTTCTCGATCGATTTGTGATGGTGGCAAATAACCTGAAGAAGCATGATCCAGAACTCGGAAATCATGAACGGGTTAAGAGATTGCTTGATTCTCTCCCACCAAAGTGGAGTTCACATGGAAAATCGATTAGAAGAGAAAGAGGATTTACTGATTACAAACTGGTGGAGGTGATGAACAAACTAAAAGAAATGGAGTTGGATATCAAACGTCGTGAGTACGATGAAGCGATGTCTCTGAATTCAAAGATCACCTCAATCTCCAAAGAGAAACCAGAAGAGATATCAGTTTCTACCTCCAATTTCAAAGGTTTACCGAAACCTGAAATTGAAAAGGTACAAGGGGAGATTAAGCAGACATCAGTGGGTAAAGATGGAGCAGAATTAAATGATAAAGCTTGTGATGCTGAGAAGGAGGAGGAACAAAAGACAAATACCAGAGTATGCAACTGCGAGAAGGCTCTTGCTTCTGAACAAATCATCATGGAGCTTCCATACGAGACCGTTCAGGATATGTGTTCTTCTGATTGCAGAACTCGTTTATTTGGTATTTATAAAGCTAACAAATTGTTAATCGAAAATGAAAAATATTTGACTCAGGTAAATAAAGAACTTAAACTTAACGAGTCAAAATATTTTGTCAAATTAAGAGAAGCTTTGAAAGAAAACGAACATTTGAAAACAAATCTTTTGAAAAGTAATGTGGAAGTCAATATGCTAACTGAACGTGTCGCCCTGGCTGAGTTTGAAACCAGTAAGTTGCAAACGAAACTCGAAAAATGGACAATTTCGGGGATGAAACTTGAGGATTTAATCAAAAGCCAACGGGGGGCTCGTATTAAGACTGGGTTGGGTCATGAAGATAAGGCTTTTGTATATCCTCCTCCCAGCACTTACTGTTACTCTCCTACACCAACTCCACACCCGACCAATGAGTTGATTCATGAAATAATTCAGAAAGATACTGATAGTTTGTATGCAGGATTGGAGAATGTGAATCTTAAAGAGGTGCGAGATGATTATGATTCTTCGACTGGTATGGGATATAGTAAAACGGGTACTGACAGTCAAGCTAATGATTGCTCAGTTCCTGTTGTTTCTAATCCTGTAATGGTTGTTACTTCTAATTTCTTTGATAAGTTTAAAGCAGGTGAAATTCCTACGTTTGAGCCTATCAGGAATGAGAAGGAAGAGTTAATTCTGGAATCACCTATTCATCAAGCTCCAATCACATCAACACACTCATTTCCCATCAATCAAGATCCGTTGGAAGCAGAGGTACTTATTGAAGACTGGACAAATTCAGATGATGAATCAAAGACAAACGAGTGTCATGCAGATTCAAAGATCAAAATGTCATCTGCAACTGTCAAATCTGAAATGCTTCGAAAACCCAAATCAAGACAAATCCGGATCTCAGTTCCAGCTGCAAAACAAGTCAGTCTTCCATCAAAAGCTCAAAAGAAAAAGCCTTCACCTCTGTCCATCCTATCTCAAGTTTGTAAAAGACTTGAGAACAAGCAAGTGAAGATCTCATCTCCCATCCGACAAACCACAGATCAACAAAAGAAGCCACAAGTTTGTTCCTCTTTCACTGCTCAACATAAGAAGCCACAAGTCTTCCAACAAGTCGCATCATGTTCAAAGAAAGCTCCACCCCCAGCTGCTCCACACGGGCTAGTCAAGCATCAAAAGCCATTCAAGGCTTGCTTCAAGTGTGGAAAGGATGATCATGTGCTCAAGAAATGCCCAAAAGGACATGCTTTGGACGGTAAAGGCAAACATGTTTGCTTCTCCGGATCAGTGTCTAGAAAGAATCCTTCACATGGTAAAGGTAAACAGGTTTGTTTATTTGAATTTCAAGTTAAGAATCATACATCTTTGAATGGTCGGATGACGAACATTCCATCCCCACATTCTCATGTGAAGCCGGTTTCACATGATTCAAAGATGAATGTGACCACATCATCAAAACCAAAACCTTTTTCCTCGGGACTTAAACAGAAAATGATTTCCAAATTTAACTTTTTCAAATCGAAAATGTTTGAACCTAAACAAATTTGGCAAATTAAAAAGAAAGAGGAAAAGATAAGTGATACAAGAACAGGTTGTGTGCATAGACAAGTGTCTTACACTGATGAAAAAGGAACGCCCAGGACTACGATGGCCTGGGTTCCCCTTTCTAACTAATCTGTTGATGAGTGTAGGAACATTTCAGGAGGACTCTTAGTAATCCGGTTTACTGACAGAGAATGTTCCTTATTTAAATTTGAGGCGGAACAAACAGGTCACGGTTCTGGTATTTTATCCACATTCTGGATCCTGCTTTCATTTTCACAGCCACTACATTTTTCTTGATAACTCATTTATCATCTTTTGATAGAGTAATATGGAAGACGTTTCTTTCGTAATTTCTATTTTATATATTGTAAATAGTTAAAAAAAAAAAAAAAAAAAAAACTGGGGAGTCTAACATTTTTACTTGTATTTTTTATCAAGTTTTCTCATCCCTTTGAGGTCGCTCTTGAGTCTTTTGAAAATTTCAATTTTGTGCTGAAATAGAAATTTTGGGGGAGTAAAATCTCAAACGAAAATGAATTGAATATCATTAGTGCAAAGTCCTTTCTGTGTAAATATTTTGTGTCTTTTGAAGGTTTCAGGTATGTGTGGAAAGCACCTAAAGGAGGACGTTGATTTGTGTTATGATGTGTCAATAGGCCCAGCCCGAATACAATTAGACAGCAATTCTGTGATCAAACTAAATTCAAAAAGAGCTCGGTGATGAGGAGTACTTTCACAGACATTTGGCCTGCACAAAGTAATAAGTTTTGACAAAAATGGGTTGAGAGCGTCAAATCTTTGCCTTGATTTCCCCAAATATCCCAAATCACCCTCACCATAGCCCTGAATCGAGTTTCTAGTATGCAAAACAAATAAAATAAAAAGCTGCTAGTGATGCTCTTCAGAAAAACCTCTGAGTGAGTTACTTGTTAACTCCTCAGAATGTATTGAGTCAAAAGTGCTTAACTCCTCTGCTATACGGAAGTATTGACCTGGAGTTGGTGGATCTTCTCTGCTATACGGAAGTATTGACCTGAAGATTCACCGAGCATGCTCAAATGATTATCTCCTCTATTATACGTCGGTATAGACCTGGAGCTCTAATCATTTGAGTTTCCCAAATAATAAGTCGCAATGTGTTCAAAAGAATCATTGTTGACAAGCTCCACTCCCAAATATGCAAAATGCAGTAAGTCAAAAGTGGCTCACAAATTGATCAATATTCAAAAATTGATTCAAGAAATTCAAGCAAAGTCAATCATATTGCTCAATAAACCCTGATGATAAGACAAGTTCTTTTTACCTAGATGTCTGTGGGGACCGAGTTGCCCGAGTTTCTTCAAATCGAACCAAAACATGATAAGATCGTCACAGGATTGTTTGTTGAAAGGAACAAGGCATGGGTTTAAATGGACAAATATATTGACAATCTTGCCAAGTCTATGTTTCTCTGGATGGTCGCTAGAAACGCATTATCTGATATCCTTCATGAAAATTTCTTTTATTATCCTTATTTTATGTTTGGGTTCTTGAGTCTTGTTGGTCCTGTGTACCTTATGGGATGTGTTCTCTTTGTCAAAAATATTTGTGAGACTCTTCCTCTCATTTTCGAATTTTTAATTTTTAATTAAAAAAAAATCCAAAAAGATTTTTAATTTCAAATTATTTTCAAGTCTTCCATATTATGCTATTGAAATTTTATCATTTTCACATGCATTTCACGGGAAATTGCACACACAAACGGACACGGGTTCGTTTGTTTTCATACACAAATAAACACGGGTTTATTTTGTTTAATGAAATGATCTAATGAGAAATCTCGAGATTTTTGTTTGTGATTGTGTTACAGATATTTGCTGCAAGTGATGGCCGATCATCAGTTGAGCAAAGCACCTGACCAGAGAACCTGTTCCTCAAAGTTTTCAGAAGATACCGAGCTAGGAATCCTCCTCCTACATCTTCTTAAGCACTCAAGAAAAGATAGTTGGAATGGAGTTCCAGATTTTACGAAAGGAAGCACAAAAAATGGGGGAGCATACAAAATGGGGGAGATTGTGAGATAAAGATCTTCAGCAACATAATTTGGCAAGCATAAGTCTTGGGGGAGTTTTGTTGGATCAAAAATTAAGACTGAAGCTTACCAAATTGAAGATCCAACGGTATTGACTTATCGGTGCTGAACACGATGCAAGACGTTGATAATAATAGACTATGGGGGAGTATTGTTGGACCTGAATTGTAGTCTAATATTATCAACACAGTCAAAGTCAACAAAAGTCAACGTCCGGTCAAAGTCCAAGTTAAAAGTCAAATGGCGCGTTAGAGACGAAGAACCGAGTCAAGACGTTGAAGTTGTTTTATGTCTAGGATCGTTAATGTAATAAATATATTTTGTGTCAACAAAATATATTTAATCTAGCTTTAGACATGTTTTAGCCTTTTAACTTGTTATTTTCTAATTAAACTAAGTCTAGGGGGTTAATATGTAATTAAGTGGATTGAACATTCACTATATATAGATTAGTTTGATTAGGGTTTTGGGGGGCTTGAATGAGCATTTAATTGGGGTCTTTCATGTAACAACATTTTATGCAATCATACAAGATTAAATTGATGGTTTTCATTGTGTTCATCATGTTCTTCATCTAGTTCATCAATATTTTATCACTTTGATCCAATATCTTCACAAATTACTGATTCATTACTGTTATTGGGACCAACATCTCCGAATGGCTTTCACTAAGGTAGGAGGTGGTAGCCTAGAAATGGTATCAATTTTGGCTCGATCAACCTCAAGACCCTCCTGTGAGATCTTATGCCCTAAAACAATGCCCTCCTTCACCATGAAGTGGCATTTTTCCCAATTAAGCATAAGATTGGTTTCCTCACACCTCATTAACATTTTCTTCAGATTTGTGAGACAATGATCGAAGGAGCTCCCATATACAGAAAAATCATCCATAAAAACTTCCATGGAGTCCTCGATCATGTCATGGAAAATGGCTACCATGCAGCGCTGGAAGGTAGCAAGGGCCTTGCACAGTCCAAAGGGATTTCGTCGGTTGGCGAATGTGCCATAGGGACATGTGAATGTCGTCTTCTCCTAATCACGAGAAGAAATGATCTTTTCTCGTGGCATCATTTAGTTTGTGATAATAAATGCAAACTCTCCAACCAGTGACGGTGCGAGTAGGAATCAACTCATTCCTCTCGTTAGTGACCACCGTCATCCCTTCTTTTTTCGGGACAACTTGTACCGGACTCACCCATGCGGAATCAGAAATCGGGTAAATCAATCCAGCATCAAGTAGTTTAATCACCTCTTTCTTCACGACCTCTTGCATATTAGGGTTGAGGCGATTCTGATGCTGTACAACAGGTTTGAAGTCCTCTTCCATAAAGATTTTATGGGTACAAAAGGATGGATTGATCCCTTTTATATCCATAATCTTCCACGCGATTGCCTTTTTGTGCAGTTTCAAAACAATAAGTAATTTCGCCTTCTAGTCACTTGTTAATTCAGAAGAAATGATGACTGGTAAACTGGACTCACCATCTAAGAAAGCATACTCTAAATGGCTAGGTAGCTCTTTAAGTTCAACTGGTGGTGGGTCCTTAACAGAAGGGCGTGACTTGGGTTCAACATTGTAATCAATAACCTCAAAGACCTCTGGACATGAGAAAGAATCATGGTCAATAAGAAATATTGTCTCCTCACTAGAGGTGTCATGGCAAACTAAATCCCATGTTTGATTAGGAATTAAGTGTTTGTTCGGGGCTTTTCATCGAACGTGTCATGTAACTGATTACTCACACATGTGCCAATAGTGTCAATGAAGTACAGTGAGTCATCCTGACTTTGTGCATGCTGCATAGATCTCCCAATATCAAAAATCACCTCTTCATCATCAACAAGAAGAGTAAATATGCCCGTGCAAACATCAATCAAGGCTATAGCCGTAGCTAGGAATGGGCGACCTAAGATAAGGGGTACATTCTTATCCTCATCCATATCAAGAATAACAAAGTCGACTGGAAATACGAATCTGTCAATTTTCACCAGCATATTCTCAACTATACCTCGCGGGCATTTCACTGATCGATCAGCAAGCTGGATACTCATACGTGTTGGCTTTGGTTCTCCCAGGTCTAGCTTGGCAAAAACCGCGCATGGCATTAGGTTTATGCTAGCACCTAGGTCAGCCAAAGCATCACTGACAGAAAAACTACCAATCAAACAAGGGATAGTGAAACTCCCAGGATCATTCATCTTCTTTGGTAGTTTGTTTTAGAGAATAGCTGAACACTCCTCATTCAACGTAACATGTGACAGCTTCTCGAGCTTCTTTTGTTTGTGAGGAGGTCTTTCAAGAATTTAGCATACTTGGGCATTTGAGCAAGGGCTTCAAAGAATGGTAAATTGATGTGAAGTTGCTTAAAAAGCTCGAGGAATTTTCCATAATGCTCCTCCATTTTCTGCTTTTTAAGTCTGCCCGGATATCGAATGGGAGGAGTGTATGGTTTGACTGGCTCCTTGGACCGTGCTGTACTTGCTGGGCTTCGCCTCAGTTGCACCTCATCCGGAGACTCAGTCACTTCTTCTTCAACAACCGGTTGTGAAGAAGGTGATGGAACAGACTCTGTGGTCTTGCCACTTCTTGTCATGATGGCCTTGACGTGACCTTTGGATTCGTCTCAATGTTGCCTGGAAGGCCACCCTAAGGTCTCTCAGAAAGAAGTTTGGCAATTTGCCCAACCTGGTTTTTAATGTTTTGCAAGGAACTTTCTGATTTCTAAATTTGGTTTCATTTTTCAGGAATCGATCTAACAGTCTAGCCATCATGTCCTCTAGAGTAGCCTTCCCTTCTAGTGGGGGTTGTGACCTACTATTGGGTCCTTGATTATGAAGTGAGGCTTGTGGAGGACGGGACTGGAAGGATTGAGTTTGAGTCTGCTAAAATTGGGGACGCTAATTGAATTTGGGTGTTGTTGGTTAAGGGAACCAGATCTCCAGCCGAAATTTGAGTGATTCCTCCACCCCGGATTATAAGTATTGTTGTAGGATTGTTCTGGGGACGCGTCTGGTTACCCATGAAATCAACCTGCTCGTGCATCATTTTCCCCATCTGACAATCACTACCTAGATGCCGCCCCCCGCATAACTCACAGCAGGTTTGAACACGATTTGCGTGCATTTGATCAAATTTTGTGGAGATAGCCTCCAACTGAGCAGTCAAAGTGGTGTAGGAGTCCACTTGGTGAACTCCATGATGAGATGTCCTAGATCGTGGCGCGTGACTAGAATAGCTCTTCGCGGCTACCCTTTCGAGCATGTCGTATGCTTCTTGCAGTCTCTTTTTTCCGAAGTCCCCATTAGCGTGCATGTCAAGAAGATGCTGAATCAGCGGTTCTAAAGCATTGTAAAACGTGTCGCAAAATTTCCATAACTCTAAACCGTGGTGTGGGACCTTTCGAGCAAGATCCTTGAATCACTCCCAAGCATCGTGAATGGACTCGCCATCATCCCGCTCAAACGCGTGAAGTCTAGCCCTAAGCTTTGAGGTTTTCTCAGCAGGAAAATACTTCTCCAGAAACTTCTCGACCATCTGAGTCTAAGAAGTAATGGATCTGGAGGGAAGTGAAACCAACCAGGCTTTGGCTCGGTCCCGTAAGGAAAACGGAAATAGCCTATGCCGGATAGCATCATCAGAAGCGCCATTGATTTTGAAAGTCGCGCAAATTTCAAGAAAACTACTGAGATGGACGCTAGGATCCTCGTGATCCTTACCGTCGAATTGACACATATTATGGACCATTTGAATGGCACTGGATTTGATTTCGAAATTGTTCGCTTCAACAGTAAGCCTCTCGATACTCCAGGCCAGATCATTGAGTGATGGTTTACCGAAATCTACGATAGTTCTTTGATCGTCAGGTTCCGCCATTTGTTCTTCCTCCTCACCGGATGTGTTGTCTTCTAACGTGTCGCCCTCGATTGCAGCGACTACGAGGCGGGACCGCACCCGCAACCTTCGATGTAAATTTCGATCCGGTTCAGAAGATGGTTCCACGATATCCGCGACTGGAGTTGAGGACATACATGAATGACAATAAAAGAAAAGACGATGACGAAACTATTCCTACAAATAAAAAGAAAAATCAAGTTGAGAGAAAAATATACACAAGGTATCAACAATGGTCAAATCACTAACTTGAATCGTTCTCGAAATCACCGTGTCCCCGGAGACGGCGCCAAAAACTTGATGTGCGTGAAAGTATTTATATTTTCAATAAAGATTTTTCACACAAATTTAGTTTGAAAAAGGTTTTCACCCTTAAATACTAAATCACACACAGAAAGGCAAGTGTACCTATTGGTTAGTAATATAGTAAAAAGGGGAAAAACCAGATATCAATCCGTGGACACAATAGCTCTCGATACTAAACGTTTGTTAATGTTTGTCCGATCAAAAAGTGAATTTGGTTTTTCTTTGAATTAAACTAGAATATGATGAAAATATTAAACTAAGAGAATTTTAACTAAAGGAATAAAACTATGGAAATAAGATATTATCTAGACTAAGAATCCACTTAACCTTGATGATGAAAACTATTAATGGTGAAGTCAATTTTCTTAAGGGAATAACTAGACTCCGATTAAGGATATCTAACTAAAATGATTCTTTGGAAAACTAGAACGATAAACACATCCTAATCATCTAAAATCATGCAATTTAGTCCAATTGATGTCTTTTATGTCAAGAATTAAAGGTAAACTAGTCATCCGCTAAAATGTCCTAGTTTCATAATAAAAGGAAAACTAGAACGATAATCACATCCTAATCCCCAATAATTACAAAAAGTAAACAAAATTATGAAATATTCCAACATGTAATTCTTAAACTAAGTCATGCAAATCTAGATATTGTGGCCACAATTCCAAACCTACACATCTAACATGTTTAAGAAATTACAACATCACAATTATCTTTTCAAACATCTTGTGAAGGAAAGCACGCTTGTCTAATTTCATGTCATCTAACATTCCAATCATCATTTCTAATATCATAGCATAAATCCTACAAAAATTCATTCATAAGATTTACAAACAAATCTCAAGAAGATGGATTTTTCAACATGTCAACTTCCTAATACTCATCAACATCACATGACAATAAAATTTGGACAAGCATACAACATCATTGAAACATCAACATAATTTCATCATTGAACTTGACATGTTTATATCATTTATACAATCCATTGGAATTTACAATAGTGTGGCAGGTAAACGAGCAACAAGTTGCGCCGCAACCCCCTTTTGAATAGAAAACCCTAGCCTACTGAAAACAAAACCTTGGCCTTTAGGGGTCGACACATTGCTATGAATGACCCGTTGAACCCTGGTCAAGAAGTTCACCGCCCTCGTTGCTAGGAAACCAAATGTACTAAAGGCAAATGGAATAAAAACATGCTGATTATCCAGGCAGGCTTTCTCGTGTTTAGCAATCTTGCATGATTCCGCCCTTCACGCCGCATGTCTTGCAACAAATCCATTTCCCCGAAACGCAACCAAGGGGGACACTCCCGTAAGGTCCAAAATATTCAAGGCATAAGTATCATCTTAATCTAGATAATATGAGTGTTTAGCCCATAAGGCTAACAAAAACTACAACAAACATGATTAAACTAGCTAAAATCATGATTAAACTAATTAAACGTTCAAACCGAAAACAAGAAAGGAGAAGGTAAGATGGTTGGTTGATGATTCTTGAGTCTTCTATGGCTTCCAATGGCTTCTAATGGGTCCAAAAACACTCAAAATCAGTAATTCTTAGTGTAAATTTTCTCTAAAAACTCAACAAACCGTAATTAATGAGAATAAGGCCTTTTATAGCAATCTACAGATGTTCACTACTTGGAGCATAGTCGTGCTCGAGGTAGTGCTGGCAGCTACAGTGTTTTCATTTTCGCTCAAGCATTTTGCAGTTTCCGTTTTCAGCAAAATCTCGATTCCCGTCTCGATGTGGAAGGAGCACGACCGTGCTTAGACCAAGCGCGGTCGTGCTTAAGTCAAAATCACGGGCACAAGCTGAAGATGAGCGGCACTGCCTGAAGACGATCTCGGAAATGATTGAAGCACGGTCGTGCCTGGCTTGCGTACGGTCGTGCTCTTACCAATTTTCACGAGCACGCCCTTGTGCGCAGCCTGTGCTTCCGAGGAAACAGCTGGAGCACGATCGCGCTTGGTCTGAGCACGGTCGTGCTTTTGATCTGTGTTTCGTCAATTTCTCTTGAAAACGCGTATTTTCTCCGTACTTTTCTTTGGTGGTTTGTCTTGGCTGTAAAATCACAAAAACCACAATTTAGTACTTAAACTAATGAAATTACAACCAATTAATAACCAAATTTGGGTTAAATGTGAAGAATAAATATGTATATTTCTATACATATCAGCAAATACCAACAACAATTCTAACTATGCATTAAAAGTTCCTTTGCTCAAACTAGAGCTGATTTCAAAGGCTGGGAAATACGATTTAGAAATCATTTGAATACAGTTGATCACAACTTGTGGAGATCAATAGCTAATGGTCCTCACATTCCAAAACCATCTTCTAATCCTGATTTATACATGCTTTCATTGTTTATACACACAACACAACACAACACAAAGACATTCATAAGCATAAGCAAGTTCATACATACATTCATAAGCAACAACATATAAACAAAATATAAGAAACAACATACATTCATAAAGACATTCATAAGCATAAGCAAGTTCATACATACAACACAACACAACACAAAGACATTCATAAGCATAAGCAAGTTCATACATACATTCATAAGCAACAACATATAAACAAAATATAAGAAACAACATACATTCATACATGCTTTCATTAAAACCATAAGCAAAGTTCATACATACATTCATACATGTAACCCATTTTGACCCATAATTAGTTTAGCATTTATTCTAGCCTGTTTGGAACCATAAGCAACAACATATAAACAGCAGCAGCAATAACATATAAACAGCTGCTGTTGTTGTTATATTTATTACAATGTGTGTGTTTTTGTGGTCTTTATCAACTGTTTAACATACACATTTGAACACAGGTGTTGCTGCTGAAATTAGAATACATTTATTTAAAGAATGAAAACCATAAGCAAGTTCATACATACATTCATACATCTAACCCATTTTGACCCATAATTAGTTTAACATTTATTCACACACTCATCTAAACTACAACACACAACACATTCATACAATACAACACATTCATACACAACACAGCTCAACACAACACAACATATTCAACACACATTCATACAACACAACACAACACTCATATTTATTGTTTTTTAAACATCAAAACACACATGTGCTGCTGTTTATGTGTTGCTGCTATTTAAAAAACTGAAAGTTTTATAAGCAAAAATGGCCAAAAAATTCATACATGCAAATTCATACATTCTTAAATTGATACAAACATACAACACACACATTCATAGAATAATCACCACATTCAGATTACCCCCACCCCATATTCATACATTCATATAGCAACAACAACATAAACAGCAACAAACAACATAAACATCAAAAACAGCAAAAAATTCATACACATACACAAAGGTGAAGCTGCTGTTTATTGTATGAAGGTGTGTGTTTTTTGAAGTCTTTATCATACGAACATACAACACAAACCCCCGCCCTAAAATTGAACAAAAATGACATTTTTTAACCATTTTTCAGTTTTCACAGCACCAACACGCAACACAGCAGCAGCAACAAGTTTTTAACCCCCCCCACACACACATTCATATACACACACACATTCAGATTCAAACAGTAGCAGGTTTATCATCCATGAGCAGATTAAACAGCAGTAGGTTGAATTCAGATTCAAAAAGTTGTGTGTGCTGCTGTTTTATCATCCATGTGCAGCATCACAGCACAAACAAACACATTTATACTAACATACAAAACACACACGTTCAATAAACGCACACCTTCATACACACACATACAACAACAACAATATTCAGATACATGCATGCTTTAATACCACACACGTATTCACACAACACACATTCATACATTGATAAATTCATTCATACATGCTGCTGTATATAAACAATTGCAGCAACAACTGTTTAACAGATTCACACATCATCTGTTTTTAAAAAAAAAAGTTTTAAGTGTGTTGCTGCTGTATAGCATACCAACATAAACACACAGTTTCACCTATAATCAGCAGCAACAGCTTTTTTTGTATTTTTGGGAAGTAGTTATCACTCACAACACAACAACTGTATATAAAAAGTTGTTCATACACAACATAGCTCAACACAACACAAGACATTCAACACACATGCATACAACACAGCACAACACTTATATTTAGTGTTTTTAAACATCAAAACACACATGTGCTACTGTTAATAACTGTTGATGTGCAGCAGCAGCAAAAACTTTTTTTGGTGTTTTTTAGAAGTCATTATCACTCACAACACATACAAATACTAACCCAAAATTCATACATACACATTCATACATTAAACCAACTATTTTTTAAAGTCTTTATCATGCATTCATACATACACATTCATAAAACACAAATACACAACACACGTGAAGCTGCTGTTTCAAACACACACTCACACACATATGTGTTGCTGCTGTTTCAAAAACTCAAAGTTTTATATTTTAAAATGGCCCAAAAAGATTATATTTTAAAACACTTAGTGTTGTTGCTGTTGTAATGTGTTGCTGCTGTTTTAACTTTTTTAAACACAACACAATACAACAAACTTAAAAATCAGTATTTGTAGCATTAAAGGACTGTGCACAACTTGTATCACAAGCAAACACACAACTATAGGTGTAGAAGCTGAAAATGGTCCTTATTTTCATAAAATCGTACCCATGTGTTTGAAAAAGCAACATGTTTTATTCGGTGATATTGCACTGAACTTTAAAACTTTCTTACAACAGCTATCGGGTTTCAACTTACCCTTTAAAATAGAAAATTCCATTCAGATTGAAAATGCACAAAACTACATAAATAGAGTTGTGTCACCCCCTCGATTTTTTTCTCCTCCATTTCGCACAAGACTACATAAAAACAGTTGGCCCCTAAGGAAAAAGGTGTAACATTCACTTTGTAACAACATACATCAATGACTGTTCAAAAATGTATAATAGCATATAAACCAACATTCAACAAAGCAAAGCAATAAAGATGAGTTAAGTTATCAAAACAAGCTCAGTCCAGAACTGTTTAGATAAATTCAAATAAAAACACAGTCAAACCATAACTGAAACAAAAATGCTTAAAGAAAATCATAATTCAACATACCCTTGAAGTTTATTTTCGTGCACGAGTATGGGGTTGATATTCGGCGAATCGAACCTGAACTGGACTGTTGCTTGAGTTTCTTGCCTCTTCGTAGCCATAAACATCTATGTATCCAATACTATTACCGGCTGGAATTAAGGTGGAGACGGGAGGATGTTATAAACGCCATCTTGGCAAGGGATGCAGTTGATATGGATGATCAAAGCTGAGGAATCAATGGATTACCAGGAAGGCGGGTTGAGAGGATTCGATTGATGATCAGGGAAACAGGTTGAGAGGAATTGAATTTTGAAGAGGGAGGCGGGTTAAGAGAAAAAAACCCTAGAAGTATTCATTTTATAGTGTTGAAATTTTAAGGGATTTGTTCAATTACCGTTTTGCCCATCCAATCTTCTTATTAATATAGTATAGATATAGATAAATCTGAGGTTGTTGCATTCACTGCCTGAAAGCTGGAAACACACTGTTACTACTCTCAAGCAAACTCTTTCATTGAATGTTCAAGATCTGGATTACATTGTTACTAAAATTGAGTCATTGGCCATGGATGAACAATCTAGGAACTTGATTTCTAAGAAAGAAATGGAACAGTATGTGTTCAAAGGAGAAAAACCAGGACAACAAGCTCATGCATTTGTATCTACAGATGTTGACACAGTTGATGAACATTTTCAAAGGGATTGTTTCTTTGCAAGTTCAACTGAAACATCAAGTTTGAAAGATTTCTGTGAAGACGCTGCTAAAACTCCAAAAGGAAGAGTCAAAGCAATGAATGTTGAGAAATCTCAGGATGTTGTTAATATTGTACTAAAATCAGAACAACACAAGGCTGCATATGTTGCTTTTACTGCAAGTTTTCAAGCTTATCTGGGTAGTCAATTAACTCCAATGGAACTGATGGTCCAAGATTTGAATGCTATGCATCCTGATGATGTGGAAGAAATGTATATTCAATGGAATATGGTCATGATGGCTTATAGAACTCAGAGGCAGATGAAGTCAAACAGGAATTCTAACAAGCCAAGTTTGAATAAGAAGATTGGTTTTGATAAATCTAAAGTGGGGTGTTTCAAGTGAAATCTGTATGGACATTTCTCAAGATAATGCAATAATCCAGCTGCAAAGATCACACAGAACACTTTGACTTCAAATCAAGCTTCCACTTCTAATAGCAAACTTGAGAAAAATAAGGCAATGTGTGCGACTTATGATGGAGAAGTTGATTGGAGTGCATATGGTGCTAAAATAGAAAAGGAATTTGCTTTGATGGCTCAAAGTTTAGATGATGACAAAATACAAGGAGCTGAAATTAATGCAAGAAAGTATCCAGCACTTCCTGATGATGTTAAGGAAAATGTGTGTTCCAAAGCATGCCTGAACGAGGTAACTCATTACATAATCCATTCTTTTGTTGTTAATGACAGGTTACAGGCTGAAACTAAAAATCATAAGAAAGCCAAAGAATATCAAAAGGAAGTTGAAAAGAAAATCAAATCTTTAATAGAATATCTTAAAGAATCAAAAAATCAAGAATGAATTTTAAAAAACTCATTGAATATTTTTGAAGAAACATTTGTTAAAAGTCACTTGGAAGCATCCACATATAAACTGAAGTATGAACAGTTGACGTCAACCAAAGAACAAATGGAAAAGTGGATTTCTAGTCAAAAGGAATGAAAAAATGGTAATGGGTTGGGTTTTTCTCAAGTGGCATACAAAACCACACCTCCTCCTGTGAATTATGAGAAATTTCCAAGTGTAATGACCAACACATTACCAAATGACTTCAATCCTCATGATTACTCAACTGAAGCTCAATCTAAACTGATATCACTGGTTCAAAATTCAGATTCTTCTGATGATTCTAAAAGTTCAAAACTTAACAAAGAAGTATACATTGAACATGACACTGAGAAACTAAAAGAAGGTCACCCTGTTAAAATAACTCAGTATGAACCAAAACCAAAAAAGGTGTACCACCAAACCAAATATTTCAGTGGATTTGTAAAATTTGAAGATAATTCAATTAATGAATACTCAAACTTCTTTGTTGAGGAAGTTTAAGAGAAAGCAGAACTAAGAAACAAAGGTCAACTTAAAATGATTTATAATGACCAACAAGGTGATGTATGTGAAGGGTTTGGGTTTGATAATCCATATTTTAAAAGATACTTGAAACAACAAGAATCAAAGAAATCTTCAATTAAATTCAAATCTCTCTTATCTAACAACAGGTCATGATCCTGAAAATTCCGTTGCTCAATCTGAACTTAAAAAGAAAAATAAAAAGAAACAAAAGAAGAAAAAGAAGTCAAACTTTAATGTTTCTGTTGTTTCTGATTCTAACAAAGTTGATTTCGTTGGTCAAAGTTCTTCAAATGTCAATCTAAAAGTCAAACAAGTGTTCAAACCAAAAACCACTGTGAAATCATCTTAAGAATCAAAGCAATCACAAAGTTTGAAAACTGAAATCTATGAACAGAACACAAAACTTTGGTGTGAAAAGTGCAAACTGACAAATCATAATACCAAAGAGTGTTATTTTTCAAAGTGTTGTCAACTTTGTGATATGACAAATCACTCCATTGATGAATGTTACTTCAATAAGTGGTGTGAGATTTGTGGTAGAATGAATCACAACACTGATGAGTGTTACTACAAAGAGAGATCTAAATCTCACAAGAAGGTGATATCTAAGAAACCATTGTCATCTGAAAATGATGAGGGTTTCTATGATACATGGTCTCCAAGGAATATGAGAATGAGTGGTTCATCACAATTTCCAAATAAACAATTTGCAAAGTCTAAAATGAACATGATTTCAAGAATTGCATCTCATCCTCATTCAAAAGACAGTGTTAAAAGGAACTTGATCAAACAATTTCTTGATGAACCTGGACATTCTCATACTGTTCCTTCTCTTGTTGTGTCAAAACAAATGAAGTCAACATATGATTCAGCAAAACAACTTTCAAAACCTTATGTTCACAAAACTAAATCTAATGAGCTTCCAAGAGAATTAAACGATTGGTTTGAAGTGTTAATGAATCAATATGCTAAACTCAAATCTGATATGTATACTACATTTGGTTTGCAATGTGCATAACAAACTATTATTGATGAATTTGGAAAACCCAAAAC
This sequence comes from Tagetes erecta, assembly GCA_030867185.1. NCBI lineage: Eukaryota > Viridiplantae > Streptophyta > Magnoliopsida > Asterales > Asteraceae > Tagetes > Tagetes erecta. The sequence goes on along the minus strand of CM061489.1, from coordinate 37,244,767 downwards.
CACTATGGTTTGGGTTGATCGTTCTAACTGATTTTCTTCTTTGTGCAGGCACATCCACCTAGAGCTAAAGATAGTTTATGGATTGTGAATAGTGGTTGCTCAAGACACATGACAGGAAATCAACAGTTGATCGATAATTTCAAACAAAGAAAGGATCTTATGTTGCATTTGGTGATGGTGGAGGTTGGATCACTGGTGAAGGAACTGTCAGCAATGGATCACTGAGCTTTGACAATGTCAATTACTGTGTACAACTAAATTACAATCTATATAGTGTTACACAAGTTTGTGACAAGTCATACAAACCAATGTTTGATGACAGTTTCTGTTATATTCTGAAACCTGGATTCAAATACCTGAAGAGTGGATCCAAATGAAAGCTCAAAGACATAACATTATCTACATGATAGATATGAGTACTATGTCTGATAATAATCAAGAAACATGTCTAATTTCAAGAGCACCTAAGGACGAATCAATTCTTTGGCACAGACGTCTGGGACATACTCACTACAACAATATAAATAACTTGGTTAAACATGAACATGTTGTGGGAATTCCACAAAAGATGTTGTCTATCATTGATAAATGTCATGCATGCTTAAAAGGAAAACAACATCGAAAATCTCACAAGCCAAAGATTGTCAATTCAAATGACACACCTCCTAAACTTTTACACATGGACCTCTTTGGCCCAACAAATGTTTTGAGTCACTCAAAGAAACAATTTTGTCTTGTGGTGATTGATTATTTTTCCAGATTCACTTGGGTATTTTTTATGCATAAAAAGAGTGAAACTACAGAGCTCTTAAAAACTTTCATTACTAAAATTGAAAAGGAATTTGATTTGGAAGTCAAAGTAATGAGAAGTGACAATGGTACAGAATTCAAAAATGAAGTGTTTGAGTCTTTCTGTGCAGGTAAAGGAATTGATAGACAGTTTAGTGCTGCTAGAACTCCACAACAAAATGGAGTTGTAGAACGCAAGAACAGGACATTAATTGAAGCTGCAAGAACAATGCTAGCTGATTCAAAACTGCCTCTTACCTTTTGGGCAGAAGTTGTGTCAACTACTTGTTTTGTTCAAAACAGAAGTCTCATTGTCAAAGATCATCACAAAACACCATATGAATTGCTGTTTAAAAGAAAACCTCAAATTGGTTTCTTGAGATCATTTAGTTGTCCAGTTTCTGTGTTAAATACCTCTGACCAATTAGCTAAATTTGATGCAAAAGCTTGTGATGGTTTCTTTGTAGGATACTCTTCACAATCTATTGCATATAGAGTTTACATTTCAAAGCACAACATTATTGAGGAATCAATGAATATTGAGTTTCATGAAAACTTTTTTCCAAAAATCATAAATGGTCCAGCTTGGTTATTTGACATAGATGCTTTGACAAATTCATTGAATTCTAACTCAAATGATGGTTTTGCAGGTTCAAACTCAAAGGAAGATTCAGATGATGAATTCATTGTACCTTTTCCTTCAAGATATCCAGATTTATCAAATCCAGATATTCATGCAAACTTTGAAGAATGTGTTCCATCGCCAGATCCATCAAATAACACCATAAGTGCAACTGAAGATCTGATTCAAAATGATGAATTGAAGCTGATGACGGATACAACTATTTTCATAATTCACCTCATGAATTTGATCCATCCATTCAAACCACAACCATTCAAGACTTCAATTATACAAATTTGGAAGATGAGGTGGTTGTTGAACCTGTTCCTACTTCAAGGATACTTAAATACCATCCTCAATCGAATATAATTGGAAGTGTGAATGAAAGGATCCCAAGAAGTAAGAATGAAAATGCTAATGTTTGTCTATACTCATGCTTTTTATCTCAAACTGTACCGAACAACATCTCTGAAGCTCTTAAAGATTCAAGTTGGATTGAAGCTATGAAAGAAGAGCTTCTTCAATTTCAAATTCAGAATGTTTGGTCATTGGTTAACTTACCTGATGGACAATATGCCATTCGTACCCGTTCGTTATATCGAAATAAATCAGATGAACGTGGCATTGTCATCAGAAACAAAGATAGATTAATAGCTCAAGGATACACACAAGAGGAGGGTATTGATTATGAGGATGTGTTTGCACCTATGGCAAGACTTGAAGCTATCAGATTATTTCTTGCATATTCTGCATACATGAACTTTACAGTGTATCAAATGGATGTCAAATGTGCTTTCCTATATGGTGTCATTAATAAAGAAGTGTATGTTCAACAGCCTCCTGGATTTTAAGACAAGGAATTTCCTCTCAAAGTGATGAAACTTGACAAAGCTCTTTATGGCTTACATCAAGCACCACGAAAGTGGTATGAAACATTGTCATCTCATCTGATGCAAAACGGATTTAAAAGAGGCAGAACTGATCAAACTCTCTTCCTTAAACGAAAGAACAAAGATCTTCTCTTAGCTCAAATCTATGTTGATGACATTATATTAGGATCCACAAGCAAAGAGCTTTGCATAGAATTTGAATCTATCATGCAGTCAAAATTTCAAATGAGCTTGATGCGTGTAATATATATATAAAATAAATACCTAAAAACACCTAGTTCTAAAATTTATAAAACCTAGACGAACTACTAAATCACACACAACCGGCAGTGGACCGGTCGAATGTAATATAGTGAAACGTAAGTCCGGGTGTCGACCCACAGACTCTATATACTACGCTAAATTAACTAACTAAGACTCAACTGACATGACACGAACTTTAATTAGAAAGATTATTTGGAAGGGGGGTTTACTGCTAAAAATAGAAACTTACTAAAAATAGAAACTTTCTAAAAATAGTAACTTGATAAAAAAAACTCACGAATTAAAAGACGGATTTAAAACAAAGAAATGAAGATGAACCACCTAGGCTAGAATCATCATTAACCTCAATTATCGCTCACGTTGGACTAATGGTTATGGAACCGGGATCTAAACCTATTCACTTAAAAGCTTCCCTAATTAAGACCCTCGACCCTTTTCGAGAAGAAACCTAAAGGATAACTATTAAGTTATTAGCACACCGGTTACGGGATTAAGTTTCCTCACAGTTACCTAATCATGTTACGCTTAATTGACCCACACTAAAGACCTATCTCACGATATAATCCTTAAAGCCATTTGAACCCAATCATTCGATTTAACAAGCAAGGTTGGTAATTGACACTAAGCCGGAATTTTCACAAAAACCTAAACCTAGCAAATCAAGCAACCAAGACTTATTAATAACCTATCACCTCACGGATATCTAGGTTAGCTACACATTATTATCGATTTCACTAATATATTTAATCCTATGGTTTTATTGCAAATCAACCATAATTAATCACAATGCAAGTTAATGACTAAAACGAATCCTATTACGTGACATAGACAATCACCAAGAACACGTGGATTAAAAATACCAATTCTATCAATTCAAACATATATAATGCATCAAACAGTTATAAAGATTCAAACTTTAATTAAACGTAAACCATAAACCAAAAGTTAATCCAACACAAGTTCAAAATAACGTCAACGAATCAACCTCAAGCCTAGATGGTTCTACGAGTTTAGCCAATCACAATCATACCAACAAACGCAAATTCAAAAGTAATGAACATGATTAAAATAAACGAAAACGAAAGAACGAAGTAACCCGAGTGATCCAAGATGCAATCTTCAATCCCACGAGCTTCCGACACGTTGTTTCGTCTTCGTAGCCTCCAAAAACACCTCCAAAATGCTATTTTTCGTCTCCCATTCGTACCTGGAGGCTAGGGTTTAAGTTAGAGGAGTTTATATAGTGAAACGGGCCAAAAACGCGTCAAAATAACCCTTCCACGCCACGCCACGCGGTGAGAAAAGGGGGGCTGGCCGCGTAGCGTCTTGACCCCCTTTTTCTGATCCAGATTTTTGTTTTCGCGCTCCGGTTCGCTCGTAACTCCGTTTCGCTCCCCGTTTTTTCCTACGGATTCGATTTTTCACGATCTATCCGTTTCTTTATCAACATGGGACCTAAAAAACGCAAAAACATTAGTTGTGCCAAAAATGATATAAAACGTAACCGAAACGACACAAAATGCAATCAAACACAACTAGGGATTTATGTATAATTTATCCTTTATCAAATATCCCCACACTTAACCTTTTTCGTCCCTGAAAAAGCATGCACATAGAATCATAACTAATTAAGCATTCAACATTTCGTCACAGTTTTCAAACAAGAAACAAATCCAGATAAACAACGGTGCGTTTTATTTAAACACCCTAACACTAGCCAATTAAGTTTCCCCTTATGTTTAATTTAAATTTAATTAGATCATTTATCTACATGGTCTCACACAGAGGAAGAATAGGTCAGCCCAATTAATTGTTGCTTGACGAGGCACCGGATAAACCACAAAGGTTTTCCTACCAAAATAACCTAAAGAACTTAACTAAGCTAAAGACTAGTGCCATATTAGGGTGGATTTTGATGGATGAATTTTGTGGGTATAGACTGTTTATTCTTTTTTTTTCATAAAACAAGATCACCTCACCCAGGGGTGTCGTATCCAAGTCGCTATCCCGGAGGTAGAGCACATGAGGTCTTGGATCACTTGCCTTATATTTTTCATTTTTTTTCATTTTTTTTTTCTTTTGATTTGGCTACTTTGAGCTCTTTTATTTAGCAGCTACTTTGAGCGCTTTTCAGTACTATACCCGGTGGACATTTTATTTGCGGATGCGCCACTTCTTTCACAAGAAGTGTGTTATAATCCTAAAATGGCACTACCCCTTAACCTATTTAAGTTCTAAAGCCTAAAATGGTGCCTAATTTAGTTTAGTTAAGGCCTTCCTAATTCTCCTAAGATGATGACCCACGAGATTCACGACAATTACTTTTCAATTAAAAACACTTAAGGAAACCATCTCAGCTAATTGGGTTACCAAAAGTTTATCCAAATTCATCTTTGTTAAAAAACAACAACTCATTTGAAAACCAAAATCAGTTTCCTATCATTTTCTATTAAAGTGCACAACTTAAACAAAGACATTTTTCAATTTTTTTAATTTTTTTTTGGATTTTTTATGACTCTATAAGACTCAAACCAAACAACTAAGACTCAGAAATGACTATTTCTCATCCCCACACTTAAGTTCTACATTGTCCTCAATGTAGAGATAGAAAACATCTAAAAATAAAAACAAAAATGCAAAAATAAAAGATAGAAGGTGAATTGGAAAAGACTTAGCTGGTTATTTGCAAAATGCGTATGCTCCAAGTCTTCGTTCCAACTGCAGCTTCGATCGTATAGCATTTCGGTCGCAATCGAGCTTCACACCGACACTCTCGAGCTCCTCCTTTATCTTCACAAATACAAACTCACCCGAATGGAGATTGAGTACGGGTGAGAATGATTTAAACCTGCAAAAACAAAACAAAATACCCGAGCGTAACACTGACTCGACAAAAATAAAATAAAATAAAAAATAGAAATAAAAATAAAAATTTCGACTCAATATACAAACTCTACAAACCAATGAGAAACCTCCCCACACTTGGCGTTTAATCAGGAGGTTTCTCTTTGATCTGGACCCTATCTAACCCGTTCAATTCCACACGGTCCACAAACACATTTTGAAAATCAAAAGTAGAATTGAAAATAATTTTGAAAATAAATTTAAAAGCTTTAAACGGGTCAGACCACCAACATTTATACTTACCTGGAAAGAACCGGATGCATGGCAAGTATCGTGAAGACTGGTCATGCTTGCACTTCAACGGCTTCTTCTTCCCTGCAGACCATCTTCTGACTTGCAAAAGGCTTCGACTCACAGGCTTCTTCCTTGCTTCCTCCTGAGGTTTTGAGGATTCCTCATCATTTACCTCTTCCTCAGGCTCATTCAGCTCTTGACTCATCCCCACACTTGGCGTTTGATTATATACTAAACCTTCGAGAATCTTCAAATCGCCAAGTGGTTTAAACTCTCCATCATCATAAAAAGGCAGGTCCACCAGTTCAGCAGCAAACTCATCCTCCCAAGATGGAACTGTTACCTCCTTCATATCTTCCTCCTGTACCCCCTGCATCTCATCAAACTCACAAAACAATTGTGAAATATCAAAAGAATCCGAAGATTCAAATGTATCACATGAAGAGTCAAATAGTTCAGGAATATTAAAACAAATTGAAATTTGGTCAGAACACTTACCTGTTTCGGAAAGATCTTCTTCATTATCCAATTTTTCATCGGTATACTCCACTTTCTGTTTCTCGTCATCAGTGGAGTTATCCGGTTCTTGATCGGCTTCGCATGTTGTCATCCTTAGATTAGCCAGTTCATCCGTAAGCCTCCCATTTTCTGCCAGATAATGAAGTTTCTCTGCCGAACTTAGTGTGTGCCATCGAGTGTTCATGACCTCCTGCACCTTCATTAGTTCTTCTTTCATGCTCGAGCACTTGTTCATTTCTACTTTCTCTTCCTGACAAACTAGAGGTGGGACTTCATCGTCCATTTTCGTCTCCGAATGTACTTGGAATTCCTGCAAAACCTCATTCTCACAAGACAAGTGTAAAATATCTTGTGGTTCAGAAATAATATTACAAGATTCAGAACAGAATGTAGAAAATGAGTTATCATTACCTGATTTTTGCTGCAGCTGCTCATGTTGAAACTCCTCTTCATTTGACCTCCTCATGATATCCTTTAGAGCCTTATTAGTATCTTCCATCATCAACTGGCTCTGCAAGAAGTTATCATGTTCTACTAACGCTCTCTGAGTGGTGGCTTTATTAGCAACTAACTGGGTCAACAACTCTTCTATCCTACTCAAAGCACCATCACTACCCCTAGTAGAGTTGCTTTCAAAAAATTGACCACTATGATCCGAGTGTGGAAAATATGGGTCAATAGGATCCACCTGTGATGAATATGACTGCACATGCCCAAAAGAGTTAGCAAAATGAGGTGGTGCCGAGGACCTCGTATATTGTGGACATAGACAAGTAAAGTGAGGTCCTCCGCAAATTTCACACATATTTAAATAACAAGAAAGACTCGATGGGGAGGAAAAACAGAGAAAAATAATACTAATCCTACGACTCAAATAAACAAGCAAATAGCACGTGTATAGCAGTTAAGACTCAACAAAGTTAATTAACGCAATTACCAAGAGTCCCCGGCAACGGCGCCAAAAACTTGATGCGTGCAATATACATATATAAAATAAATACCTAAAAACACCTAGTTCTAAAATTTATAAAACCTAGACGAACTACTAAATCACACACAACCGGCAGTGGACCGGTCGAATGTAATATAGTGAAACGTAAGTCCGGGTGTCGACCCACAGACTCTATATACTACGCTAAATTAACTAACTAAGACTCAACTGACATGACACGAACTTTAATTAGAAAGATTATTTGGAAGGGGGGTTTACTGCTAAAAATAGAAACTTACTAAAAATAGAAACTTTCTAAAAATAGTAACTTGATAAAAAAAACTCACGAATTAAAAGACGGATTTAAAACAAAGAAATGAAGATGAACCACCTAGGCTAGAATCATCATTAACCTCAATTATCGCTCACGTTGGACTAATGGTTATGGAACCGGGATCTAAACCTATTCACTTAAAAGCTTCCCTAATTAATACCCTCGACCCTTTTCGAGAAGAAACCTAAAGGATAACTATTAAGTTATTAGCACACCGGTTACGGGATTAAGTTTCCTCACAGTTACCTAATCATGTTACGCTTAATTGACCCACACTAAAGACCTATCTCACGATATAATCCTTAAAGCCATTTGAACCCAATCATTCGATTTAACAAGCAAGGTTGGTAATTGACACTAAGCCGGAATTTTCACAAAAACCTAAACCTAGCAAATCAAGCAACCAAGACTTATTAATAACCTATCACCTCACGGATATCTAGGTTAGCTACACATTATTATCGATTTCACTAATATATTTAATCCTATGGTTTTATTGCAAATCAACCATAATTAATCACAATGCAAGTTAATGACTAAAACGAATCCTATTACGTGACATAGACAATCACCAAGAACACGTGGATTAAAAATACCAATTCTATCAATTCAAACATATATAATGCATCAAACAGTTATAAAGATTCAAACTTTAATTAAACGTAAACCATAAACCAAAAGTTAATCCAACACAAGTTCAAAATAACGTCAACGAATCAACCTCAAGCCTAGATGGTTCTACGAGTTTAGCCAATCACAATCATACCAACAAACGCAAATTCAAAAGTAATGAACATGATTAAAATAAACGAAAACGAAAGAACGAAGTAACCCGAGTGATCCAAGATGCAATCTTCAATCCCACGAGCTTCCGACACGTTGTTTCGTCTTCGTAGCCTCCAAAAACACCTCCAAAATGCTATTTTTCGTCTCCCATTCGTACCTGGAGGCTAGGGTTTAAGTTAGAGGAGTTTATATAGTGAAACGGGCCAAAAACGTGTCAAAATAACCCTTCCACGCCACGCCACGCGGTGAGAAAAGGGGGGCTGGCCGCGTAGCGTCTTGACCCCCTTTTTCTGATCCAGATTTTCGTTTTCGCGCTCCGGTTCGCTCGTAACTCCGTTTCGCTCCCCGTTTTTTCCTACGGATTAGATTTTTCACGATCTATCCGTTTCTTTATCAACATGGGACCTAAAAAACGCAAAAACATTAGTTGTGCCAAAAATGATATAAAACGTAACTGAAACGACACAAAATGCAATCAAACACAACTAGGGATTTATGTATAATTTATCCTTTATCAGAGCTCAATCGATGAAATGAATTTCTTTCTTGGATTACAAGTTACTCAAGCAAAAGAAGGAATTTTTATAAATCAAGAGAAATATATCAAGAAGATTCTTAAAAAATTATCTTTTGAAGATGTTCAATCCTTAAGAACACCACTTGACAAAGCTAACAAGTTAGAGCCAGATGAAAGTGGAAAATCTGTGGATCAAACATGCTATCGATCATTAATTGGCTCTTTGATGTACCTGACTTGTTAGGGCTCGTTCCTGTTAGAAGATTTACTTTGTTCTTTGTTTATACAAGTTTGTATAGTTTAGGGTTAATTTTGTATTATCCCTAAGTAGTGATGCATAAAGCATGTTGCTAGTATGTGTTAGAGAGAGAGTCGAGATCACCAATATACACTTAGAGAGAGAAACTGTGTGTGTGATTGTATTCTCCTCCACCATTGTACTACAGCTATTGCTTTGATCATCAATACAAGAGAATTATTTAGTAATGGATTGTGTTGTTGATTGAATTGTTGTTATTGTATGTTGATCGTTCTGATTTGTGGCAGTATCGATCCAATTGAACCTATCAATTGGTATCAGAGCTATTGGTACTGTGTGTTCTTCGCTGTTCATCAAGCAAAAACACATCAATAATGCTCAAATCACGATCTGAATGATCTGTTGATGGTTTTAGATCTGATTCATCTTCATAATCATTTCTAATTCACAACAATTGTGTAGATTCCATCAGATTTCATCAGATCTGAGGAATTAAGAAGATATTGAAAATTACTGTTCGATCGATTTTTGCTCAAAATTCATCGAAAAATGATCATGTTTTGGATTGATTGATATAGGAGATTGATAATAGGTATAAATCACTGCTTGTGTGTGATTTTTGGATGACTTGGACAAGTTTTGTTAAAATTCAGAAAAATTTGTATGAAGATGTTGATGAAGATGATGAACAGGTTGAAGATGAACCAGACGGGTGATAAATTTGACTTAGACAAATCTTTGGACTTAGTTTTTGAACAAAATTAGGTTCCAGTGTAGACGGGTGAAGTAATTTGTCTAGACGGGTGAAGAATTATCAAGTAAAAGTTGTGTACTGTTGTGCATGGTGAAGCAACTGTTCAGCCGGGTGATCAACTCTACAGCCGGATCAACTTGTTACTGTTCAGCCGGGTCATTATCTGTTTCAGCCGTGTCAAGTATTGCCAGGTGAAAATTTTGACAACTGTTCAGCCGGGTGATTCTTTCTTTTTCAGCATTGTCAAGTTTTGCCGTGTCAAGTTATCACTATTCAGCTGTGTGACTTTCATCTAGCCGTGTGATTATTCAACCGGGTGACATTGATCAGCCGTGTGAAGATTTTACTGTTTGAAGATTTGCAACTGTTTAGCCGTGTGACTTCATATTTACACTGTTCAGCCGGGTGAAGAAGAAGATTCACCGTTCAGCCGTGTGAAGTTTTCACTGTTCAGACGGGTGACTTATTTCAAGCCGTTTCAAACTTTATTATCTTTACTTATTACTGTTTAGTTTCTTTACATCTTAATTCTTCATTTAAAATAGTTTTTACTTTTAAAATTTTAATTGTTTCTTTTCAAAAATCAAGAAAAACACAAAAATATTTTTTTTTAAATTCAAAAAATGGCACCTATTGATGATTCTGATAATCGTGTACCAAGATTGGTTAATCGTGCAGATTTCAAGAACTGGACAATCAGATTGAAACACCATATATGCTCTATTGATAATGATTTGTGGAAGTCTATTGATAAAGGTCCTCATATTCCTACTCAGACTGCTCCTGATAGTGCAAGCACTTACATAAAAGATTCAACTGAACCGCATCCTGAAGATAATTTACAAGGTGAAGACTTACGAAAGGTCAAGAATGACAGTAAGGCTTATTCCTTAATGTGTAAAGGCTGCCGCTTCAAGTGATGTCAAGACTGGATGCTTATCAAACTGGCTACACATTGTTCAAAGCATTAAAATCAATCTGTGAAGGAGGAGAACAGCTAAGAAGTCTCAAGAAGCAGAAACTGAAGAGACAATTACAACTGTTTGAGCATATTGCTGGAGAATCTGTACACCAGATGATGAACAGATTTGTGCATCTAACAACTGAGATGACAAATGTTGGTGCAAAGACAGATCTTCAAGACTTGAATGATAGACTATTGTGTGCTCTTCCATCCTCATGGAAACAAATAGTGACTTTGCTGAAGCGTACATAAAAGTTTCCAATGGACTTAGATCTTCTTATCGCAAAGATTGAAGAAGTCGAAATTTATGAAAGTTCAAGAAACACTGACAGATCAGGTTGTTATGCTCAGTATAAGTTTGTGGTGAATCCTTCTAATACAGTTGAGAATGCTTTTCTTGCTCAAGATGTTGTTAAAACTGATGATGAGGGTGATTTATTTGTTGGTGCTAGCTTTTACACTGATTTGTCATATCAATAAAGTTCACCAATTTACTCTCAACCTCAATCTCCACCAAGAGTTCAAGTTCAGTCTGTGAAATCTCAAGTAGAAAATCAAAGTTCAAGTTCAACAGTTCAAGAAAAAGTAAAAGATGTGATGAACATCTTGTTACAAGATGATGAGACTAAGAATGCATTTACTGCATTCATGGCAAGCTTCCAAGCTTATCAGGGAAGTCATTTGACTCAATTAGATGTTGTTCTTCAAGAACTATTTGAAATGGATCCTGATGACGTTGAAGAGATGGACTTAAACTGGCAAATGGTTATGGTTGCATATCGAACTCAGAAACATGCGTATGTGAATCGTAGCTACAAGCCAAATGCAAACACGACAGTTGGTTTTGAAAAGTCAAAGGCCAGATGTTTCAACTGTAACTACTATGGTCATTTTTCGAGGGAATGTAAAGCTCCTAAGAATCTGAATTATAATGGTCAAGAGAGTTCAACTGGACAGAATCAGAATCAAGGTCAAAGTCAGAATTCAACGCAGTCTTCAAGCTATCAAAACAGAAATAAACATTTCACTCAAAAGGCATATCAAAGTCTTCCAATGCCAGAACTGAAAGATGAAGGTAAAAATCCTGAAGATCAGAACAAAGCACTAGTGGTCAGTGTCAAAGATGGATATGACTGGAGTGCGTATGCGGAACAGTTTACATCTGATCTTACTTCTAGTTTGGCACTTGTCTGTGAAATTAAGGAAGACGACTGGTCTGAAGAAGGGGATTTTCAAGTGGTCAATGAAATCAGTGAAGATTCTGAAGACTATGACTGGAGTGCAAAGTCAGATCCAACTGAAGAATCTGAATCAGAGATTGCTCTTATGGCTACATCTGAAGAGTCTTTCACATCTGCTGAAACAAATCAACCAAAGGTTAGTATAGAATTACCCCCTAACTATGTTCCTTTACCTGACGATGTGAAAGGTAGGTTATGTTCTGAACAATGCATTAAACAAGTGGAACATTATCGAACTCATTCATTTAAAATTGGTGACAAATTAAGTAAACATGAACAACTTCATGAACAACTTAAAATTGATTACAAAATTGCTAATGAAAAGATATTGTCACTTAAAGAATCATGGAACAAAACCTTGAAGGAACTGGAACTTTCAAATAAACAATTGGAAGAAATGACCAAGAACTTTGAACTAGAAAAGATTGCTCATGCAGCAACTCAAGTTGAATTGACCAAAATGAAAAGTTCAAAAGCAATTCTAGCAAAGTTGATAAGTGATAGAAAAGAAAACAGAACAGGATTGGGTTTCACACATGAACCAATGCCTAAATCAATCAGTAAAACTTTACCAGAAAACTTTAATGAATTTGATCATTCACCTGAAAATGAACAAAGATTCAAAGAAATTAAAAGAAGCAAATCTGAATCCGAAGGGTCAGAAGTGTTAATCAAAAGTTTGAAAGAAGATGATAGTGTGACTGTTGAAGCTGATGATGAAGCAAGTAACAAATCTGATCCTATTCTGGTGCAACTTGTTGAATATCCGGAACTAAATCCAAAACCAGCAGAAACGGTGAAGGATGAAGCAGAATTCTTGGGTTACAACGATCCAAACTACATCAAGTGGAAAAACGAGCAGAAAGATCGTGTTGCTGATCAGCTGATCAAACAAGAAACAGTGAAGAAGACTGAAGTTTCGAAAGCAAAGGTTCAGAAACCGAAATTGTCAAACAATCAATCTGAAATGAAACAGTCAAAAGGTAAAAAGGTCATAACATCAAATGACAACACCCAAGCTCAAGTTGTTAAAACTGAAACTGTAAAACCTGCGACAAAGAAAGTGTCTAAAATCAAACCAATCAGATTTGTGTCAGCAGGAACATTTGATATGAATTCATCTCATGGTAACCAAATAAATTCTAAGATCAAATCTAACTCTGGTCTGAAATCAGGTTCAGGTCCTAAGACTTCCGCTGTCAATGATAAAAGATTTGAATCAAAGAAGGTAACTAAGCATGATGTTTCAAAATCGAATCAAGTTCCCAAACAACCAAAATTTGATAATAAGAAATCAAAGTCACAACCACAATCTCCACAAAAGAACCACGTTAACTTTAAAACGAACAAGTTTGTTAATGAATCACGAGTTGGTTCAACATCTAAAGTTAACAGTCGGCTCTTTAAGATCAGTAAGAAACACTGTGAGATTTGTGATCGTTATAACCATGCTACTGTTGAGTGTTTCTTTAACAGGTACTGCAATTACTGTGATAAACGAAACCACTCTTCAGAAGAATGTTTTTATAACAAGTTTTGTGAGATATGTGAAAGGAGAAATCATGACACTGCAGATTGTTTCTTTAGGAAAAACTCATCAAGAGAAATGACTTATTTTCCGAATTTTCAAAGAAATCAATCTATTGGTTTTCAAAAATCAAACCAAAGTCATTCTCCTGATTTGAGACCTTTCAAAAGAATCAATTCTGAATTTAAGGAAATGTCATCAAGAAATCAGCTGGTTAACAGTTTTACGCCAAGAGCTTTGATGGTTCGAAATCAAAGATTTGAAAACAACCTTGATCCTAAGGAAACATTTTCACCTTTAAGAAGAAAGCAAACAAATCAAGCCAGTGGCAGAAACAGTTTTCAACCAAATCTCTCAAATGAATCAGATTTTAATAACTTACATTATCAACAAGTTACTGTTACAGATAGATTCGGAAAACCCAAGACCATGTGGGCCTGGGTTAACCAAACTAACTAAGTAACTGTTGAATTGCAGGTGCGCCCTCGAAGACCTATCAACTCGTGGTTCGTTGATAGTGGGTGCAGCCGGCTTATGACAGGCAACCATGCCTTGCTTCAAGATTTTAAGCAAAAGAATGGTACACATGTTGCATTTGGAGGAGATGCTGGTGGAAAAATCACTGGTGAAGGAACTGTGTCAAATGGGATTATTAGCTTTGATAAAGTCAACTACTGTGCCCAGTTGAACTTTAATTTGCTGAGTGTATCTCAAATTTGTGACAAATCATATTCAACAGTATTTGATGATTCTTTTTGTTACATACTCAAACCAGGTTTTAAGATTGACAATGAATGGGTGATAGTTAAAGCTCCAAGAGATCGAGACGTGTACAAGCTTGATATGTCTCAGATCGACGTTGAAACCGAAACCAGATGTCTCATTGCTCATGCATCAAATGATGAGAGTCAGCTTTGGCATAGACGCCTGGGCCATTCAAACTTCAGAAACATGAATAAACTGATGACTGGAAATCATGCTGTGGGAATACCTTCAAAGAAATTCTCAACAACTGATCTCTGTCCAGCATGTTTGAAAGGAAAACAACACCTAATGTCTTTTAAGTCCAAGCTAGAAAACTCCATTTCAAAGTCCTTACAGATGCTACATATGGATCTTTTCGGACCAACAAATGTTTAAAGCATCGGAAAGAAGTCTTATTGTTTAGTCATCATCGATGATTTTACTAGATTTTCTTGGGTTTATTTCTTGCATGTTAAATCTGAAACTGCTGAGTTGTTAAAAGAATTCATTATCAAAGTTGAAAATTAGTTAGAGTGTAAAGTAAAAATCTTGAGAAGTGACAATGGAACCGAGTTTAAAACTTCTAATGTGGACTCGTTTTGTGCAGAAAAAGGAATTGCGCGTCAATTTAGTGCTCCAAGAACTCCTCAACAGAATGGAGTCGCAGAACGGAAAAATCGGACACTAATCGAAGCCGCAAGATCCATGCTCGCAGATGCCAAAATCCCTATCACATTCTGGGACGAAGCTATTGCTACTGCCTGCTTTGTACAAAACAGGACATTATTGGTTCAGGATAAACATAAAACGTCTTATGAGTTATTGTTTGGAAGGAAACTGAATATTTCATACTTGAAAGCATTTGGTTGTCCTGTGTCGATTCTAAATTTAAGTGATCATCTCGGTAAATTTGAGTCAAAATCTAAGATGGCTTTTTCTTAGGATATTCATCAGTTCAAAAGCTTATTGGGTTTTTAACAGCAAAACGAATGTTGTTATTGAAACTATCAACGTTAAGTTTTTAGAAAATTCGTTTCCGTCAGTGGCTCATGGTCCCGAATGGATGTTTGATTTAGATTCGTTATCAAAATCTTTCAACACTAACTTATTTGATTTTTCAGGAAAAACGAAGAAAGAATCAGGAGATTTAGGATATTTCAGTGATGATTCAGATAATGATGATGATAATGAACTCAATTCTTAGTATCCGTTTATGTCATTTCACAATCCTAATAACCTGTCTCCAAATCAAGCTCCGGGTCCATCTGGTTCTCAAGAAGATCAGGAACCAAACAATATTGAAGATGATGTGAATCAACAAAATTCTCCTAATGATGGTGGATCTGTTCAAAATCAACCATCATTTGATCCAAATGTTGAAGTAGTTCCAGAAACATTTGATTACTTCATCAATTCACCAGAACAAGTTCCTAATTTCACTCCGCATACTTTTACAATTTTACAAGATCTACCGAGTCTAATCTGGAGACTCAAGTACAATGTGAAGAAATTCCAACTCACCTTGTGCATAGGAATCATCGTATCTCTCAGATTATAGGTCCTTTGAATTAAAGAACCATGAGAAGTCAGACTGAACATGCAAACGTTTGTCTTTATTCATGTTTTTGTGACATCTGCCCCGAAACCCGAATCCGAATGCCTGATTTGAACCCCAAGTCATCAAACTTTAATGTACTTGTATTTATGTTTATCTAAAAATGTAACGTTCGTTATGATTAACAATAAATACGTCGGACTCTACGTTATCTTATCTCATTTAATCGATCGTTTTTACCTTGCAAAAATATCTACGTTGACCAATTTGTTACTAAGATATAATAAATTAAATCTCAAAATAAATATATGTATTTATAGTGTATAAAAGAGATTTAAATAAAACTTGTTAAACAAAAACGTCCCTAAATCACGGAATAGTCACTTAATGTCGTAAACGAGCTAAAACCATAAAAACGTCACTTATATAATTGTTACGTTTCAATTTAGTTAAGTTTGATAGTTAGTATAAGTTAAAAACTAACTTTGGGCCAAAAGTGTATATTCTGAAACTTGTATTAAAAGTATTAACTTAAAGTAAGCAACCCACTAAAAGAACAAGGACTAAAGGTGTAAAAATTTATAAAATCCCCCCTCTGCTGATCGCATTTCCGGCAGCCCCTATCGCCGTTTTCCGGCCACCTGCATTTTCCGGCGAGCCTAAAACTCGCGTTTAACCATTCCAAAATTACCGTAAATCATTCCAGATCTTTTCTAAACTATATTCGAATCTTTCTGTTAACCAAAAACGCGTAATCACGGCTTCAAATAAACCGAATCAAATCTTTGATTTTATTTCAAAATTTCATTCCTTGAATTAAACCTTCAATCAACGAATTAAACCCCCCCATATCTTTATCTATACTCGACTAACATAAATCAATTACCAATTCATGACCACAATCACCGAAACCATAAGAACAGTCGACCGAAACTCTAAACTCCGGCGACTATACCAATCTCCACTTTCCGGTCACCAATTCAGGTAATTTTTGTTACGTTTTAATCCTCTTGATCATTTGAAACTATCTAACACATCAATTTAACCTTAAATCAGTTCCAGATACACGAATTGTGCATCAAACCGTCGCATTCTTCATTACCTTCGAACCTGTATCAAACGTTAATCAACAAGTAAGTTTAATACATTGAATTAGGGCTCATAGTGTTCATATGGGTTTTATGGGTTATAATATGTTAAAACAACTAAAAACCCAATAATTTCAACAAATGCGCGCCTAGTTCAGCGGTTTCACCATGTTTAATTGTAACTGTGGCCGAGGGTTCGAAACCTCTAGCCTACAACTGATTTAATTTTTATTTTAAGTCTTTTTAATCATGGTTAACATTAAACTTTAATTACAAAACAACTAATATGTAATATTCTTTATATTAAATACATTTTAATGTTTATAAAACTTATTAATTCTATATTCAAACAACCATATATTTTTATAAGTATTTGAGTGATACAAATGTTTAAAATAAAATACAAAAATACTTATACAAATATTTATTCAAATACAAAAATACTTATGAAATATAAATATTTATCTAAATACGAAAATACGACTATGTTTTGAATCAAAAATCATAATTATAAATTCAAAACCCTAATTTCTTAAATTATAATTTAAAACACTAATTCCCAATTTTAATCTAAATTCTAAATCCCAAATCCGAAACCCTAGACCTCGGATTTGTGATTCTTGTTTCTGTTGTTTGTTTCTAAGTTAGGGTTTTATCCCAAATATTTAGGTGGTACCGATATTTGGAAGACTCTCGGTTCGTTATAGTTGCGTTATTTTTCGGTTGTATTTGCTTATTAAGGTGAGTAAACTCAATTTCCCCTTTTTTCTGTTTTATTTTTTGGGGCTGAAACATGTGTTCTATACGATGCTATGGTTTCTTTTTGTTTCTTGTTTCTTTTTCAAAAATGAGATCATTTAATATGTTAATCTAGTTTGGCCGCTTGATGCAATCTTATGTGTTAGGAATAGAAATTATATTATTTGTAATTTCCCCGTATGATATTAGCGCTAATGGCTTGACAAGCCCACCTACACTAATGGCCTGATAGGTGATTAGACCCGGCGATTCTTTTGTTGATTCATAGGTTGGATTCTAGTTGCTAAACGAGATGCTTGTTACTAAGTTGCTATGTCCCTCAAAGATGCTAAGAATATTTATTGATAATTTATACAACGAGATGGTTCAATGACGGTTACTTGTCGGTTCAATAAATGTTATCAATAAATGTAACACGGTTGATTCTATGTTGATTCTATGGTCATGGTTGAATGATATAATGATATTGCTATACACATAAAACTTGCGTGACATATTCATATTGATCTCGGATTTCATATTACGTATTATCAATTGTGTTTTTACTCACTAGCTAATTATTTAGCTAACTTATTTTACACATGTTTCAGGTAGCATTTGATTCGTTTATGCTTTACAAGACACATAGGATTGCTTTTGGACCTAGAATAAAAGTTAATTAAATAGCTTTGATTATTGGTTTTTACTTTCGTATTTAAGACTATTTACTTTTTCTTTGTCATGACATTGATGCTTAATTAAATATTAAAACATGCTTTTAGTGTGCCATGTGCTTTGTACTATTGATATCCAATTCACTTGACAACCCGGTGTTTTCCGCCACCGGGCCGGGTGTCACAGTTTTCTTTCTCAAGTGGTACCGAAGAAAATTTCAGAAGCATTGCAAGATAATGGTTGGATTGAAGCCATGCAAGAGGAGTTACTTCAGTTCAGAAAACAAGAAGTTTGGAAATTAGTGGACTTACCTGAAGGAGAAAATGCTATTGGTACAAGATGGTTGTACAAGAACAAGCCAGATGAATGTGGCATTGTGGTCAGAAATAAAACCAGACTAATTGCACAAGGTTACACTCAAGAAGAAGGTATTGACTACGAAGAAGTGTTTGCTCCAGTAACTAGACTTGAAGCTATTCGCGTTTTTCTAGCATATGCCTCTTTCATGAAGTTCAAGGTGTTTCAAATGAATGTTAAAGGCGCATTTTTGTATGGACCAATTATCGATGATGTGTACGTCAGACAACCTCCAGGTTTCAAAGATCCTAAGTATCCACATCGTGTATACAAATTGAGCAAAGCTTTGTATGTTCTACATCAAGCCCCAAGGATTTGGTACGAGACGTTATCTAAACATTTGCTGGAACATGGTTTTTCAAGAGGTAAGATTGATCCTACTTTATTCATGAAGCGGGAAAATGAAGATCTTCTATGTGTTCAAGTGTATGTAGATGATATCATCTTTGGATCAACAAGTCCATCCATGTGCAAAGAGTTTGAAGAGATTATGAAATCCAGATTTCAGATGAGTTCTATGGGGGAGACTAATTTCTTTCTCGGATTGAAAGTAAAACAGTCAGCAGACGGAATTTTTATCAACCAATCAAAGTTTGTTGAAAAGTTGCTGAAGAAGTTCAAGATGCAAGATTGTCAGACTATTCGAACTCTATCTAATGTTAACTGCAAAATCCAACCTAATCCAAAAGGCAAATATGTTGATCACACACTTTACAGATCAGTGATCGGTTCACAGATGTATCTTACTGCATCAAGACCAGACATCATGTATGTTGTATGTGTGTGTGCCAAATATCAGTCCGATCCTAAAGAGTCGCACCTGATTGCTGTCAAACGTATTTTCAGATATCTCAAAGGGAAACCAAATCTCGGGTTATGGTATCATTATGAAGAAAATTTTGAATTATATAGTTATTCTGATAGTGACTTTGGTGGTTGTGCTCTTGACAGGAAATCGACCACAGGTGGATGTCAGTTTCTGGGTCCTCGCTTAGTCTCATGGCAATGCAAAAAGCAGACCAATGTTTCCGTATCCACTGCTGAAGCAGAGTACATTGCTGCATCTGCAGGATGTTCTCAAGTTTTGTGGTTACAAAACCAATTACTTGACTACGGGTTTAACTTTCCCAAAACTCTTATTTACATAGACAATACTGCTGCTATGTTCATTACTACTAATCCTGTTCAACCCTCCAAAACAAAACATATCGAAATTCGATATCACTTTCTCAGAGACAACTCTGAAAAAGGTTTAATAATTTTGATTAAAGTTCATACCGATAAACAACTGGTAGATCTTTTCACAAAACCATTCTTGTCAGGACGGCTTGAATTCTTAATTCAATCCATAGGGTTAATCAACCATGATTAATTCTATTTTATGAAAATCAAAATAAAAAATCAAAAAATTATAAAATCCAAAAATATAATAAGTCGTTGTCAATTATTGATTCCTATGTCTTTTTATTATTGCATTATGAGTGTGCATGAAAAAGAAAAAGAAAACAAAAAGAAAGAAAAAGAAAAAAGAATATTAAAGACTGACAAGTGTTAATTGATGTGCGAGACAGCTCAGGCAATTAGACTGAAAAAGTAAGTTCATTGTTGAAAAATCTAAACTTAATAATCTTTGTGTTAAGCTCCTTTGTTATACATGAGAAGTCAGACTGAACATGCAAACGTTTGTCTTTATTCATGTTTTTGTGACATCTGCCCCGAAACCCGAATCCGGATGCCTGATTTGAACCCGAAGTCATCAAACTTTAATGTACTTGTATTTATGTTTATCTAAAAATGTAAGGTTCGTTATGATTAACAATAAATACGTCGGACTCTACGTTATCTTATCTCATTTAATCGATCGTTTTTACCTTGCAAAAATATCTACGTTTACCAATTTGTTACTAAGATATAATAAATTAAATCTCAAAATAAATATATGTATTTATAGTGTATAAAAGAGATTTAAATAAAAATTGTTAAACAAAAACGTCCCTAAATCACGGAATAGTCACTTAATGTCGTAAACGAGCTAAAACCATAAAAACGTCACTTATATAATTGTTATGTTTCAATTTAGTTAAATTTGATAGTTAGTATAAGTTAAAAACTAACTTTGGGCCAAGAGTGTATATTCTGAAACTTGTATTAAAAGTATTAACTTAAAGTAGGCAACACACTAAAAGAACAAGGACTAAAGGAGTAAAAATTTATAAAATCCCCTCTGCTGATCGCATTTCCGGCAGCCCCTATCGCCGTTTTCCGGCCACCTGCATTTTCCGGCGAGCCTAAAACTCGCGTTTAACCATTCCAAAATTACCGTAAATCATTCCAGATCTTTTCTAAACTATATTCGAATCTTTCTGTTAACCAAAAACGCGTAATCACGGCTTCAAATAAACCGAATCAAATCTTTGATTTTATTTCAAAATTTCATTCCTTGAATTAAACCTTCAATCAACGAATTAAACCCCCCATATCTTTATCTATACTCGACTAACATAAATCAATTACCAATTCATGACCACAATCACCGAAACCATAAGAACAGTCGACCGAAACTCTAAACTCCGGCGACTATACCAATCTCCACTTTCCGGTCACCAATTCAGGTAATTTTTGTTACGTTTTAATCCTCTTGATCATTTGAAACTATCTAACACATCAATTTAACCTTAAATCAGTTCCAGATACACGAATTGTGCATCAAACCGTCGCATTCTTCATTACCTTCGAACCTGTATCAAACGTTAATCAACAAGTAAGTTTAATACATCCCTAGGTTCGTGAATACATGGGGATCAAAAGCCCCATGATCAATTTGATTGTGTTTATCAGATTCAAACGAATCTGATAGTTCTTTGAATTAGGGCTCATAGTGTTCATATGGGTTTTATGGGTTATAATATGTTAAAACAACTAAAAACCCAATAATTTCAACAAATGCGCGCCTAGTTCAGCGGTTTCACCATGTTTAATTGTAACTGTGGCCGAGGGTTCGAAACCTCTAGCCTACAACTGATTTAATTTTTATTTTAAGTCTTTTTAATCATGGTTAACATTAAACTTTAATTACAAAACAACTAATATGTAATATTCTTTATATTAAATACATTTTAATGTTTATAAAACTTATTAATTCTATATTCAAACAACCATATATTTTTATAAGTATTTGAGTGATACAAATGTTTAAAGTAAAATACAAAAATACTTATATAAATATTTATTCAAATACAAAAATACTTATGAAATATAAATATTTATCTAAATACGAAAATACGACTATGTTTCGAATAAAAAATCATAATTATAAATTCAAAACCATAATTTCTTAAATTATAATTTAAAACACTAATTCCCAATTTTAATCTAAATTCTAAATCCCAAATCCGAAACCCTAGACCTCGGATTTGTGATTCTTGTTTCTGTTGTTTGTTTCTAAGTTAGGGTTTTATCC
The DNA here is from genome assembly GCA_030867185.1 of Tagetes erecta. Taxonomy (NCBI): domain Eukaryota; kingdom Viridiplantae; phylum Streptophyta; class Magnoliopsida; order Asterales; family Asteraceae; genus Tagetes; species Tagetes erecta. Next base: position 37,222,614 of record CM061489.1, on the reverse strand, counting down.
CAAATATTTAGGTGGTACCGATATTTGGAAGACTCTCGGTTCGTTATAGTTGCGTTATTTTTCGGTTGTATTTGCTTATTAAGGTGAGTAAACTCAATTTCCTCTTTTTTCTGTTTTATTTTTTGGGGCTGAAACATGTGTTCTATACGATGCTATGGTTTCTTTTTGTTTCTTGTTTCTTTTTCAAAAATGAGATCATTTAATATGTTAATCTAGTTTGGCCGCTTGATGCAATCTTATGTGTTAGGAATAGAAAATATATTATTTGTGATTTCCACCGTACGATATTAGCGCTAATGGCTTGACAAGCCCACCTACACTAATGGCCTGATAGGTGATTAGACCCGGCGATTCTTTTGTTGATTCTATAGGTTGGATTCTAGTTGCTAAACGAGATGCTTGTTACTAAGTTGCTATGTCCCTCAAAGATGCTAAGAATATTTATTGATAACTTATACAACGAGATGGTTCAATGACGGTTACTTGTCGGTTCAATAAATGTTATCAATAAATGTAAAACGGTTGATTCTATGTTGATTCTATGGTCATGGTTGAATGATATAATGATATTGCTACACACATAAAACTTGCGTGACATATTCATATTGATCTCGGATTTCATATTACGTATTATCAATTGTGTTTTTACTCACTAGCTAATTATTTAGCTAACTTATTTTACACATGTTTCAGGTAGCATTTGATTCGTTTATGCTTTACAAGACACATAGGATTGCTTTTGGACCTAGAATAAAAGTTAATTAAATAGCTTTGATTATTGGTTTTTACTTTCGTATTTAAGACTATTTACTTTTTCTTTGTCATGACATTGATGCTTAATTAAATATTAAAACATGCTTTTAGTGTGCCATGTGCTTTGTACTATTGATATCCAATTCACTTGACAACCCGGTGTTTTCCGCCACCGGGCGGGGTGTCACAGTTTTCTTTCTCAAGTGGTACCGAAGAAAATTTCAGAAGCATTGCAAGATAATGGTTGGATTGAAGCCATGCAAGAGGAGTTACTTCAGTTCAGAAAACAAGAAGTTTGGAAATTAGTGGACTTACCTGAAGGAGAAAATGCTATTGGTACAAGATGGTTGTACAAGAACAAGCTAGATGAATGTGGCATTGTGGTCAGAAATAAAACCAGACTAATTGCACAAGGTTACACTCAAGAAGAAGGTATTGACTACGAAGAAGTGTTTGCTCCAGTAACTAGACTTGAAGCTATTCGCGTTTTTCTAGCATATGCCTCTTTCATGAAGTTCAAGGTGTTTCAAATGAATGTTAAAGGCGCATTTTTGTATGGACCAATTATCGATGATGTGTACGTCAGACAACCTCCAGGTTTCAAAGATCCTAAGTATCCACATCGTGTATACAAATTGAGCAAAGCTTTGTATGTTCTACATCAAGCCCCAAGGATTTGGTACGAGACGTTATCTAAACATTTGCTGGAACATGGTTTTTCAAGAGGTAAGATTGATCCTACTTTATTCATGAAGCGGGAAAATGAAGATCTTCTATGTGTTCAAGTGTATGTAGATGATATCATCTTTGGATCAACAAGTTCATCCATGTGCAAAGAGTTTGAAGAGATTATGAAATCCAGATTTCAGATGAGTTCTATGGGGGAGACTAATTTCTTTCTCGGATTGAAAGTAAAACAGTCAGCAGACGGAATTTTTATCAACCAATCAAAGTTTGTTGAAAAGTTTCTGAAGAAGTTCAAGATGCAAGATTGTCAGACTATTCGAACTCCATCTAATGTTAACTGCAAAATCCAACATAATCCAAAAGGCAAATATGTTGATCACACACTTTACAGATCAGTGATCGGTTCACAGATGTATCTTACTGCATCAAGACCAGACATCATGTATGCTGTATGTGTGTGTGCCAAATATCAGTCCGATCCTAAAGAGTCGCACCTGATTGCTGTCAAACGCATTTTCAGATATCTCAAAGGGAAACCAAATCTCGGGTTATGGTATCATTATGAAGGAAATTTTGAATTATATAGTTATTCTGATAGTGACTTTGGTGGTTGTGCTCTTGACAGGAAATCGACCACAGGTGGATGTCAGTTTCTGGGTCCTCGCTTAGTCTCATGGCAATGCAAAAAGCAGACCAATGTTTCCGTATCCACTGCTGAAGCAGAGTACATTGCTGCATCTGCAGGATGTTCTCAAGTTTTGTGGTTACAAAACCAATTACTTGACTACGGGTTTAACTTTCCCAAAACTCTTATTTAAATAGAAAATACTGCTGCTATGTTCATTACTACTAATCCTGTTCAACCCTCCAAAACAAAACATATCGAAATTCGATATCACTTTCTCAGAGACAACTCTGAAAAAGGTTTAATAATTTTGATTAAAGTTCATACCGATAAACAACTGGCAGATCTTTTCACAAAACCATTCTTCTCAGGACGGCTTGAATTCTTAATTCAATCCATAGGGTTAATCAACCATGATTAATTCTATTTTATGAAAATCAAAATACAAAATAAAAAAATTATAAAATCCAAAAATATAGTAAGTTGTTGTCAATTATTGATTCCTATGTCTTTTTATTATTGCATTATGAGTGTGCATGAAAAAGAAAAAGAAAACAAAAAGAAAGAAAAAGCAAAAAGAATATTAAAGACTGACAAGTGTTAATTGATGTGCGAGACAGCTCAGGCAATTAGACTGAAAAAGTAAGTTCATTGTTCAAAAATCTAAACTTAATGATCTTTGTGTTAAGCTCCTTTGTTATACATGTCTAAAGATATATCTTTCGATAAACTTCTTGTGATGTTATTTGAACATAATCGGGTAACGATGCAATCTATTCAGTGTGATGAACCGCATCGTGAGCTTCTTTGTTGTGGTATCCACAGACCTGAAGTTTCACACGAAGTCTCCTTCGAGATTCAAGGTGCAGCAAAAGATTCCCAAAGATGGAACAAAAAGAGTCCCAAATGTGGACCATCACCAAATCAAAATTCCAAAATGGAATTCAGAAGATTCCCAAGGGGAACAATAGGAAATGAAAAATTCCAAAATGGAATTTAAAAGATGTCCCAAAGTGGACCAAATTCAATTGGAACCCAAATTCCACACTTTGTATGTTTGTAAGTAACCAGGTTTTTGTACAACATGCACTCGAGTTGTTGTTGATGAGGAAATATGTTGACATATGTATACATGTGGGTCACATAAGTCATTCTAACCTAACCTTAATCTCATCATGAAACTGAAAAAGTAAGTGTGTCAATTCGAGTCAAATGTCTATTCAAATGTCTATTCAAACATAAGTCAAATGTCTATTCAAACATAAGTCAAATGTCTATTCAAATGTCTATTCAAAAACTTGCAAAACATCACTCAATCAAACATAAGTCAAATGTCTATTCAAAACTTGCAAAACATGTTCAGATGACGCATAGTATGATCTCACTACGATATATTGATTCATTGCATTGCATATGTATTTACTTTAATGTGTGTGCTTTGTGTGTGCAGGCATATGGATTCTTTCTTGACATTTCGACATTCTTGTTAAACTTAAAAATTTTCTAGAAAATTTCAAGTTTAGGGGGAGAAATAATTGAAGAAAAAGTGCAAAAATATTTCAAAACTCAAAAATAGCAATAAATAAGTGTGTTGAATGTAAGGATCAAGTGGTAAATGAAAGCAAATGTATTGGATATGATAAAAACGAACTTGAAGTCTTGTGATTATTTTTGGATTGAAGAAAATTGCTTCGTGATATAGAAATATTGGTAGTGCAAAAATGTTTGCATAATGTCTTTTTGAGGAAATTAAAAGAAAAATGAAAAAGGAAATTTTTAGAATGTTTTAATGTGTTAAATTTTTGCCCTAGATTATGATTGATAATTAATTACACAAACCCTAACAAGGATGTCTTGTCTAACTAATGTGTCGAGAATGATTGCAGGTGCAATAAATGCAGTTGAAAAGTCAACAGACAAAGAAAGTGAAGAAAAATCATCTAAGTGTTGTAGCCGGGTGATGATATCATATATCACTGTACAACCGGGTGATATCTATCTAGCCGGATGATCAAGTTTTTTAACTAGTCGGGTGATGTAGTGATTACTTTGCCGGATGAAGAATTTGAAGTTACTATACAGTCGGGTGATGTATTAGTATGTAGCCGGGTAACAAAAGACAATGTTACTATACAGCAGGGTGATGAAAGAAGACAATGCTACTGTTCAGCCGGGTGATGGGTAAAACAAAACAAAGGTGTAGTCGTTCCAAACTTTGTGACACGGCTATATCATGACCCGACTCATGTCTACATGGTGAACATATGTTAAACAAGTGTTGACCCATCTCAACTGATGTTGACATGACTCAACAGTTGTCTGACCCGACCAAGCTTTTACATGAAGAAAATTTAATGTGCAGACACTCTGACCCGTCCCAACAGTGTTGACACGGCTCCACAGTACTTGACCCGTCTCAATAGTGTGTGACCCGACTAAGTGTTTCTACATGTTAAATTGTGTATGTTCACATGATGACCCGTCCAAACAGTAACATGACCGGTCCAAGGCTATTGGGCATAAATGTTGACCCGTCTGAAAAGTTGACCCGTCCCAAAGTTTGACCTAATTTTGAGCCGGCTCATCTACATATAAATACTCTTCCACTTCACAACACTTATCATTTTTCACAATCACTTTCAAGCAAATACTCTGTTTATCAAATCACCCTATATCATATTCAATCACCGATTCTGTAACAAGTGTTAGAGATTGAATAAGGTATAATCATCATGATCAAACTTCATCGACACTACTGTTGTTCTTAAAATCGAAATGTTGATGATGAACAGTATCTGGACTTGAATCGACACATTGATTATTTGTGTAAAAACTGAAATTGATTGTTGTAATAGGTTGAAGTAACTGTTAATCACCAATATTCATTCATTAATCAACATCAAAACATCTGAAATCGACTGAATCAAAGGAAAATTTCAAAATTCTGTCGAAGCCGCCATTGATGAGCATTGAACATGTTTATGGTATTGATCACAAATGATACATAATCTAAGTTTAATTGATCAATTGATGCTAAAACTGATCTGAATCATGGGATAAAACTTCATTAAACAAATGACAAATTTGTGATTTAAGTGCCTAAGAATATTAAGTCTGCTAACAATTGACAATGAATATTGTGTCATAAAGTTTTTTTTTTTTGAACAAAATGATATTCTCAAACTGTTGATTAACTTATGTGATAAATATTAATGTTGAATTGTTATACTATGTCTTTATGCTTGGCTCTTGCACAAATGTTGCTTGTTTATCAGTTTTTGATAACTAACACACATGTCTTTGTTTGTTATCAGATGAATAACCTCAAATTTGAACCAAAGCACAATCTTGTGGCTTTGTTGGATGAATCTATACCAGAAGCAGATGGTTATAGAGATATGATTCGATTTTTGAGAAGAACCAAATATGTATATGCACTGTGTGCCAAACCCATTGTATATGCAAGATTGATCAAATATTTCTGGAGAATAGCAGAGGTAGTTACAAATGAAGATGGTATAACTGTGGTTAGAGGAAATATTACCAGACAGTTACAAATAACTGTTTCCGAAGAGTCTATCAGGACTGCACTAAGATTGGATGAAGATGAAGTAGGTGCTCTTGATGAATATACGACTGCTGAATGTCAAGAGTGTTTTATAAATATGGGACACCCTCCTGTATTTCCTAAACAGCAGTTCGTAAGAGCAAGATTGGGCAAGCAATGAAAGTTATTATGTTATGTGATTCAGCAATGTTTATCAAGAAGAAGTGCTGGATTCGATAACTTTCCATCAGATATTGCATCCCTAATAGTTGCAATTGCCACAAACAGACCATTCAACATGTCTAAATGGATCATGAAGGGGTTTATATTCAATCTGGTGAAAGGAAAAATATTTAAGTTCTTGACGTATCCCAGATTTCTACAGTTACTCATCAATGCTGCTTATCCTGTGATACGAGAACAAGGATTTGAAGGAGGAATTTTGTATACTGAAGATATGAATGCTTTGTCTTACAAAAAGATGAGCATTGGGAATGTTGAGAATGTGCAATTATTTGACTATATACGAAATATAGCAAATAATGAAGAAGACATTGCACTAGAACATCATCGTATCTCCCAAGGTGAAATGATCGATTAATCCATTAGACCGTGTGTTTGAGATTCCAGATAATCTTTTGGATGATGATGAGTATTTTGCTAGACACCCAGAGGATGAAGAAGGAAATGATGATGCGAATGATGAAGATGAAGGTGATTCTGAGAATAATAGTGATAAGGATGATGATAACAATGAGGATGATACTGATAATGAAATTAGTGATAATGGTGATGAGAACATTGAAACTGGATCAATATCTGATCAAGCAGAAGAAGTAGAATTGATTGATCTTGATGTGGCATCAACAAATGAAGAGAATGTTATCTTAATTGAAGAAGTGAGTGTGTCTGAACATATCGATGTGGTTCAGATTGCACAAGAGGTTGTTGCTGAAGTAGAGGCTGTGGCACAGACAGTCGATGAAACTGAAGCTGTTAAGTCTGTTCCTGATCCTATTGATATTGCCACTGTTGGTCCCAAAACACTACTGAATCAGTAATTTGTGAAGATTTTGGATCAAATTGCTAAAATATTGATGAACACAAACAAAACACTCAATTTGATCTATATTGATTGCATCAGATTTTGTTTACATGGAAACCCTCAATCTTGCTCATTCAAGCTTTTTTAAACCCTAATTGCCATTTACTATTTATAGCCTAATGACACTATGGACTAATGACAATTAGGACCCTATACTTAGACTAATACATGACAATTAGAAATAATACAAATAAAAAGACAAAATATATATATTACATAAAATACTAAAATGACGAAAACGATTAAATATATTTTGTTGACATGAAATATATTTATTAACAATAAAACACCGTCGCCTTCAACGTCTTGTCTCTAATCTTCGTCCCGAACGCGTCGTGTTGACTTTTGTGTTGACTTTGACCGTTGACGTTGACTTTTGTTGACTTTGACTGTGTTGATAATATTAGACTACAATTCAGGTCCAACAGCCACATCATCTGCTCCTGCAACTAAACATACTGAACAACCAAAGGGGTCTTCACCTAAGGTTGGTTTAGATGTTAATATGAACGAAGAAGAAGGTGAAGTCTTTCACTTAAAGAGGATGGTAGCCAAGCTATTGGATGAAAATGCTGAATTAAAGGCATCCATTGAGCGAAAGAAGAAAAGATTAGCATAATTCTGGGCTATGCATCAAAAGAACTCAAAGATTTTCAAAGAGTAAGATGCTCAATATGAAAATCTGAAGATTGATTATGAAGAATTACATGCAGAATGTAATACATTGCCTGCTGTAAAAGAAGAACTTGAAAAGTGGTTGAAAGAGAAGGAAACTGAAAGTTGTGAATCGGATAAAGAATTTGTAGCTGATGAAGACGTTGGAGTGACTGAGACTCCTAGGGACGACACAGTTTATTACACCAGATCATGACGATCTAAAACTGTGACAGAACCGATTGTTGAATCAGTCCCTATTCCCGATGATGCTGATGCTATTGTTACATATGACAAAGCGGAGGGAAAACGTAAACTTGATGAAGTCCCTGAGATTTTTGAAGAAGATGTATCTATCAAGAAAACTAGAACCGAGGAAGCAGTTCAGGTTGGCCAGTTCAAGCTGAGAGTGTACAAGCAACTTAAGTGATGGATATATCCGATGAAGCTGATCCTTCTAGTTTTGATACTGAAATGAATGTTAGTGAAGAAATTCCAATCGATCTAGATGCACGGTTTGCATATTTGGAAAGGATGAAGTACAATCCTGTTTATTTAAATGGACTTACAGTCAGTCAAATAAACAAGGAGTACGAAAAGTGTGTAAATGCCCAAGATCGAGTAGATGGTGATAACAGAGAGTTTGTGGTAGAACCGGGTGAATGGGCGCCATTACAAGAAACTCTGAATATTGATGATCTTCCTCCTGAAGATATGTATCATCAAAACCCAGAGGAGATGACTTCGTTTGATATGCGTCAATGGCTACAATCAAGAAATTATCCGTACAAAACTCTGAAGAAGTTGAAGAAAGAGTCGCTGAAAAAGATTGTTGTTAGTTTTCAGGCGTCAGAAAAGATGCATAAACGTATGCTCTTTTTGGATTACAATAATCCACAGTACTTTGAACTAACCAAAAGGTTCAGAGTATTAGAACCGAAGGAGATACCTTTGATGGCCTTACCAGAAGATGCGCATAAAAAGAGGAAAGAATTGATCGACATGTTCCCTAGTGAGATGAAAGCTTACCACATTCCCATGGATGTGCGAGAATTGGATGGGTCATGTTACTGTTAGGAAGGGTCAAATCTTTGGGACGGGTCAACATGTGAACATACAATTTTAACATGTAAAAACACTTAGTCGGGTCACACACTATTGAGACAGGTCAAGTACTGTTCAACCGTGTCAACATTGTTGGGACGGGTCAGAGTGTTCATACAGATTAAGTTTCCGTGTAAAGGCTTGGACGGGTCAGACAACTGTTGGGACGAGTCAACATTAGTTGAGCCAGGTCAACACTTGTTTAACACAAGTTCACCATGTAAACATGAGTCGGGTCATGACATGGTCGTGTCATGTTTGAAACACAAAGTTTGAAACGACTACACCTTGATTTTGTTTTACCCATCACCCGGCTGTACATCAGCATCATTTTCATTCATCATCTGGCTGTATAGTGACAGCAATTACCCGGCTGCATAGGAACAACATCTTCATTACCTGGCTGCATAGTAACAACAACTTCATTACCCGGCTGCATAGTGACAAAGTAAATTTTGTCACCCGGCATCATATCATTCAATCACCCGGCTATACAGTGATAAATATCATCACCCGGCTTCAACACTTAGACGATTTTTCTTCACTTTCTTTGTCTGTTGACTTTTCAACTGCATTAATTGCACCTGCAATCATTCTCAACACATTAAATAGACAAAACATCCTTATTAGGGTTTGTGTAATTAATTATCAATCATAATCTAGGGCAACAATTTTCACACATTAAATTCAATTCAAAAATTTCATTTTTCATTTTTCTTTTATTATCCTCAAAAAGACATTATGCAAACATTTTTCACTACCAATATTTCTATATCCCGAAGCATTTTTCTTCAATCAAAAACAAATCACAAGACTTCAGGTTTGTTTTTATCATATCCAATACATTTGCTTTCATTAACCACTTGATCCTTACATTCAACACACTTATTTAAAATATTTTTGTACTTTTTCTTCAATTATTTCTCCCCCTAAACTTGAAATTTCCTAGAAATTTTTAAGTTTAACAAGAATGTCAAAATGTCAACAAAGAATCCATATGCCTGCACACACATTAAAGTAAATACATATGCAATGCAATGAATCAATATATCGCAGTGAGATCATACCATACATCATCTGAACATGTTTTGCAAGTTTTGAATAGACATTTGACTTATGTTTGATTGAGTGATGATATGAAAACATACCAATTAGCTCGAATTGACACACTTACTTTTTCAGTATCATGATGAGATTAAGGTTCGATTAAAATGACTTATGTGACCCACATGTATACATATGTCAACATATTTTCTCATCAACAACAACTCGAATGCTTGTTGCACAAAAACCTGGTTACTTACAAACATAAACAGTATGGAATTTGGGTTCTAATTGAATTTGGTCCACTTTGGGACTTCTTTTGAATTCCATTTTGGAATTTTTTATTTCTTATTGTTCCCCTTGGGAATCTTCCGAATTCCATTTTAGAATTTTGATTTGGTGATGGTCCACATTTGGGACTCTTTTTGTTCCAACTTTGGGAATCTTTTGCCGCACCTTGAAGCTCAAAAGAGACTTCGTGTGAGACTTCAGGTTTGTGGGTACCACAACAAAGAAGCTCATGATGCGGTTCTTCACACCGAATAGGTTGCATCGTTACCCGATTATGTTCAAATAACATCACATGAAGTTCATCAAAAGATATATATTTAGACATGTATAACAAAGGAACTTAACACAAAGATCATTAAGTTTAGGTTTATCAACAATGAACTTACTTTTTCAGTCTAATTGCCTGAGCTGTCTCGCACATCAATTAACACTTATCAGTCTTTATTTTTTAAAAATGATGTAACAGATAATGTCTAGTGTAACTATTATTTCTCACTTTTTGCAAGGTAGATTCTTATGACATGATTTTTCTTTCTTTTTGCTTTTTCTTTTTTTTGTTTTTCTTTTTCTTTTTCATGCACACTCACAATGCAGGAAAAAAAGGACATAGGAATCAATACTTGACATCGACTTATTATATTTTTGGATTTTATATTTTCTGATTTTGTATTTTGATTTTCATTATATAGAATTAATCATGGTTGATTAACCCTATGGATTTAATTAAGAATTCAAACCGTCATGACAAGAATGGTTTTGTGAAAAGATCTGCTAGTTGTTTGTCGGTATGAACTTTAATCAAAATTATTAAACCTTTTTTAGAGTTGTCTCTGAGAAAGTGATATCGAATTTCATTATGTTTTGTTTTAGAGTGTTGAATAGGATTAGCAGTAATGAACATAGCAGCAGTATTGTCTATGTAAATAGGAGTTTTGAGAATGTTAAACCTGTAGTCAAGAAATTGGTTTTGTAACCACAAAACTTGAGAACATCTTGCATATGCAGCAATGTACTCTGCTTCAGCAGTGAATACGGAAATATTGGTCAGCTTTTTGCATTGCCATGAGACTAGGCGAGGACCCAGAAACTGACATCCACCTGTGGTCGATTTCCTGTCAAGAGCACAACCACCAAAGTCACTTTTAGAATAACTATATAATTCAAAATTTCCTTCATAAGGATACCATAACTCGAGATTCGGTTTCCCTTTAAGGTATCTGAATATACGTTTGACAGCAATCAGGTGCGACTCTTAAGGATCAGACTGATATCTGGCACACACACGTACTGCATACATGATGTCTGGTCTGGATGCAGTAAGATACATCAGTGAACCAATCATTGATCTGTAAAGTGTTTGATCAACAGATTTGCCTTTTGGATCAGGTTGGATTTTGCAGTTAACATCAGATGGAGTTCGAATAGTCTAACAATCTTGCATCTTGAACTTCTTCAACAACTTTTCAACAAACTTTGATTGGTTGATAAAAAATCCGTCTGCTGACCGTTTTACTTGCAATCCGAGAAAGAAATTAATCTCCCCCAAAGAACTCATTTGAAATCTGGATTTCATAATCTCTTCAAATTCTTTGCACATGGATAGACTTGTTGATCCAAAGATGATATCATCAACATACACTTGAACACATAGAAGATCTTCATTTTCCCGCTTCATGAATAAAGTAGGATCAATCTGACCTCTTGAAAAACCATGTTCCAGCAAATGTTTAGATAACGTCTCATACCAAATTCTCGGGGCTTGATGTAGACCATATAAAGCTTTGCTCAATTTGTATACACGATGTGGATACTCAGGATCTTCGAACCCTGGAGGTTGTCTGACGTACACATCATCGGTAATTGGTCCATACAAAAATGTGCCTTTAACATCCATTTGAAACACTTTGAACTTCATGAAAGAGGCATAAGCTAGAAAAAGGCGAATAGCTTCAAGTCGAGCGACCGGAGCAAACACTTCTTCATAGTCGATACCTTCTTCTTGAGTGTAACCTTGTGCAATTAGCCTGGCTTTATTTCTGACCACAATGCCACGTTCATCTGGCTTGTTCTTGTACAACCATCTTGTACCAATAGCATTTTCTCCTTCAGGTAAGTCCACAAATTCCAAACTTCTTGTTTTCTGAACTGAAGTAACTCCTCTTGCATGGCTTCAATCCAACTATTATCTTGCAACGCTTCTGAAATGTTCTTCGGTACCACTTGAGAAAGAAAACATGAATAAAGACAAACGTTTGCATGCTCAGTATGACTTCTCATGGTTCTCTGATTCAAAGGACCTATAATCTGAGAGATAGGATGATTCCTATGAACCCGGTGGGTTGGGATTTCGTCACCTTGTACTTGAGTCTCCAGATTAGACTGATTCAGATTCGGTAGATCTTGTAAAATTGTAGAAGTATGCGGAGTGAAATTAGGAACTTGTTCTGATGAATTGATGAAGTAGTCAAATGTTTATGGACAACTTCAACATTCGGATCTGATGATGGTTGATTATGAACAGATCCACCATCATTAGGAGAAATTTGTTGATTTACATCATCTTCAAAATTGTTTGATTTCTGATCGTCTTGAGAACCAGATGGACCCGGAGCTTGATTTAATACAACGTTATCAGGATTGTGAAATGAAATGAAAGGATACTCAGAATTGAGATCATTATCATCGTCATTATCTTAATCATCACTGAAACATCCTAAGTCTCCTGATTCCTTCTTCGTTTTTCCTGAAAAATCAAATAAGTTAGAGTTGAAAGACTTGGATAACGAATCTTAATCAAATAATCATTCGGGACCATGAGCCACAGACGGAAACGAATTTTCTAAAAACTTAACGTTGATAGTTTCAATAACAACATTCGTTTTGCTGTTAAAAACCCGATAAGCTTTTGAAACTGATGAATATCCTAAGAAAAAGCCATTGTCAGATTTTGACTCAAATTTACCAAAATGGTCACTTAAATTTAGAATCGACACAGGACAACCAAATGCTTTCAAGTATGAAATATTCGGTTTTCTTCCAAATAGTAACTCATAAGACAAGTATACTGAACAAGTACATTCCATGATGATTTAACTAAATTCTAATGAGTTTTTGTGGTTGAAACGTCTTAGTGCATGTGAAACGTTTATACAAATCAAATAGATATCTTGTGACGCAATGATATACATCGATTGTTTCTTGCACTGCCATCATTGTTTGATTTTTGAAAATGTTTTAAAAGTTTCTTCAATGAATCCTTATTGTTTCCAACTCCATTTGGTGTCAGTTACATCGAAAGCATCATGAACAAGATTCGGTATCTTGTCATGATAAGGGATCAGCCACGGTCTTTTTTTCTTTGGTTGACCGGCCTCCATAACTGTCCCTAACAAACTAACAAATTAGTTAGAGGTAATGACCCAAACCATTTCGGTTTTGGGTCGTCCAAATTCATCAACATAAGAGATATTCTCATAAGTGTAAGGAATACCTTCAGGTGGTGGTTTTGATGATACAATGTAATTTGTACCTTCATCTTCTGTCATGGATTGTTTGTCAAAAGAGTAATTGTAGTCATTTTCAAACAGATTATGAATTCCTTTTAAAAACAGGTTTTGTTGACTATATTTCTTATTCAAAGATTGATTCACTTTTGGAATCATTTTATCATTTAAATCATGATTTTCCTTTTTGTTTCTGACAAACTTTGGTGTCCATGAATCATTGACATTTTGATTTTCATCAAAAGAATGTCTATGATGAGATCTTTTAAAGTTAGAAACGTACCTGGAAGGGTATGCACGTGATGAACTTCTTTGGACTGACCTTCTCGGCTTGTAGTAGCATTCAGATGTGTTGTGATTGACCATGTCACAAATAGAGCAATACTTGTTGTAGTAACATTCCATTGTGTCGTGGTTGTACATCTGATAGTTGATGCAGTACTTGTTGTAGTAGCATTCGGTTGTCATGTGATTGTACATCTCACATATCTCACAATACTTCTGATGAGCCTTGAAGGGAGACTTCTTTCTTTGCTTTTGAGAAGTCTTTGCAGTTGAAGCATGATGTTTCTGAGAAGCTTTGACTTCTGACTCTTGTTGAAGCTTGCTTGAAAAGGCTGGAGTCTTGAACATTTTTGTTTTCGAACCATAAGGAAAGACACCTTGACTGTATATACAATCTGAAATATGATGAGTTTCAGAGTCACAGATTAAACAGTAGACATCACTGTTTGAATCACTCGGGGATTCGAAATCTTGAGACTTTGGAGTAGAAGGAGGTTGTTGTGTAGAATCAGATGAAACGGCCTTTGTCTTGTTCTTATTGGCTTTGCTCTTCTTTCTTCTAACCTTCTTCTTTGACTGAATCTCTTGTGTCTTTTCTTCTTGAGAAGATTGTGATCCAACAAATCCGGTTGGCACTAATCTCTCATCTTTCTGTTCAGATGACTTTGCTTGTTCAACTTCTTCTTTGATATAAACAAGATCAGATTGTGATCTGTTCAGTTTGTCAGTAAGCTCCATGAGTTGAACATTCAGATTATGCTTTTCGGTAAGCATTTAATCAACATTCTGTGTAAGAGATTTGAGTCTATCTTCACACAGTTGGTGATTTTTTTGTAGACTTGCGTGTTTCTCTTGTTCTTCTTGTAGTTTGGTTTTCAGAATGTTGTTCTCTGAATTGAGCATCTCAGACAACTTCTTCAACTTTTGAATTTCTGCTTAAATCGATGATCACTCTTGAAAGATGTTCATTTGATTTTTCAGCTTCATTCTTGACATCTGTAACTTTTCGTTCACTTTTCTTGAGTGACTCTTGAAGAGATGTGATTCTGTGCTCCGATGCCTTGTGTTGTTCTTGGAGATTCTTGTGCCTTTTCTCTTCATCCTGGAATTTTACCCAAATCTTGAAAGAATATGTTCTGTAGTGTTCACATGGTTGAAAGCATTCTTTGGTGCACATCTTTTCTCTTACATCGACTGGCATTTCAACAAATGAACTCTGAACATCTTTCTCGGATTCCTTTTCAGACATCAATCTCTTTTTTTCTAAATTCAATTGAGCAATTGTCTGATCTTGCTTTGCAATGGTTTCTGACAAGTTGTTGAGTTCTTTATCTTTCTTTTCAATCTCTTTTTCAAACACAGGATCCTTCTCTTCACTCCAATCATATTCTTCTTCTTCATCTTGATTTTCATGAGAATTTCTTTGAGTTACAAGTGCAAATTTTGTATGTCCATGAAATTCTCTTCTCTTTTGATCACAAGCTTTGGCTACTTGAAGATATGTTGTTTCAAACATGTGATTGAATTCTGTAATAAATTCATTGACATTTTCTCTCTTATTTTCTTCATGGATGACGGGTAACATGCTCGTTGACAATTTTCTTGAATTTTCAAAGTCATTTTGAAAATTTTCTGGGAAGTCATATTGGCTAAATATGACTAATTTGAAATTTTGGAAAAATGAATTTTTCAATTTTCCAGACTTTTTTTTAGACGGGTCACCAATTGAGACGGGTCACCAACTTGGGACGGCTGAACAGTGATGCGTCTGAATAGTGTTTTCACCCGGCTGAAGGATTCACGCGGCTGAACAATGTTTTTCTTCTTTCATATGGCTGAACAATGTTTTTCTTCTTTCACACGGTTGAGAAAGTTCACGCGGCTGAACAGTAAATGACACTGTTTGGACGTGCCAACTTTGATGAAACGACTGAGACGTGTCACCATAGTCTGGACGGGTCAAGTACTGTAGAGACGGATCAACAACTGTGGAGACGTTTCAACTTGGACGTGGAGACGGGTCAAGATTATAAACACTTAGGAAAATTTCTTTGAATCAATCACTCAATTCTTCAATTCTTCTTCAGATTATGATACGTTTCTGGGCAAATATCAATCAATTCTTCAAAACGTCATATCAGATTGACTTTTCAAAGTCAAAATTGTGATGAACATAAGATCAATTCTTCAATATATGTTGTTTTTCTTCAAATCAACACTTGTATTAGCTAAGGAATGATGTTTCTAACAATCCATCAAAGTATTACACCTTGAAACAAGCTAAATCTCATTCAGATCCGGACTTTTTATGAAGAACACAACAAGTGGGTTTTGAGATAATTTGACAAAATATGTATCGAAATCAACAAATCAGTGATGTTTGATTATAAACGAAGCTTAGGATAGTAATTTCTAAAATATCTCAATCATCAATTTCTCAAAACATCAACAAATTCCAGATCTCAAATTTTGAGCAGTGAATATGACGAACATGAACAATTTCTTCAAAAACTCAGTCAAATCTTCACCAATTGATCTCAAACTTTATAGTTCTTTACACAAACATGAATCAAAGCTAATGGTAGCTAAAATTCCATCAATAACAACAACAATCAAAGATCACCCAACAGCTCTGATACCAATTGATAGGTTCAATTGGATCGATACTGCTACAAATCAGAATGATCAACGTACGATTACAACAATTCAATCAACAACACAATCCATTACTAAATAATTCTCTTGTATTGATGATCAAAGTAATAGTTGCAGTACAATGGTGCAGGAGAATACAATCACACACACAGTTTCTCTCTCTAACGTGTATTGGTGACCTAGACTCTCTCTCTAACATTCACTAGCAACATGCTTTATGCATCAACACTTAGGGATAATACAAAATTAACCCTACACTATACAAACTTGTATAAACAAAGAACAAAATAAATCTTCTAACAGGAACGAGCCCTAACAATATACTAATCAAATGGTTTTTTATATATCAAATTATCCTAAATGCCATATCGCACATTTCTAATATACCATTATACTTATTCTCCCACCATTTTCACAAATACATGTTCTATAAGTCCAGATCCATTTTCTGCCAATTACTCTTAGACTTAACCCACATTTTGTCACAACCCCACCCGCGACGGCGGTCCCTGGATGGTGCCCGAGGGTATCGCGTGACGATTCGATATCAGGAGCAACGCAGCGGAATAACAACATACACACAGCTTAACACTTAAAACTTTTCATACATTAAATTTCAAACACACAAAACATAGTTCTCAAAACGACAATTGATTGTTTGTTACATAACATCAACAAACTAAAGCTAGCAACTATTCTAGGTTCAGAGCGTCTATCTTCTAAGCCCGCAAGCCCTCTACCTGCTCTAGCCTCAACAGTGCTCACCTGCATCACACAACACCTAGGATGTGTGACAAAAAGTTTTAAAAGCAAGGGTCAGCTTACGCTGTTGAGTTCATAAGAAAACATTTCAAAACATTCAACCAAATGCTTGTAAAAACCTTGATCAAAGAGTTACCACAGCTCCATTGATCAAAGAGTTACCACTAACTCCATCATTTACAAACATTTCATAAATATGCTAGCATCATCAGATAAATATACATAAACAATGCGATAACCCCTCAACAACTCCGTTTGGCACGTCTGCGCCGGAGCAGAATATATGCATATACCCTTCCACCGAGTTTACCGCGTCACCCTATATTCTGAAGTAGTATTGCCTGATATTTACCATAGAATGCTAGCCAACCGTTCAAAAACAACATTTTAAGAACACAACCATTCCAAAAGAGTTTATACAAAAAGTCACAATGATTTCCAACCAAGACAGGTTTAAAGAGCACATCCAGTTTTGTAAAAGTCTGGATAAACATACGATCATTACAAAACCAAAACAGTTTCATAAGAGTTTGGGTGTATGAACTCACCTCAACAAGATCACAACAAGCTCACAACTAGCTTCTTTCCTTGATCTAATCTCGACATTCAATCCAAATGAATATCTTCACAATCAACAAAAATAGCTAACCGACAATCAACATCAATAGCTATAATCCACCTATAACCTGATATCACAATGTTATAAATAACGATTCCTAAGACTATGTAAGTCCTAGGGCTTAACTAGCAAAGCATACGACCGAATACGAGTCGTTACCGCCTATGCTTACCAAATCCCGAACCTCGGTAATCCTAATCTATCCTACGAAGATGTGCTACCCATTCGCAACGGATATCATACCCCCATGGTACGGATATTCAACCCGCACCCTCCCCGGGTAATCTACCCGTTAGTTGCGGGAGTTTGATCCCGCAACCATTTCTCCCGGCACGCCCCTCGTGCAATGCGGGTATCCTCACCCGTAATTACCATCGGGTTCCCATCCCGAACCCGTCCTAGAATAACAAGAAATGAAAGACTATTTACCTTGTAGACCATCGTTCTTCAATCTCGCAACAATTTGACGACCACCACTCTTCACTTGGGCAGAACTTCGACGCACGCCAAGCAATCTACACGCGTCCAAAACTCGAAGGAGCATTCCGACGCAGGGTATCGCACTCGAGGCGCGATTCCGCAATCTAAAAGTCTCTCTCTCTAAAACGTTCTAGAGAGAGAAAGGGAATGAGCAACAAGTGAAGAGGGGTTGCACCGCGTTTATGATCATGGCTCTCCTAGGCGATACGTGCAAATGGAGGTGCCCTCCTGCACGTATCGCGTAAGGCAGCAGCGCCTAACAACTGTTTTCTACCCGACGCGACCTACGCCATATGCGCAGGGGACTACCCCAGATGCGCACTACGCCTAACCCCTATTTTCAAATTCCACTCATCGAAACACGTGGAATTCATATATTTTGGGCTCCGTAACTCTTATCCTAAGTCGAGATATGCTCGAATGAAGTATTCGGGCTTTCCTCGGGTGTTTTCACATTTCCCACTTCTTTATAACTCTGATTTGAGTTCCATTTTTGCCCACGTTCTTCATTTTCAGTCCTCTATCACCCCTAGGGTTTAATAAATTAGGACTATTTATTCAACATGCTATTTTACATGGACAACCGCTCTTATACGACATATACTTTCGTCAAAATTTGGGGTTTTACATTTCTCCCCTCCTTAAAAGAATTTCGTCCTCGAAATTCGAGTGTTATAAAATTAACTGAGGGTATTTGGCTTTCATTTCACTAGCCAATTCCCAAGTCTTCTACGGTCATCTTTGTCCTTCCTATTGGACCAAAACCAACCAGATTCTTTTCTTTCTCAATTTCCTTTCTTTTGTATCAAGAATCTTTACTGGCCTTTCAGTAAAAGATAGCTTCTCGCTTACTTGAACATCTTCGAGAGGTACGGCTTGATTTGGATCTGGCTAACATTTCCTTAGGTTTGTCACATGAAAGTTATCGTGTACACCTTTCAAGGTTTCTACTAACTCAAGCTTGTAAGCAACTTTCCCAACTCTCGCAATAATCTTAAATGGACCAATGTACCTCGGGGCTAACTTTCCTTGTTTGATAAACCTCACCACTCCTTTCCATGGAGATACTTTCAACATCACATAATTTTCGACTTTGAATTCTAAAGGCATTCTACGAACATCAGTATAACTTTTCTGTGACATCTGCCCCAAACCCGAACCCGAATGCCAGACTCGAACCCGAAGTTGTTATCCTTTAAATTGTAATCATATTTATTTTCATTAAAAATGTAACGTTCATTATTAGTATTATGAATGAACGCATTGATTCTACGTTATTTCTGTCTTAATTAAATTTACATCACAAAATATTCACGCATAACAAATAACTATTATTGTGACAAAAAAAACTCAAAATATATATATAAATAAATATATATAGTTCGTGAACAAAAACTATGAAAAATGTTAAACGAAAACGCTCCAAAGCCTCGAAAAAGTCTCGTAACATCAAAAACGAACTAAAGAATCAAAAGCTTCCTTTATATAAGCGTTACGTCTCAACAAAGTTAAGTTCAATAACTAATATAACTTATATATTAACTTTAGGCTAAAACTGTCAACTTTCAAACTAGTAATTAAAGTTTAAAACTCAACTAATCAAGTTAATGAAACACAAAGGACCCGTTGTGTAAATTTCGATTAACCCAGCCCCACCCCCCTTTTTGCCCGTGTTTCCGGCATGGTCAGCTACCGGCCAAGTGGCCGGAATATGAAATTTTCCGGCGAGGCCATTTCTACCCGATTTTAACACTTCAAAGTAAATTAAAACCATGAAAACGACCCTATGAGCGATTCGAACCCTGTAACATCCTTTAATCACCCCTTAATAGACACATCAATGCTCAATTTGCGTTTCTTTAACCGGCTATCAAAACCCATTTACTTGAATCGACCAAAAGCGTATCAAACAATAAATTATGCTAATCAAACTCGTCCTTTGGTGATTGGAAACCGATGGTAACATTGAATTGAGTTTAACATTACAAAATAATACCAAATTAATTATCCTTTACTCTTAACCAAACCCAAAACCCATTTGGCATCTTCCTGGTAATCAAAACGCAATTCAATCGACCTTCACATTTCTCATTGCTCGCTCCTACTCCCTGTAACTTCAATTTCTTGGTTAATCAGTCAAAAATCTGAACGTGATTTCACCTCAGCCGGCCTTGTTCATCGTTGTTCTTCGTTCCAATTCGGTTGTTATCAAGTAAGTATTATATATCAAAATGATCGTGATTTTAAGTAGATTAAAAGCCCTATGCTTGTTCTAGTTCGATTAGCTGATTCGAAACGAATTAGATTGATTCTTGTTCTAGGGCTTGGATTGAAAAAGGGAGTTCTTGGATTATAACAGATAAAATAATTTAAAAAACGATTTAATCAACAAAAAGCTTTCTAGTCTGGTGGTTAAGGTGTTGGTTATGTGAGGGGAGGTCACGTGTTCGACCCTTCTTGCCTCTTCTTTATATTTTGATGTTTTCACATTAAGCATATACTTTTCTAAATAACTTAAAATACTATAGTATTTTCTAATTAAGTTAAATACCTTTTCAAAACATAAAAATTTGTAATTTCAAATACATAATATGGTTATGTATGGGCTTGTATAATATATATATATATATAATCAAAAATGAAAATACAATAATGTTTCGTACAAATTCTCAACTTATAAACTAAACCCTAAATCCCCAAACTGGATTTTGAAACCCTAAATTGGATTTGAAACCCTAAATTCCCAAATTGTATTTTAAAACCCTAACTCTCAATTGGTACTTTAAAACCCTAAAAATCCCAAATTATATTTTGGAACCCTAATTTCAAATCTATAATTTAAAACCCTAAAACCCCAAATCCAAAACCCTAGAAGTTCTATTTTCTTGATTCTAGTTATTTCGTTACTTGTTTCGTTTCTAAATTAGGTTCTCCCGATTAATTAGGTGATTCTAATATCTGGGCGATCCTCGAATCTCTCTAGTTGCGATTCTAGTGTTACTATTATCTTTGGATTTCGAGGTGAGTAAACTCACTCTCCTTTTTACTGTTTACGTTTTTGGGGCTGAAATACGTGTTTCTATAATACAACGGTTTCTTTTGATGTTTCTATTTTCGAAAATGAGATCATTAGATGTGTTAATCGTGTTTGGCCGCATGTAGCAAAATTGTGTGATAGTCAATATTAGTTATATTATCTTGTAATTTCCACCGGTACAATGTTAGCGCTAATGGCTTGACAAGCCCACCTACATTAATGTCCTGATAGGTGATTTTGACCCGGCGATTCTTTGGTTGATTCTATGTTACTAGTTACTACATGTGATGCTTGTTGCTACGTTGCTTAGATGCTTAAACATTTTTGATAACTTGCATATCGAGACGGTTAAATGACGGGTAAACGATGGTTATCAATAAATGTAACATGATTTGGTTCCTCATGACTTGTTGCTAAAGGTAACCCTGCGGGGTCTATGTTACTTGTTTCTATGTGTTTCTATGGTCATGGTTGAGATATATGCTGAAATTGCTATGCACATGAGATTGCGAAACACAATCTATAATGATCTCGGATTTTATACTATGTACTATACATTGTGATTTACTCACTAGCTAATTCTTTAGCTAACTTATTTTACACGTTTTTCAGGTGGAGTTTGATTCGGTTTTGGTTCAAGACACGTAGGATGCTTCGGACCTAGAATAAAAAGACAATAAACAATATTTATTTGCCGTTTCTGTTACGATTTGAAGACTTTTCGGTTGCCTCTTTTTGTCACGACATTATTACTTAATTAATACTAAAATATGCATTTAGTGTGCCATGTGCTTTGTACTTTTGATATCCAATTCACTTGACGCGCCCGGTGTTTTCCGCCGCCGGGCGGGGTGTCACAGTTTGGTATCAGAGGCATGGTTATAGGGAACTAGGATAGGGTATTAGAAACACACCGACCTAGAATATAACCTAAGAGTCCTTAGTGCAAATAGATGTACTTAGGAATTCTTTTGAACTTATTTATTTTCCTTCTATGAACCTTTCTCTGCTTTTCTTAATCTCATTTTTTATCCGATTTCGTGAAAGAGCTACAAGAGACTCGTCTGCAAGATTAGGATCTTCTCTTTGTGGAATCTCGTCATTGTCTTAAGTAAGTTTGAAAACATGGGAACGTGTGCAATCCGGAAGGGGGAACGCCTGTATCACAGACATCCTGTCTAAGGCAAAGCATTTCGTATAAATCTCTTTAAGAGACATGTATGCTTACCTGGGGATGTACGAGATGAGTGTGAACCTATAGGCTAAAGCACGCTTTCTCGAATACGTTGAAAACGAACTTAACACTTTGATAAGTCATTAGTGTCCAAAACCAAGACACACTCCTAAGCCATTGAAATTTCATTTTCTTAATGATTCTATGATTTTCATTCCAACGATTTATAATTATTTCTATGAATTTTTATAGTAATTCAAATGATATTCCAACTTCATTTTCTAAAGTTTCTAAAGTTTTTAAGTGATTTTCTATGATATGTTCAAAGGATCCTATGATGTTCTAAGTACTATCACTATTTCATTTAATCGAAATTTCTAAAGTTCCTACGTGATTTTCTATGGTATGTTTCAAAAGATTCTTTGATATTCTAAGTTGAACGAGGTACTATTATTACATCGGATGTTTTCTATCGGACAAAGATGTTGCTACAAAACCGTGTTATTCCACGTTTCATCATTCCATTTGTTTCTAAGCTACAATAATACTTATGCGATATACTCGCTAGCTTATCCATATAACACAATTACACCGTTGTAAACCAAACATCTCAAATCAAAACTAAGACATATCTCAATCGAATTATCGAAAACTTCAGATCATGCAGATATCGATTACCGAATCTAAGTCGTACTTCAAATCCTAAATCAATTATCGACTCTCCAATCAAAGGTTCGTTATGATTTCTAAATTATAGTCAAGGCCTAAATTCCATAACTAAGTAAAAGTTAGCGGATTTTGCTATTCTTATAAGCTAATGTATTTGAATCGAACGTCTACCCTCAAAATATTTCAACTTGACTTCTACACTCAAATAGATTCAAAACTACTCATCTAACTACAAGATTCTAATCCAATTTCTAATCCATCATTAAAACGATAAATCTACTATCAAATTATGAACTAACCATCAAAACATGTTCTCGTTAACCAAGTACACGATACTATCCATGAATTCGTTATCCAAATCTAACGAGAACTCACTACACAACTATTCCCGAACTCATTCAACTAAATGTTTTCATCTATACATATGACCACCAACAAAATTCTACGCAACTAGTCTTCATGAACTAATCCAAACCCAATGTGTTTCATTTATAAACTGGTCACCCTAACACAACGTGCAATCAATGGACTTTGTAAAGCTAACGGTATTTGATTCTATTAAAAAAAAATTCTTATTTTCCCAAACAAAAATATATATACATATATTTTTTATTTTTTTTTCTAAAAACCAAATTTTAATAACCTTTTGGTCTTAGTATCTTGTAAGAAAAAAAAGAATAGATATATATATATATATATGTACATATAAATTTCGTGATAAATGATTTCTTTAAAAAGTGATTGGTCATTCTAACGTCGGTCAAATATTTACACAAACATTTTCCCGTTTTCTCAAATATGACACAAAGACTTGCAACAAACACCATGTCTTCTGTTTTTCCAATATCAAGTACTTATAACTTAAATTGTGTCGTTTATTTTCAAATCAATCCTCTTATCTATGGTAAAGATCAAAACTTTCAGCTTTTTAGTTAGCTTTTAAAACTACATTATATAAAAACAGTATCATTGGAACTAAGTGATCTATTCATTCGAACTATAAATTGGATTATCCGCATTATCAAATTTTCTTGAAACTAATTTTTCTAAAGATCCCAATAAACTATATTATTACATGTACACCATCAACTAATTTTTATGAACTGGTCAATATCAGGAAACCTAGATAATTACATCTTACACACATAGAGTCGATTTTCACAAACTTAAGTGTTACTATCCTAATTTTCGAATTTGACTATATATATCGTTGAACAAAGTTATTTATATGAGCAATGTCTACCTGATGGACGTTAGTTTCTTCTGAATCATCAATCCACTTATCATCGTAATATGATTTTCCCAAGTACTATTTCTATCAAGTATGATATCAATACCTATACGTATCATCATTTTAACCTAAAGTTGTTGTGTACTTCTGATTCGCAAGTGATCGAATGAGCTGTGGAGTCCATGCAAAAACTAAAGTAATTACGGTTGCACACGGAATTATGAAAGTTGGTGCATGGGAACCATAGTAAGTTTTGTCTTGTGTAGCTGGGCCATATTTAATCATCTTATTTTCACTTGACTTGTCTACTCATTTTACTAATTGCATATAAGCCACTTAATTATGTGTAAGGTTACTTAATTCGTTTCAAACATTCTATTAATCACAAATATTCTCGATGATCATTTAAATAATTCTAAATCCATCTACTTGAAATATTTCATTTGCAAGTTGGTATCCTATTCTATTCCTATATTGAGTAACAAATAAAATTTATTCGAATCTACAGACAAATAGTTCAACCGAACTCTTATAAGTGAAAAGAGTTAAATAAACAATCTACAATGAGACAAAGCAAATTAAAAATAAATAACTTCTTAACCTCGTTATTTAAAATCATGTCTCAATCAAAATGCTCATCTTCCCATTGACCAAATTCTCAAGAGTTTCTTGCGAGATGAAACTCCCTACGAAAGTGGGCAGTGTTCATCCCGTGTTTCATGTTTCTGATATGAAGAAGTACTAATCCGATAAAAATCTCATTGTGCATATCGCTAATGAATCGAAGCAATATATTGAACGAACATTGGAAATTATGGACCGTGAAGTCAAACAACTAAAGCGTAATCAGATACCAATTGTTAACGATCGTTGAAACTCAAATGTGAACATGAATTTAAGACCAAATGAAGGTTAAGTATCCGCACCTTTTTGCTTCATCTTCTTATACTTCGGTTTGAGCAAATTTCGGGACGAAATTTCTATAAGGAGGGGAGACTGTGACATCTGCCCCAAACCCGAACCCGAATGCTCGACTCGAACCCGAAGTTGTTATCCTTTAAATTGTAATCATATTTATTTTCTTTAAAAATGTAACGTTCATTATTAGTATTATGAATGAACGCATTGATTCTACGTTATTTCCGTCTTAATTAAATTTACATCACAAAATATTCACGCATAACAAATAATTATTATTGTGACAAAAAAAACTCAAAATATATATATAAATAAATATATATATATATAGTTCGTGAACAAAAACTATGAAAAATGTTAAACGAAAACGCTCCTAAGCCTCGAAAAAGTCTCGTAACGTCAAAAACGAACTAAAGAATCAAAAGCTTCCCTTATATAAATGTTACGTCTCAACAAAGTTAAGTTCAATAACTAATATAACTTATAAATTAACTTTAGGCTAAAACTGTCAACTTTCAAACTAGTAATTAAAGTTTAAAACTCAACTTATCAAGTTAATGAAACACAAAGGACCCTTTGTGTAAATTTCGATTAACCCAGCCCCACCCCCCTTTTTGCCCGTGTTTCCGGCATGGTCAGCTACCGGCCAAGTGGCCGGAATATGAAATTTTCCGGCGAGCCCATTTCTACCCGATTTTAACACTTCAAAGTAAATTAAAACCATGAAAACGACCCTATGAGCGATTCGAACCCTGTAACATCCTTTAATCACCCCTTAATCGACACATCAATGCTCAATTTGCGTTTCTTTAACCGGCTATCAAAACCCATTTAATTGAATCGACCAAAAGCGTATCAAACAATAAATTATGCTAATCAAACTCGTCCTTTGGTGATTGGAAACCGATGGTAACATTGAATTGAGTTTAACATTACAAAATAATACCAAATTAATTATCTTTTACTCTTAACCAAACCCAAAACCCATTCGGCATCTTCCTGGTAATCAAAACGCAATTCAATCGACCTTCACATTTCTCATTGCTCGCTCCTACTCCCTGTAACTTCAATTTCTTGGTTAATCAGTCAAAAATCTGAACGTGATTTCACCGCAGC
Source organism: Tagetes erecta (assembly GCA_030867185.1). Lineage (NCBI taxonomy): Eukaryota > Viridiplantae > Streptophyta > Magnoliopsida > Asterales > Asteraceae > Tagetes > Tagetes erecta. The sequence goes on along the minus strand of CM061489.1, from coordinate 37,196,355 downwards.
CGGCCTTGTTCATCGCTGTTCTTCGTTCCAATTCGGTTGTTATCAAGTAAGTATTATATATCAAAATGATCGTGATTTCAAGTAGATTAAAAGCCCTATGCTTGTTCTGGTTCGATTAGCTGATTCGAAACGAATTAGATTGATTCTTGTTCTAGGGCTTGGATTGAAAAAGGGAGTTCTTGGATTATAACAGATAAAATAATTTAAAAAACTATTTAATCAACAAAAAGCTTTCTGGTCTGGTGGTTAAGGTGTTGGTTATGTGAGGGGAGGTCACGGGTTCGACCCTTCTTGCCTCTTCTTTATATTTTGATGTTTTCACATTAAGCATATACTTTTCTAAATAACTTAAAATACTATAGTATTTTCTAATTAAGTTAAATACCTTTTCAAAACATAAAAATTTGTAATTTCAAATACATAATATGGTTATGTATGGGCTTGTATAATATATATATATATATAATCAAAAATGAAAATACAATAATGTTTCGTACAAATTCTCAACTTATAAACTAAACCCTAAATCCCCAAACTGGATTTTGAAACCCTAAATTGGATTTGAAACCCTAAATTCCCAAATTGTATTTTAAAACCCTAACTCTCAATTGGTACTTTAAAACCCTAAAAATCCCAAATTATATTTTGGAACCCTAATTTCAAATCTATAATTTAAAACCCTAAAACCCCAAATCCAAAACCCTAGAAGTTCTATTTTCTTGATTCTAGTTATTTCGTTACTTGTTTCGTTTCTAAATTAGGTTTTCCCGATTAATTAGGTGATTCTAATATCTGGGCGATCCTCGAATCTCTCTAGTTGCGATTCTAGTGTTACTATTATCTTTGGATTTCGAGGTAAGTAAACTCACTTCCCTTTTTACTGTTTACGTTTTTGGGCTGAAATACGTGTTTCTATAATACAACGGTTTCTTTTGATGTTTCTATTTTCGAAAATGAGATCATTAGATGTGTTAATCGTGTTTGGTCGCATGTAGCAAAATTGTGTGATAGTCAATATTAGTTATATTATCTTGTAATTTCCACCGGTACAATGTTAGCGCTAATGGCTTGACAAGCCCACCTACATTAATGGCCTGATAGGTGATTTTGACCCGGCGATTCTTTGGTTGATTCTATGTTACTAGTTACTACATGTGATGCTTGTTGCTACGTTGCTATGTCCCTTAGATGCTTAAACATTTTTGATAACTTGCATATCGAGACGGTTAAATGACAGTTAAACGATGGTTATCAATAAATGTAACATGAGTTGGTTCCTCATGACTTGTTGCTAAAGGTAACCCTACGAGGTCTATGATACTTGTTTCTATGTGTTTCTATGGTCATGGTTGAGATATATGCTGAAATTGCTATGCACATGAGATTGCGAAACACAAAATTTATAATTATCTCGGATTTTATACTATGTACGATACATTGTGATTTACTCACTAGCTAATTCTTTAGCTAACTTATTTTACACGTTTTTCAGGTGGAGTTTGATTCGGTTTTGGTTCAAGACACATAGGATGCTTCGGACCTAGAATAAAAAGACAATAAACAATATTTATTTGCCGTTTCTGTTACGATTTGAAGACTTTTCGGTTGCCTCTTTTTGTCACGACATTATTACTTAATTAATACTAAAATATGCATTTAGTGTGCCATGTGTTTTGTACTTTTGATATCCAATTCACTTCACGCGCCCGGTGTTTTCCGCCGCCGGGCGGGGTGTCATATTTTCTGCCTATCTTGGGCAGCTTTCAGCCTTAGCCTAATCTGTTGGATTTTATCAGTTGTCTCCAGCATCATCTCTGTACTACACAACTGATCCTCCCCAATTTCCGTCCCACAAACATGAGTTCTGCACTTTCTTCCATAAAGTGCTTTAAATGGTGCCATACCTATGCTGGTGTGATAACTGTTGTTGTATGAAAACTCAACCAATGGTATGAATTCATCCCAACTACCACTAAAGTCAATCACACACACACACGTAACATATACTCAAGGGTTTGGATAGTACGCTCACTCTGCCCATCAGTTTGAGGATGATATAGCGTACTCAAATTCAATCTAGGTCCTAGATCTTTTTGCAAACTCATCCAAAATCTTGACTTGAATCGACTGTCTCTGTCACAGATGATCGAAAGTGGCACGCCATGTCTACTCACAATCTCCTTGATATACAATTTCGCCATCTTCTCTGGTGAGTAGCTCTCGTTATATGGTATGAAATGAGTCGACTTGGTCAATCGGTCCACAATCACCCATATGGCATTATGCCATGCACGAGTTCTTGGGAGCTTCGTGACATAATCCATTGTTATTCTTTCCCACTTCCAAACTGGTAGTTCTATCTGTTGTAACAGACCTGCTGGTTTCTGATGCTCAATCTTAACTTGCAAACAAGTTAAGCACGTTTGCACATACTGTGCAATTGATCTCTTCATATTGGGCCACCAGTAATGCTCTTTCAAGCTTTTGAACATCTTATCCGTTCCAAGATGAACTGAATACTTAGACTTGTGGGTTTCATCAAGAATCTTATCCTGAATTACTCCAAACTTTGGAATCCAAATTCTTGACCCAAACCCTAGAATCTCATCCTTTCCCTTTGTCAACAAACCTTCCTTTCCCACCATTCGCTCCTTCATGAGGCTTTCTTCCTTCAAAGCATTTGTCTAAGCTTCGACGATCTGATCCTTCCAATCAATCGTTACAACGATCTGCAAAGCCCTTACTCTAATGGGTTTATCCCTCACTTTTCGACTCAGCGCATGTGCTACAACATTGGCCTTACCAGGTGGTATTTGATCTCACAATCATATTCGTTAACCAATTCCGTCCATCTACGTTGCCTCATATTTAGCTCCTTCTGATCAAAAATGTATTGGAGGCTTTTGTGATCAGAATATATTACGAATTTAATACCATAAAGATAGTGCCACCACGTCTTCAATGCAAACACTATGGCGCCTAATTGCAAATCATGTGTGGTGTAACTTTTCTCATGAACGCTTAATTGTCGTGATGCATAGGCAATGACCTTCTCTCGTTGCATCAGCACGCAACCAAGACTATTAAGTGAGGCATCACAACATACCACAAAAACCTCATTACCTTCGGGTAATGAAAGTGGAGCGCTACAAAGCTTCTTCTTTATGACACTAAAGGCTTCCTCTTGCTCAGGTCCCCATTTGAACTCAGCGTTATTACGCGTTAATGCAGTCATTGATGTAGCAATCTTAGAGAAATCTTTGATAAATCTTCGGTAGTATCCGGGTAGGCCTAAGAAGCTTCTAATGTCCGTGGGAGTCTTCGGGACTTCCGACTTCATTATAGCCTCTATCTTAGCTGGATCCACCTGAACACCATCTTCATTTATCACATGCCCGAGAAATTTAACTTCTCTCTTCCAAAAATCACACTTAGAGAACTTAGCGTAAAACTTCTCTTGCCTGAGAGTTTCCAAAACCTTCTTCAAGTGTTCAACATGATCATTTTTGTCACACCCCGACCGATGGCGGAATCATCGAGGCGGACGAAAGTGAATGATTGTTCATAGCTCATGGTACTATAAATAGTTTAAATATTATTAAAATCCAATTATTCAAACAAGACTAAATGATAAATCCAAACAAATAAACCAAACATAACAAATGAAAAAGTCTACTTTAACTTATTGGGGCAATTTCATATACACCCCTACAAAGTTGCATAATATCATATTTACCCAAATCATGCTTAAAAAGTGTTGTACATTATGCATTAAAAACTTGTACTTTGGGTAAATATGATATTATGCAACTTTGTAGGGGTATATATGAAATTATACCTAACTTATTTAACTAGGTCCAAGTCCCTAGGCGTTTGACATCCAAAGTTCCTAACTTGCTCTTCCTGAAATCATGTGAAAAATAAGTGGTCAGCTAACGGATTTGCTGGTGAGTAGACATAGGTTTGAAATACATATAGATACACTGATAAAAAGTCAATTCATGTCGTTATGTCTAAACATATAAATGCAAAATATGTAAATACAAGATAAAAACGCATAATCAAACCTTGAACAATGATAAAGGGGGGTCCACATGATAATGATAAGTCAGTTATAATCACCCAAGAATCAGGGGGTGGGTCCTTTCGACCAATAGATCTACCATTAGTAACTGTTGGTTTCTACAAATTAATGATTACACTTGCACAAAAATTACTATCAGGCTATGAACACATAATTTGCAAGTAAAGACATAACATGAATTGTTTTAAATGATCAACTGAAATCTGATAACATAAATAACTGATAAACTGAAATCTGGTAACTGATTTAATAGTTCACATGATGTCACCCCAAATTGAAAACCAGAAAAGGGGCTATGAAAACTCACATGATAACTGATTCTATGAAAACGAAATAAAAGTAAACTTGAACGAAGAACCAGGAAAACTCCCTAAGGATCACCTAAAGGATGTCGTTCTATGTTAAAATGATAATTGAAAATGACTTAGGAATCTAGGGTTCTATTTGGAGATTGGGTTTAAGAAATTTTAATGTTTCAGTTGAAAATAGATAATAATGTATTAGTAATAGATTTATTTTTAACAATGTTTTAAATTTGATTAAGTTGTATATGAAGTTTATCTCTTTACTAAAATTATTACTATTCATTAAATGACGCGACCGTTATGTTAACATAAATATTTATTTATAAAAAGTTATCTTTCAAATAATACTTTGATTATAGTCGTAAATAGCTAATGATCCAACATGATTAAATCAGAATCTCAAGAGTACTAAATACAATAATTTATAAATAAATTAGCTTACTTAGACTTTAATAAGATCTAAATGTATTACGTGTTTTAAATGTTTAGAACTCAAAACTTCTCGTAAAAGAAGTTTATAAACTTAAATATATAAGAGTAACCTTACTTACATTAATTAATGTATACTCTTGTACAACAATATTTTATTTTATAAATATAACTTATAAATCATTCCATAAATAACTATATAATAACTTATAAAGTAACTATAGGAAATTAATGTTATGATTAAAAGATTTAAACTACAAAAAAAATATGTCAGTCTAGGGACTCGAACCCTGGACGTCTTGGTTCAGTCAGCAAGCAACAAACCATCAAGCTAAATTGTATTTTGTTAATAAAACAGAAACTAAATTTTTATAGTTGTTATTTCGTGAAACCCCAATTTCCTATATAAACCCTAATATGAAAATCACCAAAATTGACCCTTAAGTGAAATTTGAAATCAAGATAAAAAAATTGAACTGATGATCTGCTCCTAATAACGAGTATGTGGGTGTATTCGATTACCTGAATTGGTGATAGAACGATGAAGAACAAGATAAAAGAGGATCACAGCTGCCGGAGCAAATTGATGATCCAGAAGAGATGATTCGCTACACTTGATGATTCAAAAACGATTTATGATGATAGATGATCAAAAGCCCCAAGAATATTTCTAACAAAACAACCCAAATCCGTTGTCCGAGTGATGAGAAGAGATGAAAAAACAGATCAATCGGCTGTTTGTGTGTATTTAGAAGTGAAATTGATGTTTTAGTAAGGTACGTAATGTGAAGTCAGAGGAGCATGTTGGACGATTTATAGAGGCTTGAATACGAGTAAAATGATGTTAACCACTTCGAGTTGGTTTCGGATGAACATGAGTTAAATTTGAATGATTTGTCGCGTTATTTGACGATTAAACTTATCCAATTCATCATAAACTGTTATACGAATGATTTAGATCAAATCAATTTGATTTTTGGGACTGATTTCGTCGAGTTGTAGTTAAATCCGACCGGGATAAGTGAGTTTTTGGTTTGGGTCGATGTTATCAGTCAATAAATGGATTAAATGGTGATGTTAGGTTCGAATCATAGGGATATAGATAAGGAAACGGTTTAATCGGGTTAAAATGGTTTGGATTTGCTGGTTTAAGTCTTCGCCGGAGTCGTCGGCAACTCGCCGGAAGTTTTGAAAAGTTACAGTTTACACCCCTGATGTTTATTTTGTTTTATAGTTTAGTTTAAGGGTTTGTGTTATGTTTTAATAATTACACATCTAACCCCTTAACTTTAACTTTAACTTAACTAACTATCAAATTTGAATTTTCATAAAACAAAAACATTTTCACAAACTAAATCTTATAAGTTATTTTGATATATATATATATATATATATATATATTTAAGACTTTATAAAATCAAACCTCCTTAAGACTAAATTGGATAGCTTTATAAAAGTTGTTTTATGAGTTAACGTTCCATTGTTTTAATGAATCAACTAATATAAATAAATGATTAAATTTCAATACTTAGATAATAAAATAAATGGTTGGACGAATTTTATTAATATTTTTTTTATAATACCCAATCGAATTCGGGCTTAATGTTCAAATCCGGTTCTGAAATTTCGGATCGGGTAAATGTTATAATTTTGATCTCTCGAAAAGGCCAAAATATCATCAATAAAGACAATGACGAACTTATCTAGATACAGCTTGCAGACTCTGTTCATGAGATCCATGAATGCTGCAGGGGCATTGGTAAAACAAAAGGACATAACCAAAAATTCGTAGTGCCCATAACAGATCGTATAGCTGGGAATATCTTCTTCCCGCACCTTTAATTAAATGTATCCAGACCTAAGATCGATCTTGGAGAAATAGCTGGTTCCTTGCAGCTGATCAAACAGATCGTATATCCTCGGCAAGGGATACTTATTCTTAATAGTCAACTTGTTCAGCTCACGGTAGTCGATGCACATCCGCATGGAGCCGTCCTTCTTCTTCACAAACAGAACTGGTGCACCCCAAGGGGATGAACTTGGTCTAATGAAGCCTAAGTCGAGCAACTCATGGACTTGCTTCATTAGCTCTTGCAATTCAGAGGGTGCCAAACGATAAGGAGCCTTCGCAATCAGCCTTGCTTCAGGTATTAAATCGATTCGAAATTCGATTTGTCAATTGGGTGGGAGTCCAGGTAAGTCATCAGTAAACACATCATGGTAATCACACTCGACTGGGATATCCGAAATCTGCTTTTCGGGCTTAACATCTAAAGCATAGGCTATAAAAGCCTCACAACCTTTCATCAAACACTTACTAGCCTTAATTGCATATATCATTCGGATATTACCTCTAATACTATTTCCCTTAAACACTAATGTTTCATCATCTGACTTACATACCCTAACCAACTTTTTCTCACAATCAACTTGGGCTCGATTATAAGTTAACTAATCCATTCCTATGACTACATCATAACCACACAAGTTCATAGGCATAACATCAACTTGAAATTCAACACCATTTAAACCAAGCAAGCAATCCTTATACAGTAACGTTATCACATCACTTCTTCCATTTGCGGTTTCTACCTCATAAGCAAGATCTAATACTACATGTTCTTTTCCTAGGTATTTACCAAAGGAAGTTGACACAAAACTCTTATTTGCACCCGTGTCAAATAAAACCTTAGCATAAACGTTATTTAGAGGAAACATACCTGCCACAACATCCTCGTTTACTACCTCATCTCCTCCCTTTTTTCATAACAAAAACCCGCCCTTTGGCTGGGTTCTTTCCTCCTTGTGTTTTTTTGGATTTTGGGGCATTCACTCATATAATGCCATGTTTCCTGACAATTAAAACACTTAATCGTCGGACACGATCTTGCGAGATGTCCTGATTGCTGACATCTGTAACACTTCCTCTCTTGAGATTCCTCTCTAGCTTTCCCCTTATCTTTGTCACCGCCTTCTCCTTTTTTGAACTTGAACCTACCACCTTAGCCACTCTTTTTATCCTCCGACTTCCTCTTCCTTTCTCGTTCCTGTGCCTCTTGACTTTGCACCTCATCATAGATGATTGCACTTAGTCCAACTGCTTCATCAAAGGTTGTTGGTCCTTTTTCCTTCACATGTGTTCGTACTTTTGGTGGAAGCCCCTGGATATAACATCTCAACCTTCAGGTCTCGGGAGTAACTATGTGGGGAACCAACAAAGCCATCTCGTTGAATCTCGAGGTGTATTAACGAGGTGTTATCTTCATTTTGTCCAACTCGTTCTGCGGACAAAACTGTTGGAGCACCAATTCCTTCTTGTCATTCCACCTCATGTTGTCAATGGCTTCCTGCCCTTTCCTTTGGACTATCGTCTTCCACCAATGCATAGCTTCTTCTTAAACGAATAAGCAACATATTTGACCGCTTGATCATCACAGCAATCACTGATGTTGATCACAGCTTCCATCGCAGAGATTTTCATTAAACTTTCAATTTTCCAAGAAAATTAAAGTTTAGGGGGAGAAAACCATTGAAATAAAAAAAATGATAAAATCAGAAAAGTCCAAAAAATATGTTGAATCTACTTGCACGTACATGAGAAATGATAGATACACTAGAGTTATTCGACACATCATTTTTAAACAATAAAGACTGAAGCGTGAAAATTGATGTGCGAGACGGCTCAGACAATTATACTTAACAAGTATATTCTTTGATGATTTAACTAAATTCTAATGAGTTTTTGTGGTTGAAACGTCTTAGTGCATGTGAAACGTTTAAACAAATCAAATAGATATCTTGTGACGCAACGATATACATCGGGTAATGATGCAATATATTCAGTGTGATGAACCGCATCGTGAGCTTCTTTGTTGTGGTACCCACAGACCTGAAGTCTCACACGAAGTCGCTTTTGAGCTTCAAGGTGCAGCAAAAGATTCCAAAATGGAACAAAAAGAGTCCCAAATGTGAACCGTCACCAAAAACAAAAAATTCCAAAATGGAATTCAGAAGATTCCCAAGATGAACATAGGAAAAGAAAAATTCCAAAATGGAATTCAAAAGAAGTCCCAAAGTGGACCAAATTCAATTAGAACCCAAATTCCATACTGTTTATGATTGTAAGTGACCTGACGTGTTGAGTTGTTCTCGAGTTATTTAGATGAAGTGTATGACTTTCTAATGTGCAATGTATGGGTCACTCAAAACTTATTCTTAATCAACCTAATTGATCATCAAGAATAGAAAAAGTAAGTATGTTACTTCGAGCTAATTGGTATGTTTTCATATCAACACTCAATCAAACATAAGTCGAATGTCTATTCAAAACTTGCAAAACATGTTCAGATAATGTGTGGTATGATCTCACTGTGATATTTTGATTCATTGCATTGCATATATTTTTATTTTAATGTGTGTGCTTTGTGTGTGCAGGCATATGGATTCTTTATTGACACATCGACTTCCTGTTTAAACTTAAAAATTTCAAGAAATTTCAAGTTTAGGGGGGAGAATAAGTGAAGAAGAAAAATATTTACAAAAAGCCAAAAATATTTTTGTAATAAGTGTGTTGAATGAACAAGATTATGTGGTATGGAAAGCAAAGGTTTTGAATATGTTAAAAACAAACCTAAGGTCTTGTGATTTTGTTTTAGAAAATTGCTTCGGGATATAGAAATTTTGGTTGTGCAAAAACATTTTTGAAAGAAAAATCAAAGAAAATGAAAAATGGATTTAATGTAAATTAATTTTGTTGCCCTAGTTAATATTGTTGATTATTAATGTGACAAACCCTAATAAGGATGTCTTGTCTAATTAATATGTCGAGAATGTTTGCAGGTGCAATAAATGCAGTTGAAAAGTCAACAGACGAAGAAAATTGAAAAAAAAAAATTGTCTAAGTGTTGTTGCCGGGTAAAGATATCAGAAGACACTATTTAGCCGGGTAATGAAGTCACTATTTAGCCGGGTATAGTAGTTGTTGATTGATATCAGCCGGGTGATTGAATGAGAAACGTATCATAATCTGAAGAAGAATTGAAGAATTAAGTGATTGATTCAAAGAAAATTTTTCCTAAGTGTTGATAATCTTGAAGAAGTTTTCAGACGGGTGAAGAAGTTTTCAGCCGGGTGAAGAAGAAATTTCACTGTTCAGCCGGGTGAAAACACTATTCAGCCGTGTCAAGTGTTAGTCGAGTGAAGTTTGATACTGTTCAGCCGGGTGAAGATACTATTCAGCCGTGTGAAGAAGTGGAAAACTCTGTTCAGCCGGGTGATAGAAGAAAATCACTGTTCAGCCGGGTAAAGACACTGTTCAGCCGTGTGAAGTACTGTTCAGCCGTGTGAAGTGAAGTCACCCGTCTCAACAGTTACCCGTCCAAACAGTCACCCGTCCCAACAGTGACACGTCCCAAGTTTGACCCGACTCTACAGTAAAAAAAAAAAAAAAGAGTTGCCTACATTTCATTCCATATCCTTTGTAACCTCTCCATTGATCTAATACAATTCACCTATTCATATTATCATCAATCTTCATCATACTTTGCATTGATCTTCATGAACATTCAAGCATCAATACGTGATCAGTGAGTTTCCGCATCACTGATTGCAAACAACATCACCAAACAATCTCAGATCTAGATCCAAGCTCGATTCGTCTAGAACTATCAATTGGTATCAGAGCTGTTGGATGATCTTTGATTGTTGTTGTTATTGATGGAACTTTAGCTACCATTAGCTTTGATTCATGTTTGTGTAAAGAACTGCAAAGTTTGAGATCAATTGGTGAAGATTTGACTGAGTTTTTTGAAGAAATTGTTCATGTTCGTCATATTCACTGCTCAAAATTAAGATCCGAAATTTTGTTGATGTTTTGAGAAATTGATGATTGAGATATGTTAGAAATCATAATCCTAAGCCTCGTTCATGATCAAACCATTCAGATTTCTTGATTTCAATCCATATTTTGTCATTTTTATCAAAACCCACTAGTTGTGTTCATCACAAAAAACCCAGATTTGAGTGAGATTTAGCTTGATTCAAGGTAGAAAAACTTTGAAAGAGTGTTAGAAACATCATTCCTAATCTAATACAAGTATTGAATTGAATAAAAACAACAAATATTGAAGAATTGATCTTGTGTTCATCATAATTTTGACTTTGAAAAGTCAATCTGATATGAAGATTTGAAGATTTGAAGATTTGATTGATATTTGCCCAGAAACGTATCATAATTTGTAGAAGAATTAAGTGTTAGGTTGAAGGAAATTTTTCCTAAGTGTTGAAACATCCAAAAATTGCTGAAAAATACAAGTTGACCCGTCTAGAGGGGGCTGAAACGAACAGGGGGGCGAAATCTGTCAGTCTGGGGGGCAGACACGTCCAAATAGCACCCTTGACCCGGCTGAAGGGGGGGCAGACACGTCCAAACAGTACCCTTGACCTGGCTGAAGGGGGGGCAGACACGTCCAAACAGTACCCTTAACCCGTCTGGGGGGGCAGACACATCGAAACATTTCCCTTGACCCGGCTGGGGGGGCGAAACACAAAACATTGCCATAAAACACCAAAAAATCATTTCTAAGTGTTCCAAGTGCTGAATATTCATCCCAAAAACATTATGGGCTGAAATTTTTGTCCAAACCGAGCACTTTTAACAACATATTAGCTCTCATAACCCAAATCATCTTCACAAACACCAAATCTCCCAAAATCAAACATGAAAAACATGATCCAATCATAGACATTCGTTTGATGAAAATCAACATGTCAATGATTCATGGACACCAAAGTTTGTCAAAAACAAAAAGGAAAATCATGATTTAAATGATAAAATGATTCCAATAGTGAATCAATCTTTGAATAAGAAATATAGTCAACAAAACTTGTTTTTAAAAGGAATTCATAATCTGTTTGAAAATGACTATAATTACTCTTTTGACAAACAATCCATGAAAGAAGATGAAGGTACAAATTACATTGTATCATCAAAACCAGCACCTGAAGGTATTCCTTGCACTTATGAGAATATCTCTTATGTTGATGAATTTGGACGACCCAAAACCGAAATGGTTTGGGTCATTACCTCTAACTAATTTGTTAGTGTGGTAGGGACAGTTATGGAGGCCGGTCAAACAAAGAAAAGAAGACCGTGGCTGATCCCTTATCATGACAAGATACCGAATCTTGTTCATGATGCCTTCGATGCAACTGACACCAAATGGAGTTGGGAACAAAAAAAGGAATCATTGAAGGAATTTTTAAAAACATTTTCAAAAATCAAACAATGATGGCAGTCCAAGAAACAACCGATGTTTCATTTCGTCTGTTTAGATTAAGTATATTGCATGCACTCTTCATACGTTGATAACATATCTGCCATTTTCTTTTCATTAAACTTTAAATTTTCTTAGAAATTTAAAAGTTTAGGGGGAGAAATCATTATTAAATAAAAAAATGATGATAAAATCAGAAAAATCCAAAAGAATATGTTGAATCTACTTGCGCGTACATGAGAAATGATAGTACACTACAGTTATTCAACGCATCATTTTAAAAAAATAAAGACTGAAGCGTGAAAATTGATGTGCGAGACAGCTCAGACAATTATACTGAACAAGTATATTCTTTGATGATTTAACTAAGTTCTAATGAGTCATTGTGGTTGAAACATATCTTAGTGCATATTTATTGTCTATACAAATCAGATAGATATCTCGTGAAACATCCAAATTACATCGGGTAATGATGCAATCTATTCAGTGTGATGAACCGCATCGTGAGCTTCTTTGTTGTCGTATCCACAGACCTGAAGTCTCACACGAAGTCTCATTTGAGCTTCAAGATGCAGCAAAAGATTCCAAAATGGAACAAAAAAGAGTCCCAAATGTGGACCGTCACCAAACAAATTCCACAACGGAATTCAGAAGATTCCCAATGGGAACAATAGGAAATGAAAAATTCCAAAATGGAATTCAAAAGAAGTCCCAAAGTGGACCAAGTCCAAATAGAACCCAAATTCCACACTGTTTATGATGGTAAGTGACCTGACGTTTTGAGATGTTCTCTAGATATTTAGATGAAGTGTATAACTTTCTAATGTGCAAGGTATGGGTCACTCAAAACTTATTCCTAATCAACCTAACTGATCATCAAGAATAGAAAAAGTAAGTGTGTCACCTCGAGCTAATTGATTTGTTCAACAATTCATCACTCAATTACTTCACAATTCAAATGTCTATTCTCAAAACTGCAAAACATGTGTTGGATTAATTGCTAGTATGATCTCATTGCAGGTAAAAGATTCATAAATGTAAAGAGAAAATTCCAAAAATATCAAAAACATTGAAAAATTCAAAAAACACCAAAAAGATGATCATTTTAATCTTTTTCTTTTGTGTTGGCAGTTTAACATGTGTTATTGATGTAGGAGTTGTTCATCAAGCAATATCTCATCCGATTGAGAACTTAATCTTTACATTAATTATAAATGCAGATTATTGCCTGAGTTCTAATGTTTTCTTTGAGTTGCAGGAACAGTTTCCATTGCAGAACAAGCTTCCACGCGACTTGAAGATGTTCCTGTTCAAGCCTGATTCCAGTCCAAAGGTCTCCAAGTCAGATTGATGAGTGTTAAGAATCCTCCTCTTAATATCTCATACACAGATCCCATTAACCTCTGAAGCAAAAGTTGAGGGGGAGTATTCTAAGTCAAAGAAGTCTTCGCAATCTACTTCAACCGTTGAAGAAGATCCCATTGCTGATATATAGATTCACCGGAATCTACTCTCTGCTTATTTCTTTCCATAGCCTATGATGTTACTCAAAAGGGAGAGAAGGATGCAGATTGCTTGTTGAAAGACAGAGTTTTGATAGCATCATCTTAGGGGAAGTACTGTTAGGTCCTCTTGAAGATAATGCATACCAAAACATTAAGTTGCTCTCTATGCTCGTCACATGAAGATTTAAGTTGATATGTCGGATTTGTAAAGTGTCATCTTAGGGGGAGTACTGTTGGGGTTATTTGAAGATGTCACTTTCCAAATATAAGTGAGTGAAGTTATCGAGCATCATCACGAGCAAGCACGGGTGAAGACGTTCATTAATTGTATTTGTCTTAGAATATTTGTGTAATCGTTTCGTGCTTAAATGCGCGTTCGTGCTTAATTGCACGTGTTTCGGTTACATTGTAAGGTGAATGGTATAGACTATAAATACCTTCACCTAGGTCATTTATCAGAGTTGCCTACATTTCATTCCATATCCTTTGTAACCTTGACAAATATCCAATACAATTCACCTATTCATATTATCATCATCTACATCATACATTGCATTGATCTTCATGAACATTCATGCATCAATACGTGATCAGTGAGATTCCGCATCACTGATTGCAAACAACATCCCCAAACAATCTCAGATCTAGATCCAAGCTCGGTTCATCTCGAACTCTCAAAGTATTTTGAATTTTATAATGATTTTGACACTTAACTAATTCCAAGCATTTAACAATTCAAAATTGACTTTTTAAGTCAAAATTGTTAAAGAATCACAATCTAAGTTTGTTTCCATGAATGATGAAATAATGATATTTACAATGATCGATCAAGTTATGAAACTTTTAAGGGCCATATAAAACATTGACTTTATCATTTAGGTTCATTAGATAAAGCTCATGATGTTCTTGATATTACGATTCAAGAATTGGGGATATTGAAAATTATTTGGTTGATTCTTAACAAAATTGATACACACAGATGATATGATGTCGATTTGTGATGTTATGAATCAAACCAAAATCAGAAGAGTTTTGTTGATATTTGAGTGAAAATCGCCTTGAGATGCTGTAAAAGTGTTTAAGTGAAAATGAACCGTTTTTAAGTACTAGAGGGATATTTATAATACACTAACACTTAGTTGATTTTTAATTCCAAAAAGATAGGCCGGTATACAACTGTCTGCACATCATTATAAAACCTCAAAGGTTAATCCTTAAACCCTTTTAAACTGATCAAGTATTAATCAGATTATCATGAACACAATGTTTGATCAAAATCTAACCGAGACAAGTATACTTTTAATGAAAATTTCAAAATTCCATCACATCAATCTTGTCCGATAACTTTTAGGCCTCGAGTTTTATTCATCATGGACACAGAATCCTAAAAAGTACTGTATTGAGTATCCTTAACGTCTAAAGGATTGAGGATCCTTGGTACTAATAGTTGTCGATAAACTAACATTTGTTCTCCACGTGTTTTTTATATGTCAATGCAGGTAACGGCTATATTACTAAGTCCACCATAAATCTCTGTCCAAGGAATTGTGGAAAGAGCGGGGATCGTGGTCAACAACCCTCAACGGCTCTAAGTAAGTTTAGGAGACGAATTCGTTTATTTTGAACTATATAAATGAGGCTATGGCTAAGCTATCACACATGTGAACTCACACTCTGAATTCTTTCTCTTAACTATTTTCTTCTGCTATTTCACACACACATATGTACTAGCGGCCATATTTCTCGATTTGTACTTCATTTTATCAGTTATATATTGGTGATAGACGTTTCTCATCACCCGAGATTTTTATGTTGGCGATCCTTAAAGGATCAAGGGTTTTTCCTCGTATAAATCCTTGTGTTGATCTTACAATTCTGCATATTATTCATTAAAACACACTACCTCACATTAACTAATTAGGTTTATCAATTTTCGACCAAACAAATTTGGCGCCCACCATGGGGCAAGTGTTGTTTTAATCATCATTCTCTTCATTTCATTCATCTCATTTTTCAATCAATTCGTCATTCTTTTTCTGCATCTCAATGGCTTCTCAATCAAAAGCTGTGTCATCAAGCATGCCTTCTTCGTCATCTTCTGTGCCAATGCCAAGTTCATCTTTGGGACCAGTGTAGATAAAAGATATTACCAATAAGAAGCCAACTACTATCTTCCAAGGATCAAAACCTCCTGCAGCAACCCCTACGGTAACTTCTAACAATGATGTTTCTATGTTGTGTTTGCAGATGAAAGCCTATATGGAGTAGCAAAACATGACAAATCAAAGGATCCTTCGGGAAATGGAAGATATCATGAAAGCCAAGAAGCATGTGGAGGATATCAGGCAATATATGCCAAAATCACTTGACTTTAGCACTCCAGGGTCCTTACCGCAACAAACTATGAGATCTATGGTTCAACCTTATCTACAACATTTCAGCAAGGATCCACAAGCATGCATTGGCCAAGAGTTACTGAAGTCCATGAGGGAGATATTATACCTATGCAGAAGAACTCTATCACTACACCATATGTTACCACCAAGATAACTCGTTCAGAGTACTATAATGGAATGGAGTATTCTCAACCAGGAGGTAAAAATTTCAATAATCAATCCTTAAACACTAACTTTGACTCAATGCGCGATACAGGTATCAATGCAGTAATGGCCAGGGAATTACAAAAACTTTAGGGTATGATATCAGCGTTCCAGGAGTAGTCAGGCCTATTCCTGAAATCCCCATCGGAAGTCATAAGATTTCAAGATTTGCTCCATCAATCTGTGATGCTGAGATCCCAAACGATTTCAAACTCCTAACATGAAGCTATATGATGGGTCATTTGATCCTGAGGAACATGTGGTTCAGTACTAGGAAAGGATGGAGATCAATCCCATTACAAAAAGATTAAAAGAAGCCTGTTTGTGCAAGGGTTTTGTATCCACACTCACTGGTTCCGCTCTATAATGGCTGCTAAGTCTTCTTCCTTACTCTATTACTTCATTTTCTCACCTAGTTAATCTCTTTAACAATCATTTTTCATGTAGTAGAACCTTTAAAGGAATACTAGTGATCTATATAGAGTTACTCAATCTAAAGATGAATCACTTAGAGATTATTTAACTAAATTTGGCAATGAAGTCTTAGAAATCCCTAATCTTGATGTAACTACGGCTGTTGAAGCATTTAAGATAGGATTGAAAGAAGACTCTTTTCTATGATGATCTTGTGATAACCCCATGCAGGAATTTAGATGAAGCGAGAACCAGAGCCTTAAGATTCATAAGGCTAGAGGATGATAGAAAGATCCAAGACAGAGCTAGCTCGACAATAAAACAGGAACACCGGGATAAGAAGCAAGGATCCTTATTCAAAAATAACAGGAGCAAACCATATTCCAGGCATGACAATCAGAATGTTCATGCTATGGACTATGATGAAGACGAAGAAATCCTAAGATTTCTGAATATTGTTTTTCTGTTGATATTTGTGGTGTATTGCTTGCTATGCATGATTTAAGTGAAAAGGCAAGGTGGCCACGAAAAACTGATAAAGCATTCGGCTACAAAGATAAATCCAAATGGTGTGTCTATCATGAGGATTTTGGTCATATAACTGAGAATGCATAGCCTTGAGAAGAGAAATAGGTTATCTTCTTAGCAATGGCCACTTGAAAGATCTATTTGGTAAAAAGAAACAAAGGATCCTGAAAAAGCTGCATAGCCGCCTCCTTATGCTCGAGTGATCAATTTAATTTCTGGAGGATCTAATATTTGTGGCACTTCATATTCTAATGCGAAAAGAAATGGTAAAGAAAGTACATTGGAAAATGGTGAAAGACCAATCGTGACATCCACTACAACCAATCAGAAGTTCATTTCATTTTATAAAGAGGATCGAATTCACATACATGATCCTAACCATGATAGTTTGGTTGTTACTTTATTTATTGCAAACCATTATGTTCGCAGGATTCTAATCGATGGAGGGAGTTCTGTAAAGATCATACAATAGGATGTCCTTAAGAAAATGAATATTCCAGAGTCGGAGATAGTGCCAAGATCCCCAGTTTTAGTAGGATTCGGTGGTGAAACCAAGAATACTCTATGGGACATCAAATTGCTAATATATATCGAGGGAGTAAATACCATACAAAAATTTTGTGTTATTGACTGTTTATCATGTTGCAATATTATTCTTGGTAGGCCATGGATACATGAGATGAAAGCAGTCACCTCAACGTACAATCAATGTGTTAAATTGCCATCTCCTTGGGGTGTGGTAAAAATCAACAGTGATCAACAAGAAGCAAAAAATGGTTATACATCTTCCATGAAGCCAGCCTCGAACCCGAAAACATTATAGCAATTATGAAAGTTGCCTAAGGAGGTTGAAAGGTCAGAAGAGCAGGATGTGAAAAAAGTATTGCTTGATCCTGAGGATCCTAAATCTAAAATATTTATATGATCCGTGATCCAAGAAAATATTGAGCAGGAACTTATAGCCTTCCTCAAACAAAGAAAGTCCACATTTTCTTGGAAACATGAAGATATGGCATGTATATCTAAAGACATTATTACTCATAAATTGGGTGTTGAACCTTCTTTCAGACCTATACATCAAAAGGGGAGGAAATTTTCACGAAAAAGAATCATAATCATTCAAAAAGGCAAGTCTGACTAGAGAGGTAAAGTATTGTAGATGGTTAGCCAATGTTGTGGTTGTTCGAAAGAAAAATGGAAAGTAGAGGGTATGTGTCGATTTTACTGAATTAAACAAAGATATTATCAACTTGAAGTCGCCAAAAAAATTAATAGACGTTCAAAGGCTAACTGGAAGGGTTGCAGCCTTAAATACGTTTATATCAAAATATTCAGAAAAGTGCAAAGAATTCTACGACATCCTCAGAAAGAACAAATAGTTTGAGTGGGCAGAGAAGCATGAAGCTGCACTTAGAGCTCTTACGAATTATATATCCTCGGTACCAGCTTTAATGAAACCACTCTAGGGAGAATCCTTAATCTTGCATCTAGTCGTATCTAGTAATCCAGATAGCACAGTCCTTGTAAAAGAGCATGAAGGCCAGCAGCAGCTGGTATATTATGTAAGTAAAAGTCTTCTTGATGCTGAAGCCAGGTTCTCCCATCTCGAAAAATTGATACTTGCTTTAATTATGGCTTCTACTAAATTAAGGCATTATGTTGGGGTTATTTGAAGATGTCACTTTCCAAATATAAGCGAGTGAAGATATCGAGCATCATCACGAGCAAGCACGGGTGAAGACGTTCATTAATTGTATTTGTCTTAGAATATTTGTGTAATCGTTTTGTGCTTAAATGCGCGTTTGTGCTTAACTGCACGCTTTTAGGTTACATTGTAAGGTGAATGGTATAGACTATAAATACCATCACCTAGGTCATTTGTTTAAGAGTTGCATATATTTCATTGAAAATCCCTTGTAACCTCTCCATGGATCTAATACAATTCACCTATCCATATTATCATAATCTTTATCATACCTTGCATTGATCTTCATGAACATTCAAGCATCAATACGTGATTAGTGAGTTTCCGCATCACTGATTGCAAACAACATCCCCAAACAATTTAAGATCTGAGATTGTTTGGGGATGTTGTTTGCAATCAGTGATGCGGAAACTCACTAATCACGTATTGATGCTTGAATGTTCATGAAGATCAATGCAAGGTATGATGAAGATTATGATAATATGGATAGGTGAATTGTATTAGATCCATGGAGAGGTTACAAGGGATTTTCAATGAAATGTATGCAACTCTTAAACAAATGACCTAGGTGATGGTATTTATAGTCTATACCATTCACCTTACAATGTAACCTAAAAGCGTGCAGTTAAGCACAAACGCGCATTTAAGCACAAAACGATTACACAAATATTCTAAGACAAATACAATTAATGAACGTCTTCACCCGTGCTTGCTCGTGATGATGCTCGATATCTTCACTCGCTTATATTTGGAAAGTGACATCTTCAAATAACCCCAACACATTATTTAGAAACTCATCCTATTATTGTTAAGACTAAATATCCTATTATTGTGAAGCTTAGTACATATGATATAAGGTATGAACCAAGGTATGCCATCAAATCACAAGAACTAGCAGACTTTGTGGCGGATTTTACTAGTGACTTACAAGAAGAAGCAGATTTGGAAGTTCAACAATTAGAAGAGACAAATGATTTTTGGATACTCTTCACTAATAAATCATCAAACATCAGAGGAACAGGTCTAGGTATACTACTAAAATCGTCACAAGGGAACATAATACCACAATCCATAGCTTGTGAATTCCATGCCACCAACAATAAAGCTGAATATGAAGTCTTAATAGCAGGTTTGCGTTTAGCCAAACAAATGAGGATCTGCTATCTTCAAGTATACATTGATTCTTTATTAGTAAATAATCATTTTAATGGCTCTTACCTAGTTAAGGTTGAAAAATTAATTAATATCTTGAGATAGTTAAAGCTCTTGCGGAAAATTTCGACTCTTTTCGTATAGTACAGGTACCAGGAGAGGAAAATACAGGGGCAGATGCCTTAGAAAATCTAGCATCATCATTAAAGATCCTAGAAGATCTGAAAATTCTTATAATTCATATCCTTTACCCGGCTATCAATGAAGGAAGAATCATGGAGATTCATAGAGAAAACCAACTTCTGGATCTTCCATCCTCACAAACGTCTCAAGGATCCTGGATCTAACCAATCAGGAAATTTATTAAATATGGAGAAATCCTAATAGGAGAGAATCCTAAAGCCTTTAGAATCAAGGTATCTCCATTTACTGTATTAAATAACATATTATATAGAAAATCTCTTGCAGGTCCATATTTGAGATGCATCGAGGAACCTCAAATCTAAGAAGTCTTAAAAGATTTCCATAAAGAAGATTGTGGAAACCATACAAGGGGCAAATCACTATTCTCAAAGAAATGTGATGCTTGTCAAAGACATTGTAATATCCTTCACAACATGCAGAACCTCTGTATCCTATTATATCCTCATGGCCATTCATGAAATGGGGAATGCACATAGTAGGTAAATTGCCAGAAGCACCAGGAAGAAAAGTATTCATGCTTGCAATGATGGATTACTTTTTTAAATGGATAGAAGCTGAATCATTTGCTCAAGTCAAAGAAAGGGAGGTAATATCTTTCATTAAAAGAAACATTAGTACTAGATTTGGTATTCCTTCATAAATTGTATGTGACAATGGTTCCCTGTTTATCGGGAAAAGAACCTCTAATTTTGTGACAGCTGGGGCATAAAGATGATCACATCCACTCCAGTTCACCATCAAGCTAATGGTCAAGTAGAATCTAGCAACAACATCATCATCAACAACTTAAAGAAGAAACTAGGATCCGAGAAAGGAACATGGGCTGAAGAATTGCCTTATGTCTTATGGGCTTGCAGGACAACTCCAAAGAATGTTGCGGGTCAAACACAATTTTCTTTGGTATTTGGAGCAGAATTCTTTATTCCTACTGAAATGGTGGTTCATACAGCCAGAATAAGCATTTGGGATCGTCAATTATATAAAGAATCCCTTATTCGAGATTTGGAAACTGTTGATGAACATAGAGATTTGACTAAAGTTAGGATGGCTTCTTATCAACAAAGGGTAGTTGGGGCATATAATAAGAATATCAGAATAAGGAGATTCCAGAAAGGTGATATGGTATTAAGGAAAGTCTTTCAAAACACAATTAAGCCGGCAGATGGTATATTGGCTCTAAAATGGAAAGGGCCATATTTGATCAAAGCTGAAGCTGGAAAGGGGGCATATCAATTGCTTACAATGGAATGAGTTCCACTACCAAGAGCCTAGAATGCAATACACCTTAAAAAATATTTCATGTAGCAAGGATATAGGATCTTCCAAAGATCAAGGATCCTAAGTTCGGTATCATTTTATCATATTTTAATTCATCTTATTCAACCTTCTTAAAAAAACAAGGATGTTAATGCATTTAACATCCAATCTCATTAAATTTCAAAGTTTTGCAGAAAGCTAAGTCGCTTTTGTGGAAATTATAGTGGTTGGAAACCTCTCTCCTAAGTTTAAGGTATCAAATAACTTCTAAGGTTTAGAAGGTGTTCACCTTTTCTAAGATTGCCAGTAGCACACGTTATCCACGTATGATTCAAGGCAATGGGACTAGTACACTATATGTGGCTGACAATTTCAGTGTTATTGGTTATATGTTGGATCCTAAAGTTTATGGTGGACGTACCAAACCTCTGTTATCCTAAGGTTTCTAACGTTTCACATTAGCAAAGGTTTTGGCATTTTGCAGTAGCACTTACAATTGGATAGGTCCGTGACTGGCATAAATCCCTGTTATCTTAAGGGCCTAATCGCCAGCTAATTATTGGGCCTTGTCGGCCTTGACGCTAGTTATCTATTAGGCCTTGTCTCGGGTCAATTATTGGGCCTTGTCGCCAGTCAATTAATCTAAAATATCAAGTTATGCTCCAGGTTTATACTAACATTTGAAGATTTAACTATCAATAAGGATCCATGATCCTAGAATTGTGAATATTGTATTTTCTTTATCTTACACAAACAACTTAAGAAGCCTAATTCTAATCAGGACTCTCTGGTATGATTTCTATTCTGTTTATTTACTTTTTCGAAATCTTATTCTCAAAGGATCCTAAAGATTTAAAGTTCGCTCTATTTCTTATAAAAGGAACTTTAGCTATATAATCTCCACCACTGTTATTATTACTATTACTTCCAGGCATTATGATAGACTTTAAGATTTGATTTATATTGTTGAATGTTGAGCTGAATTTTCTAAGTCCACTATGTCACCTTGTTAAATATCCAAAAGCAAAGGTATGTTTTCAAATGATCTGTGGGAAATCAATGATCTGCGGGTAATAGTGGAAACTGTGACACCCCACCCGATGGCGGAATCATCGGCCATTATCATAGATAGGGATATCAATAGTAACAAAGCACATGGTACACATTTGTTAAAGTCAAGTAATTATCATAACATAAGCTTGAAACATAAGTCTAAAAGAAACCTACAAAGGTCATAAATAAAAAAACAAGAAGTGCAATAATTCATTGTTTATTAATACTAGGTCTAAAGAATTTCGTATTTCTTGGAAATAGTAAATTGTAAATCATCACCAACCACCTGAAATATACGTAAAATAAAGTTAGCTACAAAAGCTAGTGAGTGAACCAAAATTGATAAATAATAATAAAGAAATCTGAGATCATCATAAATATGTAGCGCAATCATAAATGTATAGCAATTTCGTATGTATTACCCTACTATAACCCCTGGAATAGTATAGAAAACCATCATTAGAAACTCCACAAGATATATTTTGGCAACTTATCATGAGGAACCACTCATGTTGTAATTAATGATAATTTTCAAGCAACCATCACTTAAGTGTCTCGATATATAAGTTATCAATAACTATTTAGCAGCTTAGAGACATGGCATGGCAACAAACATCATAACATAGCAACTAGTAAACACAGAATTGAATGGTCGGGTTTAAATCACTTATTGATGTTGTATGCGAATGTGGGTTTGTCAAACCATTAACGCTAACATTGTACCAGTGGGATTACAAAGCAATAATACTACTTTAAATTACCACATAAGGTTGCATCAAGCTGAAGACAAGGCTACCACATTTGTTTGATCTCTTTTGGAAATAAATCAAAATAGAAAAATGTAGTATGGTAATAGAACACATATTCCGGTCCGAAAAACGTAAAAGTAAAAAGGAGAGTGAATTTACTCACCTTGAATTACGAGCATGAAATAAATAGTAAACCGACTAGCTAGAATTGAAAAGTGTCCAAATACTAGGATCACCTAAGTAAATAAACAATCCTAATTTAGCAAAACGTATAGTATAGAAAACTAGAATAGGAAATTAGGAATCTAAAGTAATTTGGAATTTTAGGGTTTCGATTTGGGGGTTTTTCGTTAACGATTAGAAATATATTAATTGATTGATTTAGACATAACGTCTAAAAATAATAGTAATGATAATAACAATAACTTTTTATAATAATAGTATTATCTTGCAAACGATAAGTAACTCAAATAATATATTTTTCCAATTAATTATTTGACGTCGAGAATAGATTATATACATTAAAGATACTTTAAAATATTCACAACATTTTTAAAGTATTTAAAAAGCTTTATACAAAAGTCTATATTTATGAACTATTATTATAAAACCTTTATATATTTTTTAAGTATTAAAATGCATTTTATAGTATTTTTAAGGTATATAAAAGTGTTTGTGAACATAAAATTTATATAATTTGAATTATTCAAATCATGGTTTTATATAATTTATAAGATTTTCTACATTTTACAATATATATATGTTATAAAGATTAGTTTTTAGATCATGAAAATTAGTTAAAATTGGTAAAATATAATTAAAACAATTAATAGGAAAATGGACTGCCCTGGTTTCAAACCGAGGATCTTCACACTCACAAACCAGACACATAACCAGACGCACTGGATGTTAATTTTGTTTAGAAATGAAAAAAAAATGTTTTATATTATTTCAAACAAAAACCCTTAATTTCACTAAGAACACAAACCCTAATTCCTAAATTAAATCCACATGAATCAATGAATAGTAAAATTGATAAGAGGACTTTTGATCAGGAGATTACTATGAGCATTTTATCGTAACTAACTTACATGATTGATGACGAATTAGATAAAAGAGGATGAAGAACAAGAATATGACAACCTGAGACTTAATTTGGTAGTTTGACGCTGCTAAAATGCAATTCAATCTTCAGAACTCTTCTAGATGATATGGTGAATAAAAGCCCCAATGTAATTGTAGATGAAAACGATGATTCGATGCTCAATTGGTAAGTTGCAGGTTCGTGAAGATAATGAACAAGAGAGATATGACTGAGAGCATTTTGATTGCAATTGAGATCAGAGAGTTAGAGTAATCGATTAGGATTGTTTTAACGAGATTTGGTTGGATTTATTTGACTTGGAAACGTATGAGCGCGTTCGGTTTCGTTATAGGTTCAATGGAACTTAATTGATGTTTATTTAGGTGTTAATAATCAAATAAAACCATGTGGGCCGTTTCTATTCAACGCATGATTTTGGGTGATTCAATTTTGATTATAACGTGCGTTTTGATTGAATGGTAAAATGGGTTTTGATAAAGAAACCGAAAGCTATAGATTTGCACAGTATGGCTTCAATAATGTAGTAAACACAAATTAAAGCAGTCACGAGGTCGAGTCTTGCATAAGGAATGTTTTACCGTGTTTAAATTTGATTAAAATTGGTTCAGAGATGGTTTTTGGGATCGCAGGAGTTTGGCCGGAGGAATGGACAAAAAAACGTGAGAGAAAAGGGGGAGGGGGTTTGGATATTTAAATTTACAGTTTACACCCCTAAATATTGAACTTTTGTTTATTTAGAAACTTTAATATAAGTTTAAAAATTATTGTTTCTCACCCGAAGTTAATTAAATCTTCACTTTAACTAACTAACTAACCTAACCGCATGAACTTGTAATTGTTATAAAGTTGACATTTTTATATATACGTTGTTTTTACGATAAATGATCATTTTAGACTTAATAGTAATAAACTTGATATTATTTATAAATTTATTTTATAAATTACAATTTATATATTTTGGAATTAATCATTATAAATATAAATATTAGTTAAATAAGTATGCTTTAGATAATAACTTGTAGTAAATTCGATCGTTTTTATTAATGATGGGAAAGCGTGGAATCCGAAATGTTCATATAATTATATTAATAAACGAAACGTTACATTTTAATTAAATTAGATAAGAAATAATTAAAAGACTTCGGATTTGAGTCAGGCATTCGAGTTTGGGTTTGTGGGGTAGATGTCATAGAAACTTCATAAGACCTATGAGAAAAAGTGTAAGTTCAGATGATATGTGAGAAACAGTGTAGATTGAAAACGATCTGCGGGAATCATATTTATGTGAAACAAAATTGTTTTCAACACAAAGAATCAAATCAGCACTTGTTCAGATTGAGTATACTTGTGATTTGTGAAGAACAGTTTTTAATAAGATATGTGGCTAACTATACACAATCCATATGCGTGAAACAAGTACAATATAATTGGCTTTTTGTTTTTGATGAAATGAACACAAAAAACTAATCTAACAGGTTGACATAAACTAGAAAACCGGTTGTAATGAAGAACGTGACTGGAAAAACAACAATAATAGGTTCAACTTCTATAAACATCACCATTACTGCATAAGAGTACTAGGATTGAGATTTTGAAATGTGTAATGGAATTAAATCAAAATCGCAAAATCAAATGTATGAATGATAAACAAATACTCACTAATGATCAATTCAAAGAGAACAACTTCAATTTGAGCAAAGAGTTGAAGATCTGCGATGAATTGTGTTCGTAACCAACACTATTCTCGAACAACCAAAAATTGAAATTCAGAACAAATCCATGGATGAACTTGATTCAAACTGCAAAGGATTTGATCAAACAATGTATAGAACAGATTGAATCGGTTTGATGATTCAATTTGTTGCTGGATCGACAAATTCAAAGCAAAATCAAATAAAGTTTGACAATACTTCAACCAACAGCTCTGATACCAATTGTAAATCGGTCAAAAGTTATGAATCTATCAATCAAACAAAATAACAAGTAATGAACATGAATCAAACAAACATAACAATCACGAATTCAATAAAGTTCGATGTGTAATTATAAGATCAACAGGAGAGTACAATTGAGTTCAAAATGAAGTGCGTACAAAATAAGCAAATGAACTATCTATTTATACTACATACCATCTATACATACACATAAGTGAACTATCCGCACATCTCAAAGTCATGAGTCTTCTCACACATCTTTTAAAGTTATCCGCACATCTTTTATATGTGAACAAGTTTAATCTTTTAAAATACCAACAGATCCTATTAAACCCGGATCCATTTTGGCTCTTGCAATTCCTTCTACCCGCATTTCATCTCCCCAAACATGTTTTCATTACTCAAAAGTCAAACCGTAATTGAAACAAATTTTTCTAACCCTTTCTCGCATCTCACCATTAGTCTTGATCTAACATGCTTACATTAATGAATAACTTAGGTTTGAAATCTGGTTGCTAGACCAGATTTGTACGGTATCCTTAATGATTTTGAATATGACTTACAAAAGGATAATTACTCAACTTTCAAATAAACAAATAATTAACTGACGGTTAAACATCAAAGAATTTACAATAAGGTGACAGGTAAACGGGCAACAAGTTGTGCCGCCACCCCCTTTGAATAGAAAAACCTAGCCTACTGAAGACAAAACCTTGATCCTTAGGTGTCGAAACAAAAAGATTGAAATAAAAAATTGTAATTTTGGTTGATACGACTCGGTTTAATTCATAGTGTGAATATTTGGAGTGAAAGGGACAAAATTATACAAAATAATGAGAAAAGAATTGCATATTTCACATTACGGATGCAATGGGGCTTTTTAGTTGCAATGGATGCTTGGCATGCTGTTTTTTCTTTGTAGCTTTTCAAATCTCAACGATTATTTCCTAAATTTTCATATCATTACAAGATTTTGCATCTTGATGCATTCTAAATTTCTAATATTATTTCGTAGCCTTTTAGCGTCTCTTTTAGGATCTAAGTTGTTTATTTGGATGCTACCGAGTTACAATTGATGAGATATGGCTCAACAAAACCCATCACAAATCATTTTAACCGGTGCTTAAATGACGTCGTTTCATCTCGACCTGTTACACAACCCTCCCCATCATACTAATCCACTCTCATTTTCCATCACGTTCACACATATTTTTTGTCTACTATATAAAATTTTTTTTAACTATTTAACGTTTATAACACGGGAAAAGTGAATACGGGGCTGTTATGCGTGCAAGTTACACGCGAAACCCCCTCAAAACTAGGTAGTTTTGATTTAAATGAATTAAAATAATATATTATCCTCTTCCACCCCGATCAAAACTCCAATCTGCACTTAATCGTGTTCTTCCAAGTTTTTGAGCAACAATCAATAACGTGGTTAGGAAAATCATCAAGGAAAGTCTTTTTTTCTAAATCATTCATCAACATCGGTTTTTAATTAAAATCTTTACTCATCAGTAGAATTGTCAAGTTTGAATAATCATATTGATTTCTTCATTAAGCCTTTTAAAACATCATAATCGCTTTGCTGTTGATATCCTTGATAGACTTGGTTTGCAATCAATTCTTTCATAAAACTACATTTTTTGCAATAATATGTATGTGGATCTTGATCGATCGCTACAATTCTTCATTGCTACATGGCATTCATCTTTCTTTAATTGCATGTATCTTTGTGTACATGTCTTGATTGCTACATGATGTTCATCGTTAATTAAATTTTGGGTTCTTTGAAGATGTGATTTTGAAATTTGTGTTCATCTAGGCTAAGATTGTTGGTATATTTTGTTAGTATATTTCTTGTACAACCATGAAATAAGTTCTTTTGTTATAGAGTGATGACTAATTAAGTGTAAGGGATAACTATTAACTGAATTGCGATTTTGATTACTTCAAGAATAAGTTTTGACAGCTAAATTGCGATTTTAAGAATGGAAGGCAGGAACCAGGAAGGGTACGATTTGGAGTATGTAGACAATATAAAGTGTTTTTAGTTTTTTTAATCAAAACTACGTAGTTTTGATGGGGTTTCACGTGTAAGTTGTACGCATAACAGCCCCGTATTCACTTTCCCCTTATAACACATAGTTTATAATCTAGTATTAAGGTATGAGAGAACGCATAAATCTTTAAACAGGATCGGTTATTATTTAAATAGTTTGTTTGTAGTAAATTATTAAAAGTTCATGAAGATATATAGTACTATAAAACAATTTAATGTTCATGAACATTGATATATATAATATTATAATACACATACAGGAAGAAACAAAAAAGATTATAAAAAAAAATAATTAACCAGTGAGCCTCACATCTTAAGGCCATAAACCGACAAAATAAAAGAGTGAACTAAATTATTAAGTGTTAAACTATTAAAAGATTCGAACTATTAAAAAGGCTCTATTAGTGAGAGAGAGGTTGGAGTAAAGATATAGATGAGAGTAAAGTTGGTATATACTCCATTCATCTCTATTCAGCATCAATCTATCAGTTAATCATGCAACAACACTGAACTGAATCATTAAGAAGTTTTTTTTAATGAACCAAACTCTCTTAATGCTAAAGGATTTATTACTGAACTAAACTATTAAGAGGTGAAACTTAGTCCCGAAATCAGTTTAGGTGCTTTGCTTTGAATAGCTTCAATGGTTTACCAACCCTTTATAAAGCAATATATGCCAATAGAAAAATCAATTTTCATTTAAAAAATTACATCAACTATAAAATAAAAAATACGTTAACTTGAATACCCTTAACTTATGTTCCAAAGATAAATGACAACGCTTAAAAACAATACAACATAACAAGTACAAAGTTGCTGCAGCTTCAGTTTTTGGGTTATAATATTAAACATTAAAAAAAAGATGCCAGAAAAACAAGCAACAGCAAACTTACTCAAACAGAACCAAGCGATCGGATGTCACCAGATTGACCATCTCCTTTGGTAGGTGTAGTATACATGTTCTTGAGCAAATCCTGAATCTTATTATACATCATCATTTGTGAAGGCTCACTAACACCAACACTGCTTTGTGACGCCCTTGATGAACTCTCTTGTAATTTCAATTTCTCAAACAAATAATGTTTTTCAGCTTCAGCTTCATGTAACCGTTGTTTCAGATACCTGCTCGCGTAATCCTCTTCTGATTTCTCGGCTTTAGCATGGGCAATTCTCTGCAGTCTTTCAGCTTCGCGTCTAGCCTCACTGGCTTTTAGGTCAAACATCTCGGCTTCTGCCTGTTTAAGCCTCACAATGCTTTCCAGCTCGTCAACTTGTTGTTTTTTCTTTTGTCTTTCCATTTTAAGAGCAGCCACTTCACGGGCCTTGTCTTTAAGTTCTTGATCACATGCCTCCAGAGCCAAGCGGGCTTTTTTTGTGTTACGTATTTTCTCTTCTTCCACCATTTCCATCTTTTTTATTGCTTCTTGTACAACGTCTGCGATTCGATTGAATGCTTCTTGTGGGGCCATCAGTCGGCTTTCCCCGCCTTCTTGATGCTTTGTGGGGTCTATGTCAAACTCTGCACAATTTTTTAAACAAAACTTAGTATCCTTGATTGTTTTTGTTAGACGAAAATTAAGTATTTGTGGGGTTTAAGATGCGACAAATAAACCAACTTTTCACTTTTCTTTCACAAAACTGATGTCCTTTTTGGTTGTTTCATCTATTGATTTTTTAATAAATCTGAATTTTCTATAAGCTCAATCATTTAAGTATTTAACTATAGCTCATTTTGTCACACAACATTATTGTGATTTAGATTATCTAATATCACATTCACATAAGCACTTTTATATTTTAAAAGCTGATATGTAGTAGAAGTGGAACAAACATGCAACAACTTTAGATGGTGCTCAACAACTACAGAATTTAAACAGTTTGTAGTAATTAAAATTAATTTGAAATAAACCTACATAGAATATAGATTACCTTGGAAAAACGATAGTATTGCTTTCGAAGCCAGTGGTTCAGCTACCCCGCTTTTTAACTTTTCAACAAGTTCTCCACATTTCCAATACAGTTTCCTTCCTCGTGATTCCTCACTTCCATGAAAGATCCTACTTACGTATTCAAGTTCTCTAACCAAAGCTTCCCGGTCCCATAACGGTGCACAGTGATGAAACACGTCTTTGACCCACCCAAATAACTCTGAAGTCCTCATGCATGCTCGACACCTAAAAAGCATCTCACCTGAGCTTCCTCCATTTACAGGGGGGCCCATGCCGATTTGTGCGTTCTGTATTGCACAATCTGTGTGTCCAGTGTGAACACGAATCACAACCAATCCATCTACATGTATTGACCTTAAAGTCAAACTTGCTACATATCACACACATGCACAGGTTACAGAAACCATTCCTTTTCGAGCAAATTTCACAAGTACAATTGTCAGCCGGAATTGGGTTCCCACAAGCAATGTTTCTACACCTTTTGTATAGAAAGATCTCAATGAGAGAAGCTTGAGATAGACTAACAATTGGATGTAAAAATGCTTGGATCCCAGTTTTGATAGCAACTAATATTTCTAGCTGTCCACGGTGTGCTAATACGAGTGTTTTTTCTGTTAAGTCAGGCCTACTAAGAACTGCTTTTTGAAGAGAAAGATATTCCTCTCTATGTTGGTGACCGCCCATTCCTTCAATAAGACCACGAAGTTCGTTTTTTAGTTTATCTAAAAAGTCATCAGGCAGATGATGCATTCTTTCCGCAATAACATCAACTCTTTCTTTAGAAATATCTCTAAGAGACATTTTATCTGAGTTTGATATGTGGCGGACGACAGAATGTTCGGCAGAACCGTTATCATGTTCCTTTGCCTTTTCTCTCTCTAGCTGCTGCTGCTGTTTGGATAGCATCAAAGCATCAGCCGTTGGCCAGGTTTCACGTGAACTAGCACTTTCTGTGGGCGAGTCTCGGATCTGATCAGAATTTGAGCCATCTGCTGGAACAAGAGATAGAGATGTGTGCAGTACTCCCGACCTTGGTTGCTGACGCGACGGCAACATCTTATGGCAAAGTTGATTACTGAAATGACAAACAAAAGCACACCCAATTAAAGATCATATAGACTGAAACTGAACAGTCAACAATAATAACATCACTTGATAACCATTCCCTAAAGCAGACGATAGTTGTGAACCTCATGAACCTATTACAAATCCATCCAAAAACAATCCACATTGTTAACTTCAAATACTAACCATGATTACTTTCATACCAGAGTAAGCCAATTATTGTTTGTGTTCGTACTAAACTCGGAAACATAGACAGATTTCCTCACAAAGGCACACGATTTCACCAACAATGAGAACAATCATCTACTTTGTTTTTGTCACTTCAAGCATGAAAAAAAATACAAAGATAAAGAAATTGCCTTAAAGATGCCACTTTACATGGCTAAGTCAGATCAAACTCCAAAAACAAACGAATTTCGGCTTCAAAATGTGTAAAATCCAGGATCTGACCTAATAACAAAGATGATCTTGCTACAATAATCAGTCATTTTTTTTTATCTTTCTAAGCCCCCAAATTTCCTAATAAATCTTCAAAAGCGAGCAAATTTCTGAGATTAATTGACTTTTGATTTCAACTTCAATTTCAATTGCATATATATTCATAAAGCTCAACAAACTCCTAGTTGTAGAACATCGATTGGCACTCGAATCAGGTAAAACGCTACAGTCAAAGGTTAAATTCAAAAACATCGAACTCAAAGTGCAAAATTACAACATATCTAGATGAAATTATAGTCACCTGAAGACGAAATTGAAGAGAAAAGTTAACAAATTACGTTGAAATCAAGTCAACGAAGAGAGAGAAACACGCAATTTTGAGATTCACCACTTCTCTTCAATTTGAATTTTGATGTGAACGAAACCCTAATCCATTTTTTTTGTTTGTTTTGTTTTTAGTTGTGCGTAGAAAGAAGCAGATTGTTTTCCTTTTTGACCTTTTCATTGAGCGAGTCGTTGCTTAATGCATTGACCGGCTCAGCCGGTAATAATATCGATGGCTTGACGTCTTCTTTGACTTATTATTTCTATAGTTCACTAATAAACCCCACAACTATGTTTTTTAGGTCCCAAAGATCCACTTAATTATAACTTGATTGGCATTCGTATCAATATTTTCAGGATCGGATTGAACAATAAATCAGTCGTTTTACTGGTTCACTGGTCAGACCAGCCAGACCGGTCGAATCGGTAGGATCGGTTTTGAACAATATAAATAATAAATAAATAAATATATATGTTTTTCAAAGTATTAATATAACTTAAAATTTAAGTCAGACACTCAAAAACAACATTTTTAAGTTCTAAATATTAATCTTATTTTACACAGATCCAAAGTTTAAAAGTTAAACCTTAAACAAACTTAATTCAAATAAAAAAAATACCACGAATTTAACCAAATATAGTCCAAATTTAAAAAAAAAAATTCCAAACTGATCTAACCGGTCCGAACCGGCTGAATCCCGGTTCAAACCGGCCGATCCTTTGTACCAAAAAAGAACCTATATGGTTCGGCGCGATCCACCCCCGAATCTTGATCGGACCGGTTCAACCAACCGAACCGATCCGAACGTGAAAACATTGATTCGCCTCCATTTGAATTTTTAAGAGACGATGAATGAGAATCTAATTATCATATTAAGACATTACAAACTTATTGAACACCAATAAAGTGGTTTCCTATCTTTTTATGTTTTTGATATAACTATTTTTTCTTTTTTTATGTTTTTTGTCATCCAACTTTAAGAGCCCTTAACATTTTCTCTTTTTTTTTCTTTTTAGTGTGGTTCTATTAAACATGAGAGAAAAGTAAAACCCTTCGCCGCCTACTACGTCTTCTTATGTTGCCTTCATTGTCTACTTTTATTTGTAGATCTTTTCCTGTTTGATCAATGGTGGGTGGTGGATGATGACTAATCTATTCCGTTGTAAGTGATAGATGGTGGCGGTTGTGGTTTTGATTTGTGTTACTACATCTCCTCTACTTATTGGATCTGTAACCTACTTTTCAATCAGTGGTTGGTGGTGGTGGGTGGCAACTGTGGCTGGTTTGTGTGGTCGCCTTTGCCTTTTATATTTCATTTTGTATTCATGGATGTTGGATCTATGAACTTATTGGTTTCATAATAAGATGATACTTGACAAATGGATTAAAGTCAACGAAGATCAAAGTTACATATGATGGTTTCGTGTAGAAGTTATTGAAGTGAAATGTAACATGATATGTAATGATAGGTTCGGGTGAACCGAGCTTGGATCTAGATCTGAGATTGTTTGGGGATGTTGTTTGTGATCAGTGATGCGAAATCTCATTAATCACGTATTGATAAATGTTCATGAAGATCAATGCAAGGTATGATGAAGATTATGATAATGGGATAGGTTCTTGTATTAGATCTGGAGAGGTTACAAGAGAATATGGAAATGCAAATACATGCAACTCTTAAATAAATGACCTAGATAGTGGTATTTATAGTCCATACCATTCACCTTACAAAAAACCTAAGCATGCGCAATTAAGCACAAACGATTACACGAATATTCTAACGCCAAATACAATTAATCAAATCTTCACCCGTGCTTGCTCGTGTCGATGCTTGATATCTTCACTCGCTTATATTTGTAAAGTGACATCTTCAATTGGACCTACCAATACTCCCCTAAGATGATACTTTAAAAATCCGACTAATAAGCTTAAATCTTCATGCGACGAGCATAGTGAGCAACCTAAAGTTTTGGTATGCATTATCTTCAAAAGGACCTAACAGTACTCCCCCTAAGATGATGTTGTCAAAACTCTGTCTTTTAACAAGCACTGCATTATTCTCTCCCTTTTGTTTAACATTTAAGATTATGGAAATAATAAGCAGAGAGTAGATTCCGGTGAATCTATATATCAGCGACGGGATCTTCTTCAACGGTTGAAGTAAATTGAGAAGACTTCTTTGACATAGAATACTCCCCCTCAACTTTTGCTTTAGAGGCTAATTGATGCAGTTTTAGAAGCGATCAAATGGCTCAAGAATTCTTTGTAATCAAAAGTCCCGAAAACGAACTAAAAGTTCATAAACAAAGGTTTAATAATATTCAATCAACAAAAACTACTAAAAAAGTTCAACCAACAACAATATTTATACTAGACTATGACCCTTAGAGATAAGTACAAATAATAAAAGATATCTAACCATAAATAAAAGATTCAAATTCAATTAAACATTAAAGGATAATTTTGATCTTGATGCTCTTGCATCATACTCTCCGTCTTCGAAAAAAGCTCGTCCTCGAGTTTTCTTTTGACCACTTAGCCACCTGGATCGAATGGAACCTTAGGTAGTCTCTTAACCTTAACCACATTTATCATAATATCACTATAAGGAAGCACCAACCAAATCCCTTCAACAAAATCCCCGTGAATATTCTTGAATTTCATAAAAACTAAATTATGTTCATGCAACCCACATGCAAGTTGTATCCATATCTTGCAAATTCCATCATAGTTTTTATCCACATGTAAACTCTTATCACCCACAAATATCTCTTCA
The DNA here is from genome assembly GCA_030867185.1 of Tagetes erecta. NCBI lineage: Eukaryota > Viridiplantae > Streptophyta > Magnoliopsida > Asterales > Asteraceae > Tagetes > Tagetes erecta. Next base: position 37,161,442 of record CM061489.1, on the reverse strand, counting down.
ATTTTAAAATTCAAGTTATTAACATTTGCACTATATTT